>OZ020255.1:14223686-15423686 GCA_963971285.1 Astropecten irregularis | reverse complement strand
AATAATTTAAGTGAACGTCCTTGTAACGTTCTAAAAGTAAGACCAGATATTATCTATCGTGTCAACTTTGGTTAATAACTAACCAAAATATTCTAGTAAATAACCTAAATTTGTCTAATAATTTAAGTGAACGTCCTAGTAACGTTCTAAAAGTAAGACCAGATATTATTTATCGTGTCAACTTTGGTTAATAACTAACCAAAATATTCTAGTAAATTACCTACATTTGTCTAATAATTTCAGTGAACGTCCTAGTAACGTTCTAAAAGTAAGACCAGATATTATTTATCGGGTCAACTTTGGTTAATAACTAACCAAAGTATTCTAGTAAATAACCTAAATTTGTCTAATAATTTCAGTGAACGTCCTAGTAACGTTCTAAAAGTAAGACCAGATATTATTTATCGTGTCAACTTTGGTTAATAACTAACCAAAATATTCTAGTAAATAACCTAAATTTGTCTAATAATTTAAGCGAACGTCCTTGTAACGTTCTAATAGTAAGACCAGATTTAATTTATCGCGTCAACTTTGGTTAATAACTAACCAAAATATTCCAGTAAATAACCTAAATTTGTCTAATAATTTCAGTGAACGTCCCTGTAACGTTCTAAAAGTAAGACCAGATATATCCCAGTAGAAAGAAGGGTAATGCTTAATGGAGACAAGAAAAATTGGTAGTAAAAATTACAAACGTAAAAAATGCCCGCAAAAGCTGTATTCTACGAGTTGCATACACGCTGCTTTGCATTGCTCACTCAGGTGCTTCTTGCTGTCTAGTTTTATTAAATTGCATCGAGCAAAGGTGCTTTTTGCTGTCTATTTTTATTAAATTGCATCGAGCATCAAAGGTGCTTCTTGCTGTCTATTTTTATTAAATTGCATTGAGCATCAAAGGTGCTTCTTGCTCTCTAGTTTTATTAAATTGCATCGAGCATCAAAGGTGCTTCTTGCTGTCTAGTTTTATTCAATTGCATCGAGCATCAAAGGTGCTTCTTGCTGTCAAGTTTTATTCAATTGCATCGAGCATCAAAGGTGCTTCTTGCTGTCTAGTTTTATTAAATTGCATCGAGCATCAAAGGTGCTTCTTGCTGTCTAGTTTGATTAAATTGCATCGAGCATCAAAGGTGCTTCTTGCTGTCGATTTTTATTAAATTGCATTGAGCATCAAAGGTGCTTCTTGCTCTCTAATTTTATTAAATTGCATCGAGCATCAAAGGTGCTTCTTGCTGTCAAGTTTTATTCAATTGCATCGAGCATCAAAGGTGCTTCTTGCTGTCTAGTTTTATTAAATTGCATCGAGCATCAAAGGTGCTTCTTGCTGTCTAGTTTGATTAAATTGCATCGAGCATCAAAGGTGCTTCTTGCTGTCTAGTTTGATTAAATTGCATCGAGCATCAAAGGTGCTTCTTGCTGTCTAGTTTTATTAAATTGCATCGAGCATCAAAGGTGCTTCTTGCTGTCTAGTTTGATTAAATTGCATCGAGCATCAAAGGTGCTTCTTGCTGTCTAGTTTGATTAAATTGCATCGAGCATCAAAGGTGCTTCTTGCTGTCTAGTTTGATTAAATTGCATCGAGCATCAAAGGTGCTTCTTGCTGTCTAGTTTGATTAAATTGCATCGAGCATCAAAGGTGCTTCTTGCTGTCAAGTTTTATTAAATTGCATCGAGCATCAAAGGTGCTTCTTGCTGTCTAGTTTGATTAAATTGCATCGAGCATCAAAGGTGCTTCTTGCTGTCTAGTTTGATTAAATTGCATCGAGCATCAAAGGTGCTTCTTGCTGTCTAGTTTTATTAAATTGCATCGAGCATCAAAGGTGCTTCTTGCTGTCTAGTTTTATTCAATTGCAACGAGCATCAAAGGTGCTTCTTGCTGTCTAGTTTTATTTTATTGAATGTAATTTTCATGTTTTCATGAAAAAGTCACATGCTGGCTCAGGTGGGATTCGAATCCACGACCTCCTGCTTACTAGTGCAGGTGCCATACCGCTAGGCCACCGAGCTAGCTGGGGTCAGCGGGGTGAATCGAATCCAATATTGCGGCAAGTACCGAACTGCATACTTGAAAATGAACAAGTTTTTGATGAAAGAGTTCATGAACGGAACAAAGAACGGAACGTGGAATGGAACAAAAAACGAAACATGGAACGGAACGTGGATTGGAACACAGAACAAAATGTAGAAAAAACACAGAACGGAACACAGAGTGGAATGCAGAAAGGGATGCACAACAGAACGCACGACGGAATACAGATCATTGGAACGCTAAGCGGAATGCAGTGTACGGAATGCACGGATCGGAACGAGATTAGAATGCGGATATCGGATAATGAAGCACGAAAAAAAACACGGAATGACACATGCAGAACAATCGTTACCCTCCGCATCCCATTCCGCTTTCCATTCTACATTCAGTTCCGTGTTTAATTCCACCTTCTGCTACAAGTTCTGTTCCAAGTCTCGTTCCAAGTACCGTTAAAAGTTCCATTCCACGATTTGTTCCATCTTCCATTCATTGACTCTTTCATCATCGCTAAGCCCGGTAGACAGTCTAATTACCCATGGAAAGACCGGTTTTAAATCCGGTAGATAGGTCTCTTCCCGGCAGTAAGACCGGATAGCCCAGTAGAAAGATGGGCTAATGTCTAATGGAGACAAGAAAAGCTTGCTAGTAAAAATGACAAACGTAAAAGTTGCACGCAAAAGCTATATTGTACGAGTTGCATCTACGCTGCTTTGCATTGCTCACTAACGCTGCTTACTTAGTTCCAGAAGAAATAGAGAAGGTTATTATTATTATTATTTAACTGGCAGACCTTTGCCTAGACCAGAAACAAGGAGTGACCCTCTTCACTGGTCTGTCGCAAAGGTTGGGGTAACAACGCCAGGCGGAAAACTGAAGAAGTTCTCCTACCCCTCAAATAACTAAGTTTTTATTTAATTGAATGTAATTTTCATGTCTGCATTTTTAAATATAGATTTATCGTGTTAACTTTGGTTAATAACTAACCAAAATATTCTAATAAATAACCTAAATTATTCTAATAATTTAAGTGAACGTCCTTGTAACGTTCTAAAAGTAAGACCAGATATTATCTATCGTGTCAACTTTGGTTAATAACTAACCAAAATATTCTAGTAAATAACCTAAATTTGTCTAATAATTTAAGTGAACGTCCTAGTAACGTTCTAAAAGTAAGACCAGATATTATTTATCGTGTCAACTTTGGTTAATAACTAACCAAAATATTCTAGTAAATTACCTACATTTGTCTAATAATTTCAGTGAACGTCCTAGTAACGTTCTAAAAGTAAGACCAGATATTATTTATCGGGTCAACTTTGGTTAATAACTAACCAAAGTATTCTAGTAAATAACCTAAATTTGTCTAATAATTTCAGTGAACGTCCTAGTAACGTTCTAAAAGTAAGACCAGATATTATTTATCGTGTCAACTTTGGTTAATAACTAACCAAAATATTCTAGTAAATAACCTAAATTTGTCTAATAATTTAAGCGAACGTCCTTGTAACGTTCTAATAGTAAGACCAGATTTAATTTATCGCGTCAACTTTGGTTAATAACTAACCAAAATATTCCAGTAAATAACCTAAATTTGTCTAATAATTTCAGTGAACGTCCCTGTAACGTTCTAAAAGTAAGACCAGATATATCCCAGTAGAAAGAAGGGTAATGCTTAATGGAGACAAGAAAAATTGGTAGTAAAAATTACAAACGTAAAAAATGCCCGCAAAAGCTGTATTCTACGAGTTGCATACACGCTGCTTTGCATTGCTCACTCAGGTGCTTCTTGCTGTCTAGTTTTATTAAATTGCATCGAGCAAAGGTGCTTTTTGCTGTCTATTTTTATTAAATTGCATCGAGCATCAAAGGTGCTTCTTGCTGTCTATTTTTATTAAATTGCATTGAGCATCAAAGGTGCTTCTTGCTCTCTAGTTTTATTAAATTGCATCGAGCATCAAAGGTGCTTCTTGCTGTCTAGTTTTATTCAATTGCATCGAGCATCAAAGGTGCTTCTTGCTGTCAAGTTTTATTCAATTGCATCGAGCATCAAAGGTGCTTCTTGCTGTCTAGTTTTATTAAATTGCATCGAGCATCAAAGGTGCTTCTTGCTGTCTAGTTTGATTAAATTGCATCGAGCATCAAAGGTGCTTCTTGCTGTCTATTTTTATTAAATTGCATTGAGCATCAAAGGTGCTTCTTGCTCTCTAGTTTGATTAAATTGCATCGAGCATCAAAGGTGCTTCTTGCTGTCTAGTTTTATTCAATTGCATCGAGCATCAAAGGTGCTTCTTGCTGTCTAGTTTTATTCAATTGCATCGAGCATCAAAGGTGCTTCTTGCTGTCAAGTTTTATTAAATCGCATCGAGCATCAAAGGTGCTTCTTGCTGTCTAGTTTGATTAAATTGCATCGAGCATCAAAGGTGCTTCTTGCTGTCTAGTTTGATTAAATTGCATCGAGCATCAAAGGTGCTTCTTGCTGTCTAGTTTGATTAAATTGCATCGAGCATCAAAGGTGCTTCTTGCTGTCTAGTTTTATTAAATTGCATCGAGCATCAAAGGTGCTTCTTGCTGTCTAGTTTGATTAAATTGCATCGAGCATCAAAGGTGCTTCTTGCTGTCTAGTTTGATTAAATTGCATCGAGCATCAAAGGTGCTTCTTGCTGTCTAGTTTGATTAAATTGCATCGAGCATCAAAGGTGCTTCTTGCTGTCTAGTTTGATTAAATTGCATCGAGCATCAAAGGTGCTTCTTGCTGTCAAGTTTTATTAAATTGCATCGAGCATCAAAGGTGCTTCTTGCTGTCTAGTTTGATTAAATTGCATCGAGCATCAAAGGTGCTTCTTGCTGTCTAGTTTGATTAAATTGCATCGAGCATCAAAGGTGCTTCTTGCTGTCTAGTTTTATTAAATTGCATCGAGCATCAAAGGTGCTTCTTGCTGTCTAGTTTTATTCAATTGCAACGAGCATCAAAGGTGCTTCTTGCTGTCTAGTTTTATTTTATTGAATGTAATTTTCATGTTTTCATGAAAAAGTCACATGCTGGCTCAGGTGGGATTCGAATCCACGACCTCCTGCTTACTAGTGCAGGTGCCATACCGCTAGGCCACCGAGCTAGCTGGGGTCAGCGGGGTGAATCGAATCCAATATTGCGGCAAGTACCGAACTGCATACTTGAAAATGAACAAGTTTTTGATGAAAGAGTTCATGAACGGAACAAAGAACGGAACGTGGAATGGAACAAAAAACGAAACATGGAACGGAACGTGGATTGGAACACAGAACAAAATGTAGAAAAAACACAAAACGGAACACAGAGTGGAATGCAGAAAGGGATGCACAACAGAACGCACGACGGAATACAGATCATTGTAACGCTAAGCGGAATGCAGTGTACGGAATGCACGGATCGGAACGAGATTAGAACGCGGATATCGGATCACCGGCGCACCCAGGATTTTGTCTTGGGGGGGGCTCAAAGAAAATTTTTCTCCCACAAAACATTTTGTGACTCCCCCCCCCCTTCCTCCTCTCCCTTTCCCTCTCCTTCCCCCTTTTTTTTCGTTTTTTTTCTTCTTTTTTTTAGTTTTTTTTTTTTTTCAGGGACCCTCTTGGGGGGGGCTCAAGCCCCCCGAGCCCCCCCCCTGGGTGCGCCACTGTATCGGATAATGAAGCACGAAAAAAAACACGGAATGACACATGCAGAACAATCGTTACCCTCCGCATCCCATTCCGCTTTCCATTCTACATTCAGTTCCGTGTTTAATTCCACCTTCTGCTCCAAGTTCTGTTCCAAGTCTCGTTCCAAGTACCGTTAAAAGTTCCATTCCACGATTTGTTCCATCTTCCATTCATTGACTCTTTCATCATCGCTAAGCCTGGTAGACAGTCTAATTACCCATGGAAAGACCGGTTTTAAATCCGGTAGATAGGTCTCTTCCCGGCAGTAAGACCGGATAGCCCAGTAGAAAGATGGGCTAATGTCTAATGGAGACAAGAAAAGCTTGCTAGTAAAAATGACAAACGTAAAAGTTGCACGCAAAAGCTATATTGTACGAGTTGCATCTACGCTGCTTTGCATTGCTCACTAACGCTGCTTACTTAGTTCCAGAAGAAATAGAGAAGGTTATTATTATTATTATTTAACTGGCAGACCTTTGCCTAGACCAGAAACAAGGAGTGACCCTCTTCACTGGTCTGTCGCAAAGGTTGGGGTAACAACGCCAGGCGGAAAACTGAAGAAGTTCTCCTACCCCTCAAATAACTAAGTTTTTATTTAATTGAATGTAATTTTCATGTCTGCATTTTTAAATATAGATTTATCGTGTTAACTTTGGTTAATAACTAACCAAAATATTCTAATAAATAACCTAAATTATTCTAATAATTTAAGTGAACGTCCTTGTAACGTTCTAAAAGTAAGACCAGATATTATCTATCGTGTCAACTTTGGTTAATAACTAACCAAAATATTCTAGTAAATAACCTAAATTTGTCTAATAATTTAAGTGAACGTCCTAGTAACGTTCTAAAAGTAAGACCAGATATTATTTATCGTGTCAACTTTGGTTAATAACTAACCAAAATATTCTAGTAAATTACCTACATTTGTCTAATAATTTCAGTGAACGTCCTAGTAACGTTCTAAAAGTAAGACCAGATATTATTTATCGGGTCAACTTTGGTTAATAACTAACCAAAGTATTCTAGTAAATAACCTAAATTTGTCTAATAATTTCAGTGAACGTCCTAGTAACGTTCTAAAAGTAAGACCAGATATTATTTATCGTGTCAACTTTGGTTAATAACTAACCAAAATATTCTAGTAAATAACCTAAATTTGTCTAATAATTTAAGCGAACGTCCTTGTAACGTTCTAATAGTAAGACCAGATTTAATTTATCGCGTCAACTTTGGTTAATAACTAACCAAAATATTCCAGTAAATAACCTAAATTTGTCTAATAATTTCAGTGAACGTCCCTGTAACGTTCTAAAAGTAAGACCAGATATATCCCAGTAGAAAGAAGGGTAATGCTTAATGGAGACAAGAAAAATTGGTAGTAAAAATTACAAACGTAAAAAATGCCCGCAAAAGCTGTATTCTACGAGTTGCATACACGCTGCTTTGCATTGCTCACTCAGGTGCTTCTTGCTGTCTAGTTTTATTAAATTGCATCGAGCAAAGGTGCTTTTTGCTGTCTATTTTTATTAAATTGCATCGAGCATCAAAGGTGCTTCTTGCTGTCTATTTTTATTAAATTGCATTGAGCATCAAAGGTGCTTCTTGCTCTCTAGTTTTATTAAATTGCATCGAGCATCAAAGGTGCTTCTTGCTGTCTAGTTTTATTCAATTGCATCGAGCATCAAAGGTGCTTCTTGCTGTCAAGTTTTATTCAATTGCATCGAGCATCAAAGGTGCTTCTTGCTGTCTAGTTTTATTAAATTGCATCGAGCATCAAAGGTGCTTCTTGCTGTCTAGTTTGATTAAATTGCATCGAGCATCAAAGGTGCTTCTTGCTGTCGATTTTTATTAAATTGCATTGAGCATCAAAGGTGCTTCTTGCTCTCTAATTTTATTAAATTGCATCGAGCATCAAAGGTGCTTCTTGCTGTCTAGTTTGATTAAATTGCATCGAGCATCAAAGGTGCTTCTTGCTGTCTAGTTTGATTAAATTGCATCGAGCATCAAAGGTGCTTCTTGCTGTCTAGTTTGATTAAATTGCATCGAGCATCAAAGGTGCTTCTTGCTGTCTAGTTTGATTAAATTGCATCGAGCATCAAAGGTGCTTCTTGCTGTCAAGTTTTATTAAATTGCATCGAGCATCAAAGGTGCTTCTTGCTGTCTAGTTTGATTAAATTGCATCGAGCATCAAAGGTGCTTCTTGCTGTCTAGTTTGATTAAATTGCATCGAGCATCAAAGGTGCTTCTTGCTGTCTAGTTTTATTAAATTGCATCGAGCATCAAAGGTGCTTCTTGCTGTCTAGTTTTATTCAATTGCAACGAGCATCAAAGGTGCTTCTTGCTGTCTAGTTTTATTTTATTGAATGTAATTTTCATGTTTTCATGAAAAAGTCACATGCTGGCTCAGGTGGGATTCGAATCCACGACCTCCTGCTTACTAGTGCAGGTGCCATACCGCTAGGCCACCGAGCTAGCTGGGGTCAGCGGGGTGAATCGAATCCAATATTGCGGCAAGTACCGAACTGCATACTTGAAAATGAACAAGTTTTTGATGAAAGAGTTCATGAACGGAACAAAGAACGGAACGTGGAATGGAACAAAAAACGAAACATGGAACGGAACGTGGATTGGAACACAGAACAAAATGTAGAAAAAACACAGAACGGAACACAGAGTGGAATGCAGAAAGGGATGCACAACAGAACGCACGACGGAATACAGATCATTGGAACGCTAAGCGGAATGCAGTGTACGGAATGCACGGATCGGAACGAGATTAGAATGCGGATATCGGATAATGAAGCACGAAAAAAAACACGGAATGACACATGCAGAACAATCGTTACCCTCCGCATCCCATTCCGCTTTCCATTCTACATTCAGTTCCGTGTTTAATTCCACCTTCTGCTACAAGTTCTGTTCCAAGTCTCGTTCCAAGTACCGTTAAAAGTTCCATTCCACGATTTGTTCCATCTTCCATTCATTGACTCTTTCATCATCGCTAAGCCCGGTAGACAGTCTAATTACCCATGGAAAGACCGGTTTTAAATCCGGTAGATAGGTCTCTTCCCGGCAGTAAGACCGGATAGCCCAGTAGAAAGATGGGCTAATGTCTAATGGAGACAAGAAAAGCTTGCTAGTAAAAATGACAAACGTAAAAGTTGCACGCAAAAGCTATATTGTACGAGTTGCATCTACGCTGCTTTGCATTGCTCACTAACGCTGCTTACTTAGTTCCAGAAGGAATAGAGAAGGTTATTATTATTATTATTTAACTGGCAGACCTTTGCCTAGACCAGAAACAAGGAGTGACCCTCTTCACTGGTCTGTCGCAAAGGTTGGGGTAACAACGCCAGGCGGAAAACTGAAGAAGTTCTCCTACCCCTCAAATAACTAAGTTTTTATTTAATTGAATGTAATTTTCATGTCTGCATTTTTAAATATAGATTTATCGTATTAACTTTGGTTAATAACTAACCAAAATATTCTATTAAATAACCTAAATTTGTCTAATAATTTCAGTGAACGTCCTTGTAACGTTCTTAAAGAAAGACCAGATATTATTTATCACGTCAACTTTGGTTAATAACTAACCAAAATATTCTAGTAAATAACCTAAATTATTCTAAAAATTTAAGTGAACGTCCTTGTAACGTTCTAAAAGTAAGACCAGATATTATTTATCGCGTCAACTTTGGTTAATAACTAACCAAAATATTCTAGTAAATAACCTAAATTTGTCTAATAATTTAAGTGAACGTCCTAGTAACGTTCTAAAAGTAAGACCAGATATTATTTATTGTGTCAACTTTGGTTAATAACTAACCAAAATATTCTAGTAAATAACCTAAATTTGTCTAATAATTTAAGTGAACGTCCTAGTAACGTTCTAAAAGTAAGACCAGATATTATTTATCGTGTCAACTTTGGTTAATAACTAACCAAAATATTCTAGTAAATAACCTAAATTTTTCTAATAATTTCAGTGAACGTCCTAGTAACGTTCTAAAAGTAAGACCAGATATTATTTATCGGGTCAACTTTGGTTAATAACTAACCAAAATATTCTAGTAAATAACCTAAATTTGTCTAATAATTTCAGTGAACGTCCTTGTAACGTTCTAAAAGTAAGACCAGATATTATTTATCGTGTCAACTTTGGTTAATAACTAACCAAAATATTCTAGTAAATAACCTACATTTGTCTAATAATTTCAGTGAACGTCCTTGTAACGTTCTAAAAGTAAGACCAGATATTATTTATCACGTCAACTTTGGTTAATAACAAACCAAAATATTCTAGTAAATAACCTAAATTTGTCTAATAATTTAAGTGAACGTCCTTGTAACGTTCTAAAAGTAAGACCAGATATTATTTATTGCGTCAACTTTGGTTAATAACGACCGTAACCAAAATATTCTAGTAAATAAGCTAAATTTTTCTAATAATTTCAGTGAACGTCCTGGTAACGTTCTAAAAGTAAGACCAGATATTATTTATCGTGTCAACTTTGGTTAATAACTAACCAAAATATTCTAGTAAATAACCTAAATTTTTCTAATAATTTCAGTGAACGTCCTTGTAACGTTCTTAAAGTAAGACCAGATATTATTTATCGCGTCAACTTTGGTTAATAACTAACCAAAATATTCTAGTAAATAACCTAAATTTGTCTAATAATTTAAGTGAACGTCCTAGTAACGTTCTAAAAGTAAGACCAGATATTATCTATCGTGTCAACTTTGGTTAATAACTAACCAAAATATTCTAGTAAATAACCTAAATTTGTCTAATAATTTAAGTGAACGTCCTTGTAACGTTCTAAAAGTAAGACCAGATATTATTTATAGCGTCAACTTTGGTTAATAACTAACCAAAATATTCTAGTAAATAACCTAAATTTGTCTAATAATTTAAGTGAACGTCCTTGTAACGTTCTAAAAGTAAGACCAGATATTATTTATCGCGTCAACTTTGGTTAATAACTACCGTTACCAAAAGATTCTAGTAAATAACCTAAATTTTTCTAATAATTTCAGTGAACGTCCTGGTAACGTTCTGAAAGTAAGACCAGATATTATTTATCGTGTCAACTTTGGTTAATATCTAACCAAAATATTCTAGTAAATAACCTAAATTTGTCTAATAATCTAAGCGAACGTCCTTGTAACGTTCTAAAAGTAAGACCAGATATTATTTATCGCATCAACTTTGGTTAATAACTAACCAAAAGATTCTAGTAAATAGTCTAATAATTTCAGTGAACGTCATTGTAACGTTCTAAAAGTAAGACCGGTAATCTATTACTGTAGAGTCTCTCTCTTTTTATATTGTGCAAAAAGGCTTTGGACAATATGCAGCACAAAATAAGCAGCAAAACTTACATACATCTGTGACAAGCGGAATCATTTATCTCACATGGGACTTCAAGGGCGAGCGAAGAATCTTCAGCAATGTTTCATGGACTTCTGAAAAATAAAAGATATCATAAAGAAAATGTTTCTTTTACTTTACAATACATTTTACTATTTACGTGAGAAACAAAGTATGTATTGAAATCAAATTAGGAAATTTAGTTCAGAACATTAACAAGATATAATTTTGGTTTGGGACAAGCTTGCTACCTGTACAAATTAAGGGATGAGATTGACCAACATGACCAATAATAACAATCTGAAAACAGCTCTGACAGGGGCATAAAAAATGTTAGCTCTGAAAATATCCTATTCCTATTAAGTACATGTATATAATGGGGTTCATGAAAAAAAATCAGAAATATGTCGTGTTATAAAGGTTTATAATTTCACGTGCTACATACAGGGACTAACTGAAGTGCATCTCTCAAACAGTCAAATGAAGACCTGTACTGTATCTTGGATTTTACCAAAGACAATTTTGGCCCCAGGGGCTCCAACTAGAGCTCAGTGTCTCAAGAGCGCCCACCAGCAGCTCCAGAGTCTCTGCAAAGGTAACAGCATCATCGGCAAAGTCAAAGTCAGTTTAACTGACATTGCCAAAAGATACTCCACAGCCTGAATATTCTACCATCATCCCCATGGCCCAGTCAATACAAGTGTTGAAAGTGTGGGAGCCTCAACCCTTCCTTGTCCAAAACCAGTCCAAACTGGGAAGAACTCGGAGATTGAACCCCCAGTACCCAAACCTTACACACTCTCTTAGGGCTTGTGCATTCTACCCGGATACTCGAAACCCGACCGAAACCATCGAGTACCCGGCTCCATTTTTTCGATTCTATTACCCGTAAAAAAATAGCAACCATGCCCTTTTTCATAAAATACATCACTGACCTGCAAAATTGGTAGTTTTTGCAATGTCAAAAGCAGATTATTTACCGCAAATCTGCACCGAAACCGGCAGCAAGCCACATATCGACGCAGTCCAGCCGCGATCTACGGTACCAGACAACGCGACGCACCCAAGCCACGATGTAGGCCTACATGTACCGACCAAAAATCTTACCGCGTACGGCAGATCATGATCGAAACCGACTGAGCCTACACCGTGCACACACACAGTACATGTACGTACGGTGTACCACAGTATGTAGTCTTCATGCCCACACGTGGTCGAGACTGCACTGGTGCACGTTGTTTTGACATAGTGGCTTTTACGCGTGGCCGTGTGTTGGGCGGGTACCAGTCATGGAACATTCAAGATTACCATGCTGACCATGTGCACAATGCATCGTGATTACGTCTTAATAATGCGTTTGTCGCCCTAGTAATTTTTCTCACGTTATTTCTTAAGATCTAGCACATGTACGTGAAAAGTATGTTTCTTCTAATTGGCCAACTGGACAAAATTACCGACTGAAATTCAAGTAAGATTTAGCTGATCAGGAAAATGCGATTTACGGGGTGGTCAGAATATTTTACGGGGATCACGCAACGAAATAACAACCCTGACAGTGCATACATCGTGTTTGATGTCGGTGTTCGATGTCGGAAAAAAGATCACGCTAATTTTTGCTTGGCCTGTCATGTCGGTAGAAATAGCGTAAACTAAAATTCCGCACCCCTAAAAAAAGCCGAAATCCGCTAAACTTTTTGGGGAAGGTCTGGTAATTTTTTAGCACGCCTGGCTCGGAGCCCCGATACCATACTCACCAACGGCCATTACGCAACATACTTCCGGGTTCTTAATTTCTTATGTTTTATATTATATCGCGGGTACCCGGGTACCCGCCCGTTTGGGCAAAGGGTACTCGGGTCCAAAATTACCAGTGAATGCACAGCCCTATTCAAAAGCGTGCTTGTGGCATTATCCTTGGAAATGATTATATTTCATATGGACACGCTTGTAATAGATTAGGACTTCAATCCTTGGAAGACAGAAGACTTCATCTCTGCTCCCAATTCGCTAATAAGTGTGCTAAATCTGATAGATATGCTAATTGGTTCTCCCCTAGTATTAGGACCCATAATATGAAGCTTAGAAATATCCCAATAATTACCAGATTCCTCGTTACAAGACCAACAGATATGGCAACAGTGCAATCCCCTACATGTCTAAGATTCTTAATCAGGCAACCATCTCCTAACTGTCTCTCTATGGATCCTTGTGTATTTTTCTTAATTGTTCATGTTGATAATTTAAATCATTATTTAATTTTTACCTTTTCATGAACTGTATTTTTCTTTCAATTTATTTTGTATCCTATATGTCTATAATGCCTTTTAAAAGCTTTTTTAAACCATTTTGTTCCTTTAAATGTACTGTTCCTTATGTTTTTTAAGTGTTTTTTTATATTTGTAAATTTTAATTTAAATGTAAAAAGAACCTTGTAATTCAGCTTATGGCTGCGAATTGGTTTAAATAAAAATATGAATATATATATATGCGACAACTGTTGCCCGAGACTCTTACTTCCATGATTTAGCATTTAGCAATGCATTAATACCCGTTTGCCTCTTTTCAGGCAACAGTCATCACATTATAGTAATTCCCAGGGGCATTGCGTGCGTGTACAGAGTAGACTGGTCCCGTTCACTCCGTTGTATGTAAATTGAATGTAGACTGGACACTGGACATGTAGAGATCATTCTTATTCTTTATTATTATGCGAAAAGTCCCGGAATCCGTGACTTTTTTGTGCGCATGGAGATTTAGGCTGAAAATTGCTCATTTTTGTTTCAAGACATCCGAAATGATAATTACATTTCATATCTTTTGAATGCCTCTTCACTACATCAGGAACACCAAAGTCATTATGCCTCAGATCGCTGAATAACAGTCATTTTAGGGGTGGGGAATTTTGGACTCAAGTACAGTCAAGTAATTTTTAAGTACAAGTTCCTGTAGCCCTATATACGACAACAACATCAGGAGTAATATTGGGCTACAGTTACTGCATGCAGCTACATGTAGGTTTATTGGTGATCGCAATTTCCCACAACAGCGCAAAGTATAATGGGGAGGGAAAGGGCGCATCGCATGCGAGTCTAGTTTAGGGGTGCACCACAGTGTCCCATTGACCTTAATGTGAAATCCCTCAACTTCACAGTTCAAAAAAACCCATCCAGAAGTTTCTCAGTTGTTGGTTCAATAGTGTAAATGGTAGTGTGAACTCTCATCTAACCAATTCTTTTCAAATTTTGGTTGGGTAACCGATTGGATTTTTTGCTAATTGCCCCAAGAAAAAAAAAATATCCCCGAAATGTCCTTTTTCCGTAACCGACATGCTACAAGTTTTCATGAAGCAACCCTCCACGTTCAAGATAATGTAGGACCAGATTTTAAACCACAATATATTAATTGCATGACCTCCCAAATTGCATATTTAAAAAACATTTCAGGGTACACACATTATGATAATCATTTTGGCGCATTGACTTTTGAGCTATTTAGTGTGGTGCACCCTATAAGGGGAGTCAACTTTCAAAAATGGTTGTCCAATTAGGCTCAAAATTTAGAGTTTATGACACTGATCTTATATGTGAAAACAAAATTTAAAAATATTATTGCGTTTGTCTACGGCACGGCTGTCGTTGACCCGTGGTGGCCATACAAACATGCACATTCTCCATTATAAGGCCATAAAAAAAAATTGTTGTATTGGCGTAATGGAGGTTTCGAAAATAGGGTAGGGTGGGCGGATTTTTAACTATTTTATTTAATTTTTCCTGGGTTATTAAATGCTTCCCCCCTGTATATCACAGTATTTGACGTGTCAAATAAAGACAAGAAATAACATGATAACAACTTTAACCAGTCTGGTTTTCATCTTTTGCTCCTTTTAAGCTTTTAATCTGCATACAAATTTGCGATTTTTTTTATATTTTATTTAATTGTTATTACAATTTTTATTTAATAATTTTTTTTTTTTTGGGGGGGGGTTAAAATGTTTACGGTCGGGGCATATTTTTGGGTTGGGCGGGTAACGCCAATACAATAATTTTTTTTATGGCCTAATATTGTGTATGTACACCCCAAGCAATGCCATGGAAAGTCGGGCTCTGAATCCACATATTATTTCCTCACAAAGTTATTTTGTGCCTATTTTAGGATGCAATGATGTTCAGGCCATTACAGATAATTTAATTAATCAAGGTGAGGGTGTCATTTCACATGGAAAAGTGGGGTAAGGTCAAGGTTGGCCTGTTGGGGTTGGGGGAGGGCGTGGGGCGTTTCGGCTATTCCGCGGAATATTTATGCCCAGGGCTAGTATCCATATTGAGACAAATGATGAACTTTTATTGGGTTAATCAATGCATATTATTACATTTCACCAAATTTCAATGTCCTTCAGAATATCATTTCCCCTCTGAAAAGTGAGAAAAAGGCGATTAGGGTTGTCAACGTGTGGGCGGGGCTTGCGTGGGTTGGGTCTACAGTGTAGGTCTGAGGGCCTGGCTGGGGTTAGGGTTGGAATCAGAGGGATTTAGGGTTTAAAACTGGTGATAGGATTAAATTTTGGGGACTAGGGTTACAATTTAGGGGATTGGGTTGGAATTTCGGCCGGCAAGGGTTACAATTTTGGGTCTAATGGGGTTAAAAGGTGGGCCACCTTTGTCTAAACAAAACTCGTAGGGTGTAGCTAGAAAAGACAATGTAAGTTGCGTAATACAAGGTTTTATACGTATTAGGAACGATGTTTTCAGGAAATAATTAACAATCTAATGAGAAACTTGGTCTTAAGGCTTCTTTCCATTCTAACCTCTCATACATACATGTAACAGAGTGGTGGCGCTATCACAAAATGGCTACCAATGCGCCGCCATCTTGTGACCTATAGGGGTGCAGACCAGTAAATAGGCCCAAATCGGTCCGCGGAGCTCATAATTTTTTGTATAACCTCAAAATCTTTTCTCTTAAAGCGTCTGGTGAGCCCTACGTGGTAAGTCTTGTAGACAAAATGGATGGAACCCGATCACCAGAGTTTGGACTTTCACCTTTGAGCTGTTTGGATGAAATCAGGCCATAAATTCGCTCTATTTTTGCCCTCTAGTGGAGGGGTACTATTTTTGGTCTGGCACTGGTCAATTCGGCCGTTTTAGGGGTATTTTTCTTTGAATGTACTTTTCGGCAAAAAGTCATTGATTAAACTATAGAAAATTGAAAAGAAAATGAAAATTTAAGTTTTCACCTTTATTTTGCCGTATTGGTCGATTGCCTCAGAAACTTCTGAGTATTTTTAATATTTTTTTTTAATTGGCCATTTTGCGTGGGAGCCTATGGGAATTTATTTACTGGTCCAGATGCACCCTATATAGCGAAATCCAAGATGGCGGCATGCCGTTGCAATTTTGCCCTTTAAATGTCGCTAAAGTGAACTGTAGGCAGAAAATATTGACGGACACAACTTTTGCACTGTCTGACATGTCGTTTTCAACTATTAGTTTCCTTTTAAATCCATTAAAATTACCATAAATTTGATTTTTCCGAAATAAAGCATACAGCGGCCATGTTTGCCATAGTCAACGCGCCTGCGTGTGAATGCTTGGGGATTCCCCTGCGTAAATAACTGTATTTTTGCTTTGGAGTGGACTGAGTTTGAATTATTTCGGCAAAACAAATATGGGTTAGGATTTCCCCAAATCCGAAGGGATTTTCCATTCTAATAAGAAAACACTCACCTCTGTTTACCTACATTTGCATATCAGCGCGCATGCGCCAGAAACCTCGCTGAAAAAGTAGCCCAAAGCGCACCCTCCGCGCCCACTGCATGTCCCCGTATATAAGCCCCAGTGACCCGAAGGATCGTCCTAGTTTTTCATCAATCCTCTCGGAGTAGGGAGGGTGGTAAACAGAGGTGAGTGTTTTCTTATTAGAATGGAAAATCCCTTCGGATTTGGGGAATTCCATTACAGAAAACACCTCACCTCTGTTTACCTACATTTGCAGAGTAGCACCGTTAGATATAAGCTAGGGGGGGAAGGGACATGCAGAGTGAACGAGGGTCTAAACTACTTCTACCAAGTAAGAAAAGGTTTGTTTAGACATACCCGGGAGCTGCCTAACTAGTTGTGAGGAGCTTTCCGGTACTTGCGGGCTGCTGACCGGCCGACTTCTTGGAGGACTTTCCTGCCCATGAGTCCCTCTGTTTGGACCACGTCCTTCAGGTAGCAAGACGTGAAGGTGGATGGATTCTTCCAGCATGCTGCCTTCATGATGTCTGGAACAGAGACTCCAAGAAGATGAGCCCAGGAGGTTGACGTGCTGCGTATCTCATGGACTGTGGATTTCGGTCCTTGGCTATCGCTCTGAGGGCTTACATGGGGGATTGCCTCGGATATCCAGCGAGCGATAGTGGTCACAGAGGCTGGACGATGAGGCTGGATGGTCGTGATGAACAGCTGTTTGATGTTACCTCTGAGCAGCTGAGTACGAGCGATGTAATACTTGAGAGCTCGTACGGGGCACCACCATTTATCCTCCTGTACTGTAGAGAACGCCGTTAAGCTAGGAACAAAGATGTCAGGAGGGGAGAAGTTGGCAGACTGATTCTTGGTTAGGAATTCTATGTGAGGGATGAGACGAACGCCGCCCGGCTCCCAGCGGATGTGGCCCGGTTCTAAAGACAGGGCATGGAGCTCACTCCTTCGTCGGGCTGTGGCTGCAGCTAGTAAGAATGCCGTCTTAATGGTAAGTTGGTGGAGAGAGGAGGATCCGGGCGGCTCGAAGGGCGGCCTGGAAAGCAAAGAGAGAACAGAACCCAAGTCCCAGGACGGAATAAGCTTTTTGGTGGGGGGCCGTTCGATGAACATGCCCCGTAGTAGCTGCGACAAAGGTATGCTAGAAGACATGGTCGTACCGTCTTGGAAGCCATTGTGAATGGCACTGATGGCTGATCTGTACCCCTTGACAGTGGAGATCTGGAGGCCGGAGTTGAAGAGGTGAAGGAGAAAATCTCCAATGGCTGTTAAAGATGCAGAATGGGGATTGATAGCTCTCTCCTTACACCACTTGAAGAAGTGGAGAAGTCGGCTATCGTAAGTTCGTCTAGTGGACTCTCGTCTGCCCCTGGCTGCCAGGGCTGAAGCTTCTGCCGAAAAGCCAGCTTCTCTGAGGGAGATTTTGACAGCATCCAGGCACAAAGATGAAGGGAGGCTGGGTCCGGGTGTACAAACTGAGACTTGGGCTGAATCAGGAGATCTCTCCGGTTGGGGAGCTTGACTGGTGACTGAATCAGGAGGTCCAGAATGCGTGGAAACCAAGGTTGTCATGGCCAGAAGGGTGCTATGAGGATCACCCTGGATAGTTCGGCTTCTATTTTGGTCAGCACCCGGTGAAGCAGAGAGATTGGAGGGAAGGCGTAAGCATGGATCCCGGTCCAGTTGAAGCTGAGGGCGTCCACTTTCCATGCCAGGGGATGGAAATGGCGTGAGCAGAAGGTTGGAAGCCGATGGTTGAGGTTGGACGCAAACAGGTCCACATGAGGCGTCCCGAGAACGTTGAAGATGTGCCGGACCACAACGGGGTTGAGAGACCATTCTGTTGGGATGATTCGGCCCCTTGAAAGTGCATCGGCCAGCGAGTTCTTCTTTCCTGCCAGATGAGTAGCTTGGAGTGAGATCCGACGAGAGATGCACCAGTGGAGAAGATCCCACGTGGCAAGGCACAGAGACGGAGAGTGGGTTCCCCCCTGACGGTTGATGTAAGAGACCACAGTGGAGTTGTCTGTCCGGATTAGGACGAGCTGGTTTTGGACTCTCTCCTGGAGGGACTCCAGAGCTTTGGCCACTGCCAGTAGCTCCAGATGATTGATGTGTAAACTGCGTTGATCGGACGTCCAGGTGCCGGCAACGGTCTGGTCCCCAAGGTGGGCTCCCCAGCCCAGATTCGAGGCATCTGTGGTGAGGGAGATGGATGGAGAGGGATGAGGGAATTCGAAGCCACTCATCAGGTTGTTCCGCATCTGCCACCAGAGGAGCTGATTGCGGATAAGGTGTGTGACAGGGACTTCCTTGGAGACCGGGTCCCTGCGTGGACGGAAGTGATAGAGAAGGTGTAGCTGAAAGGGCCGCATGTGCAATCTGCACCAAGGGACCAGGTCTATCAGGCTTGCCATCATGCCCAGTAGTCGGAGCCATAAGCTGGCCGGAAGGGAGCGAGTGACCATGAAGATGTGGATACAATCCTGAAGAGCCTGGAACCGTTCCAGGGTCGGAGAAGCTCTGCCAGAGGCCAGGTTGATAACTGCCCCGAGGTAGGTAGGCTGCTGGGAAGGAGTCAGGAAGGACTTCTCTATATTGATGATGAAGCCAAGCTTGAGTGTGAGCCGAACAGTTTGTAGGAGGGCCTCGGCGGTTTCCTGTCGAGAGGGGCCTACGATGAGCCAATCGTCCAGATACATGAAGAGATGAACATGTCTTTGGCGTAGGGCAGCTGCGATTACCTTGGTGACTCTTGTGAAAACTCGCGGGGCCGTGGACAGGCCGAACGGGAGGCAACGAAACTGGTAAGCTGTACCCTGGTACATGAATTGCAGAAATCGCCGGTGATGCGGATGGATTGGAATATGCAGATAGGCATCTTTCAGGTCGATCGAGGCTGCCCACCAGCCGACGGTCAGTGATTGCAGAACCGTGGAGAGAGTTTCCATGCGGAAACGTTTTGGCTTGATGTGGAAGTTGAGAGGCCGCAAGTTGATGATAGGTCGCCATTCTCCGGACTTCTTCGGAGCCAGGAAGAAGGTAGAGGTGAAGCCGAGAGTCGACCCTTGGGGTAGTGCCGAGATGGCGTTCTTGTCCAAGAGAGCAAGGATCTCCCTTTCCAAAGCGGCCCGTCGGTCTGCGTCTGTTGGAACAGGAGTGACTCACAAGGGAGGGCCCACAGGAGGGGGGCTGGTAAATTCCAGTCGGTAGCCTGTCGAAACTGTCTGAAGAACCCAGGAGTCTGCTGTGATGAGAGGCCATTGAAGGCTGAATAGCGAGAGACGACCTCCTACTGGGCCGGTGGGTGGCGGAATGTTCACTTGGAAGTCAGAAGCCCTTGCTGCCTCGCGAACCTCGGGGCTTAGAGGGTCGCGCGAATCTGGGGGGCTGAGGTTTACTGCGGCTCCATGAAGAGGATGAGGAGTACCGGGGTGCGTCCCTCCTAGAACGATAAGATGATCTCTGGTAGGAGGAGAAAGACCTATTCTTCTTAGGCGGAGGCTGGGTAGATGACGAGGGGCGTTTGCTAGGACGACGGAGGTAGCGGTGGTGGTGGTGGTGCCCCTTGCCTCTGTGACCTGGCGGGGCTAACCGTGCGCTCGAGGGGCGTTAAAGCATCGATCGCCGGGCCCCGCCAACCCGCAATTCCATGCACGTCGGCCTCCACGGCCTGCATGTGCTCTCGAAGACTTCCATATGTGTGCGGGATTTGCCGGGTTGAGGCCCTGGAATTGGTTGGCCGAGGGCTCGTTCCCGGGGAGATTCCTTCCGTCGTTACCGGTGGCTGCATCACGGTAGAGACGGGAACATTCTTGTGCCGGTCAGACTTTGGCTTGGAGGGAGATTTTGCGGAAACGCTAGAAAGTCTCTGACGAGTCTTGGCTGTGTCCGCCATTTTGGCTTTGTTGGCTGAAGCGTGTACGTGTAATATACTATTCAACGAACACAGCACGTGTACAGCAACGTGAATGCCGTGTGTATTGTACAGTATGTAGCACTAGTATAACTAAAGGTTTCTATAGTACGCGTCGCTGAAAAACTAGGACGATCCTTCGGGTCACTGGGGCTTATATACGGGGACATGCAGTGGGCGCGGAGGGTGCGCTTTGGGCTACTTTTTCAGCGAGGTTTCTGGCGCATGCGCGCTGATATGCAAATGTAGGTAAACAGAGGTGAGGTGTTTTCTGTAATGGAATTTCATTTGTTTGTGCTTGTTTTCAGCCTTTTTAGTGAAGTTCTTTATATTCATGCAAAGACAAAAGAGCATAGCAGAGAGGGTTACGGGTGACGAGGGTAGCAACTTTTGGCCAGTGTTATTGTTGCGCGCTTGCTTCATCAAACACCTTTTCTTTGGCCCCCAAGTCAGTCAACTATCCTCAAAACCGGGGAATTTTTTTTATAAAAACATCAGTCTTGCAAACAAGATGCGAAGAGTCCTCAAAAATAGTCCAACCCTAGTTGCCCTAACCCTAGCGAACCTAACCCTAGCGAGCCTAACCCTAGCTAGTAGATTTCACTTGCTGGACCAATTCTTGTTAGCCTTCTTGTCCAAATGCCTATGATAGCTTTTGTCCAATGATATTTCAGAGGAATAACTGTGAACAGCATGTACATGTATGTACAATTCACAGTAATGGGTGAATGGTACATGTACTGTACATGCATTGTAGTAATGTACAATGTCGGCCTACATTACAAATAATTACATGTATATTATTCAGTATAGAACTTTGTCACAGATATTTTGGCTGACCACTGATGTGTTACTGTTAATAGCTGCATCTTGAACTTCATGTACATGTACCTGTATCTTCTCCAGAAAATTTTGGAATTAGGCTAACCCCATTAGGAGTTAGTCCTGAAGTGCTGAAAAATTGTGACCCAACGACGATTTTTGTCAATGGGACTAACCCCATTCGGGAGTAGTCTCGAAGCAAACCCCTTGTATGAACCTATGTACATGTATCCTAATTTCAGCAATGGCAGGAGTGGGGGTCGGATGGGGGTGGGGAGGTTCAACAAACATGTACAGTGACTCTAGAGTCCATGCCAAACTTTTCCATATTGCATATTTTAGGATGGTTCATTAATTAATTTAATACAGTAAATGGATATATGGGGTTTTTTTTTTTGGGGGGGGGGGGCAAGTTACATGTATTTTTCTGTATCTTACATGTTAAGCATGTACACCATTCTTTATGTGTATGTGATTTTACCATACACTGTTGAATTGTGAAACTGACAAAAAGCAAGACAACGGTATTTAATACAACTAGCAAAGACAATCCCATCTGCCATGGTTAACCTATAGAAAATTGAAAAGAAAATGAAAATTTAAGTTTTCCCCTTTATTTTGCCGTATTGGTCGATTGCCTCAGAAACTTCTGAGTATTTTTAATGTTTTTTTTAAATTGGCCATTTTGTGTGGGAGCCTATGGGAATTTATTTACTGGTCTGCACCCATAGGGTGCACCACACTATTAGTGTCCCATTGACCGTAGTGTGAAATCCCTCAACTTTACAGTTCAAAAAACCTAATCTAGACGTTTCTCAGTTGTTGGTGCAATAGTGTAAATGGTAGTGTGAACTCTCATCTACCCAATTCTTTTCAATTTTTGGTTGGGCAACCGATTGGATTTTTTGCTAATTGCCCCAAGAAAAAAACACCCCCTTTTTCCGTAACCGACTTGCTACGAGTTTTAATGAAGCAACTCTCCATGTTCAAGACAATGAAGGACCGGATTTTAAACCAAAATATCTCAAGTCTCCACAACAGGCTGAAGCACTGAACCCCCAGGTTGTCATAACCAGTCAAAATTACACAATATATTAATTGCACGACCCACCAAATTGCATATTTAAAAAACATTTGAGGGTACCAGCTCGGCGCATAGTCTTGGTTCCAAGACCTTCGTTGTTGCTTCCCGCGGCCCATAGGGTGTCCCCCGCGCGGCAGATATGGGAGAACTCTGTCAGACTTTTGGATTGTCACAAAGGTCAAGTTGGATTTTTTGTAAAGCTATGTTTAACTTTTTCTTTACTTTTCAAGTTTTCGTCAAATCTCCCTTGATTTACAAGGGAGCCAATCAGCGAGCCAGATTCAGCTCACATCATGAAATATTCATGTCAGACAAACATTGTTGACCGTAGGCGTATTTACGTACATTCGATGGCCTGGGGCCTATATGTTACGCTGCATATCATGCAATATAATTTGTAAACTTTTTCGGGGAAAGATTTTGAGGAAAGGGCAGGGGTTTGACTTTTGAGAGAAATTGCAGCAGCCATAGGCCTATAGGGGTCTCGGTCTGAAATTATGAAAATAATCCTTGTGGACTAATGGCGGTAGGCTGAAGGCCATATAATGCACACTAAGGTAAAGTAAAAAAAAATACCTGTTTAGCGTCCCCGCCCGCTTCCTTTTTGATTGCCGCCTGCTCTTTTTTTTTTTTTTTTTTTTTGTAAAATCCGAAAAAAAAAGTACATTCCGTGATTTTTACCGCTGAAAAATGAATAAAATCTTTGTTGATAGACTCAATCGTCACTAACACTGTGCTGTGAAAATGATTTGAAAGAACAATAATATTGCCCAAAACGAACTGCCAGCCATCTTGCCATTTTATTTTGATAAAATGGGCCGGGCGGCCATTTTGGAAAAAAAAAAAAAAGAAAAAAAAAAGGGCCTCCTCCTTCCTTTTTTCAAAAAGGCAGGACGCTAAACTAGTTGCGATGATCGTAACCCTAGGTCTGACATGGGGACAGGGACCTTAGGGTTACGACACTTTGTTAATAAAAAGTGATCGAAACACTTTTTGGCCAAGTTCTGAAATAGAACTGTCCTTAATTTTCCACTTTCCAAAATCCCAACACAAAATCTGACTACATGGATGTGATCGGTACTTATCAATGAGTCATATAAAACCACTTTGAATATCGAAAGATCATTTTCTGCAGAAAAATGACCCAAAACTTACCGAAGGTGTCGAGATTCCCTCCTTTCGCCGTCAATCGGCCATTTTGAATAGCGCGCAGTGTGCCATCTCGACCAAAATACGTCACGCGAAATGTCGTTTTGGCTGTTCCACCTTTCAAACTCAAACTCACAGCCCTATGGAGGGCTCGTATCACGTGCGCTCGCATGATACAGTGTGTGAGTGTGTCCAGTACTCCATATCAACCGTAAGGCCGCCGCGCAGCACACGGCATGCTCGGTGTATTGGGTTAAAAAAATTAAGGGTTATAGAATTGACCAGACCCCTCGAAACACCCTATACCGTACGTGTGCCGAAACTGCCGAATTAAGTTTATTTTTCGCCGCTCATGACAGGTGAAGAAAAATGTATGGCGTGATTTGTTTTCCGACATCCAACACCGACATCGAACACATGCGAAAATACGGTTCATGGAGGAAGAAATGGAGTGTATTTTATTTTGTATACATGATATGTAGGCGTTATATCGTTGCGAGATCTAAATAAAAATATTCTGATCGACCGTCCTTCCAAAGTACCGCAAATCGCAGGCTCATCAGCTAATAAATCTTACTTGAATTTCACTCAGTTACTTTGTTCAATTGGCCAAGTAGAAACACTCTTTTCATAATTATACTTAATCTAAAAAAAATATCGCGAAATCCTTCCGAAACCGACCGGCGACGATCGCATTAAATTAAGACGTAAACACATTGCCCACACCGCAGACAGACAGCCTGGTATCCGCGTGAGTAATAGCTACAGTTTCAAAGGAAACGTTCATTGTGTACGTGCACCAGCGAAAGTCTCAATCAGTACATTACACGTGTACGTGCCGTGGGCTAGTCTTGTTCCAAGACTGTAATGCTTGATAACGGACCCCATCGTGCCACTGCGCCCTCTCGTGATTTCATTTGACCCAGTTGCTCGCATTACAGTCTTGGGCATTTCCTATAAACTTGGGCGTGGCCTTTGTATGCCAATTAGGTACCTTATTATGAATATTCATGATTTACGTTGAAATGCAAAATAAGATGCCGAGCAGGCCGTGGGAGCGCGCGTCACGGTAATTGGAGCTGCTGAAATGTAAACAAACGCGAGACAGTCCGCGTCCAGACAGTCTCGGCCATAGACATTATAAAAAACTTAGATATCTATTGTCTGGGCGCGCGCGTGGTTTATCTGAGGCTGCATGGTTCCGTGCTTATTGAATCACAGACACAACATGGCGGCTACATTCAAATCCATGCAATAGTGTCTCGTTAGTGGAAAGCTAGAGTTAATTACGCACCCACAATTAATGTGTGTGTTAATTTAATACCATCAGCTTTCATGTTGTATTTACCATTTAATAGAAATAGATCGTGTGTATATTTTAACAGTGTTCAATGCTCTCATGCATCAGGCATGTCCGGCTATGCGATGAATAGTATACTACCATGGCAACTATAGCAAGCAGTAGGCAACGCAGACATTATTTGAATGCCCCATGACAGTACCACTATTCCGATCCCACGATCGACACCGAAGCATAATACAGTACTAGTCATGTACGATACTGCATCAGCATGGTTCACAGAGGTCATTCGTTACAGGTCATCCATATTCATTAGATACCGATTCAACTGGATTTTTGCGGGCGCTGATTGGTTCCTCCGGAAATCCGAAGGAAAAATAAAGAAAAAGTTAAACAATTCATAGGAAATGCCCAAGACTGTAATGCGAGCAACTGGGTCAAATGAAATCACGAGAGGGCGCAGTGGCACGATGGGGTCCGTTATCGAGCATTACAGTCTTGGACCAAGACTAGCCGTGGGCTTGAAATGAAGTGCATGTTGCGCTCGGTCGGAAGGGCTACCTTTTTGGGTTCGCGGCCGGGTTCGTTCCACCGTTACGGACGGTGGCTCACGGCTGGCCGGCTCGGTACAGATTTGCAGTAAGAAATGGTGTTTTTCCGATGGAATATTCCGGTGATATTTTTAGGAATAATATCCTCACTGTCCTACTGGAGTACCGGGTATGATCATTTTGGGTGTAATTGAAGACCGGATATACCGACCACTGCGCGATCTGTGATAAGGTGGATGACATTTTTATTTCTGTTTGATCATGGATTGGGTCGGCGCCGAGTTTGTGACTTGCTTGTTTGTGGGACCATTCGTAAAGGAAATCATTTGAAAATCTTAGCAATTTCCTTCTTTTCATGATGAAAGATTTGAATTGTCAGCGGCAGCTTGACATGGGCAAACAATGCGGACTTAAAATAAAAAACCTCCTCCATACTGTTGCGATATGCGTGTACACGGTATATCACAGCGCACGTGTTATTCTGGGAACACCCTCCATAGGGCTGTGAGTTTAAGTTTGAAAGGTGGAACAGCCAAAACGACATTTTGCGTGACGTATTTTGGTCGAGATGGCACACTGCGCGCTATTCAAAATGGCGGATTGACGGCGAACGGAGGGAATCTCGACAAGTTTTGGGTCATTTTTCTGCAGAAAATGATCTTTCGATATTCAAAGTGGTTTTATATGACTCATTGATAAGTACCGATCACATCCATGTAGTCAGATTTTGTGTTGGGATTTTGGAAAGTGGAAAATTAAGGACAGTTCTATTTCACAACTTGGCCAAAAAGTGTTTCGATCACTTTTTATTAACAAAGTGTCGTAACCCTAAGGTCCCTGTCCCCATGTCAGACCTAGGGTTACGATCATCGCAACTAGACGCTAAACATGTTTTTTTTTTTACTTTGCCTAACCCAAACGACAGAATATGATGAAACAAACGAAAAATGAAAGTAAATTATCTGCTTACCATGCTTTCCGGTTGGTATGACCATGATGACTGAACCATGGAAGGGGAGTTGGTCGAGTTGGTCGGCGTACGAGTTGACCAAACGGCGTACGAGTTGGTTGGCGTACGAGTTGACCAGCTTCGGGCCTATTCGATCATGGCGGGCCACACCATCCGGTTCATACTTGACACTGGTCCATGTGTGACTAACAATTCATCACTATTCACGTCCACAGTCAATAATAGTCCGAGTAACTTGGACCCTAAAAATCGCCTTTTTTAACATTTGGACATGGTCTGGCGATAGTAGGGTCCAAGTACCTTGTTTGCATTTTGGTTGCAAGAGCTCCATTTTGCAATGTTTTGCCTCTACCCTGAGTCAAAATCCTTTGATTTCACCTTCAAAACGATCCTAAAATGTCTCATGCGGCCAGCTATGGGCCAAGGGAGAATTGGAGATTCCAATAATGACAAGGTTTACTCACATTTTTTGAAGAAAAGATCATATTTTCCCTATTTTTTTCCGAGTACCAGTGTACAATTTGAAAAACCAAGATGGCCGACCCAACGGACACTGTGCTCATTTTATAGGAGGTCTCTGTGCCCATTTTTAGGGGAAAAATGATCTTTTCTTCAAAAAATGTGAGTAAACCTTGTCATTATTGGAATCTCCAATTCTCCCTTGGTCCATAGCTGGCCGCATGAGACATTTTGGGATCGTTTTGGAGGTGAAATCACAGGATTTTGACTCAGGGTAGAGGCAAAACATTGCAAAATGGAGCTCTTGCAACCAAAATGCAAACAAGGTACTTGGACCCTACTATCGCCAGACCATGTCCATATGTTAAAAAAGGCGATTTTTAGGGTCCAAGTTACTCGGACTAAGTCAATAAGCCTTATCGCAAATACAGCCATAACGTTAGGCCTTACGTTAACGTTAGTTAGTGCCTGGAACCGAGGTCCAAGTTCATTATTTTCAATCGGCGATCTGGCGCTAAATTCTCCACGGCCACCAAAAATGTATGCAGCAATGATGATGAATGTCGTGTAAGGACACGAAAGAAGTGTTCGAGTGACAGTAATCATGGCTATCCGGGGTTTATTTGACAGTTCAACGTGCCGATCCGACATGACGTTTAGACATTAGGCCTACTAACAGTAAAAGTTACTGAGTTAGGCCTAACGTTACACTTACAGTCCAATTTTCACAGACTTGACGCGGGAAACTGATGAGAGCTGAACGGACTAATTCTTCTTTATTCTAATGCAAATTGTCGCTGCCTTGTCCAGGATCCTCATTGTAATGTGATGAGATTTATATCTTACGTCACGGTAAATACAAAAAGCTGATTTAACTTTGAATGAAGTTTAATGTCCCCAATCACAGCTGACGCGACGGGCTGTGAAATGAATCTGGGTACGCTGATAAAGTGTTAGACTGGTTCCCGTCCCAATACATCAAATATATAGTGACGATAGACGTCAGAGAGACTACTGTAAGGAACGGGAACCAGTCTAATAAAGTGTGCGTGTGTATCACTGATCTATCAGTGGCATGGTGTGTATGACAATTTGACTTGAGGGCGCTATTTTCATTTCTGAATGTTTGAAAGGCCAATCTCACACGCAATATTATTAACCGTGATCGTCACGTCAATGTACACAAAAATGCTATTTTGATTGGAAAAACGAATGATCCTACAGATAAGTCGGTTAAACATTATTCCTTTCTTGACAAAATATTCCAAGTCAAAGATAGGTCCATGAATAATGTGTAGGCCTACAGAATTAAGTGTAATTTAATTTGAGATAGGGTCTTTGCCATAAAGCTGCTCGATAGCCAGGTTTTCTATTATATTGATTTACATTTCTATTATCTCATCAATACAATGCCAAGTAAACTGAGAACACATTTTTTACACAAAATCTATCATAATTCAAAAGCATGTGAAGTATTTTCGCCCAACTTAATTGCTGAAATGCTGAATGAAACAGTCATTTTAAAACAATACGTAAGTTTCCCAACTGGTTTATTTTCCCTTAAAAGTCATTTTTACCATACAAGCGCTATAGGGCCAGCTCAAGTGTCGACCTGTCTCAACACCGATGTAAAATTATTTATAAGTTGATGGAAATGTCCCCATGCAATCCCAGCTGACGGGCTGTGAAATGAATCTGGGTACGAGTGATGTTGGTGCATCAGGGCGCCCCTTTTTATAACTTTGGTTCTCATTTCTTGTTCACCTTGAGGGAGGGTCGGTCAGTCGAAACAAAAACAAGTTTGGCCCTAACTATTTTCCAGTGGAAAAAAAAGACCTGGCTGAATACACAAAAACCTAAAGAAAGTGATGTTTATTGTACTCACTGTAATCGCGTTTGAATATTTTTGTATTATTTCAGTGATAAAAAGTATAAAAATTGGAGGTCTATTGGCGACAAAAAAAAAAAAGAATTCCCAGAATTTTTGGAGACAAATTTTGTCTCCAGAAATTCTGGGAATTCTTTTTCTGTGACTGTATCTTCCTTCATAATATTTTTGCCCATGATTATGTACTTCTTTGACGAAAACCAAAGTATATGATACTATCTTTAAAGGGATTGCATACGTTTGGTAATTTGAGCCTAATGTTTGTTTCAAACCAATATAATTGTTTATATATACCATAAAACTAACCTGTGAAAGTTTCACTTCAAAAGGTGGTAGCGTTTTTGAGATTTTGGCGACAAACTAGAGCGGTTATTTTACGCCAGAGAACAGTAAGTCAATAGCTGAGAAGCGTTACGGCCATAACGCTTCTCAGATTCATAATTTTTGGAGATAAAAAGTGACATATTTTTCCATTACCGCGGTACTTCGAATTGAACGTTTCTCAATATGCATTATACTATCCAAAGCAGCTGTACTTCTCACCAAGTAAGTTTTTATTGCCATAAATTTTCAGAGTCATTACCAAACGTATGCAATGCCTTTAAAGGTAATCATACTTTGGTTTTTATCAAAGAAATACAGATTTATGGGCAGAAAATTTATATCAAGACAGGTAGGCCTACAGAAAAAGCCAGAAAAAGTTTCAGTCCCATGCGGTGCCCAGTTTTTGAAGAAAATGAAAAACAGCCGGCATTAGTCTTCAGTCTCTTTTATTTAAAGATTTGTTGTCGTAGTTTTCCTAATTTTTATGGAAAAATACACACACAAATATCTTTGTTCCTTCTCCTGCACAAGTGGTTGAGCCCAACAAGCCCTCGTAGGAAATGATTGTTAAACACTTCGGCAATGCCATCCTGAAGGAGGACAATACCATCAACAGACCCAAATTAGGAGATATCATCTTTAAGGATGATAAGAAGAGACGTAGGCCCTACATTTGTTGAATTCCTGAACACATCCATACATTCAGAGAGAGATGATGTGGCAATTGTGACAAAGTACTTCCTCAAAGGTTTGTTCACGTCAGTTGCCAGGTTAAATTTATCAATAGCACCGGGTAACCATGTCTTTTGTTTCCATAACGATTAGAATAATTGCTTCTCATCAAAGAAGGACATGAGTACATTTTACATAAATCAGATGAAATGTTAAACAAGTACCAAGGGCATTGGGTGAGAATCCTACTCTGTTCTCCTTAGCCCCGCGCCCCCTTTTTTGAAATTGTACTTGAGGGATATCATAATAAGAAAACCTTGACCCTTAATTTTCATCACGTCTGCGTGTGGCGGACGGTTGATTAAGCATATCAAGGTTACCGTCACCATGGAGTTTGAGACTGGAGAGAATCACGGTGCTGTGCTGTAACTAAAAGGCTGACGTTCTGGCGTGATTTTATCCTGAATTTGATCCTCTGGGAAACTCTGAAATTTTTTTTTTAGGAGTGAAATTTGGTGTAGTGACCATGCAATCCTCACACAATTAATATTGAGTAAGCTGCTTCCCTGGCAGATCCATTCTCATGGGACCACCCATTACTTACTATAACACCTGTCACTGAAGATGATCCACTTTTCAAAAATGCAAAAAAATCCTGCAAAATGTCATCATAGTTTGTTGGAACTTTTTGGAGCAAGAAAATTAATCTAAGAATAATTTGAAAATGCATGTTCGCCCAGGAAGGGCATTTTTACAATGAAGGCATGAATGTTTCATTTTATACAAGTGTAATTGAACGCTTATAAATACAAGTAACAAACAGTAACATTAATTGGCTGTTTGTATCTAGTTTGCTGTGAATTTATTAATCCAAATTCAACTTTACAAAAAAGCAACCAAAGCCTTGAGCGGGAGATGAAGCTGTTAGATGTTAAAATGTTAGATATTGTTTGCCAGACAAGGTAGTTTTTGCAAAATAAATTGAAAACATTGTTTTGATTTAAGACATAAATTTCTTTCCAACTCTTTGATAGTCAAGTTCAAAGTGATGATTCTTACTCTCTTTAATGCCATGATATGTTTACAGTAATAATATCAACTTAGTCAATATATTATTAACCCATTATTAGCCTTATAAATTTGTTGGCATATCATCAATGAAATGCAAATTAGTAATTTGTCTTAAATTAATAATATGTCAAAATATTTGTCTATTTGTGTATTACCTTTTGCATTTCCGATCACTAAGTGGGAATTTTTTAGGGGGAATTCATTAAATTAATGGATATGCCAAATTTCTAAATATTGAATTGTCTTTTGTTGATCATGGTGTCATAGGACACCGTAAACTCTTTGAAGATGGATATGAGTGTGCATGGGAAGATTAAGACACATACGACATCAGTGTGTCAACATTTCAAAACAATCTTATTAAAAAGAGAAAATACAAAAATTTATATTTTTCATTAAAAATTAATTATATGTATTTCAATATCATCTGAGTATATGAATCAAACTTTCATTTGTATTATCACCACAAAATCCAAGTAATGTAACAAATATGCTTCCAGTCTGTGTATAGGAAAAACAAACTTAACCAGTATATTACCACAGCAAAATCAAAGTAACAATACATACAATGTTACAACAAATAATATTCTTATTTCAATTCTTAAACTTTCTAACACTCTGATTAAATGTGTTATTTGTAAATCAAACTCAAAGATATCATGTGTTTTATGACCACTCACTCAATGCAACAAAAATGTGTATTTGCTTATCTTAATCTCATCTCATCTAAATAAATTTGATGTAAGGGCGCCCCTTTTTATAACTGTGGTTCTCATTTCTTTTTCACCTTGAGGGAGGGTCGGTCGGTCGGACACAAACAAAAGTTGGGTGGAAAAAAATATGGCTGAATACACAAAAACCTGAAGAAAATGATGAGAAATATTCATTATATTCACTCTAATCTCGTTTGAACATTTGTCTGATTATTTCTGTGATAGAAAGTATAAAAATGTAGGCCTATTGGCAAAAGTTTTCTCCAGATATTCTGAAATTTGTTTTTTTGTTTCTTGAATTTATATTATGTCATTCTGAACAGGGTCGGTGGCAAAAAAAGGTGTGTTTTTTTCGGTCGGAAATAAGAACCACAGTAATTAAAAGGGGCTCCCTAATGCTAGACAAGCAAAAAATGTTTCTCGCCCCTCACCCCCTGGTCTTGATCCAAGACTGATATTATTGTTTGTCCGGCTCTGAAAACACCAGTAGAGGGGGCTATATTCAATGAACTCGCTGACCTGCAGCCACTGGTACCTGTGCCGTTCCGCCGCTGGTACGCGGGCTTGTTATACACCAGTGGTGTTGTCGGAGCGGGGAAAACGATAATATCAGTCTTGGATCAAGACTACTCACCCCCCAAAGAACAAAAAAATAAAGAATGGATACTTTAGGATATTTTTGATATTTAAGCCAAATTATATATCGCTTATCTGGGTAAAGTTTTGCTGGGTATTACGTGCTGGTTGAATTTATCTAGGATCACCTGCCAATTTGAAATGGCTACACATTAAATATACATCTAAGCCTTTCCATTTCATATTATTTTCTGAGTAACATTGCTCTTAATAACTCACATCATAAAAACATTATTTTCATACAATTTTATTGATATATTTTGTTATTTCTCTCCAGTTATTCTAATGTGTTGATCTATTTTTACATAAGCTCTGCAATCTTGCAATAAGTATGCATGGCTTATTTTTCTTTCATTGTTTGTATATTTCTTCTGTAATTAGAACTGAAATAACTGAGCATACAATGAATATTATCTCGATTTTATGAAATGATAATACAACTGCAGTTACCATAGAGATGGCAAATATCTATGGTTATCTCTTTTAAACATTGTATTATTTATTTAAGCAAAATCTGGGTAATAGAGGCAAACTAAAACAAACATTCAAACAATCAAACATTTTCATCTTAATATCATGTTGCTCAGTTTCTTGGAAAATGGCCGGAAAAATTGAGTCTTTTTATTTGATTTTCAACCAAATCTTTGGAAGTAGTTTTCAGTGAAAGAATGAATAAAGTTAAGTTATGATACCGAATGTTTGATATTTGTGCTGTTGAGCCAAGTGTTGTGTAGCAGGCAGGCCCTTTACAGATCAGATTCATTCGAGTCAATATCCTGGAGGAGATCTGTCCCTCTGAAATTTTTGAAACTGGAATAGTATGTTGAGAGCTGTGGGAATAAAAAAATGAGAGAAAAATCTGTCCATAAAAAGCACCATATTTTTAGTTAAGCTTTTCATTTATTATAGGGTGCATTCGTTTAGCTAACGTGGGTCAGCCCTTACTGGGAATGAACGTGTTTTACTGCACAAAACAAGCGAGAGAATGGGGATGAGGTTGACTGGTGTCGACCCGGGGGAGCTTAACGAATGCTCCCATAAATTGTGTCTAGACCACAAAATGCATCAGTCAGTGAGTAGATCATGGTATTTTATTATTGTTTCTCTTCAAACAGGAGCAAAATATGACATTTTAGTTGAAAGTTTATGAAGTCTGTTTTCAATCAAGCCACATCTTGACTAAGTATGGTGCTGGTAGAAACATACCGTTAAAAAATGTTCGTCTGAAATGGTGTATTTTAATTTATCCAGAAATTAGTCAAACAAAGACCCCAAACAGTTTGATCTCGGGGTAAGATCATAACTATTTTTTATGTTTTATAAGAAAAATTGAGTCGGTTTTTCGCTATTTTCTCTTGACTCAGATGTCTGCTTGAGCTCAAATGTTCACAGGCTCATTATTTCATGTACGTGCTGGATTTAATAGACAAAGTGTGAGTGCTGTTCTCAGACCTTTACCAATCATGTATGATACCTTTAATAGGAACAGTGGAAAGAGGTGTGAAAGAAAGGGATGTTAAGGGAAATGTTAAAGGGTCTTCTTACCTCAATCTGTTTTGAAGGTGGTGGAGTCCTCTTTTGGAATAAGATTGGTGGTACCCCTTCTTCGGATTCAAAGGTGGTGCTGGTGGAGCTGGAGGGTCTTGAGTCTGGGATTGACACCATATTTTCATGGTCAGATAATTCATGGATTTCTTGATTGCTAGATGGTGCTTCCACATTCAAGAGGGAAGAATCTCCAACAGCATTTGAACGCCTGAATCTGGAACAAGGTCTTGAGGATGATTTGCGACTAGATGTCTCGGCCTTGTCAAGGCTTGAGACATCGTTTGAGACATCGTTTGAGACATCGCTTGAGGCATCGGACTTCTGCTCTTCAGGGGAAGCACCTTCTTGGTCACTGGTGCTAGCTTTGTTTGTCACTTCATCTGCACTACGAATGCCAAATGCTACGTCAAAGAACTTGCGATCTTGGAGAGTTTGAGAAATAGAAGGCACTTGGTCGTTTTCAGGTTCTGGTGTGACTTTCGATCTGTTGAAAAGAAAAAAAAACAATTTCAAATGATTTTTCATTCTGTGGGATATCAAATCATTCAGTTGTGAATTATACAAATGCCACACCTCGACTGGGTTAGATCCACTGACCAAAACACTAAGTTTTAGGGTTACATATCAATGAGGTAGCAAGACTAACCCCTACACCACGTTTGAAGTCTCTCTCTCTTTATTGCACTGAAACAGTTTGCTTGCATGCACAGACTGAAAGCAGGCCATAAAACCAACAACATCCTTTGAATCTCCTCATAAGTTTATATAGGAGATGGCAAAACAAGATAAAAATGGTAAGAAGATGGCGACAACAAATTTGAATCCAAAGTACAGATGAGGTACTGTACCTCTAAATTCATTTGCAAGATTTAAAGGTATCTTCCTTCAAGCTGTAACTGTTAATGGACTGAACAGCTTGTGTTCAATATTGCCAGCAACAATGGGAGACTTTTGAGAACTGGTCTTCAAGTCAACAGCGCACGCACACGCAATTGTGAGCATGCGCGCGTTAAGTCTCCCATTGAAGTAGGTTTTGATAATATTTGTTTTACTCACGTATGATACAAGTGCTTCTTATAGATGAAGTAGATAATACCAGCAATGATGAGCAGACCGACTAGAGTACAGACAACACCAAGTACAACCTTGACTCTGGAAAATAAACAAAGCAATAGGAATAATCATAATTCAGGCATTGTGTATAGCTTGTACAAATGCCCAGGTCTCCATGTCGCTGAGAGAACATGCATTTGTATGTAACTGCTACTATGCTGAAAAACACCGATCCAGTAGGCCACGCCCACCATAGCAACGTCCTAGCAACAACGCACACGCGCACGCACATCAAGTATCACGATCGCCCACACGCGACAAATCACATACACTTAACCACATAAACACTTCTCTCTGAGTTGGACTTTGGTTTTGCAAAAGACCAAAAAATAAATGTACTTTCAGCCAGGGCATCGGAAGCCAGGAATATAATGGAAATATTTATTAACACCGCTGACCATGGTGAAGAATAAAACTCTGGTTTGTAAAAGAATCGCCTTGTACATACAAAACAAAAGTAAACTCAACGAAAAGTGTGCGCTAAAGAATAAAAATTCATGCCGTTATGTCGGACAAAATGGCGGCAATTTGTCGGACATTAAATAACACATTGTGATTGGCCAAATTGTTAAGGGGTGTGGCCTACTGGATCAGTGTATTACTGGTGTTCTTAGAGCGTTACAATGCATCCTGGGATAAGTAACTATTCATAGATACTTAACAGGCTAGAGTTAATGGGAGACTTTTGGCGACCTTTGTCGGTAGAGGGCGGCAGACTCATTATCTGGCACGAGAAAACAAAAACAGCGCAGACAATCCAAAACGAAGCATTCCAACTCGTACGCCGAATAACTAGTACTAACTAGGCATGTAATTTGTAAACATTTACGATTTACCTGCAATTAACAACGGTCTACCGATGTCATATGGTTTTAATTCATAATTGTCTTTGGCCTCTCCTTATGCACCAGTGCGTCTTTATGTTCTGCACAGTTTAGATACACCAGACGACATCATACTACAGCCCAAAACATCAAAGGTATGATCCATCTAGCCGACTGTCATTTAACTTAGCAGATCAGAGGTTTTTTTGTGGGGCTATCTTTTTAACGTTTTTCTTCAGTAGATCCCGATATTTTCCGGCGGGATTTTGTTTGAGAAATGTTTTTTCACTTGCACACACACTTTACCTAGTCAGCTATTTACCTGACCGAAAGTGCCCTCTCTCGGTGATTACCAGAAAGTCAAAAGTCTCCCGTATCACTGGATACTAACCTCCAATGTAGATCATCGCAGTAAGGATCCGATACTGGACATCCACATCTATACCCATTCAGAGAGTCATAGCAAAAATAGGGATATCGACACGGTACAGATTGGCATTCATCATAATCTATCTCACAGATATCACCAACCCAACCAGGAGTACAGACACAGAAGTAGGATTTAAACCCGCTACTGCGGTCTGGAGAGGTACAATCTGGGTCATCCTCAGGACCTAAATAAAGAAAGAAACAATGAATAAATCTCTTATTACTGTAGTATTAGTACATATTTGACTTAATTATAAAAGTCAGTTCCTAGTCTACCTATGACAGTCTTGTAGTATTTTAAGAAATACCAGAGGTATATTTATGGCATCAGATCCTCTCTGATTCCAGAAATATACCTCTGGTATTTCTTAAAATCCTTAAAATCCTAGCAAAACACATCATGTTAAAGGGCCAAAAAGAACAGCTGTAGTTGCCATAAACAGGAGTTTATTTGGGAAGATATAGGATTCCTCAGAAATTCTAGGAAATAAGAATGGGTGATGTTTCCCTTAAAGAGATATCACGGTTTATGTGGTCAGGGCTGGATTTCACAAAACGTTAAAACGAATCTTGAGATGGGTTGCTTGTGTCACCATAGTGATTTGTATTGTTACCTCACACTTTGCTTAGCAATTAAGATCGATTCACGATTTGAGATTGATCATAGTGCTAGGTGAAATCGGCCCAGTATAGTGGATGAGGGGAGTGGTTTTGGTTATGAAGAATCTAAGACAAGTTAGGAAAGGAATGTGTGGGTCTCAAACAATATAAAGGGTATAGCATGTACCACCGGCGCACCCAGGATTTTGTCTTGGGGGGGGGGCTCAAAGAAAATTTTTTCCCGAGCCCCCCCCCCCCCTGGGTGCGCCACTGGCATGTACAAGGGACAACTTACTGAATCAACTATGCTAGCAAGAAAGGGTCACTTAAAGTTCTTAAATAATCTAGATATGATTGAACATCTATTAGGATTGTACTTACCTCCACATACGGCGTCATTGATGCAAGGATTGAACAAGACAGCAATCTGTACATCAAGAAGCTGAGATACTGCTCCAGTTTGATCCTCAATCAAGACCAGGAAACTGTCTCTACCGTGGTACATGGCATTAGGGGCATAGGTGAACGTGGTTGTAGTCCAACTCATATCAGCCTAATGAATGAATGATGAAATCAAAATATAATACAACCGGAATTTGGAGAGGAACATTGCTCTGATTATCCAGTCTAATACTCTTTAGTAGCTTTTTTAAAAGGTTTTATTCCAGTTCTTTGCTAGTGATATATAGATGTTACAGTGGAATGCCGCTATAGCGAATGCCACTAAACCGCACAATTGGCTATAACGAACAACATCCTTGGATCCCAAATTGTATGTAAAATGTATAGGCCTGTTGAACATTGTTCACTATAACAAACGACCACTATAACTGTATAATGAACAATCTTTGTGCATCCCGATGTGTTCGTTAAAGTGGCATTCCACTGTACTTGCTACAAAACTTACCGCATTGTGTGGAAGCTCCAAACCACATGGTTGACGTGTTGTATCAGCGTCACCAGATGATGGCATTTGACAGTCATGTGTGGATGGAACAGTCGTTGATGCTTGGCTGAATGTCAGAGTGCCATAAGTCGGTAGTTGAGTTCTAATGATCAGCGTATCACCCATGTCAACATCATAGGCTCCAATCTCTGCAATAAGGTCTATGTAGGCCACGTTGGCTCCTGTGTTCTGCTCAACTGTTAGCTGTAGAGAGAAGATTCATGTGGAAGTCACCCAGGGTTACATCAGTAGTAAGTGATCTTTTAAAATTTCCTTGAATCTATAAATACGCTGTAGGAGTACCATATTTGCACAAAAAGTCTGACTCAAGTAAAAACCACCATCAGGTCAAAATGGCCCATTAAAGGTAATATCATACTTTAGGTTTTATCAAAGAAATATAGATTCATGGACAAGACAGATATAGGTATAGTCATCTGTGAAAATTTCAGTCCCATACAGTGCCCACTTTTTGAGAAAACAGTGAAAAACGGCCACAGTATTTCTTAAGTCTTTTCTCTTCTATTTTTGATCTTTTAAAAGATCAAAAAGATTTTTGGTTGTTGTGTTACTAATTTCTGGATAAATACACGATTTCAGGCGGAAACATTTCAATGGTATGTTTCTACCAACACCATCTTCATACCCTGTAAGTTATACGTAAATCTGTGAACATTTCTGTTTTGTGTCTTACAAAAGTATGATACTACCTTTAACTCAAAAAGTCTGACTAAAAACCACCATCAGGGCAAACTGGCATTAAGGTGAAATCCAAATTTAGCCCTAACATTCTACTACCAGTATATCTTTGCACAATTCATTGTAGATAATTGAATGAATTTCATTCCCCACGTCATATTAAGTTTAAAAAGTTTGGTTGAAGAAAGAGTTTTATCAAGAGGATTGAACCCTGGATATTGTGAACTCACCAAGGCAATACGTCCATTGCCAACAGCTTGTCCATTCTGACTGATATAAGTGACAGGATTATCATTGACTGGCCGGACATCAATAGAGACAGAAACCATCGTAGACAGCGGTTCAATTTCAACCAATGACTGTATCTCCCTCACTACAAGTACACGTATCAATAAAAGCAAAGAAAGGAACAATTTAGCAAAATGCCATATGACCAAGCTACGACACAGTTACTTTAATACAGAAGTCTAAAGTTTAAGGGAGTCAGGTTGGCATAGCGAGTTCTTTCCTCGCCTTTCACCTCTGGCGGACCAGGCTCTGTCCACAAGTGGATTGGGTATTCAGTCCCTACCTGATTCTGTGGGTTTTACCCAGAATATTACTCTGGGGTTTTCCTCGCACCTCTAAAACTGTATCTTCTTCTCATCATCTTTCCATAAAAGGTTACACCAGGCTTTCGAGCTACAGTGCCTATGGCGCTTTTGAGGAATCCTTGGTGTCATTACCAGAAATGAATACTAATAATAATAATAATAATAAAGTAGAATAGGAAGCCATGCATGCTTTGCACGTTAGGCATCAAAATTTTAATAATCGTTCAACAATAAAGGCAAGCCATGAGATAAAAAGTTGGACAAAGAAGAAAACTAGGAGGATGAGGTCGAAGTCGATATTGAATTAAAATCTATTGAAATGATGTTTCTAGAGACATTAATGTCCTCCTTAATTCTGAAAACTTAAAGAATAATGAACTTGTAAGCCAAAATCTTAAGCTGTGATATGATTTAAACAGAGTATGTACATCATGGCTGAAGAAAATGTACTATGAACAGTCTGTCAGTCGACACGGTTCAACGGCCTGGAAGTCTATGGAAATGGCTGCAATCACTGGATGCCATGAATACATAAGATATTTGCAGTCACAGCCAAAGATTTGGCATCGTCACCGTCTTTGATTCTCTACTCACCAATAAGTTCTAGAGTGAAGGTCCCGTAGCAATAAGGACATGGTGTGAAACTAAAGACACCTTCCTGGGTGATGTTTGCTACTCCTCTGAAGCCTCTTAGACCAATCTCAAAGACGAGGACATCATCTTCAGGATCATCAGCCTGGAACGTGTGCACCAGAGTACCTGTAGAATAAACACATTAAAGGGCGTGTGGATAAATAAACCATTTCAGGTGGAAATATTTTGACAATATGTTTCTACCAGCACCATCTTCATACCCTGAAAGTTATACGTAAATCTGTGAACATTTCTGTTTTGGTTTGTTACCAATATTGTACATGTCCTTTAAACCCAAATCTCATCAAATGTTTTTTTTCCAACATTAATGCTAGAATACATAAGCTTGAAACTTTGCTATAAATAATTGAAATGCAAAGTCCGCGAAAAAAACAGAAAGGTAATATGATTGTTGTAAACATGAAGAAACAATTGAAGGGCAGGATTCTAGCACACAAACCTTCGTCCTCGTTCATGAACATATTGCCAGGGTGGTTAGTGATTTCTGGTGGGCTGTTGGGGATATGTATAAGAACCTCAGCCAGGGCGAACTGTGTTTCATGACTGAAGTAAGACATATCTCCTAATACCACTGATCCATCTGGTTCAACAGCACGTCGCCTACGACTCACTGATGAGGATCCAGTGCTTGTTGTGTCACAGATCTACACAGAATTATTACATATTTTTATCAATAGGTAAAATTATACAATGAAATTAGTGACTTATTTAAGATAGATGATAAACATACTTTGGTTATTTTTGTGATTCAAAAGCAGAATATGTCTTCTTACATCCAAAGTTGGGATATTATCACTCAAATGAGAGAGAAGAGAATCATATTCTGAATTTGAACATTCCTTTGGAACATTACACTTTGGCTGCTATTTGACAGTTGCCACTATTCATGATATGGGATGAGTCTACTGCATATGTCTTTGAATATCTGGACAGGTCGATACTGGCAAATTTCATCTCATTCTGTATTTGTACACTTTTGCAAAAACCTGACAACCGGCCTTACGAAGACTGAATGGTACACATGAATCATGTATTCATAACATTCTGACTTTAATCACCAAATAAGCACAAGGAAATCTGACTGAATTTAAAGCCATTGAAAAGTGAACAAAGAAAAATTGACTGGAGCGGGATTCAAACCAGCAACCTCTTGAATACCGTACAAGCGCCCTACCAACTGAGCCATCCAGCCCTACGTTGGTGGTGACCCCAATGGTCAATTATCTTTGTTCGTATGGTAGTCAGAAGCCATGGAACCATGACTTGAAATTAAAAAAGAATCAAATAGGTGAATGTTAGCCCTACCTGTACACTGATTTGGTTGTCATCTTCGTTGTATGTAATCCCGTTGACAATGCTGCACGTCCTACTGGCATCTCTCCATTCAGAGTTTTCTAATAGCAAACAACACAAATAATTGTTTTGATCAATCCATTACATATGTGGACTTTTCAGAGAATAAGTCACAGGCGACAATTATTCTATAATAACCTGATCTGATTCCTTCCTTCGAGCAAAATAAACATCCATTTATCACACCACATGCTCTGAAAATTCAAAAATATATGAACAAGAGCATGAGGTTTTTGTCGAAGCAGAAACTTTCTCAAACAACCAAATTTAAAATTGATACAAAAATCATATCAACAACTGAAAGGTAAATCTCCTTACCTCTGTGCCAATAGATAAGTCTGGGTTTGGCCTCTGTCCAGTTGCCTGGTGCATTTAGTGTGAAGTTAATCATCATTGGTCCCTGGAGCTCAGTCTGTCCAAGACTAGTGATGTAGAATGTTGGTTCATACACAAACCGAATCCTAGAAGTACAAATCATTCATAAATGACATCAATGCATGTAACTCAGAATTGAACTGAACTAGAAATAACTCGGACCAGAATACCGCAATTAGCCCAGTGTTGTAGTTGAGTACCAAAAGTACCAAGTTTTCCCGAGTACACACAGTGCTGAATACGGGCCGAGTCCGAGTACTTTTTAATTGAGTTCTGGCCCCCCCCCCAAAAATTTAGTTTCAGTTTTTTTGAGTCTGAGTACTGGCCAAGTCGAGTACAACAAGACATTGAGTACATCCCGAGTACGTTTCTTCACTAGAACATTGCACCATGCTCCCATTAGAGATTGTGATGCGTTTGTGTACATATGCACAACTTCTCCCCCACATATACAATCTTTTCTCACCAAGTTAGTTACAAAATGCCGCATGTGATGAATGGAGTCCATGGAAAGAAGGTTGTAAATTATTTCGCTGGTATTTTTGTACCAGAATGCGCTGTATAGCGTCGATAACGCAATACATTCATCATTATCTTTATAAGTTTAGAATCGAAAAATTAATATAAAAAAATTCTGAACCTTATTTTGAGTACTTGCAACTGGGATGGAGTTCACCGAGTACAATTTGTCGAGTTCAAGGACAAGTTCAAGTACAAAATTATGAGTACGGGCCGACTACTTTTTTTTTTCTCGAATACTTATGACCGAGTACGAACCAAGTACTTATTGGTAATCGAGTTGTGTTCAAGTTTGAGTACAAGTACTCCAACACTAGATTAGCCAAACCTACCTCCGTCTGAGTAGTCTTGATGTATACTGAATGGTGTACAGAGGATTGGTGACGTATGGTTTATAATCAAGTGCAGCGTCTGATGTGAAATACTGATCAGTTCTGTTGGCATCTAAGAGGCCAAGGATTAAAGAGCCACCCTGATGAAGACCTACAATAAATGACAACATCAAGATTTACAAAGTACATTCACAGTTTAGCTGCTGAGATTTATTAACAGAAAATATCCCACATATGCTTTGACAAACATTTGTGGAGTAAAAATAACATGTTGGGGGAATTCCCAACACAAGTTTCCTGCAGCCGATTTCACGAAATGTTGCATAACTTACGCAACGTACAAATAATGCGTAAGTTTTGTGAAACGGGCATAACTTGTGCAACCAAAGGCAGGAAATGTTGCATAAGTTACGAATACAACATTTGAAGTTTCGTGAATCGGCTGCTGTACAATCATGATAAATGTGGTTTATTTCTGAAAATCAGGGTAGGTTTGTAGAGGTGTTACTGTATGAATCACGGAGGCAGGGGCCGATTTCACTAACGCTTTGTGATCATCGCTAAAGCCCAAATCCATCGCTAAATGGATAATCGATCGCAAAGTAATGATCTCATATCACGTGTGATAGCGATGATCGCAAAATAGTGAAATCGGCCCCAGAATAGAAGCAGTCATGGTCGGATTATTAAATGTGTTACCTACCTCCCTGGGTTGATACTGTCAAATCAAACGTGTCGTCAATTGCTCTCCTCCTTCTTCTCTGACTTTCCTTCTGAGATGGAGCCAGGACCAGGTCTGTGCCATTTGCTGATGTCTGTACCACATCACTGTCTCCTATTGGATAAAGCATAAATCAATATGAATAATATGAATATAGCAGCAATTATGAAGATCATGGCCCTCAGGGAGAACATTATACAGATATCACATGGTTTGAGGGTGGACAGTCAATTCTAGCTCCTGAGGTGTTGGAAGTTGACAAACTATAGTTCCTGAGGCGAAGCCGAGGGAACTAGTTTGTCAACTTCCAACACCAAGGGAAGCTAGAATCGACTGTCCAACCGAAATAAACCATGTGATATTTGTTTTACTATACCTCATAAATATACATTACTGTCCACAATTTCGCCGTGAAGTCCAGCAAAAACGTTCATTTTCGTGAACTTCATGTAGGGTGAAGCCCACGCACGCACACTGCAAACTAGGATACATGCGCAGTGAGATGTTCCATGCATAGTGAGATGTTACATGTGTAACAGTTCCTTCGGAGATTCCCCGGCCTACTCGCTGGTGATCAGCAAATATATCCACTGACACGTGATGGTGAATTGACCAATTGGGATTTGGCTCTGGCTCATGAATATTTATGAGGTATAGTAATACATGATAACTTATGAGACTACCCTGTTAAAAGAACACGAAATAGATACAACTTAATACACAAGATTTCATTTTCAGATTGCATTGATCAAGATGTGAACACCTTGGAGAATTTAATTGACTTGCGTAATGGTGTAATATCTATTTTTATTTTCATACCTAATACGGTAGTAGTTCCTGCTGACATGGTTGAACAAAGCCTTGCCGAATTGCACATCTTCATCCAGGAATAGAGAGTTCTGTCACAAAAACATATCATTAAACATGAATAATTCAGTAAATCAGTTAGGGTGGATACAATAATGCATGCATTTATGCATTTATCGTAATCACTTTCAGGCTTAGTAAGTATGGTTGGTCAAACTCAAGTTTCTTGGTTATCCACATTGCTTTAGCAACCAGGGGCCAATTTCAAGGCGCTGCTAAGCACAAAAATTTGCTTAGCACAAAAATGTCTTTCCCAATAAAACAAGCCACAGTTAAAAAATTCCATTTGATATTCATGGTCAGTAAACAACAGCCAAAGAGCAATCACAAGTGATACACATCACATGGATATTTGGTTGTTAACCCTGTTTTTATGAAGACTGAAATGTCATGCTTAGCAAATTTTTGTGCTTAGCAGCGCCGTGAAATTGGCCCCAGACCCCTGTGTTTGTGTCCTTGAGTTAGACACTTTGTAAGTTATTGCTTCTCACCATCCAGGATGTAATCGGGTAGCTTAATTTGTGAGGTTGAAGAGGGTTGATGCTTAAGTGCTGCATCTTGAGGCTTGGGGTTGGATATACTCCTCAGGAAGCTGACGCAGTTAAATACAATCAAAGGGCGGATAAGCATGGTGCAACACATAAGCACTGGTATTATCATTTTGTTATCCAGATGACTCTGGGAACCAGACCTTAACTCTTTCCAGGGCCGTTTTCCAAACCTCGGCTCAGGCTCAGGCTCCGGCTCCAGCTCCATTTCTTGAGTCAATTTTAAAATAACGGGTATCAAAATAGAGACTTTTGGCTGTGGTTCGGAAGTAGATACTGTGGTTTGAAAGGGAAAACGGAGCTTCAGCTTCAATGAAAACCCACAACCTCTATTTTCAGTATATGGATGACGGAGCCGGAGCCGGAGCCGGAACCGGAGCCGGAGCCGAGGTTTGGAAAAGGGCCCATAACTGTTTCAAGATTCATTTGTTTGACAGGAGTCTGACTTGACATTTTGAAAATCCATTGGATTTCTTCAAATGTGGTGTAATGAGCCAATAAATATTTCACAAAAAACTACTTAGACACTTACTTGCCGGGTTCCATGTTGAAATCTGTGTTGCTTTTAGTTTTAGACGGATCTTTAGGAATCTGGAAGTCATCGATGTTGTAGGTCTTTGTAAAGTTTCCTGCAGTGATGGTGAATGTGTTTCCCTCCACGGCGATGGAGCCTGAGGAGTTACCTCCAACAGCCATACAAGGAATGATGTCATCTAGGAGATCCTCCGAGCTACTAACACAGTATTCTGTCAGGACAAGATTGACAAATAGATAATCAGACTCAGTTGTGCACCTATAGAGGTTTCAAGACTGATTTGATGGTTCCAAACCATCAATCTTACCAAACGTACAGGGCGTCCCAGAAAAAACACAACACTGTGCCGGGAACCATTATGTTAAAATCAAACTGTTTATCACTTCAAGATTCAGTTGTATGATACAGCAATGTCTTGGCTATCACCATGTGGAATTTAAGCAAAATCGGGCTGAAATTGGCGAAAATTAAAAGACCCATTAAAAGAGTACTCTTTAAAAACAAATTTGCAGTATTCCAGAATAAGAGGTCAATACACACATAATGTGTATGAAAGAAAGATGAAAATCGGGTTTTGAGGTTGGGTAATTCAGTCTTCCACTTTCCCCTCAATTTCAGTCCAATTTTGATCAAATTCTACATGGTGATAGCCAAGACATGGCTGTATCATATATATTAATCTGGATATGATAAACAGTTTAATTTTAATATAATGGTTCTCAACAGAAAGTTTTGCGTTTTTTGGGAGACACACTGTATACCTTGTGATTACCTATCTTGTGTTATGTGCATCCTTATGCTCAGTCCAAGTGTTTTTTGTCACCTGTACCCAAGCCTCAAAATTAATTTTTTTTCCTACTTACCCACCACTTACCCACCTCTGATTTTCCACTTACCCATTTCCAAAAATGACTTACCAATTTTTTCAATAGAGCATCTATACTATAAGACAAGCACACGGCCTCTCTAAATTATATTAGGCCTAGTCAAAACAAGTATAGCTGTATCGCCCGCGATCGGCAATCGGCCGTCAGCTTGCCGGCCGTCGCGGTCTCAAAAAGTTGCGCTGCAGCACACGTCATGAACTGCCTAGCGATCTGCAAAGTAGTTTCTCCGTAAAGTTCGTGACATAATGCCAAGAGAAGAAAGCCGCGTGTAACTAGTGGATTGATCTACAGGTACACGTTAAGCTTGTTCGATATGACGATATTTATCGAGATCGCGATATTTTTTTCATATCGAAAATCGTATCGGGCCCCGGAAAAAATATTGAAATATCGGCAACATCGGGAATATCGGCAGTATCGCGATATTTATATAGGGCCTATGCTGGCGCAACTTTATACCAAAAAATCAGAGTAGCTCATGAGCGGACGTACATGTAAAGCTTGACACACTTTTTGCGACGACCAAAACAAATAGATTACTGCAAAATTTGTAGCTGGTTGCGACGCTAAAAGCAGATTTCTTACCGTGCAAAATCTGCACCCGAACGAAGCCGATAGTAATCCATATGCGGGTCCAGAACGACGCTGCGTGTGCGACTACTACTGTAGCTATACGCTGCACTTCCGGCCTTCATGACTAAAGCCTACACGTGCGCTGACCGTGCTGACTTCACTGTGCTGTGAGCACGTGCATGCCGCATTGCACACAATTGCATTGTGCCATGTATGCTTGCCGCTTCCGGACAACATGACTGAAGCTAGCAGCGTTTTGGACTCACGGATTGGGCGCAATAATTCCAGACTACATGGAGTAAGATCTGAGTCGAGTGTAGCAGGCCGGCCGCGGGGAGAAACATGCATACAACTTTATTTGTGAATGGTTTATTTATCTGTTCCAGTGTTCCTTTGCCGATAATCACACTTAACTTCCAGTCCACCATGATTTTATTTCACACTTACCCGGCAACTTACCCATTTTTGAAATTCACTTACCGCCCGTGAAAATCCACTTACCGCCGGTAAGTGGGTAAGCGTTAATTTCGAGGCTTGCCTGTACCATAACGTTCACTTTGTTTAGACTAAGATCCTGTCGAACAGACCTAACATATTTTGTGATGGAAGTATCTATACAAGAATCCGACTTGTGATTCATGTAATTGGCCCTGCGGTGTATCAGGGGACGTACACCCTGCAGTATATAGTGCGGCAGAGCATAAATTATCTTGCTGCCATACAAAATGCGGACAGGGACACCGCAGTAATGGCGGATGGTATGTCTTGCCGTTGGATAGGTCTATAGGTTTACACTCAGAAAGTCCTTTCAAAGAGTCTTACCATATCTGGTGATAGACGCATCCTTTGGCTTAGACCAAGACGTCCCCGTCTTCTTAGGGTCCATGCTCTTCTCCACATCCGGTGGATAAACTTCTTCTTCAAATTTCTCACTAAACATTGAGGTGGTGTTGACATCATCGGCAGAAGGCTTCTCCACAAGTACAGTGATACCTGATAAGAATAGGTTTGGTACGTTTATTGTTTGACTTCTGCCTCTGGTGTATTTGTGTTTGCAAGAGCTGCATTTTCATTTCTACTTGAATTTCTATTGGTTAAGTCCTGGGGTCAATTCCATGGAGCTGCTTAAGCACCAAAATGTACTAAAGCACCAAAAACCTTGGTTAATAAAATCAGCATACCAGCCAAAACTCCTTGTGAATATTATGCTCAGGAAAAAATGGCCCAATACAAGTCAACAGCAGTAAACATCACATGAAAATTTGGTTGGTAATCCTGTTTGATCAAGGAAGACTTTTCATGCTTAAGCAGCTCTATGAAATTGGCCCCTATTCATGTATAACACACTAGTCGGCTTAAATTATCATTTGAATTTTCAAATAAAATTTCTGATTGGGCAAACAGTCAAACGTATTGTAACAATGACAGTAAAATCCAGCATCTCTAAACTAGTATGCCTGTCTGCTTGTTTGTTTGTCAGGTTTCATTTTATATCTGTATGTCATTCTTACCATCACATTCTACGATTGCATCTAAGCCAGCTCCATTAATGGCCTTGAGTGTCACATAGTACGTAGTGTTGTGGAAGAGAAGACCCATCAGATCACTGTTAGTAGCAGTCTGGTTTAATCCAACGCTCACAAAGCCTTGCATGTCTGTACTGCCTCGAGTAGATCCTATGGCCCAGTAATACTCCTAGCAAATAAAGAATCGGGGGGAAAGTGGTGATCGGATTTTTAACAGACAGCCAAAAATGGACGCCACTCCAACAAACATTTCATACAAATTATTTAAGCATTTGTACCTTAACACCACTCTCCATGTCGACGAAGCTCCAAATGACTCTGATCGTAGAGTTTGATGACTGGAACTGTGTTGGCTCAAATTCATTCAAGTCATAATCAGTGTAGAAGAAGACATTAAGCGTGGCTGGTGTGTCGTCAACGTAGAAACCATTTGAAGATACGACAACAGACTTCCCATTGCCCAGATAGGACTTGACTAATGGACAAAACAGAGGGAGAAATTTGTCAGACGTACACTGTTATCTACCAGCATGATAATCTATATTAGGTGCGTTCGAGTAGCTTCCCTCGGTCAATACGGGTCACGTCACCCGGATCACCCACCACAGCCCGGCTAATCCAACGCTTGCTTACCTTTCTGCCATCTTGAATTTGTGTGACATGTTTCCCACCACCGACTCTGCTCACGAGCAGGGTCACTAGTGGCTGCCCTGGGTGAACCCAGAGATTTGACGTCAGACCTAATCGAACGGCACAGGGGCTGACTCAGAGCAACCTAGGTGACCTACTCGAACGCGGCTATAGAACACTTCATAGGGACTTTAATGTGTGTAGCTTTGGATTATGGACGACAACAAGCAAAACATAGGGATGTGATTGGCCTGACACACACAAATTTGAAAACTACGGAAATAGCTCAAATTTAAAAGTTGCTATACTTTTGTACAGAACAGGTGTACAAAAAAGCTGAAATTCTGAGTTAAAATCTAAATAAAATAAATCGGAATTCAGATTGAAATCTGAAGTTTCACATCTATGAAAACAAACAGAAAGAAAGACTAGAATTTCATTTTCAAGTGATACAGGATACACAGGATACAAAACCGAGTTGAAACAGTCATATTGTTTGGATTCTAGGTCAAAAACTTTGACAGTTTGTTTCTGAAATCATTAACCATACCTGTCAAGAAGAATGGGAACTGCAGTCCCTCTTCACTGGACGCTGACGTGGTTGTATTGGTCTGATTATTGCTGGTTGTATTCATAGTAAGTTCCAGCTTAGGAAGAGTGAAGCCATTGAGAGTGAAGCTGATAGGTACGGCATCCATGGAACATGCTTGATCACATTGGTAACGATCACAGGGATTGATGCAGGGAACACACGGCCTGGAAATCTATAATTGTGACAATAAATCAAAGAAGAACAATAGTAATGAATATCTGTCATATCATTCATTAGTAAAGCACCAACTTTTAGTTGAAGGCATAATACAGGATTGGTAAAGGTGACAGAACAGTCGCAGACTGTTCATAATTTGATTTGTCATGGAATAAAAACAAACCTGTGAAATTTAAAGCTCATGTCATCATCAGAAACGGTAAAAAATCATTGAAAAACGCTCACAGTATTTTCAAATCTATTCACATGAGTTTTGATCTCACCCGAGATCAAAACTGTTTTCAGTTGTTGTCTTACTAATTTCTGGTTAAGTACAGCATTTCAGCCGGAAATATTTTAACAATATGTTTCTACCAGCACCATCCTCATACCCTGGAAGTTATACATAAATCTGTGAACATTTTTGTTTGGGTATGTTACCAATCCTGTACTGTACCTTTACTCATTATATTCAGATGATTCCCAAGGACTGCAGCCCTAAACAGATTTTGAAAGCTTGTTCAATGTTAAAACTTTCAGTCTTTTTAATAATGTCAAGTTGGGCTGTAACCCTCATACCTCCTGATATGCAACAATATCAGTTTCTCCTGCTTCTGAGCCAATGCCAGCAAAGTAGCGAGATACCGGACTGGTACCTGCTCTGAATGGTGCCCCGTATCTACACAGCTCACTCTGATCAGGAGGCATCCTGAAGCACAGAATTATACAGAAATACACACCATTTAGACGGATTATAATGCAATATTTGGGATATATATATAAAATCATATCTTAGTGTTAGGCTGTGTCCCAATTCTCTGGCTGCGGCTGCAAATTACGCATGTACCTATGGCAGCCACAAAACAGTGACGGCAGCCATTTCCATAGACTTGTGTGTTATTTGCAGTCGCAGCAATTGGGACACGGCCTTAAATTCAAAGCATAAAGTGATTAAACAATTCACGAGTATACCTGAAATTTCTAAACGTTGCTGTGACAGCTGGTGGGTTGAAGGGATCTGGTATCTCAGCGACATAGTTGTCTCTATTGAAGACATGAAGAATAAGCTTTGTAGATGGAGATAGGACAGGTATACCAGTCAAGGAAGATAGCAGCTTACCGTCTACATACACATCAAATGACCACTCATCCTGTGGACAGGAATGGAAATAATCAGATACATCACTGACCCTGATACTACAGCGGCTCTGACTTTTATTGGATAAAAACCATAAGATCTGTACCCTGGCAAAAACCAAATGAAGAAAATTCAGTACTGGTGGGATGGGGCTTCATTTGGAAGGATAGAAGCTTGGGTATTTTCACACACAATGGGAGACTTTGGAGAACCGGTCTTCAAGTCAACAGCGCACGCACAACAGCGCAGGCGCAAAACAACGCGCGCATGCTCACAATTGCGTGCACGTGCACTGTTGACTTGAAGACCGGTTCTCGTAAGTCTCCCATTGTGTGTGTATGTTCCGGCAATAAGAAGAGGTACATGCCAATGCTTCGTCCATGATTGCACCCATAGTTATGATTTAAAAAACATAAATGCATTTTAGACATGCACAAGTGGAGTCAGCATCTTAGACATGCACAAGTGGAGTCAGCATCTTAGACATGCACAAGTGGAGTCAGCATCTTAGACATGCACAAGTGGAGTTGGCATCTTAGACATCCACAAGTGGAGTCAGCATCTTAGACATGCACAAGTGGAGTCAGCATCTTAGACATGCACAAGTGGAGTCAGCATCTTAGACATGCACAAGTGGAGTTGGCATCTTATACATCCACAAGTGGGGCCACCATCTTAGACATGCACAAGTGGAGTCAGCATCTTAGACATCCACAAGTGGAGTCAGCATCTTAGACATGCACAAGTGGAGTCAGCATCTTAGACATGCACAAGTGGAGTCAGCATCTTAGACATGCACAAGTGGGGTCAGCATCTCAGACATGCACAAGTGGAGTTGGCATCTTATACATCCACAAGTGGGGCCACCATCTTAGACATGCACAAGTGGAGTCAGCATCTTAGATATGCACAAGTGGGGTCAGCATCTTAGACATGCACAAGTGGAGTTGGCATCTTAGACACCCACAAGTGGAGTCAGCATCTTAGACATGCACAAGTGGAGTCAGCATCTTAGACTTGCACAAGTGGAGTCAGCATCTTAGATATGCACAAGTGGGGTCAGCATCTTAGACATGCACAAGTGGAGTCAGCATCTTAGACATGCACAAGTGGGGTCAGCATCTTAGACATGCACAAGTGGAGTTGGCATCTTAGACATGCACAAGTGGAGTCAGCATCTTAGACTTGCACAAGTGGAGTCAGCATCTTAGACATGCACAAGTGGAGTCAGCATCTTAGACATGCACAAGTGGGGTCAGCATCTTAGACATGCACAAGTGGAGTTGGCATCTTAGACATGCACAAGTGGAGTCAGCATCTTAAACATCCACAAGTGGAGTCAATATCTACAATCAATGTATGGCAGAACGTAAAATAGACATACCTCACTGGCATCAAATGGTGTGACTCGAAAGTGAACTGAATAATGGTGCTCCTCGATGGATGGGTCAAAGTCTAGATCAACTTGTTGTGATGTCATGGGCCAGGCATCTTTGTAGTAACGGCACCACAACACAGCTTGAGATGAATTACCACCTGTAAGGAAACGAATGATACAAATGCTTACTGTATCCTTCATGACGGAGTAACTATAGAACAAGTGCAGAGGAATCAGTGACTGTGTGTTATTATAAAGCTAAATGCATGGAAATAACTGAACAGACGTCAACTCACTCGGATAGAGCTGGAAGCCACAAGCTCGCTGTTGGATCCATCTCCCACTGTCCTCATCAGAAATGCCATCTCCATCTTCATCAGGTTTCTGGATAGTCCATAACCTACTAGCAGCTGTAGTCATCAATGGTTGATCCTCTCCAGAAGTGAGTGCTTGACTGATTGGGCTTGGGAATGTTGTATTACCGTCTACTGAATCATCAGGTACACCAATGTAATCTTGGCAATCACAAAGTGGGCATGCGGACTGCAATGATTGAGAAAATGGTTTACACACAACAAATGTTGTTTCTTTAAAAAATATCACACTTTTCTCTCTCGTAAATTCACTTTTTATGACAGAAAATCTCTTCATTGAAACACAAATATGTATACTATTACTTACCTGATTGAAAGGTACAACGAAGCAACACTGACAAAGGCCTATTCCTTGCTGCTCCTCCTCAGATCCACCAAAGTCATATTCACCGACGACTCCATCGGGACCATCCCAAAATAAAATACTAGTCACACTGTGAAGATCAGGGGCAGCGGCTTGCAAATCAAACTAGAATGAAAGAAGGTGAGCAATCAAAGTAAGTTGTGCCTGCTTAGGGTAAATAGGATGAACAAGAAATCCCAGAAACTATTTTCAGACTGGGAGAAAGAAGAGAATGATTACAAAATCAGAGGATATACTTGCCTCATATTCTGAACTTCTGACAATCTGTGCGTTAGTGACGTAAGCTCCAGACAGCATCCGAGGCCCTCTAGTGTCTCGTTCCATCTTCAGTTTCATACTCTCATCAAATGCAAACACCTGTATTACGGGAATAAGCCATACGTTTTGTGCTCCTCACTTGAGAAAAAAGCTATCTTTGAAATTGATCAAGCCTGGAAAAACTTCAAGAAGGGTAGCATAAACAAATAATGATTGCCTCAGAGCCCCTTATCACTGTCTTGATGCCCCTGGTCACTGCCTTGGTGCCCCTGGTCACTGCCTTAGTGCCCCTGGTTATTGCCTTGGTGCACCTGGTGACTGCCTTAGTGCCCCTGGTCATTGCCTTGGTGCCCCTGGTCACTGCCTTGGTGCCCCTGGTCACTGCCTTAGTGCCCCTGGTTATTGCCTTGGTGCCCCTGGTGACTGCCTTAGTGCCCCTGGTCATTGAATGATCTTAAGACACCATTTGATTTGCTTCAGTTTTGGGGACTAGTTCATCCACATGAAAAGTCCTTATCTTAAATGGACTGAACAAGAAAATTACTAAATACACTTTGTGTCTACTACCTGAGGGTCCTGGTAATGTAGTTCCCAGTCATCTCTCTTCATATTCCAGATTCCTTTGACGTCAAGCTTACTCCATTGTGGGTGAGTGAACGGGATGTCCCTCAGTGGACATGGAGGACCTACTGGGTTCGGCAGGTGGAGGATAGTACCTGTCAGATTGGGATAAGGTTGGTGAGAATGACGATCAAGATGAATGTAGTGATTAATGGTATGTAAACAAACAAAGAACAATTACAGTAATCATTCTTCACATAAACTGTTGAACTTATGTTCTCCTATACCATCGGCACAGACGTGTAGCCAGCATTGTCAGTTCAGGGGGAAAACATCAGTATTGTCCCTATTTGTTTCCCTCTCCACCACTTTTTCTCCCATTTTCCTCTCCTTTTCCCCCTTTTCTCCCCCCTCATTTTGCTTTTCCCTCCCCATTTTAGTCGTCCCAGGGGCAGTGGCCACTGGCTACGCTAATGCATCATTAATGTTTATGGTACAGACACAGTGATTATAATAGATTAATTTCATTGTTACCATGGACTTGGTGTCTATCTCCAGTATCTGTGACGTCCATCTTGAAGTTTAATCCATCGACAACCAAACCTGCAGTTGGCTCTGATGAATCCACAAGGATGGGTCCTACTTGTGTCTGGATGCTATCACCAGCTCTGTTTATGGCTAACAGCTGCACAAAGTAGGGACTGTTTTCCTGGACAAATGAAATACAAGAGCAAACAGTTCAATGCAAGAGATGCATCCACTGATCCAGTTGTGCAAACTGCGGAGTGATAGAATGATTCATATTGCCCACAGATTCCCACACATTTCTTGTAGGAAACTTTGAACAGATTGATCTGGATTGTAGATTGACTGATATTTTTGGAGATTCATTATGTCAAATCCAGCGTTAAGATGGAATATTGTACTCAGTACTGAAACGTCACTATAAAATAGTGAGTACAATATTCCATCTTAACAGTGGATTTGACATAATGAATCTCCAAAAATATAAATTTCTTGCAGGAAGTTTTTGTTGATCAACTTACCACCAAGTCCAAATCCACAAGTGTGAATTCCGTTATATCCGGACCGAGTACCAGCCAATCTTGGACGGTTCGCATTGACAAGCCAACGTCACATGACAGTGCTCCTACTAGACGGAGATGATACGCTTTAATGCCGCACTCATCATCCTTGTAGTCTTCCCAGACGACTGGAATAGAGTCTAGGCTGTCAGTGTATGTTACCGGCTGTAAGAAAGAAACAAGAAGAAGATTGAGTATGTGGATCGGTTTGCGGAAACACCATGTAAGAATCGTTCATACTTTCGAACTTCTATTTTGTTTCGCACTTCTCGTAAGATTTCAACGTTTCGACTAGCCTGCTCTAGTCCTCATCAGGAGACTCAAGAAGCTTGAGGTGGACTGGTGGACCAAGGTGAGGAGAGATGGACCAGAGATGAAGAGTAGGGTTATGGAAGACATCATTTGAACAAGGAATATCTTGATTAAAGGTTACTCACCATGTCATAGAATGGACCAGCACGAAGCCTTCCCTCAATAGGAGGAGTGATATCCACTGAAAAGTAACTCGTTGAAGTGTTACATTGTCCAGCTTCATTCATACCTGAGAAATAAGAGCACTCACTGATTCATCTCTAGGCTGTAAACAAGTCTCATCTTCAATGTCTCATTACACAGACTAACCACGGTGACCATCACAGACATATTACAGTTCAATATATTATTTGAAAGACTGGTAGTCTGCAACTCCACCTCCCTAGCTAGCTTTTTGGCTTAGCGATATGGCATCTGCACTAGTAAGCAGGAGGTCATGGGTTCGAATCCCACCTGAGCCAGCACGTGATTTGAGAATCAGGTTGGCGCAGCGGTTCTTTGCCTTGCCTTTCACTTCTGCGGACCAGGTTCAAGTCCGGCTTGGTCCACAAGTGGATTGGGTTTTAAGTCCCTACCTGATTCTGTGGGTTTTACCCAGAATATTACTCTGGGGTTTTCCTCCCACCTCTTAAACTGTATCTTCTTCTCATCATCTTTCCATAAAAGGTTACACCAGGCTTTTTAGCTACAGTGCCTAGGGTGTTTTCTGAGGAATCCTTGGTGTCATTACCAGACATGAATAATAATAATAATAATAATAATAAACAAAGTATAAAGATCTGAATGAGACAGAGCAAACTTACCAATGACAGTCACAAAGTAAGATCCTAGCTGAGTAAGATTCAGACCAGTTATCTCCACGAATGTATCTTTGCCAGCAAAAAGCATGGGTCTCTCAGCGAAGGTAGCCTGGAATTGTGCTGAACCAGTCAACAGGTCCAAGCAGTCTATATCTTCAGGTGCTGTGGTGGTTGGTGAGGGTTTGCCCAGGCCGACGTAGTACATCAAGATAGGGAAGGTGGATTCAAATTGATCCCACTGGGCTCTGACCATAGTGAGTGAATTGAGGTAATCAGGAATCTGAACTTCAGTAACTGAGGGAAACAAGTATAAAATACAGTAATAAATATTATTTATCAGTACAATTTTAGTTCTTGTACTTAGTACAGTAATCAATCATTTGAGCTCAGGAGCAGATCAAGGACCAAGGGGGGGGGGGCTTGCGTGGAAATAAAATGCCCCAATTCAATAGCGACGGATGCATTTCGGGGCGATCAAAGCTAGCTTATTTTGTCTCTCCCCCCTCTTTTTCTTCTCTTTTTGAGTTTTTCTCCCTCCCTATATATTGTTTTTTCTTCTTCTTTTTTTTCTTCTTTTTTTTGTTGGAAGAAAAGAAAGGGGGGTGTGTGCCTCCCAAGCCCCAGCCCTCCATTACTTTAATGGAATTTATTTTTATCAGAAAATGAATTCCAACTCACCAACTACGGTGCTGTCCACTCCAACATTAATTCCTGTTGATGTCACCTCAGTCGTTGATAAACTAGAGCTGTGTCCTCTGACCGTTACGTAGTACGTGGAATCCAGTTCAGCAAGGTCCAGGTTTGAGAAGGTAACTGTTGTATTCGTACCAACGTTGGTAAAGGGGACCACGTTGTCTCTGGTCTTCGGATAGCGACGGTCGGTACCAACAGCAACCTCATAGAAATCAACAGTTTGTTCTGTGATCTCCTCTTTGTATAGCTCATCATTTCCTAAAGAAGGTAGAAATTACAATAGTAATGATGTCATACAAAGAAGGCAAATAAAGTCATATTTGTGGGGTGCTGTGGCCCAGTGGTCTGGCGTGAAGAACTCAAGGTCTAGTGGTCAATCTACAGATTGTGGGTTCGAATCCAGCCATGGGTTAGTGGTGCTTGTGTCCTCAGGCAAGACCCTTTGTCACATATTTGCTCCTCTTCACTGTCGACTAAGGAGTACACATAAAGGGGTAGGGTAGAGATGGCTTTGTATGCTTGATTAGCCTCTGTGTGTTTTACAGTAGCTGGGGCTGTATACTCCCCAGGGAGTTGAGATGGTTTCGGGAATGTAAATTATGGCCTGATGACCAGGGATAATAATATGTAAAGCGCATAGAGAATCTTTGATTATTAAGCGATTTATTATAACAAATGGGCTATTAGGGAGACACTTCTAAAAGTGGACAATAGGGAGATATCGGGACTTAGGGAGACTTTCCGATGTCTCCCTAAGGTACCAGCTACCTTTTAAAGACATATTAGAAGACAGAGAATGTTCTCAATATGAACATGTCAATTTCAAGTTCATTGGTTTGGAGGATGTTAAGAAATCGGTAGTTTGTGCATGACCATATGGGAGTGTCTCCCTAAGTACACATTATTGCTTATTCTGTCTGAGAAGGAAAAAGGAACATTGAGATACTGCATTCAATAAAGAATTACAGAGAAGAGGTGAGGGTGTTGGGGGGGGGGGGGGGGGGGTCGGGGGTAGCCCACCTGTGTGCTGCACTGTTTCCTCTGGCTGTGTTCCCTGTCCAAATCCTTTCCAGTTTGCTGAAATCATGTCCGTCCTCTTTTGGTAAGTCAGATCAAATCCTAACAGGGGTCCGTCATAAACCTGGCCTGGTATCAGCGGTTCTCGTTTGACGGTGATTCCATCCGATCGGACAGCGACGGTCAGTCCAAGGGCATTAGTGGCTCGCACCACAGTGTAGTACGTCTCTCCATCGGTCATTTCTACATCTGTATTACTGTCCGATGTTCTATCTGTTTGAGATGCAAGGGCAGTGGAATGACAAATAAAACAAATGAACGAAAGTAAAATCTTTAAAATGTAACTACCAAGTTTAGACAAAATATGAATCTGTATTGAGCTTGAAATGCCATTCTTGACTCATGTATAACTTACTATCATATTTGAGGATAAATCTTTTTTTATGATCAAGATATAAATAAGCCCTAATTAAGATAAGGTTGTGTTTGGTTACCTCCAACATCAATCAATGGCTGAATCTCCTGGCCGTCGATTCTATAAATAGACCATCCATATTTCTTCATGGGACAAGGGTCACCAGTGAAATCCCAGGCAGCACTCAGCACATTGAGTGAGGTCTGGAAATCAGTATCATCTAGAGTATTCTCGGTGATTCCATCTTTGACCTCGAAGGGACGGAGCGGTTGAAGTCCAGCGCTGAAGCGACTGACAGAGATGCCATTGGACACTGCGGTGCTGGTCAAGCCGGCTTGATTGTACCCTCTCACTGTGGCATAAACCCTTGGGATGTAACTCAGATCGATATCAGTGATAACCTCTGAAGTCTGGTCTTTAGACACCTCGTAGAAGGATTTGATCTGAGATCCTCCAGGAGTGGTGCCTAGTGCGACTTCATACTTGGTGATCAGGGTGTCTTCATCAGTAAATGCTTGCCAAAGAATCTGAAGACGGTCGAGAGTTTCCAAACACACCCCGTCAAGACGAGAGCAAGCCTCTTCATCGGTGCAATCCCAAGCCGGAGGTGTCTTAGTATCACTGAAATCCAAGGTATGGACTCCCGAGAGTTCAACCACTAGACCGTAGGTAGGAGGAGTATCATCGATCTCAATAGGACCTGAGAATGCTAGAGTGCTCTGGTTGACTGCATTGAAGGCCTCTACGGTCACATAGTAGACCTTGTTGTGCTTCAAATTTAGATCTGTAATCAAGAAAAATACAAATAATGAAAACAATTGTTGAACTTTCATAGAAAGTTTTCACAATTCATGATCACTATTAAGTCAATGAATCCTACTAGTATCTATATATCATTATATTTAACTTCCAGCTACAAAAAATGAAGCTATACGGATAATTCAAGGTGTGCAATATCACGGGCTACTGTATTAAATTATAGTATACCCTTGTGGCTCCAATTGATGTAACACATTGATAATAGAACACAATGTCCTAATTCCACGGATCATGTATTGCTCCTGTGTATCAAGCTATATATCTAGCTTTAATTTCCTATAATTATTCATGCTTTCATTTAATTCATGATCCTTGTATAAAATGAAACTTTGTTATAGATACTGTTTTCAAGATGAATGAATGATCTAATGAATTGAGTTGCCTGGCAACACGTTATCATTTCAATAAACCAACCTTTGACACGGTAGTGGTTGAGAAGTCCGGGTATACTATCGGACTGATACACATCTCTAAGACCCTGTCCGCTACCAACCAAGAACTGGAAATGATCTATGCCAGATTCTGCATCTAAGAAATCTGACCAGGAACACAAGAGGGCGGTGTCCGCATGGATGAATGCCGGGCATTGGACCTGATCCAGGAAGAAGATAATAATTATGATAAATCTTAGAGGGATCACATGTTGGTACGTTTCAATCACAAATTGCAAACTTCTGCAAATTACAAAACTCATGTCTCTGATGATACTACGAAGAGAAAAACTGTTTGTTTTGAGAATCGAGGACATATGCAAATAATTATTGCAGATGATGTGATTTTCATTGTACTCTTAATACATACCTGGCCTGTACTAGGTGGAGTATTATCAATGGTTACACTGGTGGAATACACTGTCCTCTTCAGACCAACACTGTTGATTGCTTGGACACTCAGGATGTTAGGCAATCCTACGTAGAACCAAGAAAACTCAAAGAACTATTTTTGAAAGCAGCAATATGTATGAGTAAAAAGTGGTAACAAGTACAAGGCGTCTTCCTACTAGTTTACAGATATTTGACAACAGAATTGACACATCATTGGCTAGGGTCAGAATCAGAAGTGTTCATGGATATTTATTCCACCAGTCCTCCTGGTAGATCTGTTCAATAACTGACTATCGGACCTTGTGCCAATTGTCCCAGATGGCTATTCCAAGTCTAAGTTGTCCGGAGTGGATTTCTCAAAGCCCTACGATCAATTGTAACTCGGGTTACAAAGGATAACCCATCGCATCCTACATAAGGCTGCAATGAATCAAAAGTCCTATGATTGATAGTAAGTTATGAAGAGTTTGGTGACATCGACCCCTGGACAAGTATATCCTGTCACCGTAGTTTGACCCTTTTGTTAGCACTCAAGAATTATTTATTCCAAATTTATCAGGAGCCGATTTCACTAATTCTTTGCGATCATCGCTACAGCCCAAATCCAATGCTAAACTAAAAATTACTACGCAAAGTAGCAATCAATTTTCCGTTTAGCGATGGATTTAGGCTTTAGTGATGATCGCAAAGCGTTAGTGAAATCGGCCCCTGGATCAATAACACATATGCATCATTTTAAATATGAGACCTTCCAGTTACTATTTCTTTTTGTCTCCAAAATAACAGAATAACTAGGGAGGGTTATTGCCTTCTGATTACTACTTTGAATCTTGGTAACAAAACAAACATATACTGACTGTTTACTTTCTCTTTTAATTCACTTAAAAGATAACATACTGGCAAATAGCCAGATAGCTGATCAAAGACAAAAATCCTAATGGAAACAGGGCCTAATTATAGCATACCTTGTCCAACAGGTGTAATCAATGCTACAGGTATGTAGGATTTATTGGTTGCAGTGACAGGGTAGATAGCGGTTCCTGCAGGGTACATGCCCATTGAGATGTAGGTAGTGGCAATCTTACTTTCTTCTTCGTTTATGTCCCATGTTGCATCGATGAAATCTGAATTGGGTTGGTAGAAGTGAACACCACCATCCAAAGTCTGTGAATAAATATAAAGGGTAGAGATATCAGGAAGGTTGAGCCTCGATGGTGCTGGTATTACTAGCCAGCTGACCCTAGAGAGAACCGTACAACGTCTGCTGAAGAAACCCGTCCACAGTCCGCTGATCACGGCATTGTGAACTCGGGACACAGACCGCATGAGCCATGCCGAGGACACGCCCACAGCTGACCGCAGAGTGAGCTGTACGACGTCAGTTGGAGTGACCCGTCTGCAGTCCGTTGAACACAGCATTGTGGACGCGGACGCGGACCGCCAGAGCCACACTGAGGACACGCCCCCAGCTGACCACAGAGTGAACTGTATGTCAGCTGGAGTGACCCGTCCACAGTCTGCCGATCACAGCATTGTGAACGCAGACGTGGACTGCCTGAGCCATGCCGAGGACACGCCCCCAGCTGACCACAGAGTGAGCCGTACGACGTCAGCTGGAGTGACCCGTCTACAGTCACTGATCACAGCATTGTAGACACGGACGCGGACTGCTTGAGCCACGCTGAGGACACGCCCCCGGCTGACCGCAGATTGAGCTGTACGACCTCTGCTGGAGTGACCTGTCCACAGTCCACTGATCACGCCATTGTGAACGCAAATCCCGCCCTACAGGATATAACAGACTCCGCAGCATCTAGTTCTTCAGTCGCCTGATAAAGGCTAGCAGTTCCAGCAGCCGAAACATCGCTACCAGCAACACAACTGGCGTTTTCCTTAATATCTGTATTCACCGCGATGAATAACCCTTTCCTTTCTATTGATTACTAGCCTTGCTGTAATTCTACAATCCTACTGATCTGAATGACTATAGAACACTCACCAAGTCCACACTAGCATCATACAGACCCAGTTCATTCAGCTTAATCTCTGGTGAAGTGCTATCCACTGTAAAGCCGTTGGATGTAGTCTCCAGGATGTTATCACCGTTAGTAATGGCTCTGAGTGTACTGTAGTATGTCACACCGTGCTTCAGATATAGAGGAGACTGAGCCTTACCAAGACCGGCTAATCCTGAAGCAAACAAAAAACACTAACGATGAGTAAGATGGACAACGGCATATTCTATTCATAGATGAAGTATTAAAGGTATAATACATGATTAGTAAAGGTCACAGAACAGCACTCACACTTTGTCTAATTTACCATGTACATAAAATAACACACCTGTGAAAATTTGAGCTCAATCGGACATCTGAGTCACAAGAAAGTAGCGGAAAACCTACTCAATTTTTTGTATATAACATAAAGAATGGTTTTGATCTTACACAAGATCAAAACTATTTTAGGTCTTTGTGTGACTAATTTCTGGATAAATAAACAATTTCAGGCAGAAATATTTCAACGGTGTGTTTCTACCAGCACCACCTTCATACCCTGAAAATTATATGTAAATCTGTTAATGTTTCCGCGGTATGTTACCAATTCTGTACTTTACCTTAAGTCTAAAAAGTGATGATAGTCATGCTTGCTTAAAGGGATGGTACAGAACTGGTTTTTGCGAAAAAAACAGTGAAAGCACATTATGTAATCCATCATATACCTTAACTGATAAACCTGTAGAAGTTTGAGGTCAATCAGCCATCTGTACAGAGAACTGTACACATTTCAACGAATTTCAACGAAAACGCTTCGAAGCGATTTATTCCAATCGGAAAATAGTTTCATTTATTCCTCAACGAATATGGCATTTCAAACAAAAACATTTCATGGGATGTTTTCTCCTATCATCACCATTATACTGTGTAAGTTTTATGTGAATCAGTGATATTTAAGTGTTTTTTGTCTTACCAATTCTGTACCATCCCTTTAAATGTGTCATTGTTAGAGAGTAAGGGAGGTAGGGACAAGGTCGTCTCTAAACCAAAATTCCTCTGAAATCTAATTCTCTGGAGAGGAGTCCTGACAACTCATTATCATACCCGGATTCTCTGTGGACCGCCCATCACATGCCTCCAAGAGCTCAGAAATTTACATCTTTTTTTTTCAATTTTATTTTAAAAACATGCTGAGTAGTAAATAGGAATTACCTGGAGCTCCTACATCACTACCAGGAACTATTCCATCACAGGTCAAAGGTTGTACATCCTCACCCCCTGGGCTTGTACCCACGGCCCACTCATAGTGTCCAATCCCATGCAACTCACTCTGCAGTACAAAATGAGAGAAGAAAAACAAGTGACCAATACACCTGTCAGCTAATAATACTTTCGAATTAAAGGTTTACTGTAATCAAAACTCATGTGACTGTAAATACATCTGTATTGTTATAAAACCCAACCTGTCTATCATTGTTTGTGATAAAAAATATTTTATATAGAAGACCACGTGTACAGAGGACCTTTTAAAAGATAAATAACTGCAGGGACGTTGGACATAATCATAATAGCTTGAAAATAAAGTTCAACAACAATGTAGGCTACAGAGAACAAAATGCAGCCTACCTCAAAATCATCAAACCAAATAGTGACGGTTGTTTTCTCCTGTTGAGCATCAATATCTTGAAACATGCCAGGACCATCTGTCACAAAACCTATTATAAAGAAAGTACAAGAAAATCTGTCTTATCACTATTAAAGTTGATGCTGTGTTTCCCATTCTCCTCCATATTCCCAAACACCTGTTTGTCTCTAAGATTTCAGTCCCTAAACACTAACCTGTCTAATCCTCTCTGACTACCCTGATGGGTGAGGAGCAGAGGACATCACTGAATGCTCCAGCACCATTCTCACTCATGACGCATACATAGTAGACTGGTGTGGACTTTGATCCCTAGACACTAACCTGTCTAATCCTCTCTGACTACCCTGATGGGTGAGGAGCAGAGGACATCACTGAATGCCCCAGCACCATTCTCACTCTTGACGCATAGGGCCTACATAGTAGACTGGTCTGGACTCTGATCTCTAGACACTAACCTGTCTGATCCTCTAATCCTCGTTGACTACCCTGATAGGTGAGGAGCAGTGTGTCACTCTTGACACATACATGTACATAGTAGACTGGTCTGGACTTTGATCCCTAGACACTAACCTGTCTGATCCTCTTTGACTACCCTGATGGGTGAGGAGCAGAGGACATCACTGAATGCTCCAGCACCATTCTCACTCTTGACGCATACATAGTAGACTGGTCTGCAATCAGCGGTGAAGGCATCATCATTACAGGTTGACTGGTCAGTCAGGTGCAGGTCAAGTCCAGAGATGATGCCATTGCCCTTTGACCCCAGAGAGGTGAAATGTTGTACATCTTCTGAATCTGGTAAGGATATTGAAAAGAGTTGTTTTCATTACTACCTAGGGGGTTCTGGTACTTTCAAAGAGAGCAGTTCAAACCACAACCATGCAGGTCTTGATACTTACTAGGAGCTGTTCCAACTGCCACCCAGTAGTTCTTGATACCACTCTGCCCATCTTTAGCAAGCCAAGATGCCTGGATGGTAGTACGGCTGTTCTGATACAGGTACCCGTTGACAATCTCCTCAACTTCACCATCAAGATTGCCCCCACGGACATATTTTATCTTGGAATAAAATTGGAATAAGCTGACCTTAATTCGAGAAGCATGCAGATTTCTTCAATGGATTTATGGAATGTGTCTCCAAGCAAGACAGCAGTAAAAGAGTTATACTGCTTTGTGACAAGTAATTGGGAATTAGGAAAGAAAGGACGTCCCACAATAACATATCTGGACGTTCTCAAGAAGGACGCAGGAGTGCAAAGCATCAGCGAGCTGGCCGGAAGTATCGAAAACCGGAATGACTGGAAGCGACAATGGAAGGCTCGTCTGAGGACGACCTAGAGAGAAAGAAAGCCATGAATGTTTGACTTTGGTCGTTAAAGGCAAGTCCAGAAAGCTACATTAACACAGCCAATATGACTCACCACTGGAGGGCTAGGGTCAACTCTGATACCACTAGTCTCATGGGATGCAATCAGTTTGGCCTGGTTCCTGGCCTTGATGCGTGTGATGTAGATAGACCCTGATCTTAGCACCAGATCGGTCTGAATGTGGGACTTGGTAGAGATGTCAGAGATAATCTCGAAGCTGTTGGGATTTGCATCTGGACAAAATAATTAAAAGAAGAAAGACGGCTGAATTATTTACTTTTACATTTTGATGACTGCAAGTTTATGAGATACAATTTAGATTTTCATGGATGAGCAATTTTTCAGAGGCTACAGTTCCAAAAAATCACCTGTCCTTTTCTGTTAATTGCTGTGTTTGATCTCACTAATTTGTTGAATTGTAGAAAAAAAAACCAATAATATGAAAGGTGTGACTTACCAATAGGAAAAATCTTGCGTTTCTTCCCATGTTTCATCTCATAGATGGCCAACTCATAGGATTCAATGCCTGACTCATCATCATAGTAATCCCAATGTACAGCCAGGCTGTCATCATGAGTCTGGGAAAAGCCAGAGAAATGAAGATCCACTTTAAATTACAAAGTTCAAAACTTCAGGAACTTGAAAAGTGTAGGATAAATGAAATGAGAGAAGCTTTATGAGAGAAGCTTTGTGTCTCTGTTCACCAGATTGGAAATAGTGTCCTCAAGCATCTGGTTCTGGGATTCTAGATAAATCAGTGACAAGTAACAAGTCTTTGTAAGGTACCTGAAAGTCTGCATCTTCACCGATCACAAGCCCATCTCCAAGAGCTCTTAGATTTGGAGGCGTCAGGTCCACCAAGACGCCATTAGTCGGAGTATCGATGTGATTCAGAGCTTGATTGATGGTTCGGATATTGACATAGACCTGGTCCTTGTGATGAAGATGGAAGTGATGCCACTGAATGGAAGATGTTTCCTTGCCAACCGACTCCGCTTGGTGAATGATCTCAAAGTCATGGGTGGCATTCCTACTCGATAAAAAATAAAACCAACTCTTATTCAAACTTAACAAATAATCTTAAAATCTGTTTATCAAATAACCACAAGGGAAACTGACTTATGTGTGTGGTTTCATGGCTTCTGACTGCTATACGAACAAAGATAATTGATTATTGGAGACACCACCAACATAGGGCTGGATGGCTCAGTTGGTAGACCACCTGTGCGGTATTCAGGAGGTCAATGGTTCGAATCCCACTCCAGGAAATTTTTCTTTGTTCACCTTTCAATTAAAAATCTGTTTAACTTAGAAATTAACAGTCAACGGCGCAGCCTGCAGGTTTCACAAGGCTTGAGTGACAGAAGCAAGCATATCACAAGGTCTGCAATAGAACTACTATTAATAGAGCTACTAATAGAGCTGCAGCATTCTCCTGAAGACGGCCAGAGCATACTGACCGAAATGTTGAGTTAACTGGCTCTCTTCAGAGCCTCGCAACTAATAAAAGAGTATTAGGTGAAAATCACCTTTACCTTTCACCTGCTTTCTTTTATAAAAATCAATATTGATATTAATTATTGAAGCAGAAAACTACAAGAAATTTCAATACCTTTCGCCATGCTTGCGATACACTGTGACCTGGTAGTCTCCAATACCAGACTCTGGATCTGAGAAGCCTTCCCACTGAGCTTCAACTGTAGCTGGCTTTGAGGAGTAATCTACGTCTGTAGGTCCTGGAAGGTTGCCATCATACACATTCCCTTGGAGTGGTGGGGTCAGGTCAACAGTCACTGAGGTTCAAAAGGTTATGCTTAGATTATGCTTAGACTATTGAAGCTGTGCTTTATCATCTACAATCTTTATCTCAACCTTTAAAGGTACAGTACAGGATTGGTAACATACCAAAACAGACATCTTCACAGATTTACGTATAACTTTCAGGATATGAAGATGGTGCTGGTAAAAACATACCGTTAAAATATTTTCACCTGAAATGGTGTATTTATCCAGAAATTAGTCAAACAAATACTGAAAACAGTTTTGATCTCGGGGTAAGATCAAAACCATTCATTATGTTTTATAAGAATAATTGAGTCAGGTTTTCGCTATTTTCTCGTGACTCAGATGACTGATTGAGCTCACACATTCACAGGTTTAGCATTTCATGTATACGCTGGATTAGACAAAGTGTGAGTGCTGTTCTGTAACCCTTTACCAATCATGTATTATACATTTAAGCCAAGTACAAATTTGGGTGAATCACAGTTTTGTTTCCCCGTGAAGGGCTGTCAAGCAGTTTTGATCAGTAACAGTTAGAATACTGACCTCCATCAGATGAAGCAGACACATTGCGTTTATCATATCCACCGTGGAATGCTATCAGCGTTGAGTAATACGTCTCCCCGTGTTGTAGAGTCACGTAGCCCGAACATGTACTGTGCACTCGACTGGATACTGCGACAAAGTCTAAAATATCGCTCAAACCTGGTGAGGTTCCCACGGCCCACTGGTAACCATAGATACCAGTTTCCGGATCATACCAATTGTACCAATTGGCACAAATCTGTTGTCAAGAAAAAAAAAACACAGGAACACCAAAATGAGTAACTAAACTGAATATTGAACTGATTTTAATAACAATTGGAGTGCTGTGGCCTAGTGGTCTGGCGTGATGACCTCAAAGTCTTTTGGTCAATCTACAGATCGTGGGTTCGGATCCAGCCATGGGTTAATGGTGCTATGTTGCTCCTCTCCACCCAGGTGTAAATGGGTACCTGTGAGGGTACATATGGCTTTTTGGTTTGATTAGCCTCTGTGCACTGAATACGGCAGCAAGGGCTGTATATTCCCCAGGGACTTGAGATGGTTTCAGGATTGTAAATTATGGCCCAATGACCAGGGATGATAAGAAAGTTGTAATGCGCAGTAGAGTATATTCATAATAGTAGCTGCGCAATATAAATGTCCTCTATTATTATTATTATTATTCTTATTTTTCAACAGGGCAAATGATGAACAAGCTCATACTTTATGGGAGCCGATCTGTAGGCAGATCCTTGTATGTTGGCTGTTGATAATAGATGATAATGCTGTTTCTTCATGTTAATGCCTACTTGATTCCTAATTACCTTGTTCCTGTCTTTGGTGTATGAAAGATCACGGCCGGCATAGGGTCCATCAAACAAGTCACCAGCAATAGGAGGAGTATCATCATTAAGGATTGGTTCATCGGCATGGTCAATGGCTCTCAGATCAACTACACAAACAAACAAACAAACACCCCAACAAACAAACAAACAATATGAGTATCATCAACAATTAGGACTGGTTCATAAGCATGGTCAATAGCTTTCAGATCAACTACACAAATAAACAAACAAACAAACACCCCAACAAACACCATTACCATTATTGACGGCTCTGACTTTCATCCAACATGGAATTCCATTAGGTATCTTGAAGTCGGCAAAGAGCTGCTCTGCTAAGACATGACGTTCCCACTCATGCAGTGATACATCCCTTGGAGTCCTACCCGCTGCGATGTGATACTCAAACAAATGTGAATCTGGATCACTGAGAACAAAATATCAAATAGAAATCAGTCAGGTGGGATGTGAACCAAAGACCACTGAACTAAGATATGAGGCTCCTAGTCTTGCAGTGATACATCCCTTGGAGTCCTACCGGCTGCGATGTGATACTCAAACAAATGTGAATCTGGATCACTGAAAACAAAATATCAAACAAAAATCAGTCAGGTGGGATGCGAACCCAAGACCACTGAACTAAGATATGAGGCTCCCAGTCTCGCAGTGATACATCCTTTGGAGTGCTACCGGCTACGATGTGATACTCAAACAAATGTGAATCTGGATCACTGAGAACCAAATATCAAATAGAAATCAGTCAGGTGGGATGTGAACCAAAGACCACTGAACTAAGATATGAGGCTCCCAGTCTCGCAGTGATACATTCCTTGGAGTCCTACCAGCTGCGATGTGATACTCAAACAAATGTGAATCTGGATCACTGAGAAGAAAGTATCAAACAGAAATCAGTCAGGTGGGATGCGAACCCAAGACAACTGAACTAAGATATGAGGCTCCCAGTCTCACAGTGATACATCCCTTGAAGTCCGATTGCCAGCGATGTGATACTCAAACAAGTGTGAACCTGGATCACTGAGAGCAAAATATCAAACAGAAATCAGTCAGGTGGGATGGATGCGAACTCAAGACCAGTGAACTGCAAATGTTGTAAGTTGCTACCAACTAAATACATTCAATATGTTTGTACAAGGTTCAAATTCTCTTCTAAGACAATCTACTCACGTTGCATTGACCCGCATTCCAATCCTACCGATGGCTGAATCATAGGTGATATCATAGATGCTGTAAATTATGGGCGGAGTGTTGTCAATAATCAGGGGGGTGCCATGACACACTGACAGTGCCATAGGGCCACCAAACTCTACTTTGTTGATTGCTCGCACAGTGATGAAATAAGCACCATCTAGTAATAGACAATAACAATGTATTACATCAATATGATGTGGTCAGACATTTTTATCATTATTATAAAAATACAGTTGTGTGCAATTTAACATTTACTAAGGACGTCATGTTTGAGTTTCAGGGCTTCACCATCTGAGCTATCCAGCCATGTGATGAAACGTTCATAGGAATAAAGGTAGTATCATACTTTGGTAGCATACAAAACAGAAATCTCCACAGATTTACCTATAACTTAAAGGGTATAAATATGGTGATGGTAGAAACATACCGTTAAAATTGTTCTGCCTGAAATGCTGTATTTATCAAAAAATGAGTAAAACCAGTAACCAAAATCTTTTAAAGAAAAAAAAAAGAGAAAAGACCTACATTTTTCACTGTTTTCTCAAAAAGTGGGCACCGTATGGGACTGAAATTTTCACAGATGACTTTAACTGTTTCTGTCTTGATATTTTTGCCCATGAATCTGTATTTCTTTGACAAAAACCAAAGTATGATATTGCCTTTAAATCTTGTTTCCTTTTCATTTTTGAAAGGCAAACTAGCAAATATATCTATACATTTTTTAAGGGGGACACATACCCTAGAGAATATTTTATACACATTTATACATGACAATAATAATGGGAGACTTTGGAGAACCGTTCTTCTAGTCAACAGCGCACGTGCACACAATTGTGAGGATGCGCGCGCATGCTCACAATTGCATGCGCTGTTGACTTGAAAACCGGTTCTCCAAAGTCTCCCATTCAATCAAATGGGATGCTCAGGGCACTCGTTTTACACACAGCTACATAAAATAAACATGATGAAACTAGGACTGCATAGCACTGTGAAAATAGGATAGCATGGAAAAGATAAAATATCAGTGCTCATCCGAGCTGATGCACATATATGCGTTGATAAACACATGTGTGTGTGTTGACTATCACAACAAGACATATAATTAGGTCGAATTTTTTTTACTCCACTATATTACTTATCTTTTCCATGCTACATACAATAAATGCGTACATGTGCAAAAAAGAAAAGAAAAACAGTGACAATGCTGATTACTCGAAACAGGAGTAAAAACAAGAAAGGGTGCGTTCGTTTAGCTTCCACGGGTAACCCTGGCCTTTGAATGGTCGCGTAAATACTGCACAAAACAAGTGAGAGGGTGCAGACAAGATTGACTGCTGTCGACTCGTGGAAGCTAAACGAACGCATCCAATGTCTGATATGTCAAGAATGTATAACATACTATATGATATACAGTATGAGTACAAAGAATTATAGCAAAATACATAACCAAAAGTATGGAAATAATTCTACCACGAAAAGTACCTGGAAGATTGACGTTGGTTACGAGCCCTCGGTGTGTCCACTCAGATTCATCAAACAGATATGCATGAGGATCAATATGCATACTGATATCATTGCCACATACATCAGTGCCAATGGCCCATGTGTAACCATGGATACCGGTTTCGTAGTCATGGAAACCTTCCCAGTTAGCTGAAAAAGTAAGAACAAAAAAGACTAAATTTCCGCACTTTAATAGAAGGTTTAAAGGTACAGTACAGGATTGGTAACATACCCAAACAGAAATGTTCATAGATTTAAGTATAGCTTCCAGGAAATGAAGATGGTACTGGCAGAAACATACTGTTAAAATATTTCCGAAAACACTGAGTTTTGATCTTGGGGTAAGATCAAAACCATCCTTTATGTTTTTAGTTGGGTTTTTGCTATTTCCTTGTGACTCAGATGTCCGATTGAGCTCAAATTTTCACAGGCTTATTATTTCATGTACATTTTGATCAGTCACAGTTTGAGTGCTGCTCTGTGACATTTACCAATCATGTATTATACCTTTAAGTACGCATTTTAATAGAAGTGGTGCTGCATGAGGAATGACACATGTATGCATTATGAGAAAATACCAGACCACCTTGTCGTCAATCAGGACACCCCCCCCCCCCACCCATATAATTGTGAGCCATAATTACCTGCAATGTATGTATTACTCCTTGTATAGAGCAGATCTACCAGTTCCTCATTGCCATTGAACACAGTCATGGACCCTTTACCATCGATGATATACCTGCCAAATATAAACCAGAAACTTTGCAATTTCATGGAATCGATTACGGCCTTTTTTTGTGCTAACGGGCACTGATTGCATGAAATCTATTTCATGCAATCCGTAAGCAAGATTTTTGGTTAGTGAAGAATTTCTAGGGAAACCGTGATTATTATCTGCTAACAGGCTCTCATATGCATGGGCTCTCCACCATCTTCATACCCTGTAAGTTATAGGTAAATCTGTGAAAATTTCTGTTTTGATTTCTTACCAAAGTATGATACTACCTTTAATTATTGGACTAAAAAGGGAAGGAGGGAAAAGGGACATGGAGACCTAGGCCAAGTCAAATTATCTGTTTAGTGCAAACATTCAACGGCAATTTTCTACCTGTGATTATCCAGTGGTGTAGCTTCAATACATTGTCTCTCCCATTTATCTAGTGTAAAGTCCACACATGATTCATGTACTAATTCATCTCTGATTTCATTGATGATCAACCCCGGTTCAGGTGGAGATAAGTCAGCTAGGATTCCCACTGATGAGATGATGTTCTCATATCCCACGTAGTTCTGCAGCTTCATGTTGAAGTAGTAGAGATTGTTGTGATCCAGTTGGACCGAGTCGTGACTGAACTTAATTGCACGGCCGATGTCAAGGCGTTCAAAATGAGCATAGAGTCCAGACTGAAATACAAGAGAACATAGAACATAGAGAACATAGTATAAAATCCTTGTGTTGTTGACATCCTTCTGTACGGAAGCTTAAAGTGACCATCCGAGTTTCCAAGATAATTATCTCGGAAAGACGTCTTTCCCTGATATCCTATCTCGGATAGACGTCTTTCCCTGATATCCTATCTCGGATAGACGTCTTTCCCTGATGTTTTAAGCTTCAGTACTTCTGTACCTAACAAAGAGAGTGATTTTAAATACCATTGATCCACATAAAGGCGAAGAAATTCTTAGATGGAGGTAGATGATAATATGCAATTGATATTTCCAATTGATAATTATAAAACAAACTGTGCTCTAGGGTTGATTTCACGAAGCCCTGTGATCGATTGTAGCTCAAGTTACGAAGGATAACTCATCCTACGTGGGGCTGCAATGCATCATAAGTCCTACGATTGATAGTAAGTTACGATGAGTTTAGTGAAATCGACCCCTGGAAAGTTAGAAAGGTTTTTAGAAAAAATTGTTGCTTCATTCATCAGGGGGAGGAATAATTTTAAAATTCTCTATGTCTGACCTCATGAAGTTTGACCCCATAACCTTCAGTTTCCTCCAACAATTCACAAGTAGAGTCTTTGTAATTGTAGTTAATACTCAGACATCTGGTATTTGGAACAGCCAGGCAGTCGCGTGCACAGTCCTCTTCGCTGGGTAGGTTTCGGGTTGCAATTGGTGTGGAGATGAGGCGGCCTTTCTTGGACGCAGTGAAGCTGTCTAAACTATTGCCTGTACATGTAATGGGCAGAATAGGATTCCACGTTCGTGACGTCACATTTAGAAGTTCGGACAAACAAGTTGCACGTTGCCCCATTAACTTAAACGTAAACGTTGTGACATTTGTCCGAACATCCAGGTAACTATAGCTGTCGATAATAAAGGTCGTATTCTATAAAAAGCTTGAGCTTGGAGCCCTAATGGAGAGAATTCATGCTAAGCATTTGAAAACTATTATTTTTTTCAAGTCACAGCAGTGAATTCACATAAAACATTTTAAGGTCTTCATTTGGGTTAGGGCTGTGGGCGTAGATTCCGGGGGGCAGGGGATGGGGTTAATGGGCGGTTTTCATTTTTTCTATTATGTATATGTATGTTTTTGTGCAGAAACGTATATGGAAGTACTACCCAGCTACAGGATCATACCCCCAGGTCTGGGGACTTGTCTACGCCACTGGTTAGGACAGGCTAAGTAGTATAATTATTATTGGATGTGAGTGAATCTTGGAACTACCACTCCTACTTACCTGAACGTCCAGAGGATTGTGTCCTATAAATGGTATTCCAAGGTACAATCTGATCTGCCCAGATGTCAACCCCAAACCCCACAGCTTCTTTCTCCATCAAGATGACTGAATCATCATACACCACTGCTGACGCACGGAGTATGTTTGGATGACTGGTTGAGACAAAGTCTGGTGTGATACGACCCGTCGGTAGGGTGACGTCAAAGGTCGGAAGGTCACAGGTTGCTGTGGCAGTGCCACCACCATTGTTCATGGCATACACAGTGAAGAACAAGGGATGACCACCAGGAAGAGTCTGACATTACAGAAAGCATAATGCATACAAACTGTTTGCAAGCTCTCAGGCACGTGGGAAAGAGCTGTACATTACATGCATCTTTAAGATGTGAAGGGTATAAAGACTGATGATGTTTTCATTTACCCAATGCAATCTTAACATCTATAATGATAAACTATGGCAGCAACTAGCTTCTATACAGATCAAGAGCCAATTTCACAGACCTGCTTAAGCATCAAAATTTGCTTAAGTATCAAAAACCTCAAATTGGTCAATAAAATCAGTATGTCAGCCAAAACTCCTTGTGAATGTTATGATCAGCAAACAATGGCCGAATACAAGTCAAAAGCAGTAAACATCACATGAAAATTTGGTTAGCAATCCTGTCTTCAAGGAAGATTTTTCATGCTTAAGCAAATTATGTGCTTGAGCAGCTCTATGAAATTGGCCCCTGGATTTACAAGATGGCCCTGCTAGGTGGGGAGTCAAGATGGTAAAGATTTGCACTCATTACATGATCGAGTACATAATCCTTCACAGTAATGGAACCTTAAGGGTAAACATCCTTCACTGATTTGGGTAACCAACGGAATTCTCCCGAGGTTTGTTTCTTTAATTTAAACAGAATTATCATCCAACCTCAAACTTTACTTTAAATGTTGGTCAAAGAAATAAGTTTTTTTTACCTGAGAGATAATTGCAGATGGCCCACCAAACTGAGTTTTTTCCACGACATCACTCCCGCCAGGTTCTGTGCCAACTTGGTAGGAGTACGTCACTAAGCTCTTATCATCAGCTGCAACCACCTCTAGCTGGAAGGCTGGCTCTGTGTAATCTAACCCATACACCTGCTCTACGCTACACTTGTTGCTTTCTGTAGCACTTCTCCGACTCACCCCATCCTATAAAAAAAAAAAGAAAAAAAAGTCAGTTAAAATTACAAAAAGTGATAAATGTTCAATCAACTTATTATTATCATTGAAAAGTAAACAAAGAAAAATTGACTGGAGTGGGATGGATAGGGCTGGATAGCTCAGGAGGTCGCCGGTTCGAATCCCGCTCCTGTAAATTTTTCAATGAATTGAAATTCAGTCGGTTTCCCTTGTGGTTATTTGTTGATTATATTAATTAAAAAGCAAGTAACGATAAAATTATCCTTGGGATATAGCGGTTTGTGCATGGTTTGATGGATTTTGACTACCAAATGAACAAAGATAATTAACTATTAGGGACACCACCAACGTAGGGCTGGATAGCTCAGGTGGTAGAGCTCCTGTACGGTATTCGGGAGGTCTCTGGTTCGAATCCTGCTCCAGTTGATGAGTAAATTTACAGAAAATTTAGGAGTTCTCGCTTACTCGGCTAACGTGGAAATTTGATGCTAACCACAGTAAGTATAGAATGAGAATAATAAGCGCCTAATTGTGCGGTGAGCAGAGCCGTGAAATTCAACCCGAGTTATTTGATTTTTTTTAGCAGGACTTATACAAAAAGAGTGCAAAATCATCACAGTAGACTTTTAAATGGCTGTATGATATATAAGCAGTCAATCAAGAAAGTGAATTATTCATACTCGCCAATAACGTAGAATATTCATATTAATTGTATTAGTAAAGTATTGGTGTTCACAAAAGGAGAATATTCACATTCACTGCGGTAGAATATATTCATCATTTTATATATTTACTGGCAGAATAAAAATTTTAAGTTACCTGAGTAGAATAAGGAGAAATCTCTGGAGGTGTAGAATCTGGTTCGTTAGTGTGAATATCAAAAATATTCCCAGTTATCTTAGAAGCTTGGTAGCGCCAAATTTCCTTTGAGTATACAGTCTTGGATCCAAAGAAATATGAGATTTTCACTTTGCCTGTGAGAACCATCGTCAGGGGTATCATCTCAACGTCCAATTTCAGTCTATGAAAGAGGGAAAATGTCAAATAAGAAAAAAACGATGTCAAAACAAAAAAGTTAAATTTATAAATTTATCAACTCCAAAAATAACACTGATTTTGATTTTTATAATAGCAGTTTAAGGCTATCGACGACAATCTCATAAAAACAAAAAAAACAAAAGCCCTGTCCGCACTGGATTTTTTGGGGGCAAAGTTACCGAGGCGGTGGGTACTTTACCCATTTTAAATCCAGTGCAGACGTCTCAGGAAGTCTTCCTCTCAGTTACTTTTCCCGACCCGCGCGGGCAATTCTACTGGCCAACTTCTGTCTAGGAAGAATTCCCGAGACACTTTACCCGAGATGAAAAGTCCAGTGCGGACAGTGCGAGTCGGTTACCCTCATGAGCCTAGTATTGACAGCTTGGTAATTCTTCCATGCGTGCACAGTTAAGTTACCTGAGTCAAAAGTCCAAATGCGGACACCGGTAATATTTGACCATTTTTTAAAATACCCATCGGCTCAGTGAAACCCCCGGAAAAAAAGTCCAGTGAGGACAGGGCTAAAAACTGATGTGTCTGACAGTTTGGAAAATGAGATCAAAAGCCCAATCTTACCCAACGTCCAATGGAAATTTGGAAAATGATATCTCTTCCTTAGCTGGGAAATTAGTGTCAAGAACGTTTGCTTTCAGATCCAATTGACCACATACTACAGCAATGCAGAGAGAGACACCACCGTTAACATAAGCTCCAACTGATGGAACAACATCACCCTGTATTATGTACAAAAAAGCAACAACAAAATTCTGCTTACATTTGATCAGAACAGGGCCCAATATGGAATCCGTAAGCAAGATTTTCAGCGCTTTATAATCAGTTAGCAAAACATTTCTAGGCCAACCTTGATTTTTTTTTCCTAACGCTCTGTCATTTGCATTCTGCAGAAAGTCCTTGCTTAACGTAAACGTAGCGAGAAAGAAAACTCCCATGAAATATACTAACCATAAGCAAAAAAATATCAGTTATCGTAAGCAAATTTCTTTTGCATATGTTAACGGATTCCATGAAATTGGGTCCAGATTTAGTTGAATTCCATTAATCACATACAGAATGTCAGTATTGTTATATCAACAGAAAAAATTTCATAGGAAATAAGGCCTAAAAAAAAATTTGTTGTGTTGCCCTCAGCGACCGACTGTAAAATGCCCAAACTTTGGGTCGGGATTTTTTTTTTTTTTTCTCTGAGTCCTTAAGTATAAACACTCACCATTTTTGACAGAAAATGTAAGATTTAGCAGTAAAAAAGCGTGTCTCCTCAAAACGACCCAAGACCGTTGATTTATAAGCCCTGGTGACCATGTATATGAACGGCACAGTATTTATTCTTAAATGTTTGAAAGTCGGCCAAAAAAAAAAATCGACCGACCGACCCAAAATTTAAATTTTTCCACTTGAGGGCAACACAACAATTTTTTTTTTCGGCCTAATACAACAATGGTGAAAAAAAAAAAAAATGAAAGCAAGTGAAAGGAACTACTAAGGTTTTGTTAGGATATGCGGAAAGTAATGTATACAAAACAAGCCTGCATGCAACAAGAAAATAAGACAAAAAGAAAATATAAAAGGCAGACAGAGAAAAACAACTTGAACAAACTTACAAGGTGAACAAAGTTAATAATAATTAAGACATTTAACAAACAGGAAGAGTAAGAACACATTTTGTTAGGAATGAATAAACACTGGTCCAAAATCATTTACCTTAAGTACAAAAACGGTAGTTTGGGTAAGTTCAAGGACTCATAATTTGAACATGCAAAACAAAAACAGACATCTGAACAAAGTTTAAGAATGAGCATAAATGCTCACAGTTGGATTATACATGTACATATGTGTGCATTATGTACAGTGTTGAAATTCAAAGTGATGGACTACAAGAGCACGACACAACACAGGGCAGAATCAAGAAAACTGAAATAAACAAACAGATAAAATGTCAATCAAAATAATATATCATACCGTGGCTTTCATTGAGACAACAGCAAAAGAAACTCCAATCGACATATCAAAGAAGCCACCAGCTTTCACATCTGAGACAAAGACAAAAAATGCCCACATAAGTGTCAAACATCACCTCTTACAATTACATCACGATAAATGGTTACATCCTTTTTTGTCTTTGAGCAATAACAAGAACTTGTTTTGGTGTATTTTTAACAGTATTAACCTAGATGATAACTACATGTACTATTACAATTTCAGGGAGGGGTTTGGGGACAGGTTATGTTATGTCCCCTGTCCTTATCTTAAAGGTAATATCATACTTTGTTTTTTGTCAAAGAAATACAGATTCATGGGCAAAAATATCAAGCAAGATACAGTAACAGTCATCTGTGAAAATTTCAGTCCCATACGGTGCCCACTTTTTGAGAAAACAGTGGAAAACGGCCACAGTAATTCGTAAGTCTTTTTTTCTTTGAATTTTGCTCTTTAAAAGATCAAAAATACTTTTGATCACTAGTTTTACTCTTTTCTGAATAAATACAGCATTTCACGCAGAAAAATTGTATGTTTGTACCATTGCCATCTTTATATCCTGTAAGTTATAGGTAAATCTAGGAAGATTTCTGTTTCGGTATGCTACCAAAGTATGATAGTACCTTTAAAGGTACTCCAGTAGTCCATTCAACGGTCTCACTACCTGATCAGATACATTTCCTTGATATGCATTCCCATAAACTTTCTCTCTTGTTTGGCTAATTAAGTTGCAAAAATTCTGAAGCTACTTACAAAAATGTAGAGTGATAAAACCACCAATTGGCATGCTATGCTTTATGTTAAAGAAAACGACTTCTCTTCTTGGGAAAGGAACGGCTGCTTTGAGAGTGATGTCAAACTGCTGAAAGTCATCGCCTGCTCCTCCACTAGTAAAGACGTCAATCAGCTCTTCCACCTTGGGGTAAAATCATTTGAAGAGAAATGGTTAAGGAGGTTTAAATGCATGGAATACAGAGATATAGGCATGTGTTTGTTGTCTAGCACGGGCACAAAATCAAGAATATTTTCCCTCGGTCTCCCTGGAAAACCTATGATAGAGTTATTGATCATTTGACAGTTACTCACAAATGTTCTGAAGAGAGAACGTAGTTGTTTCATGAGTTCAACCATAGTGAATGGATCCACGTTCTGCAGGTCTAACATTGCTTCTAGTTCCCCGATGGTCATGTTAGCAATACGCTGACCAAGTGCATCAAGACCCTTCTCTGTAAAGACATAAAGAGGACACTTTCAAGTCACTACAAGACTATAGAGAGGCAACATTATCATCTTTAATTCATTGAGAAGAAGGCACGAGAACCTACGAGTCAATCCACCGCCAACGATGGTGTTTCCTTGCCAGGTTCCAGAATCTTGACCCGGTGATAGACTCAAGTCAAACAAACTGGCTCCACCTATAACAAACAAAAACAAAACAGGATTTCTTATTAGTTGTGGTCCACGTACATACTCGTACATAAACATAAGTCTTGAATGCTAGTGACTATTTGTGTTTCCATCAAGCCCCTCATGGCACTGATAGTAGACTATGTGGATATCAAATATCACCTGATGTTACTGAGAGTGAGACATCACGTCTTCTTCTGCTGGTCACTGGTGTGTCATCCTCTTCACCAAAGACAAGAAGACCCATAGATCGACGGCTTGCTGTACCAGACTCAGCCACTCCTACAACGAGATAATAAGTCTCATCAGTCGGTGGAATGAGTAAGGCTTGCGGTGACACCATGTATAAGAATCTCTTCTAGGAAGATGTGTGGTCCTGAAAAGGACCGATGAGAGTGAATTCTCGACGTTTCGACTAGTGTGCTCTAGTCGTCCTCAGGAGAGAGAGTGTCAGTCAGTGCATTAATCCAATAGTCAAAGTCTTACATTATTTTCATTATTAGAATTGATTGCTGAAAGTTTCACATCAAATCAACTGCCATGAAATGTTGAGATTGATCGACCTCCATACTGGGGTCTGACATATTAAGCGAAGTAGGACAAAGCATACTAACTATCAAGTTTTAAAAACTATCCTTCCAATCCAAAGCAAATAGTGTTACCATCTTGGTTACTTACTGGGCTTGACAACCTTTTCTGGCTGTAGTTTCATCATGTGATTAGTGTCAGCAGACAATGTCGCAGACTTTCCCTGCTTCAGAAGATTCTGGAAGAATTCTCTGGCCTTGTCGATAGGATTGGCTTCTATGTCCTCAAAGTTATCCACGTCTTCTGCAGATTCACTAGCACTAGGAAATAATTAAAATAAACGTAGGACATGGTTGACCCTGGCAGAAGATGTCTTATTGTTTGATACATCCAACATCAGCTAAATTTAGCCAGAGGTGGAGGGTGCGGGTAGGGTACAGCTCATATCCGACAATCCAGCCCAGATACTGGCTTTAGATCAATTAAATGTGGGGTGCTGTGGCTTAGTGGTCTGCCGTGTCAAACTCAAGATCCTGTGGTCAATCTACAGATTGTGGGTTCGAATCCAGCCATGGGCTAGTGGTGCTTGCATCCATGGGCAAGATGCTTTGTCACATATTGCTCCTCTTCACCCAGGTGTAAATGGGTACCTGCAAATGTGTAGAGATGTGGTTTGATCAGCCTCTGTGCGCCCTATGGTTGCCGGGGCTGTATACTCCCCAGGGAGTTGAGATGGCTTCAGGAATGTAAATTAAGGCCCGATGACAAGGGATAATAATATGTCGGTACAGCGCTTTGATCTTCTTGGTAAGGCGCTTTATAAATGCTCATTATTATTATTAAATGTCTACTCACAGATCGTCTACGCTTCGTCTCTTCCTTCGTCTGCTACTGCCACCGCCTGAAGAACCACACAGTGAACTTGAGAACATTGCATCTTGTAGAATGACAAGAGGTTCATCACAGACATCAAACCAGCAGAGACTGACATCAAGATCCACGTCATAGACGGTAGCGTGAGGGCGCTCTATGTCATACCTACAAAATCATTTATCATCATTTCAGATCGTAACACACTTTAGAAGCATTGTATCATTTTCTAAATTAGTGAATAATCCCATTAAACACAAAAGTAATGGCATTTATGCCACTATAGTCTTGTTGTGCAGATTTGAAAATATTGGAATGGCACAAACATGATCCCGCAAGTAAAGAAATTAGAAAATATTTTAGAGAATATCTAATGTTCCACAATTCTCTGATCTAGTTCCAGTTTACCTTATTTTCACAGCACCAATTTTCTTTTCAAAAGAATGGCCTGTAAAGAAAATAAACAAACTATAAATTAGTACAATTCAACTAACTTGATGAGGGAAAACATGGTTTTTAAAACATTGTGGCACTCTATATATACAAAGAATAATCATTTTTATTTCTTCATTCACAGTTATGAGAAATTAATATGATTTTAATATGACTTTTACAGGAGTAAAATTAAATTAAAAATCTCTCTTACTCTGCATCAACTGTATTCCTAGCGCTTCGCTGTGGCTCCACTTCTCAAAGCCAAATGAAAAAGTCTGAGCACATGGATCCAGTTTCACCCACAATGAAAATGACCTTTGAACTATGCCAAGGTCAAAGTTCAAGCAGCAGCCAATCCCCAAGCATGTCTGATCGACTGAGCAGTACTGAGCCAGTGATGATGGCAGAGATAGGTGGTTGCATCCTGTCATCAAAAAGTCAGATTGTTAATTTAACTGCTAAGTTCATTAATACACTGCTCCAGTAGGCAACGCCCCTTGACAAATTTACCAATCACAACGCGTTACGTCCGACAAATTTCCGCCATTTTGTCTGTCATATTGTGTTAAATTTTGTATTCTTTACTACACAAGTTTCATTGAGTTTACTTTTGTTTTGTATGTACAAGGCAATTATTTTACAAACCCAAGTTTTATCTTTAAGCATGGTCGAGCAGTGTTTATATTCTCATTGTAATTCTGACTCTCGATGCCGCGGCTGGGCAAGAGGAAATTTAATGTACACTTTTGGCCTTTTCCAAAACCAAAGTCAAATGGAGAGAGGTGCTTTCAGTGGTTGGGAGAATGCAACACATAGTGTGTGGGCGATCATGACATGTGTGTGCGTACGCGTGTATGTTGTTGCCTGGCTGTTGATATGGTGGCGTGGCCTACTGGATCGGTGTATTGTTTCTATTTTTATTATCATTCTAACAGAAATGTCTGAAATAGGAGAATGAAGTTGTAGCTTATCGCAACTTGCCTGAAGTAGCTGGTGTAATCTGCTCTGGTGGTCCGCTGCAGGACTGCGGTAGGAGTACATCGGTGCTAACACTCAGACGATTCACTACCAAGCCACTCGCATACTCTCCAACTAGGAATCACAAGTAAAGATAAATTATCACATTGAATAATTGATCAAAACCTCGAAAAACCTCAAGCAGCAATGGTACAAAGTTATAAAATTCAAAGTTGTGAAGTGTGAACCGTCAGATGGCGGAGACAAAAGTCACTCATCCCAAACAAATTGCCAAAAAGAGGTACACGAGTCTCCATAAGGAAAGCACACAATCAATCTGAGTGGTCAACTGTTCCAAGCAGTGACTAGCCTCCCTCCACAAACTCTATCCCATGGGAGCTACACACAAACTGACTGTACACAAGGATCTCTTTGTCCACACGAACAGGCCAGGCTGTGTATTAGTCACCTATACCCAAAATGAAATTCTCTGTTTATAGATAATTTGATCATGGAAGTGATAACATTAATAATTGATCTTACCTGTCTCACTAAATGTTTTGTAAAAAAAATGACTACCTCACTGAAAAACCAATGTAAAGTGAGAGAATATTTTACTGTAATTTCAGCAAAGCACCTACGGGAAATTATATAGAAACAGAAACTTTAACCCAAGACACATACATTCTGCTGCTCTGAAAAAGCATTCTAGCAACATGATATCATTGTAAAAAAAAAAACTTTCTGACTTGGATTCAGACTGCTCTTCATTTATTTATTTACAGAGATGCAACTGACCAGTGCCATCAAATTCTGAAAATGACTCTCTGTGCTCTAGCTAGATAGTAATTTATACACTATGCGTATGTACACAGCATGATCCAAAGCAGTGCCGCAGAAGAATATCTCAAAGAAGACTCGGAAATAAAGTATACAATTCAAAACATTTGAAAGGGAAAAAAATTTGAATTGCGCCGGAAAAAAAAAAAAAAAAATCTGATTTCAAATTAAAATCTGAAAAGTTCCATCTCTGTATTTAATCCCAACTATAAATTGTTCTTTATGAGATTTACCTAAATCTTGAGGCCACTCGAATGTTCCATTTGGATTGCAGAATGGAATGGGTGCAGTGAAAGCATCGAGAAGATTGATGTCCGGAGGGCAGACTCCAGCAATGCAGAGTTGAACGGCCAGAGACAGTAAGAAGTTACGATTGTCTGAAGACTTGTCAATGGTAAATGCAACAGAGACTGCTTCACTAAGCCTCTCTCTAGTCACCTTGCCAAACTTGTAACTGTAAGAGAAGAAGATATTACAAGGTTAAGGTTATAATCTTGTTAAACAATTTCAATCTCACTCAAAATAGGGTATACACTTTTTTGGGAAATAAAGTTCAGAAAAATCAGATCCTACCTTATAAGAGTAACATTGTAACTCCAGTTCTCAAAGCCGACACTCAGTGTGAAGTCACAGGGATCAACTATAAGCCATGTTCTCAAGGTACGACTAATGATGCCAAGATCTACTCCAAGACAACACTCCACCCCTAAGCATGTATCCGAGTAGTAACATACACCTCCTGAGGGAAGGCTTGGTAGGCGTGGCAGGTGCGGACATGCTGAAAGGATCAAGAAAATGTCATGCACAATACTCCAATCAGATTGTCCTTCCAAGTCAGGCTCCATATAAACTCCAAAATTAGAAAATCAATCATTTGATTACCGGTAATCTTTTTGTGTTATAATAATAATTTGGGATGCTAATCATCCTTACTGGCAGCTGGGGGGGGGCTGAATTGCAAAGGTTGCGGCTACAACGTGATCAAGTTGACAGCGGCGCCCTTGCCTGCCAGCCACATCAACCCATATATGATCACGGAGCACAGCCTGAGATCGAAAGTGTTTGATTTTTGTGGAGGGAGGAAAACAGTAGAACCCGGAGAAAAACCCTTGTAGCATAGGAGAGAACCAACGTACAACTCTCTACTCACATATGACCCAAGCCGGAATCTAACCTGGGCCACATGGTTGAGAGGCGAGTGCCTAACGCACTTGCAACCTATGCTCCCTAACTTTGTAGATATCAAACACAAAAGGATATGGTGAGATGTTGGGAGGGCAAATGAAGGAGAATAAAATTGACAAAATCATTCTTACAATCAGACTGACTAGGCAGGAGAACAGGAGCACAAGGCAACGCAGACACTTGAGGAGCTGGTAATCCCAGAGCTTGGGCGACAGCTTCAAACCCAACATCCAGGCTTCCCAGATGAGAAATGGAGGTTATTCCTGACAAGAGAACAATATTACATCTAATGACATGATGAAACAAATGAGTTCATGTACAACTAAAAGGGCATAAGGTTGTAGATTTGAAGTTGAATATCAAAAACCATCCCCAAAACCAGGGAATTTGGTTGAAGAAGCTGTGTGCATGCACGGCTAGATGGATGGATTCCAAAGAAAAAGTCGCTCACACAACCTCTGTTCAAGTTAACCTAAAACAATGACTGAAAAATGCTATGCAAAGATTCATTTATTATAATGTACCTCCTACTAGACTATAACAAGAGATAATTACAAGTCTTGAATTGGTTTTGAAAGGGGCAAGGCCACTTTTCCATTGCAAGGGGCACTTCCATTGGAAAATCATAATGTCTATGGAAACATTTGAAGGGGGAACCAAGACCAAGCACCAGGGCAACGAAGGCCTGGCCTCCGTGGCCTCCGTTAAATTCAAGGCTTGTGTATTCATTGCTAGTGTGAGTGATATATTCTTACCTGGTATCCGTCTCCATGAGATAGTTCCATTGGGATAGCATACAGGGAGTGGTGATACTGCCCCATCAAGGAGTGTAATACTACCAGTGCAATGACCATCAATACACGCATCCACAGATAGACTAAATGATACCTCACCATCCATTAACTCTAGCATGTACCTATAATATCCAAAACATTGGAAAAATAGAATTCTAATACCACATTTTTATAGCAAGTTTTTCCTAGAGGTTAAAGAATTTATCATAGACCCACAAGGTAACACAAAAATTACAGAAGAGAACAAATTGAACAAACTCTTACCCAAGAGTTACAAAGTTTCCAATGGTGATTTCCTCACTGGTTCCAAAGTCCAGGTTTGAGAGTGATTTACTGTACTTCCAGTTGCCAAACTGTAGAGTCAGCCGGCCAAGACATGGGTCTATCACCATGGAAGCACCGAATGTGTGACTCAGTGGTCCCAGGTTCACATCCAGGCAGCACTGGATGCCAAAGCAGGTGTTCAGGATTCCGCAGTGGGCTATGCTGGAGAGGTCGCCTGGAAGTTGCATGGTGGGACAATCTGAAATGATATCAGGTAAAACTGCTTAGTCTGTGAGAAAGTGGTACAAGGTTCACATCCAGTACTGGAATCCAAAACAGGTGCTTAGGATTCCACAATGGGTGTTGCATACTAGGACAGTCTGAAACGATATATCTATGCTTACATCCAGGCTTCATTGTAAATAGCTGCTGTAGAAATGAGGACAATGCCATTTAAACTTGATAGAAACTTACTGCTGAAAGATTGGCTTTCCACTGGGTTGACACACGGCTGTTTGCTGAAGAAGTCTGGGTCTATTCCAAGTCGAGTCAAGAGTGCCAATGATGCCCCCTCAATGACTTGACCAGCTACTGTCTCAATGAATCCCTCAGCTACAAGAGAATAATCAGTCAATTACATGTAAGGTGGAAAGACGGAATCAAATCAAGATAGTATTAAAGGTTTACTGTAATCAAAATTGGGAAAGGGGTGAAAGTGCTTTAAAATTACTGCTTAATACCTAATTAATTACTATATAAATTTATATGTTTATGTAAGTGCTTACTTTTGACCAAAAAGGTACAAAATCAGTACATGTATGCCCCGCCCCCCAAAAAGTCCCCTTTGGAACCGATTCATGCGTGATGTCACCTACAGAACTAGTATAGGCTCGCACCACAGTATACTGCATGGGTCTAAAATACCTCCGTTTTCTATATACAATATTTTTTAGTGCAAACAATGACAGACAGGTTGAGTTTTATATATATTTTATAACTTCATATGTGTTTTGATTACAGTAAACCTTTAAGAATTAAGTGGAATGGGTTTAGGAGATAATCAAGGGTTCATATGGGAATTTTGTAGGAGTGATTGATGACATGCACCCTGCAACCTTTAACTGAATTGGGTGAGGTTGAATACAGTGGAATGAACTGGGCAACATAACCCCCGTTTCAGACAGGCGTGCCAGCGTCGCGAAGAACTAAATAGATTAGGAGCGACCCTAGGTCGACCCAATTCAGATGTTGGTTTTAGACGTTGGTTTACAGATGTTGGTTTTAGACGGGCAAACTTAATACATTGGAGTAGCCCTACAACTAGGCTTACAAACAAACGAACAATGCGGCCATATCTTTCTGAAACAGGGTAAGGCTACTTAGATTTGCCTGAAGTTGCTCTGATGGGGCTTTGCTTTAATACTTAATTAGTTCAGATATGATTTAAGCCTTACGTTAGGCTTACCCGAGAGAGTGTAGTTACTGAAACCAGGATTACAGATAGGAATAGGTATCTTATGCTGGATATCGATATCAGTACACAGTCCATCGATGCAATATTCCAATGTCATGCTCAATTCAAACTCATTAGTGTCATCCAGTTTGTCGATGGAATATCTGTCAAGAAAATAAAAGCAATTAATCAGTCATCTAAGTTATTGAAACTAAGCATACAGGATGTTATCAGGCAGCAAAGAATAAAGCATGGCATAAAGAAGGAAGTAATCTGTGGCTGCATTGAGACATATCAATGCCTGGAGAGGAAGAGATAAGAAGTTATGATTATCAAATGATTTTGGTCGGGAGAAAGATAATATAGAAATTAGGCTTGCCCTTCACCGACTTGGATGAGCACTGTATACTCAGTGCTTGAGTACAGCAAGCCTAATTTGCATGTTACATATCTCCCGACCAAAATCATTTAATATTCATGATTAACTGCGGTACCCGCTGCAAAATATTGGATTCGATTCACCCCGCTGACCCCAGCTAGCTCGGTGGCCTAGCGGTATGGCATCTGCACCAGTAAGCAGGAGGTCGTGGGTTCGAATCCCACCTGAGCCAGCACGTGATTTTTTCACGTGCACTCACCAGCACCGAGCATAAGTTGCTCATCCAAGTCAGTGAAGGGCAAGCCTAATTTGCAGATAAGAAGTCAGTCGCTGAGATTATATTTCAGATTGACTTACCTGAGAGTCATCCCTGAGGCAATAGACACTGTCATCTCCGATCCTACAAGGCCACAAAGAAAATAAGACACGTTAACTGAAGCTCTCGCATTATAATGACTTCTTCCCACTAAACTTGTTTTGAAGAACCAATTCTTCTAGCCCGCTCACTAGAATTCTAGAATTCTACCAATTCTACCCCTGTAGATCTTTATCCCTGGGCCCAATTTCATGGAATCTGTTACCGTTAGCAAAAATTCTTCACTTACCGTTAGCAGACTTTTTTTGGTTACGGTTAGTGTATTTCACGGGAGAGTTTTCTTTTTGGTAATGGTAAGCAAGTTTTTTTATTCAGAATGCATAATGAGAGCGAGTTAGCAGCAAATAATCACGATTACCCTAGAAATTCTTCGCTAACAGAAAATCTTGCTTACGGATTCCATGAACAGGGATGCCAGTGGGTTATCGGTCCAGGGCCGGAATTTTTTGGGGAATGGATAGAGTAGGCGAATATGCACGCACGCACGTACGCGCGCGGACCGGACGTAAAAAAGCACGTATATTCACATAACATTGATACATGTCATGCTAAAAACACTCACCTAATGTATCCTGCAAGGCTGGGTCATCTCGGGATTTTTTTGTTCCGGAACCCGACCGAGTTTTTTCGGTCGGGATCCGATGTTCCGATAAATTAATTCACGAAAAAATTACGTACTTTGGTGACCCCCAAAATAAGGAAAAACATGAAGAATTCCGACATCGAACACGTGCAAAAAACACGGCTTGAGTACCGAGTGTTACGCCGATGTACGCTTGTAATTTAGTTGCAAGATCCCTGTAAAATATTCCTTCTGAAATTTCGAAGTATCAAAAATCGCGTTTTCCTGAGCAGCTAAATCTTACTGGAATTACAATCAGTCATTTTTGTCCTATTGGCTAAGTAGAAACATTGTGAAATCCCTCCGAAATCAACGATCGCACTGTGACAAGCGTGAGAATTTCTTCCCCCATGGTAAGACGTAAACAATCATCGCGCACGCCATGTCATTGAATTTCCTATGCATGATACTGGTACTCCGCGCAAAGTGCACCAGCGCAGCGAAAGTCTCAACCACGTGCGTCGGTAGGAAGCTTTCCGTACATGTACACATCATGTACATCAACATGTATACAGTACATAACGTGCGTACGATGTATGTATGTGGGATAATGTGGCATGCACGGTAAAGTAGCACTCGGACGGACCGTGGACTACATCTGTATTGAGCGGCAGGCATGTAGGAAAGCGATGTGTGAATGGTAGTTTCGGTAATTTCGCAAGTGTTTATTGTTGCTCCGAACCACAAATGCCGACGGCCGGAGGCTTTTTCCGAAAATATGAAAAAGCCGGAATTCCGGCAATTGCCGGAAGTCTGGCATCCCTGCATGAAATAGATTTCACGGAAAGCAGTGCCCGTAAGCGCAAAAATAGGCCGTATTAAACAGATTCCATGAAATTGGGCCCTGATATCTGTGAATATCCTACATACCCCACTGATAGCTGAAAACTGATCCATGGAAGGACCACTTCTCCAGACCCAGTGTGAACGTGAAGTCGCAAGGATCAAACTTGAACCATGCTGTAGCAGATAGGTCAGCTATCTTCAGGTCAAGCTCTAAGCAACATCGGAGCTCCGTGCAAGTTGCACCAATCAGGAAACAGTTGCCAAGGATACTGGTGGAGGTGCTACATACATCTATTCAGAAATAAAAGAAGACCTCTTTAATCTATCTTAAAGGGCATGTACAACATTGGTAACAAACCAAAAAAAAATGATCACAGATTTACTTAGCATATAAACTTACATGGTATTAAGACGGTAATGTAGAAACATACTGTTACCATATTTCTGCCTGAAATGCTGCATTTATCCAGAAAAAAGAGTAAAACCAAACACCACAGTATTTTTTATCTTGGAAAGAATAAAAATGAGACAGCTATTCTCACACAATTTGGCGTAACAATTGCAATGGTTTTTTGCTGTTTTCTACTGTTTCCAATGATCAATTGAGCTGAAAATTTCACAGGTTTGTTTTTATTCCATGACCAATCGAATTATGAGCAGCCTGCAGTTGCTCTGTCACCTTAACCAATTAAGTACATGCCCTTTAAAGAAAAACTGTAAGGGATAACTTCAAAAGATTTATTGATAATTTTAAGTGCTATGAACACAGATTGTTTCTCATTTATTTTCAGTGTTCACTACTGTATTGTTTAGTTGATTGCACTTACCTAATGTTGGATGTGAGCATGCCTTTCCTGTTAAGAAGCTTCCCAGGTTTAGATGACGTATCGCTGCATCCACAGCAAACTGACCGATATTACCACCGAGGTAGTCCAAGAAACCAGATATACTGCCATCGCCTGAGAGATCAAACAAACAATAAACATTCATTCATCAACTTCTGATGAGGACTAGAGCAGGCTATTTGAAATGTTGAGACTTTACGAGAAGTGCGAACGAAAAAGAAGTGCGAAAGTACGAACGATTCTTACATGGTGTTTCCGCAAACCGATCCACATACCAATTGTCACCATGGAAAGCCTCAAATCTTTCTTGACAGCTAATGTTTAAAAAAGAGTCGTAGGTATATCATATTAGGATTCAACTACTCACCAGGTAGAGTGAATGAAGCTTGAAGGTTGCATAATGGTATTGGCAGACGACTTCCTTCAAACACCGTCAGTGTGTCACAAGTTCCATCTACACAGAAGACTAGTGCCAAGTCTATTTCAAATTGTTTGTCATCAGTGATCTTGGCCACGCGCCATCTACAAGATAAATGTGTGTCAGTTTGTAAATGAAAACCCCCAAGAATTAAAACTATTAAATATCAAAAATAACTGATATATTGTTGAGAATATCATCAAGGTCATCTATGTCCTCTCTGCTGACGAAATGGCTGGTCAAAATATCTTTTTAAGAAACTATTTCATTTTGCAGACTTGTCTACCCCCTCCGATTTTGAAAAATCTTATCTTTATTCTATCAACCAATTAAGGAACAAATCATCAAATAACAAGTTTCCCTTGAGGTTATTTGATGATTATATTAATTAAAAAGCCGTATTCTCTTTGAGTGATCCCCCATGCACCATTCTCAGGTTGCAGCATTGCTGTGCGTATCGATAAAATGATCCCTGGGATATAGCGGTATGTGCGTCGTTTCATGGCTTCTGACTGCAAAACGAACAAAGATAATTGACTATTAGGGACACTACCAACGTAGGGCTGGATAGCTCAGTTGGTGCCTGTACGGTATTGAGGAGGTCGCCGGTTCGAATCCTGCTCCAGTCAATTGTTCTTTGTTCAACTTTTAATGAATTAAGGAACTAAATAGTATTCATTATGGCAGCTAGAGAGTGGATGGATCGCTCTTACCGCACTCTCAGTACGTCATTGATCTCTTCTTCTCTGACATCTCCAAGAGGGTAGTGAAACAAGGTCAGGCTCAGCTCCCATTTCTCAAAGCCGACAGACAGGTTGAAGTGACAAGGATCTAAGATGACCCAAGCATTGACGCTACGAGTCGTGATCTTCAGATCCATCTCCAGACAGCATCTTATACCCAGGCAGGTGTCCATGACGGTACAAGATAGGAAGTCAGGAAGATCACTCACATCAACAGCAGGACAACCTGAGCAATGAAATGAAAGCAACAATCAATGATAAACAGAACAACCGGACAGCATCTTATACCCAGGCAGGTGTCCATGATGGTACAAGACAAGAAATCAGGAAGATTGTCAATACCAACAGCAGGACAACCTGATCAGATAAACAAACAGTCAACATTACAAACATTGACGACATTGCAGCAGGCGCGGTTCTAGAGCAAATATTTTTGGGAAGCTAGAAGAGCTAATATTTTGGAGGGGCTAGACCCTTCTTCTAACACTCGCTTCTGCTATGTCTTATTAGCAGTAGAAAAGCATGCACCTATAGCCTACACAACAAGTTTTCTATGTAATTGGCGCTAAACAACAGAAAAAGATCCAGTATTTTCCAGAATTTGTTTTTTCCACTTGCATTTCTTTGGGGGAGCTAGACAAAAAATAAAATTGTGGGGCTCAAGCACCCCCTAACCCCCCCCCCCCCATAGAACCGCTTCTGCATTGCAGGAGACAGATGTATAATATCAGGTGACTTTCTATAACCTTATGAAATGTTAACTTATGTGAGTCATTTCTGACAGTACATACATCAACATACTGATGCCAGCTCAAGTAGGCTTTACTCATATTGATAATGCTTATATTGACACGTATTTACTTACTGCTTCTCAAAGTCCCTGGTGTACCTCTATCACACTGTGCATTCTGAAGATATTCCTGCAGCAAATCAGAATCAAGAAAAAACAGCCAAACAGACACAAATGAACTACCGTAAAGTGTCTTCAAGTCTATACAGTAATCCGAGCGCACTATTTTGAATGGCGCCCTCTTTTGATTAGAACAAGAAACTGCAGTGGTGTTTATTGATCTAAATGCACTACAACTCCGGCTCAGTAAGTGGTGTGCGATTTATTTCTTAAAGGGACACAGAGTTAGAAGAATATTTGGCATGGACAACATGTTCTCCCGGATTTCCCCACAGGTCTTTTGCTCATGATTAGCCATCCGGATTCCCATACTTCAATAAAATATGATTGGCAAAATAATATAACTGACACCACCGCAGTTTTTCTTTTTAATCAAAAGAGGGCGCCCTTCAAAAACTTGTGTTGGGATTACTGTATATCTACAAGCTAATGAAACAATCTTTGTGGCCTCAACCACTGAAAAATAACGATAAATATGCAAATAAGTTTTTATCATTTAGACCAAAACTGATTAAGATTGCAGGTCAGAATAAGACATTTTGATAGGTTACTTACATTCAGGCCAATTTTCTCCAGCACCAGATCGATAGCCGTGTCTCCAATTCGACCTCCCAGGTCTCGTATGAATCCACTGACCGTACCATCACCAGGTAGCCTGAAGGATGAGGCATCGGTGTTGCATAATGGTATAGGAACCCAGATACCTTCCAGTATGGGAGTTGTTGTACAGGTGTCATCGATGCACAGGCCAAGGCTCAGAGTCACAGAGAAGACCTTCCTGGATGTCAGCTTGTCAATGGAATAGCTGGAAATTGATGAACAACTTCAGATAATTTGATTCTTATTCTTTTAAAAGAAAGTTTGTTTCAATAAACGATGATAAGACTGAAACTATGAATTGGCAGATCAGAGCCCTGCTAAATGAACCATCTCATCCGTTGTTACAAATTCTCCTAAATGTACGCCAACTTTGCCTCCAGATGAATTCCTTCTGTTGCAAGACGGATAATGCATTGCTCAAGTTTAGATTTCTCAGTTGAACACCTAGAAATTACACACCTGTGAGTTTTACCAAAGTTGTGCAACAGATATTTCATTTCAAAAATTAATGTATGAATACAGGCATAAATAAAAGCACCTTATTGTTACAGCGTTTCCGAGTCGTACTGATTCCATCCTACCCCAAGTATAGGTGAACAAAGTGACGTTTAACTCCCAGTTCTCAAACGCCACGTAGAGCTCAAAGTTACAAGGGTCTACAAGGATCTTGGCACTCAGCATGAGCTTAGTGATGACAAAGTCAAGACTAGCACAGCACTGGATGCTTAGACATCGGTCATCGATGGAACACTGGACGACATTCTCCAAGGCAGGGAGAGAGATAGTCGGGCAGTCTGTGGAAGACAGTTGAAAAGACCAATTTCTGAAAATATTGTTTGAGTGACTAACAAGAGGAAAATTCTAACATGGATTCAACTAGTAGGTAGCCTTATTGATGAAATACATACACCATAGTACTGCAAATATTCATGGTTTCATTTGTTTTTCCATTTTTTTAATTCAAATTTATTCCAAACAGGGTCACTTATACTTACGATTACTTGCTGCCACTTCAGATAGTAACTCACATGTCCTCCCAGAGATAACGTCCTAATTAAAAAGAATTTTAAAAAGGGCATTTTCAAATTGATAAACCAAACTGTTGTTAGAACAAGGTTTTCTTCTATTACAATGATAATGGACTTGTGTATATCTCCAGAGTTAGAGTGACTTATAAATCTCACCTGAAGATTCAAGCGTTTCAGCACTAACTGGATGGCAGCCTGTCCAACATTGTCTCCTAGCTCTTCCAGAAATCCTTTCACGGAGCCATCACCGGGCAGAACCAGGGAAAAGTTAGCATTACAGATGGGAATAGGGATTCGCTTGTCCATCATGATAGGGAATTCTGTAGTCAGGCCATCAAGGACGAGAGAGAAAGACAAGTCCACCTCGTACTCCTTAGTAGCATCAAGTTTGTCAATGGAAAAGCTGTGGAGAAGGTGGTCGATATTGCACGCATTACAACAGATTCCTCGTGGCAAGTCTAGAGTTTAATAATAATAAAAATGATAACCGAGGATGGGACCTTAGGGAGACTTTCCTATTGGGTCGTACACAAACTTGAATTACCTATCTCTAAACATCCTCCAAACCAATGAAATTGACATATGTTCATATTGAGAGCATTCTCTGTCTTCTATTAAAAAATGGACAATAAAAATATGTCTTTAAAAGGTAGCTGGTACCTTAAGGAGACATCGAAAAGTCTCTCTAAATCCTGATGTCTCCCTAATGTCCACTTATAGATGCTTATGCGTCTCCCTAATATCCCATTTGTAATTATAATAACAAGCATTTATAAAGTGCCTTTCCAAGAAGATCAAAGCGCTGTACAGACATATTATTATCCCTGGTCATCGGACAATAATTTACATTCCTGAAACCATCTCAACTCCCTGGCATACAGCCCTGACTACCATAAGGTGCACAGAGGCTAATCAAATCACAAATCCATCTCTACCCTCGCAGGTACCCATTACACCTGGGTGAAGAGGAGCAATATGTGTCTTGCCCAAGGACGCAAGCATCACTAGCCCATGGCTGGATTCGAACCCACAACTGTAGATTGACCACGGCATCCCACAGTCTGGAGACTTCAAGTTCAATCTACTCACCTGACACTGAATGCATCTCCTATCATGAAGCTCTCTGGTCTACCCCATTCATATGAAAACAAGGACACATTGTAGAACCATAACTCCATGCCAACAGACAGCGTGTAGTCACAGGCATCTAGTATGAACCAGGCTTTGGAACTGATATCAGTCACTTTGAGATCCAAATTCAAACAGCAGTGGAGATTGGTACAGAGGCCATCGATACGACAAGCCAACAGGGGCAAGGTGTCATTAGGAAACTGCACTGGACAACCTGAAATATGATCGCTTATATTGATCAATGATGAGTTTGATTCAATGGAAGTTAGACAGTCAATTTATAAACAATGGTTTTAGGTACTATCGTGTGGAAAAAAAGGAATTCATTTAATCATCAAAAAACCACATAGGAAACTGACTGAAATTAAAGTCATTGAAAAGTGAACAAAGAAAAATTGACAGGAGCAGGATTTGAACCTGCGACCTCCTGAACACAGTACAAGAGGTTACCAGTTTGAATCCTGCTCCAGTCAATTTTTCTTTGTTCACTTTTCAATGGAATTCATTTAAATTTGAATCATTTCCCCGCTGTTACTTCTAACTAGCCATTTCTACAGAACATTTTGTACACAGAAATTTAAATTTGGAGCGAAAATGCACATTGTGATTTCTGAATTTTACCTATGATACTTACTAGGACTATCTGCTGGTGGTGCTGGAGGCAGGCTGCATGGGTTCCGAGACAGATAATTCTGGTAAACACAATGTTTCATAAACTATCAGAAAAGTACAAACTTTATTTATTTCTTGTTAACCCTAGGCTTACCTCTCAGTGAAACACTGCTTTCCAGAGGTGCCCAGCAATTACAATATGTACATTGCTGAATTGCGAATGATCGAGTTGACAGCGGCGCCTTTGGCTGCCAGCACAATTCAACTCATATATGATCACGGAGCACAGCCTAAGATCAAAAGTGTTTGATTTCTGTGGAGAGAGGAAAACTGGAGAACCCGGAGAAAAACCCTTGCAGCATAGGAGAGAACCAACGCACATCTCTACTCACATATGACCCAAGCTGGGAACGAACCCAGGCCACATTGGTGAGAGGCGAGTGCCTAAAGCAATTGGCACCTATGCCCCCATAAACAAGAAAACAAGAAAAAATGAACATTGAAAAATTATATTTGTAAATATTTCTTATATTATAGTATCCAGGCAGTTGAAATCTGACATGTAAGATGGGTTACACTCTGATGAAGAAAAAGATTCCTTAGTCAAAATAAGCTCGGTGTGCACATGCAGTTGCCAAAGTTATCAATCTGGCAATTGCATGATTTGTCTTCTACCATTAACAGACATTTATCCAACACAAAATTGCATAAATGGATTCTTACCTTCAGCTTAAGGTGTTCAAGTACCAAGTCTATTCCTGCATCAGTTATCTGACCTCCCAGCTGATTAAGGAAACCACTGATTGTTCCATCACCCGGTAGGCTAAAGGTAGCATTAGCGTTACAGATTGGGATAGGTATGTGGGCTCCCTGTAACAGGTGGATTGGTCTACAGGTGCCGTCAATACACAGAGTAACTGACAGGTCAATCAAGAATTCTTTCTGCTCTGTCAATTTGTCAATGTTGAACCTGGAACAATGAAAAGGAAAGAGAAGGAACGAGAAATCTTAAATGAAGCTTAAATACTTTTAATCATCAAATAACCACAAGGGCAACTGACTGAATTTTTCTTTGAAAAGTGAACAAAGAAAAATTGGCTGGAGCGGGATTCAAACCGGCGGCCTCCTGAATACCATACAGGTGCTCTACCAACTGAGCTATCCAGCCCTACGTTGGTGGTGACCCCCATAGTCAATTATCTTTGTTCGTTTGGCAGTCAGAAGCCATGAAACCAAGCACACACTGCCATACCCCAAGGATCATTTCACCGATATGCGCAGCAATGCTGCAACCTGGGAACGGTACATGGGGGATCACTCAAAGAGGATACGGCTTTTTGATTAATATAATCATCAAATAACCACAAATAAATACTTTTAGAAAGTAACCAAGAGAGTCGTTATTAAAGGTTAACTGTAATCAAAACACATATGAAGTTAAATACAACTGTATTGCATTGTTATAAAACTCAACCTGTCTAACATTGTTTGTGCTAAAAAATATTGTATATAGAAAAAGGCGGTATTTTAGACCAATAATTTAGCACCCCACTTTTCGCGACGAAAACTCTTGCTTACGTCACATGCAGAACACCACGCAGTATACTGTGGTGTGAGCCTATACTTGTTCTGTATGTGACGTCACACTCTATTGTTGTGTGGATCGGTTCCCAGGAGGGTTTTTTTAGGGGGCGGGGCATACATGTACTGATTTTGTAACTTTTTAGTCAAAATTAAGCACTTACAAAAAAATATAAATTTATATAGTAATTAATTATGCATTAAGCAATACCTTTAAAGCTCTTTCACCCCTATACTAATTTGGATTACAGTAAACCCTTTAAGATATGCTCTATACTTACACAACATGTACAGCATTGCTGATATCAAGGGTCCTCTCTACTCCCCAGTCAAACTCAATGATGGTGACGTTCATAGACCATGTCCCAAGACCAACGGATAGCTGGAACTCACAGGGATCAAGGATGACATAAGCCGTGGCCGACAGCTGAGTGAAGATCAGGTCAAGAGAGGCACAGCATGTCAGGCCGAGGCATCGGTCATCCACAGTACAAGTCAGTAGCTCATTCGGAGGTGGTGCTCTCAGTAGTGGACATTCTAAATAGAATGAGGACACAATTGTTTAAAAATTTGTTTTAAATTTATTCTGCTTGAGTCAGTGACAGTTTTCATCCTAGATAAAACTTTCATACCATTTTCTCACAATAAAATCCAGGAAAAAATAATAAAAATGCTTGGAGTTAGGAGGACCTGATGCATTTTGATCCTAGCAGGATCTTTCTCAAAGGCTAAATGACGAAGAACAAGAAAAGGGAAGTGAAAGAAACACACGAGAATAACAGATGACATGAATGGTTCCCAAAGATTCTGTCAATAAAAGAGTGATATAATATATATATATTCACCCTGAGGTGTCTACAACAAAAACCTGTGTCAATTTGTAACGTCAAAATAAGGCCCACATTTGAAAATAAGCGTTCCTACTCAGACGCATCAATATAGAAACTTTCATGTTGGTGGAAGTTGGCTATATTCACAAAACATTTCTGCCTTCTTATTGGAATTACTGTGCATTTGTGGAATTTGTGTGGTTTTTGTCATTTTCAAACAATAGCGATCCGCACTAATGACGTCACAAAATCCCCGTATGTCAGACAAACACTGTCTCAAACACGTAGTGTACATGGACGCGCACACGCACACACCACTGTATGGTTGCAATGTTTGTCTGAGATCCGGTGCTATTTTTAGCGCAAGTGCGGAGTGCTATTGTCAAACAATTAGGACTAATCTGGTTATTTAATTAAAGAAGGGAAAATATTCTATACTGCTGCAGCTAGTGTGGCAGTAAAAGTAAAAAGACACACCCCTTGCAGTTGGTTAACAATTTATATCTTTTAAAATACCTACTGTTTTCACTTGGAGAAAGAATCTGCATGTCGCACTGCTGGTTGCCAACATATTCCTGTCAGAAAAAGAAAAAGATCTTGGTCTCAAGTAAATTTGTGTAATATTGATGTGATAGTAACATTTCATATGGTACAGTGGAACAGTATAACGAACACTGCTATACCAAGCATTTGGCTATACCGAATATCATCCTTGGCTCCCATTTTTTGTGTACGAAACATATCCAATTTGGTTCTTTAAAACACCATAATGAACGACCACTACAACTGACAATATCTGTGCATCCCGCCATGTCTGTTATAGCGGCGTTCCACTACATAAAAAAAAAATCTCAATGGACTTGTAGTGGACTGTCTCACATCATGATTCACTGGCAGAAAAAAACTCTATCTCCTTAAATTACCTGGGCCAAATTTCATGGAATCCGTAACCGTAAACAAAAATTCTTCGCTTACGAAAGCATACTTTTTTTGCTTATGGTTAGCATATTTCACGGAAGAGTTTTCTTTTTGGTAACGGTAAGCAAGGAATTTCTGCAGAATGCAGAGGACAGCAGAAAAAAATCACGGTTATCCTAGAAATTCTTCGCTTTTCCGAAAAGTCTTGCTTATGGATTCCATGAAATAGATTTCACGTGTAGCAGTGCCCATAACACAAAAATAGGATTCCATGAAATTGGGCCCAGACTACAATCCTTCACCTATAGTGTGTTGGTGTGCTTGAAGTACACTTACCTGGATTCCCAGCTTCCTGAGACCAGCCTGAATGGCCAGCTCACCCACGTTCCCAGCAAGATCCCTCGCAAATCCAGCAAAACTACCATCACCAGGTAGTTCAAAGGAGGCATTGAGATTACAGAATGGGATTGGGACCAGTGTATCACTGAGTACCTGTGTCATACTGCACTCATCATCGATACAGATAGAAATGTCCAAGTTGATCTGGAAAGATTCCTGCGCATCCAACTTGTCAATGGTCAAACTGCAGAAACAGAGAAACGCGAATACTCTAACTGTGACATTTTATACCAATATGGAACTAGTATTAGGGGCGTAGGTGGCAAGTGCGCTAGGCACTCGCCTCTCACCAATGTGGCCCGGGTTCGAATCCGGCCTGGGTCATAAGTAAGTAGAGTTGTGCGTTGGTTCTCTCCTATGCTGCGAGGGTTTTTCTCCGGAACACTTTTGATCTCAGGCTGTACTCCGTGATTATATAGGTTGATGTGGCTGTCAGCCAAGGGCGCCCATGAAAGCCTGCTACTCGATCAAGTTGAAGTCGCATCCTTCGCAATTCAGCACCCCAGCTGTGAGCAAGGATGATTAGCCTCACAAATTATTATTATTAGTAGTAGTAGTATTACTAGTAGTATTAGTAAGTAATTTGTAAAATAATTATCATATGATAAATTATTTTCTTATTTATATTCTCTCTGAACTGTACCTTAGAGTGATCGGCTTCCCAACAGACACCTCTTCTTTCTGACCCCACTCATAAGAGAAGACTTGTAGCTCTAGATTCCAGCTGCCTAGACTCAGAGAGAGCCGGTAGTTACACGGATCAAAGATGAAAGAGACTGTGGTGCTGATGGGAGTGATGCCGGGGATTGGTAGCTCCAGACAGCAATCGAACCCAAGACACTTCTCAGGAAGGGTGCAGATGAGGTTTTGGGGAAGACGAGGGAGTTTGACATCCTTTGGGCAAACTAGACAGAAACAGAGTAATAATTGAAAAGTTGTAACAATGAAGAATATCTAAATAAAGACAAATCACTAAAACAAAGCAAATAAAATATAAATCCACTACCCACCCTAAAAACAATAAACTGCAAAAATATAATGATAATAATAATTCCATTTGTTGTACCTTACCCAATTTTGTTATAATTCTAAAACAGATGTGGATCCAAGGAAGGTTGGGGGTCATGGCCCTGTGCCATTCAAAGCTCATAATACCAGCTTGTGATGCAGTAAGAGCTTGATTTCAACCAGGGAACATTGATGCTAAAACTACAACTGTCCAAAGACTTGGACGTCAATAGACATGATATATTCAGACTTACTTCTCTGCCATCCATTCGATACGACTTGTGGGCGATTACAAGGTTCTTGGCTGATGTATTCCTAAAATGACAAGCAAATAAACAGTTAACCTGCTTTGATAACCACTCAATCATGCTATATACTTAGGTCAGGTGGTCAGTCTGTCTGGTGGTCAGATGGTTAGTTGACCAGTCAGTTGGTTGATGAGTGGGTTGATGAGTGGGTGGTTGGTTGGTCAGGTGGTTGGTCGGTTGGTTGATCAGTGGGTTGGGTTAATGGTCAGTTGAATGATCAGTGGGTTGGGCTGTTGGTCAGTTGGTTGATCAGAGGTCAGTTGGTTGATCAGTGGGTGGTTGGTTGGTCAATTGGTTGGTCAGTTGGTTGATCACTGGGTTGGGTTAATGGTCAGTTGGATGATCAGTGGGTTGGGCTGTTGGTCAGTTGGTTGATCAGAGGTCAGTTGGTTGATCAGTGGGTGGTTGGTTGGTCAGTTGGTTGATCAGTGGGTTGGGTTGATTGTCAGTTGATTGATAAGTTTGTTGGGTGGTTGGTCAGTTGTTGGTCTGTCGAATGGTTGGTCAGACAGCAAGTCCATCAGTATTCTTAAGACAAAGACAAAATCTGATATGATGTCTTACAGAGAGACCCAGAAATTCCAGTATTGCATTGATGCCAGACTCAGCAACATTCTTGCCGACCATCTGCAGGAAGCCTGCGATAGAACCATCACCTGCTCATGTAAAGAAAATAAGATCATCAATTTTGGCCATATACACCATTGACCATTGAGGTAGAAAACACCCGCCATTACTGCAGTGTCCTCGCCTGCCTTTTGTCCGGCAGCAAAATAATTTACATCCGCTGCACTCTATATTGCAGGGTGTACGTCCCCTAATTATGGGACATACACCCTGTTATTATAGAGTGCGGCGGAGCGTAAATTTGTTTGTTATTGGATAAAAGGCAGGCGAGGACACTGCAGTAATGGCGGACAGTTTATCGTGTCGTCGGATCGGTCTATACCACATTTGTAATGGAAACTTTAAAGGACTTTTGTGTGAAAATTTATGGATTTTAAAAACAACACATTTTCTCCAAGATATGATTAAGTACAAGGACTTAAGATGAAAGAAACACACAGATGAACTGTTGACTAGAAAAGTGATACAAAAATATGGAGTATACCTGGAAGGCTGAAAGTTGCGTTTTCATTGCAGAGTGGAATAGGAACTCTGATTCCTTTCAGGATGTCAATAGAGGGCGTATCACATTCAAAATCAGGCAAGCATATGGACACTGCAAGGTCCAGTACAAACACCTTGTCACTTGTCAGCTTGTCAATGGTGTAAGTCAGGGTTATGGCCTTGCCGATTGTAACTTGCTCTTGTGTGCCTGGAATAAATAATTCAAAATGTTACAGGCTACATTGATAACATTGAGATCTTTTATCGCAGAATGAATAGAAAGTTTTTAAGAGTCCAGGGGTTGATTTCACGAAACCCTACGATCGATAGTAATTCGAGATACGAAGGATAACCCATCGTATCCTACGTAAGGCTGCAATGTATCATACGTCCTATACGATTGATAGTAAGTTATGATGAGTTTGGTGAAATCGACCCCCTGACCCCTGGGGTCGATTTCACCAAACTCATCGTAACTTACCATCTATCGTAGGACTTCTAATACATTGCAGCCCCACATAGAAATCGAAGGATACAATGGGTTATCCTTCGTATCTCAAATTACTATCGACCGTAGGGCTTCGTGAAATCGACCCCAGGGCTGAATTTCACAAAGCACTAAGATTAATCTTAAGATGAGTTGTTCAGTATCACCATACTGATTTGTATTGTGACATCACATGTTGCTTAGCAATTAGGATGAATTCACGCTTAAGATCAATCTTAGTGCTATGTGAAATCGGCCCCAAGTTTCAACTGACAGAGGAAGATACCAGACACTGTCATAAACCATTGGAAAACCCTTTTCAGTTTAAGTTTGTATAAATTTTTCTCATATGACATAAATGTTGAAAGTGCAAACAATATGCCCAGACAGGTTACAAGGAACTGGTAGTTGAAAGGTTGTACAACACATGAACATTTGACATAATCATCAAATAACCACAAGGGAAACTGACTGAATCTTAAAGTCATTGAAAAGTGAACAAAGAAAAATTGACTGGAGCGGGATTCGAACTGGCGCCCTCCTGAATACCGTACAGGCGTTCTACCAACTGAGCCATCCAGCCCTACGTTGGTTGTGACCCCAATAGTCATTGACTATTCAGGAGGTCGCCGGTTCGAATCCTGCTCCAGTCAATTTTCTTTGTTCACTTTTCAATGAAAATTTGACATGATAGACTTGAAGCTATGCATGGTGAGAGTAGTAAAATAAGGTAGGTTTATTTGCGGTGACACCATGTAATCTCTTCTGTGAGAGTGTACTGTGTGTGGTTCTGAGAAGAACCGTGGTATTATCTCTCGATGTTCCGAACAGCGTGTTCTGTTCATCCTCAGAAGATTGACTGGTTGCCTGACTTGGAGGATGCTGGTTATAAGTGCTGAGGATGCACTGGAGTGGAATGACTGGATAACGATAATACATGTATGATGAGATGTTTGCAAAACAGGTAACGGCAGGTGTTTTCTACTTACCCCAATGGTAGTCAAATATGGTGAAAGTCGAGGACCACGTGCCAAGTCCCATGGACAGAGTGAACTCACATGGATCTAGAATCAGCCACACATTGGCTGATAACACAGTCACTTTAAGATCAAGCTCAAGACAGCATCGAATACCAAGGCAGCGGTCTGCGAGGTCACAGGTCAAGGTACTAGGGAGTGCTGGGAGGGTCACACTGTTACACACTAGATGGTAAAACAAAGGACATTGAAATTAGACATTAAGACAAGAAAATCAGGCACAGAATCAACTGGCCAATCCTGGGGCGGATTTCACTAAGGCTTTGTGATCATTCCTAAAGCATGAATATTAAATGATTTTGGTCGGGAAATAGATAATATGCAAGTTAGGCTTGCCCTTCACCGACGTGGATGAGCACTGTATACTCAGTGCTTGTGAGTGCACGTGAAAAAATCACATGCTGGCTCAGGTGGGATTCGAACCCACGACTTCCTGCCTTCTAGTGCAGATGCCATACCGCAAGGCCACCGAGCTAGCTGGGGTCTGCGGGGTGAATCAAATCCAAAAGTGCTAAAGCCCAAATCCATCTCTAAACGGAAAATTCCTACAAAAAGTAGCGATTGATTTTCCATTTAGCAAAGGATTTGGGCTTTAGGGATGATCACAAAGCATTAGTGAAATCGGCCCCTGGACATGCAGTCAAAACTTCTATAAAGCATACCTCTTTCAATGTGGAGCAAGTACTCCATTCTTACCCTCTTCATCCTGACTGACTGCTGTAGAGCCACACGGCCCATCAGTGATCTTATCTCGTAAACCGATGAACTCCAAGAAGACATTGACCGCTTCCCTCGCAGCATTCTGGCCGACCTCCTTCACAAAATCCTTCAAGTCATCCCCACCTGGTGGTAAAAACCGTCGACAGAACAATGAAAGGGCAGATGAAATGAGAGAAACATGCTTCCCCCCTCAGAAGTCTAATTGAACCGATAAGAAACTTAGGAATGATACGGCCTCTTACTTAATTATTCGCAATTGTAGAACTGAATGATTAAAGACATCAACAATACAAGCGCTCTGTGCGATACAGTCAACAGATTCGACCACAAGATTAAAATTGTTGTTTTGGCTTGTTATAGTTTCATACATTTTAAACGCACATATAACCTTAGAATTTTAGTAATGTTTTTGTTCTTGATTACTGACTTATGTTTCATAAACAATTTTTGATATTTTGTCAGTAAATATTTATATTTTTACATTTTACTTAATCAATTTCTTTTGGCTGTTTTTTAATTCATTTGGATCAATTTGTTCTAGATATATAAAAAAAAAACTAACAAATTTTAGCATGTGACTGTGGATTTGAAGCTTTTTTTAATAAACCAGAAAAATAATTGTTACAAAAGAAAATGATCAGAACTGTTTGTTCGAAGGAAAATGACTCTGATCTTAAATACACATTTTAAATCTCCTATTTTGGGTGTATTCATTTAGCTAACACAGGTCAGCCCTTTCTGGGAATGGTCGTGCTATACTGCACAAAACAAGCAAAACAATTGGGACGAGGTTGACTTGTGTCGACCCGTGTTAGCTAAACGAATGCACCCATAGAATTCCATTTTTAACAAAAAATATCCCTTAACACTACAAGAGTTCTTACCTGGCAGTGAGAATGAAAAGTTGGAGTTGCAGATAGGAATGGGTACTCTGTAATCCTGGACGATGTCAATATCAAAGATGCAGTCACCATCTTTGGGGCAGATGGCTGCCCCGAAATCAATCTCAAACTCCTTCTCAGCATCCAGTTTGTTTATGGAGTATCTCAAGGTGATGGCATCACCAATCTTTTGCTGTTCTGCTTGACCTGAAGGAAAATCATGAGGGTTGGGAAACAACACTTGATGAATCTGCATGTTCTACGTAATTTTGCTGTCACAGCAACAAATTTGTCATTAAAGGGAGCATATAGGATTTGCAAGGCCTCCAAAAATTTTTTATTGAGTTTGAGACAGAAAATGGACTCAACAATTCGTAAACAGTGCAAACAGTCACCATGGGAAATCTTGGTTCATCAGATGCTGGGTTTTTCAATGAAATCAAGATCGTTCGTCCGAAATGACATATCAGTGACTTGAAAAAATGATCACATCCAAAATTTGATCAGAATAAACCAATGCTCATTATAAAACAGAGAGCCTATTTAAAGTAGCTTTCAACCCAGATCACTGCTACGAATCTTTTAGCACACTACATCATTGATGTCTGTCATAACAATATGATCTCAATGGCAAATTACTGGAACTAATAAATTACTGTCAGAAAACCTACCTCTACTTTACGAGCAATGCATTTATGATTCAACAGAGAAACAGCTCTATGACAAAAGGCTGAGCTTAAAGGCAGTATCATACATTGGTAAGAGACCAAAACAGAAATGTTCACAGATTTACGTATAACTTTAATACAGGGTATGACGGTAATTTCTCCCATTGGAGATCAATAAAGTTTTCTTATGTTTTCTTATGTCTTATGGTGGTGGTAGAAACATACCATTAAAATTTATCTGCCTAAAATGGTGTATTTATCCAGAAATTAGTAAAACAACAACCGGAAATCTTTTTGATCTTTTAAAGGATCAAAAATAAAAGAGAAAAGACTTAAGAAATACTGTGGCCGTTTTTCACTGTTTTCTCAAAAGTGGGCACCGTATGGGACTGAAATTTTCACTGATTACTTTTACTGTATCTTCCTTGCTATTTTTGCCCACAAATCTGTATTTCTTTGACAAAAACCAAAGTGCAATAAGGACTGACAAATTATTATGCCAACTCATCCTGGGAATTGGGTCATGATGAGCAAAGATACTATAGCTCTGCCAAGATAGCCTACTCAGCCCAAAAGAGAAGTATCATTTGGTCGCCATTTTATTAAGCAACAGCAGTTTTTCTGATGTTATTAACATCAAATTCAACTGTTCCAAGATGAAACTTTTACCCAAATAGTTTTTATAATCATTAATAAGGCCTATTATTATTATTTATTCGTCCAGAGTCACACACCAAATGAAAACAGGTAATTTTGCTTACTAAAATGGCCGCTTGTGCGTACTTCATCTGGTTGCACATGACATTGAAAAAGTAGGCTATCTTGCACAAGATCTATAGGATCTTTGGTCATGAGTGAGTTCTATTTTTAAGCAGGAATTGGGCAAAAACAAATCTATTAACACTAAAAACAAAAACCAGAACATGTCAATATCAATTCTTATTTAAATAATCAAACACACTAGCCTATCATTCAGAGATTTTTGAAAAGTATACTTGGGGAGGGGGGAGGGGTTTGACAACCACTACAAAACATTCAATGATTGAACTCCACTTACCCCAGTTGTAACTCAAGAGTAATTTCTTGTACTTTAGATGTTGGAAAGCGACGTAAAATGTAAAATCGCAAGCATCCATTTCCACAAAGGCTTTGAATGACCGGCTGTAATTGAAAGCCTCTAAATGGAAGTCCAGGCAGCAATCCAGACGCAGGCAATTCTCGGTTAAGGAGCAGTAGACCACCTTGGCTAGCTCTGGTGGGAACGCTGGCAGTCTGAAGAATCGACAAGCTACAATACATAAATGATATGATTGTTAATGCCAACACATAACTCCTGGAGCCTATGCTGACTGCACAACGCAAAAATTTGTTGGTCAAAGGCTGAAATGTCATCATGGCTTTACTTCGCGAACGAAGAACTGCGAAGGTCATCCACGTCTCTGGACCCTGCATGCCCTCTCATGGCTCACGAGACCAATACGGGCATAGCAGATTAGACCCAGCTGCAACACGTAACTCCAGGAGCCAATTTCATAGAGCTGCTTAGCACAAAAATTCACTGAGCATGACATTTCTGTCTTAGTAAAAAGAGAATTAACAAACAAATTTCCTTGTGTTGTGTATCACTTGCAATTGTTCTTTGGCTGTTGTTCGCTGACCATGAATATCAAATGGAATTTTCAACGGTGGTTTGTTTTATTGGGCAAGCTATTTTTATGCTAAGCAATTTTTTTTGTGCTAAGCAGCTCTATGAAATTGGCGTCTGAAGCCTAGCTTTCTATGCTGAGCACACAAATTTGTTGATCAAAGGCTGAAATGTACTGCTTAACCAAAAGAGTAACTAGCATACATAAAATGGGATGTTTATTGTAATTGACAGGCTCATTACTTTATATTTCTCACCACAAAATAAAATATTAAGCAAGCAGCATTTTTACATTGTCCTTCATTCTGTACTTACCTCTATCATCCTGTAACAGTCTGAGTTCCAGATCCGTCCTTCTACCACTGACATTAAGATGTCTAGCTGCCAGAGTGGAAGTCAGCTGTGATTCACTCATACTAGCTGGAGTTAGACAAACTTCTTTATTGCTCAACAATTCCTGTGAGGATAAAGCACCAACCAATAATTCTTACTGAGAATGTTGTTAACATACAAATTTGTCTTATGTTGCACTATACAGGGTGTCCCAGAGAAAACGCAACACTGTGTCGGGACCCATTATGTTAATATTAAACTGTTTATCACTTCAAGTTTCAAACATGTGATAAAACCATGTCTTGACTATCATCATGTAGAATTTAAGCATATTTGGGCTGAAATTAGCTAAAATATGACTAATTGAAAGAGTACTCCTTAAAAACAAATTTGCAAGGATAATGCGCATAGTGGTCAATACACACATAATGTGTATGACAGAAAGATGAAAATCAGGTTTTGAGGTTGGGTAATTCAGTGTTAGTTTTTTCACTCAATGTTAGTCCAATTTTGCTCAAATTCTACATGGTGATAGGCAAGACATAGCTTTATCTCATATCTGAATCTTGAAGTGGTAAACAGTTTAATATTCACATAATAGTTCTCAACACAAGTATTGCGTTTTTTGGGTGACACCCTGTATGTAACATACAGACAGCCTTGACAATCAAATTGACTGTTGAAGCTAAATGACTCACCTTTGAAATATTGAGTTGGGTCAAGAGGTAATTGAATGTTTGCTCAATTCCCACCTGAAGTAGTTCCTCTCCAGTAGATTTGACAAGTTTCTTCAAAGCTGCTCTGCTAAAATACTCATCCAAGTCAACTGCATTTGACACAACAAATGTTTCATATAAATATGTTTTAATGAGCAGGACTTTGGAAAAACATGTTTTGGACCAATAACTGCAATACTTTCTGCTATCTGGGCCTAGTTTATATCTCAGCGTTATTAAAACAATATTTTAAAATGTTTTAAGCTAAAGGTACTCTAAATTCCTATGCAGGACCATTTTGTTTTGAAACGACAATCTTTCATAAGGAATAACAACAAAATAATGACATCTCAACCAAATATGAAGAATAATCATCAAATAACCACAAGAGAAACTGACTGAATTTTGAAGTCATTGAAAAGTGAACAAAGAAAAATTGACTGGAGCCGGATTCGAACCGGCGACCTCCTGAATACTGTACAGGCGCTCTACTAACTGAGCCATCCCGCCATACGTTGGTGGTGACCCCAATAGTCAATTATCTTTGTTCGTTTGGCAGTCAGAAGCCATGAAACCACGCACACACCACCGTAACCCAGGGATCGTTTCAATGATACACGCAGCAATGCTGCAACCTGGGAATGGTACATGGGGGATCACTCAAATGAAGAATAATGATATTCTATTGTCTTGTTTTCTTCTAATGTTGAGCCAGCCAATTTTGATAAACTTACAGTCAGGCCAGACGATGGTCCCGTTTGGATAGCAGATAGGTAAAGAGATTGCTGAATCTTTCAGAACGTTGATAAACGGCAAACAATCTGCATCTCCAGTCTTTGGACAGAAACCAACTGACATGCTAACAAGCAACTGAGTCCTGGACTTCTCAATGCTAAACCTGAAATGATGAACAGGAACACTATGAACAGGGGCCAATTTCATGGAGCTGCTAAGCACAAAAATTTGCTTAGCACAAAAAATGTCTTGTCCAATAAAACAAACCACTGTTAATAATTTCATTTGATATTCATGGTCAGCAAACAACAGCCAAAGAACAATCACCAGCAATCTGGCAATACATAACACGTGGAAATATGGTTGTTAACCCTGTTTTTATTAAGACAGAAATGTCATGCTTAGCAAATGATTCTGCTGAGCAGCGCCTAGATGATGGGGAGGACTACAGCAGGCTAGTCGAAATGTTGAGACCTAACAAGAAGTGTGAACGAAATAGAAGTGCGAAAGTATGAACGAATATTACATGGTGTTTCCGCAAACCGATCCACATACAATTGTCACCATGCAAAGCCTCAAATCTTTCTAGGAACACTATATACTTGTGCTTTGATGACTGATACTCACATTTTCTATTCACAAACCTCTTAGATACTGCTTTAATTTGAGAATTACCTGTTGCAACTTACTCAGCAAACCTAATGGCCAGAATTCTGGAATGCAAATCCGTAGTTCGTACTCCATTATAATTACTGTTTTGCAGCACTTAATATTAAAGAAGTGTATTCAGCTGAAAGCAAAATTGTTTCGAAACAAATGTCAAGGCTATGAACAGGTATTAATCAACTAATGTTTAAAGACAAAAAGAAAATAATTTTGAAATGAAAAAAAGAAAGTGGTATATGATTAGGAGAATTTTACCTGAGCCGCAATTCCATACCATCAACAAATGGAATATCAAAAGGCACTGGAACATCCTTTTCCTTCCCTACAGAGGTCAAACCAAAGTAATATTCATAACCATATCATTTATTCAATCGAAAGCAAACTTTAGTATCATACTTTGGTTTTTGTCAAAAATAAAAACAGATTCATGGGCAAAAATATCAAGAAAGATACAATCAAAATCATCAGTGAAATTCCCAGTCCCATATGGTGCCGACTTTTTAAGAAAACAATGAAAAACACTCACATAATTCTTAAATCTTTTCATCGTTATTTTTGATCTTTTTAAAGATAACAAATATTGTTGCTTTTACTAATTTCTAGGTAATACAACATTTCAGGCGGACAAATTTTAACGGTATGTTTGTACCATCACCATCTTACACTGTAAGTTTTGTGATCTGTGATCTGTGAAGATTTCTATTTCAGTATGCTACCAAAGTACCTTTACACCTTCAAAGCTCCTTACCGCATAAGAGTGATCTTGGATAGCCTTTCATCTGAAAACAAATTATGACTCACCAAATTCTGCATCTAATATTTGGACGGTGTAGTTCCACGAGTTGACACCAAGTATGAACTGGAATTCACAGGGATCAAAGCGCATGAACGCCTTGAATGCCAGGGATAGCATGAAGAGTTTCATGTTCATACAGCACTCAATACCCAAGCAACTCTCATCAATCTTACAGTAGACATTCTTGGGTAGAGACACTTGAAAAAGAGGACATCCTGGGAAGAAAGACAAGGCGTAAGTTATGCCGTAACGCACCGATCCAGTACGCCACGCCCCTTGACAAATTGGCCAATCACAAAGCATTATTTAAGGTGCCGCCATTTTCTCCGACATAACGGCATGAATTTTGTATTCTTAACTACTCACTTTCGTCGAGTTTACTTTTGTTTTGTATATACAAGACGATTCTTTTACAAACCTGAGTTTTATTCTTCACCATGGTCAGCGGTGTTTATATTTTCATTATATTGCCGACTCTATCTCGATGCCCAGGCTGAGAGGAAATGTACATTTTTGGCCTTTTCAACAACCAAAGTCCAACGGAGAGAAGTGATTATGTTCTTTTATACACTGAATTGACTTGCATGAGTGGAAATAAAATGAACTGAACTAAACTGCTTTCGGTGGATGAGTGTATGCGATTCGTCGCGTGTGTGCGATCGTGACACTTGTTGTGTGTGCGCATGTGCGTTGTTGCTTGGCTGTTGCTATGGTGGGTGTGGCCTACTAGATCGGTGTATTGTAACCAGAAGTACAGTGTAAATGTATGGTGCAAGCCTTGTGGATAAATAGACTACTTACGATCTTCTGGTTGTTTGTATCGTTTAAGTAATATCTCCCTGTCTCCCTGTGAACTCAGGCCACGCTGTTGAAGCTCAATCCTTAATGTATCAGTGGTCATGGACTCAGGTACAACACACGGCTTATCACTCACAAGTTTCTGAAATTGGAAAAATGACAAAATAGCAGTCACTCTATTAAAGGGATTGCATACGTTTGGTAATTTGAGCCTACTGTTTGTTTCAAACCAATATAATTGTATATATATACCATAAAACTAACCTGTGAAAGTTTCAATTCAAAAGGTGGTAGCGTTTTTGAGATTTTGGGGACAAACTAGAGCGGTTATTTCACGCCAGAGAACAGTTAGTCAATAGCTGAGAAGCGTTACGGCCATAACGCTTCTCAGATTCACAATTTTTGGAGATAAAAAGTGACATATTTTTCCATAACCGCGGTACTTCGAATTGAACGTTTCTCAATATGCATTATACTATCCAAAGCAGCTGTACTTCTCACCAAGTAAGTTTTTATTGCCATAAATTTTCAGAGTCATTACCAAACGTATGCAATGCCTTTATTAAAACAAATATGCTGAAGCATAAAGACAACGTTACATTGGACTTTTTTAACACTACTCCGGGAGGTGGCCGTTTCTCTGAATCTGCGGCCAATATGGTCCGTGGCTCTCGCTCCCAACACCTCTGCCGTCTGCCACGGCGGAACTGTCCCTGCCGCCTCCGCTGCTGGCAGTTTCTCGGACTCTTTTGACCAAAACAAACCATCTCGCTAATGAACTTACAACTATTGTCTTGACGACTGTCAGGAGGTCATCTGCAGTATCATTTAGATGAATCTTACGAGCAAAGGCTAGAATGGAACCAATCTTCAAGTTCCTCAGAGAGAAGTTCTTGAAGGGAGAGCCTGAGCCACTCTTTGACTCAGGAAGATCCAAAGCCTCCTTGGTGATGTTTTTGTTTTCTGTTTTCAAAATGAGATCAATTACAATAAAACAATAAACATTGAATCCAGTCAAGGGTGAATATCATTTTCAGATAATTTTCCAATAAATTTGGTATCACATTCTTCACATGATGAATTATACCAAATGCCGCAAAAAGTCTTTAAAAAAAATTCTTATTCTGTTTAGTCATTGCAAAGTGAATGACAAAAAAATGACTGGAGCAGGATTTGAACCAGCAAACCCAGGAATACCGTACCGACACTCGTACCAACTGAGCTATTTTTTTTTTATCCAGCCCTATGTTGGTGGTGTCCCTAATAGTCAATTATCTTTGTTCATTTGGCAGTCAGAAGCCATGAAAACACGCACACGCTCCTATATCCGAAGCATCATTTAAGATATGAGCAGCATTAGGATTGCTGCAACCCGAGAACACCAGTAACATAGGGTTGAAAAGCTCATCCCAGTTCATAGAGTGCTGGTACGGTATTCCAGGAGTCACGTGTTCGAATCCCACTCCAGTCGATTTCTCATACCTTGGGAGAGTGCTCGATTTAGATTTGATGTTCGCTTAGGTGGACGGTTGCTTTGGCTTGGTCTATTGGTCGTTGTGCTTGGAGGAGTTTTACGTTTAGGACTTGTGTTCTTTTTTGTCCCGTTCTTTTGTTTCTGTGGAGGTATAGGACCTTCCTTCACTGTCTTACCCTGTTAAAAAATTGGAAATAAATGTCAATATTCATAAGTGAATTCCCAGTCCACCAATGTGTTCAAGGGGGAAATCGATGGTTACCTGTCCAAATATATCTAGACAAGTATAGCTTCACAGGATGTACTCCACAAGAGATGTCCCTGTGGTTTGCATCATCCATGCATTCATCAACATTTCAATAAGTTTAAAAATGGATAGGCGTATTATAAGGCTGACACAGCCTTCTTTAAGTAGAGCCGTGGACTCAGGGATAAGGCTAATATTCACAAATAGTAAAGGTAATTATGACAAAGAGTTTGAGTTTTATTACCAGAAAGACGAGTTTGAAATCACCACAGACTTTGGTCCATTTAGGTATCTCCAGGGGCCTCTTGGCGAGGTAGTTACTTGGATCTACGTAGCCTTCTTGAGCGGCGACATCTGCTGCTGTAGCTTCATCATTAAGAGCACTGTCTAGGATAGAAGCTAGACGATTAGGCTTGATGTTCTTAATCGATAAATGGATGAAGTTTGCTGGTGCACAGGATGTAGATCGACCAACTTCACCAATCTTGGTGCCAGCAACCACCTGGGGAGAAAGTAAATGAAGAATGTGAAGCATCTACAAAATGATGATTGAAGAATATGGATGAATAAAAATGCTTAGAGTTAGGAGGGCCTGACGCGTTTCGATCCTAGCAGGATCTTTCTTAGAGGCTTAATGACGAAGGACAGGAACATGGAAGTGAATAGAAACACAAATGAATGGACGAGAGGATCAGGACAATAGGAGTGGGGATTGGTCAGATACAGAGGGTCAGGTAGGCAAGATCAAAGTTACCAGACTACAAAGGGTGGGTAAGAATGGGTCTAGGGGATAGGGATTAACAAAGAAGGCAATAAGAGGATTAGAGATAAAGATAAAGAATAAAATAGAATAAAGATAAAAATGTCATAAACTAGTGAAGAACGTGTGATATAACACTGCCAGGAACTGGCTTATGAATGAGGTTGTCCATAAATAAAACACAGGCATAGGAACACAGGAAAAACTTCTGTTTCAAGAAAGTAATTAATACTTTCACAGCTGGACAACTCATTTCAACAAGCTACCCTGCAAGAAGAACCTACAAATTTATGAAAACCTCTGGGTAAGTCATACAAAGATACTATCATACTTTGGTAGCATACCGAAACTGAAATCTTCACAGATTTACCTATAACTTACAGGGTATGAAGATGTTAAAAACATACCATTAAAATGTTTCTCCCTGAAATGCTGTATTTATCCAGAAAAAGAGTAAAACCAATGACCAAAAACAATTTTTATCTTTTAAAGATCAACAATAATGGTAAAAAGATTTCAGAATTACTGTGGGCATTTTTCAATGCTTTCTCAAAAAGTGGGCACAGTATGGGACTGAAAATTTCACAGATGACTGTTACTGTATCTTTCTTAATATTTTTGCCCATGAATCTGCATTTCATTGACAAAAACCAAAGTATGAAATTATGTTTAAGATGCAAATACAGGCACACGTGACACTCATCTGATCGCTTTAAAGGTAGTATCATACTTTGGTTTTTATCCAAGAAATACAGATTCATGGGCAGTTACAGTCATCTGTGAAAATTTCAGTCCCATATGTTGCCCACTTTTTGAGAAAACAGTGAAAAACAGCCACAGTATTTCTTAAGTCTTTTCTCTTTTATTTTTGATCTTTTAAAAGTTTAAAAAGATTTTCGGTCGTTATTTTACTAATTGCTGGATAAATACACCATTTCAGGCAGAAAAATTGTAACGGTATGTTTCTACCACCACTATCTTCATACCCTGTAACTTATACGTAAATCTGTGAACATTTCTGTTTTGGTGTCTTACCAAAGTATGATACTACCTTTAAACTTAAGATTAAAGGATAAACTCAACTGAAAATGTAGTAGAAAATTCCTAACTTACATTAACTTCCTTGGTCTCAGAGAGTGTGCGGTTAGGTATGATATTGTCAATAATAATCTTGGTGTTCCTGAAGGTTCCACCCCGTGCCATGAGAGTAACTTGATTTGGTTTGCCAGAGCTCTTACGGAGGATTCCTGGGAATGGTGCTACCAACTGAAAAAAAATGAATATATGATACAGGTGAAAAGGTGATTTTTTTATTTCTTTCTTTTTTATTTATTTCTTGTTTACCCTGAGGTTCCTCTAAGTGAAACACTGTTTTCCAGAGGTGCCCAGCAGTGGGAGACTTTTGAGAATCGGTCTTCAAGTCAACAGCGCATGCGCACGCACGACAGCGCAGGCGCAAAAGAAAGCACGCATGCTCACAATTGCGTGCGCGTCCGCTGTTGACTTGGAGACCGATTCTCCAAAGTCTCCCATTACAATATGAATTATGAAGGATGGTGCTACACGTGATCGAGTAGCAGCCAGTCATGGGCGCCCTTGGGCAGCCAGCCACATCAACTCGTATATGATCACGGAGCACAGCCTAAGATCGAAAGTGTTTGGTTTTTGTGGAGAGAGGAAAACCGGAGAACCCGGAGAAAAACCCTCGTAGCATAGGAGAGAACCAACGCACAACTCTACTATGACCCAAGCTGGCATCGAACCCGGGCCACATTGGTGAGAGGCAAGTGCCTAACGCACTTTGCCACCTACCGGTATGCCCCTGCAAAAAAATTAAAAGCAAAACTAACTTATAAATTTGAGCATCAAAACCCGGGAGTGCTGAAATCTGATGGTCCACATGGGGTATTCATTACATTTTGTAATGTTAACCATTTTTGTTGTAAATGTTTTGCCATGCCATTTGCAGGCATATCAGCCAAATAAAGCCACACATACGGTAGTCCCAACGTGGTTCTGCTGAACCCTCTGTTTGTCGGACATTCCGTGATTGCTTTTCAGCTACTCTTGTGAGCCAGAAGGGTCTTGAGTAATCTGAATGTTTTAGTAATGAGTAATGACGGTTTTTATGCCATGTTAGCAAAAAAACTGAGTGGATTTTTGGATGAATGGGCTAAAAACTGCCACTAATACGGTCAGAATTGGTCTACATGTATTACATTCTGCTGTCACTAAAAATACAATTACAATATACAGTTTCAATTTTCACAGGGAAAAAGATCTAGAAAGATGACAAGGTAGTTTATATTTGATAACTATCAAAACTACGTCATTCTAGAACATACCTCTGCTCCTTGGGCTATCTCGAGATCAACTCCTTGATCCTGATAGAAACCAGCCGAGTCGGTAGGATAGAATCCACCTGACGCACATTCACCTGATCCCGGGTCACGGAACTTCCTGGGGAACCTCTTATGAGCTTTGGGACCGAAGAGTTTCATGACCAGAGCTTGGGATTCCAGGAATCTGGAAAAGCACCATATAATTTATGCACAAGATTTCTATTTAAAAGTATAATGTAATCATTATATTTAGCATGTTCTAAGTCAGGCAACCAGTCACTTTCCTGAGGATGAACAGAGCACACTGTTCGGAACGTCAAGATAATACCATCGGTTCTTCTCAGAACCATACACTCTCACAGAAAAGATTACATGGTGTCACCGCAAACCTACCTTAGGATTTCCACCATGCATATCTTCAAGTCTTACTTTTAATGCCTCAAACAAGAAAACAAAAAAGGGTGTACGAGAAAAGAACATATATCATCGTCTTTTTTTCATTGCAAGGGAAAATGTACAGGATTTACTCACCCATTTTTCAATATCAGGTATGCTTCTTTTATGGCCTTGATGGTATCCACCACAAGATTATATAACTTCAAGAATGGAGCTAATAGATTTTGAATTGGCTCAACTGGATCAATCAAATCTACGATGATGGCTGTGATTTCATATTTGATCTCTCTCCTCAAGGTGTACTAAATCAAGACAGAATCACATGAACTCAAATGAAAATAGTCCATTGCAATAAAATATATTAATCAGTGTTGGAGTACTCGTACTCGAGTAGAACTTGAGTACAAGGTACAGACAAATATTCGGCCTGTTCTCGATTAAAAGTACTCAAAAATAAAGTGTACTTGGCCCGTATTCAATCAAAAGTAACAGTACTCGAAAATAAATGTACTTGACCAGTTCTCGATTCAATGTACTCAAATTTTGGGAGTACTTGATCATTTAGTGCAAATTTCAATTTCACGGTTGATAATGTTGCCGATTTCCAATAAATTATACAATGGGAGTATGAAGATCATCGGGAGTTTAGTATCAAATGGAGTAAGCAGCACAGTGTCATTTGAAAGGTTTGAAAAACATTTACTTCTGAGAAGAGTGTCACAACATCCAATTATAAACATCTTTAACATCAGACGTTGGTACTGTACTCGGACGTGGACTTGGACTTTGGTACTCAGACTTGGCCATGTACTCGACCTTGAATATACTCTGACTCGATACTTAGGACTTGGACTCGACAGCAATGTACTCGGACTCGGCCCAGTACTCAGACCTTGAAGCACTCGGAGTACTCTGTACTCGGATCTGAGAACTCCACTCCAACATTGATATTAATAATAACAGCTTTCCCTGGTTAGCAACTACAAAGGTGGTTCTTACTGAGTCAACAGCTCCACCGGTCAGCTTCTTGATGGGATCTTCTGAGCTCCGGACTTCATTCATCCAGACTTCAAGATCTCTCCCAACGTTGCTCAGATGGTGTCTCAGTTCTGTCAACTTGTTCCCGATGATTTTGGGAAGATCAAGGAAGTATTGTTTCACACCTGTTCAAACATCAAGCAGATTTGCAAATTAGGCTTGCCCTTCACTGACATGGATGAGCACAGTACTCAGTGCTTGTGAGTGCACGTGAAAAAATCACGTGCTGGCTCAGTTGGGATTTGAACCCATGACCTCCTGCTTACTAGTGCAGATACCATACCGCTGGGCCATCGAGCTAGCTAGGGTCAGCGGGTGAATCGAATCTAATATTGCGACGGGTACCGCAGTAAAGCAGATTGTTATTAGAGAATCATCCCCAGTCTTTGTCATGTCAATATTAGGCCTAGTGGTGCTGTTTCACAATCTACATCATAGAGCTATATTAAAATTACTAGAGCGCTAGCTCCGCGTTCTCCATGCGTAGACGTTTGAAGCTGTCCAGGGGCCAATTTCATAAAACTGTTAAGCACAAAAATTTGCTTAGCACAAAAATGTCTCTCCCAATAAAACAAACCACCATTGAAAATTCCATTTGATATACCTGGTCAGCGAACAACAGCCAAAGAACAATCACAAGTGATACACATCACATGGAAATTTGGTTGTTAACCCTGTTTTTATTAAGACAGAAATGTCATGCTTAGCAAATTTTGGTGCTTAACAGTTTTATGAAATTGGCCCCTGGGCACAGTCATTTTGAATTTGTGTGCGTGTCTGTAGAACAAGAGTGTACTCTATATGCAACGCGCAATTAAGTACGCGTGAACACTGCTGCTGTACATGACTCGACTGCTGATAAAATCCAATGTCATGGCAAAATTTAAGTGCAGCGCGTGTAGTACGCAGACTGTGCAAAATGAAACGCGCATTTACCGGAGGTGTGTCGGATTTTGGGCGTATTTGGCTTCGGTAACACACCTGTATAGAGCACAACGCAGATATGCAAATGAACGTTCAAAAACGTACAAAATGTTGTGTTTTCCATAGGTTTGTGCACAAACATGGATGCGCCCAGAAGGAATCACTCTGTACACGGAGCTAGCGCTCTAGTAATTTTAATATAACTCTATGATCTACATCCACTGGATAATTTTTGACTGAGTCTCCCATCATCATTTCCCCTCTTATATTCTCTTCATTCAGTCCTCCGTTCTAATCAAAATGGCTTACCATCCTGCAGGAAGCTGGCATTTTCAATGGTCATCTTGGCTGTCAAGATGTCATTAACTCCAGTTTGGATGCTGAGTGGAGGAAGATTGTTAACATGAGTGATATCCAGAAATAACTATACATTGCAGTGTTAGACCCAGTTGCAAATTCAGTTTCATAAAAATAGAGAAGTTTAACTGCCAATTTAAAAATATAATTTGAAATAAGAGAATTATAACGTCTAGATAGATCAGGCATAGGGCGTTTACGAAACGGAGGCTCAGCCTCCGTCTCAGGCTCCAGCTCCATTTCAGGAATCCATTCTACAATAACGGGTACCAAAAAAGAGCCTTTTGCCTGCGGTTTGGAAATAGATTCTCTGGTTTGAAAAGAGAAACAGAGTTTCAGCTTCAATGAAAAATCACAACCTATGTATTTTCAGCACATGCATGTCAGTGCTGGAGCCTAAGCCTGAGCCTGAGCCTGAGCCTCTGTTGCGTAAACGCTCTAAGACTCACTTGAAGACTCCCTTGAAAATGTCTCCAAGTGCTTTGGCGGGTGATTTCAGTAAATTAGCGATGTTTTCTCCGATGGAAATTGTAGCCTCCCATATCTGCTCAGATGACTTAGGTAAGGTCACAGTAACTGCATCACTGATAGCCTTCAGAAACACACAGAATAATGGTTTACTAAGGATTGATATTTCAATTACAAGTTGCAGAACCAGGCAAAACAAATTACAATATTTTTTTCACAAATGAAATTTTTGGTGAATTGTCCTCAAACTCTATTGAGAAAAATTGCTCTTAAAGGGCATGTACAACATTGGTAACAAACCAAGACAGAAATGTTTACAGATTTATGTATAACTTACAGGGTATAAAGACGGTAATGGTACGAGAATACTGTGAAAATTCTTCTGCTTGAAATGCTGTATTCATCCAGAAAGAAGTACAACCAAAACATTTTTGATCTTGGCAAGATCAACAATGAGATAGCTATTCCCACACAATTTGGGGTAACAACTGCGACAGGTTTTTTGTTGTTTCTACTGTTTCCAATCATCAATTGAGCTGAATATTTCACAAGTTTGTTTTTATTCTATGAGAAATCAAATTATGAGCAGCCTGCAGTTGTTCTGTCACCTTTACCAATGTTGTACATGCCCTTTAAATAAACTTACAAAACAAAACAATATATGCTGTCTAAGTAACTTAAAGGTCCTTGAAAAGAGGTATGGTGATTATTAAATTGATGCTTTGATTTTTCTGCTGTGCTTGTGATAATTTTGATAATTTGATTGAAAATTGTATACTTGAATGATCCCTGATATACAGGGTTTTTGTTAGGTTTGCAGCAGCAATGGTTAATTGCATTTATCTTAAATGATCCTTGGGAAATAGTGGTATTTGAGTGGTTTCATGGCTTCTGACTGCCAAACGAGCAAAGATAATTGACTATTAGGGACACCACCAACATAGGCCTGGATAGCTCAGTTGTTAGAGTGCTGGTATGGCATTCCAGGGGTCACAGGTACGAATCTCTCTCCAGTCATTTTTCGTTTTCATCTTTCAAAGACTAAACTTTATTGAGTCAGTTTCCCTTTTGGTTTAATTGATAGTTTTATCATTTGACCTGATAGCGCTCCATAATATTTGTCTTGATGTCACCGAATAGCTGAGCAGCTCCAAGTACTACATCGATGACGCCTCGGACAGATGGAGGTAACAGATCAGCATGAGCAACAAACGGCGCCAGTCTTGCCACAGCATTGGCAGACACAGATCTCAAAGACTACAAAAGGATTAAAAAACAAGGACAGTTTTGCCCAGTTATACCAATGGGGGACTTTTGGAGAGTCGGTCTTGAGTCAACAGCGCACGCTCGCGCACACGCAATACAACGCTCGCATGCTCACAATTGCGCAAGCATGGTTTGCGCGTGCGCTGTTGACTCAAGACCGACTCTCCAAAAGTCTCCCATTTGGAGCAAATTTGTTGAAACAGTTAATCTATGTATGTTCTGAATTGGATCTATGGCATCTTAAAGGGGAAAAAGGAAGATCATAACTGAAACTTTTTAAGGTTAATCTATTTTATAGCAGAAATGCGAGTCTACTATGCTTTGACCTCAGATAAATCTCATTAAAGGTAGTATCATACTTTGGTAAGAAACCAAAACAAAAATGTTCACAGATTTACGTATAACTTACAGGGTATGAAGATGGTGGTGGTAGAAACATACCGTTAAAATATTTCCGCCTGAAATGGTATATGTATCCAGATATTAGTAAAACAACAACCGAAAATCTTTTTTATCTTTTAAAAGATCAAAAATAAAGTAGAAAAGACTTAAGAAATACTGTGGCTGTTTTTCACTGTTTTCTCAAAAAGTGGGCACCGTATGGGACTGAAATTTTCACAGATGACTGTTACTGCATCTGTCTTTAGTTTTTTTTTTGCCCATGAATATGTATTTCTTTGATAAAAACCAAAGTATGATATTACCTTTAACATGTAGGGATTGTAAGGAGGCCTGACATTTTGATGTTAGTAAAAAATCAAAATACAAGGCCATCCTAAAACTTTAATTAGCGTTCCACTGCATAGATGATTCCAATTGATAAGCAGTTTGTCATAGCCTATTTATCTTGGGATAACTCTCCATACGGATATTACTTACAGCTAATTTAGTAGGAATGGTCTCCAATTTCTGGATAAATTCATCAAATAGCTGACCAATGCTTGGTTCACCATTGAAGAGCTTGACAACGACGTCTACACCCTTAACGATATTCCCGACTACCTGACCAATGGTGAGATCATACAACTTCGCCAAATCATTGATGCGATCAACGCCAAACTCCTAAAAGTGAGGGAAGAGAAATATGACAGAACCATCAAAACAAAACAAAGTTGACTGACTGTTAGGAAGCATGATGCTCACGGGGCTGCATAGGTTAAGCAATCATGGCCATTAAGCCAGTACATGTCCTTCCAAATCATATTTGTGCACGTGAATTCATGTCAAACTTAAAACGGCAAGAAAAAGCCTGAACTATCAAGCTTGGAAACACTGCTCACCAGTGTTGTATCGGAGTCAATAACCTCCGAGGCCAAGGCTGAGTCCGAGTCATGGGTCTCCGAGGCCGAGGCCAAGGCCGAGTCACACACAAGTATCGTTTCACTCGGCGAGAGACTGTTTGCTAGTTTAGACGCGGTACCCAAACTTCCCAATGCAGTTTATAACCACACTAGCTCTCAATTCATTACATTCACATGTAGGTGAGCGCTATTTGCGTGATGTTTAAACTTTCTTTCTGTCAGTGTATTTAATTTAAAATTGTCCCCTTAAAATGTTGGGAAACACATTTCAGTTTTAAATAAAATTTTGTCTGGCCTCGAGCCGAGTCATCATTCAAAATTCGAGGCCGCCTGGAGTCATACAACACTGCTGCTCACCATATGCATTACAATAAAATTGCTACAAAGTTAGCATCAGATTTGAGGATGATCTTACCTGTAGAATATTGAGGTTGTATTCGATGTAACCGTTGAAACAAAACCGGGCTCGAGCAATGTCAAATTTCTGACCAATGAGACCAACTAAAACCGTGGCAAAAGCTTCATCAAAAAGATCCACTCGCAGATGACCTTTCAGAGGAGCTATGAGAAATGATTAAAAAAAAACAATTATCAAATAACCAAAATGGAAGCTGTTTGAATTTTAAGTCATTGAAAAGCGAACAGAGAAAAATTGACTGGAGCGGGATTGGAACCGGCGACCTCCTAAATACCAGTTTGTTTGTTTGGCAGTCAGAAGCCATGAAACCAAGAACACACCGCAGTGCCCCAAGGATATTCAGGAGTATTCAGGAGGTCGCCGGTTCAAATCCCGCTCCAGGCAATTTTTCTCTGTACACTTTTCAATAATTAAATAAACAGTTGTTTACTTCCTCATCTGAAACAGCGTTTTACAAAATTAATACAACTGCAACAAGCAAGGAAAATGGAAAACCACAAATCAAACTATTCACAAGACAAAAAAAATGTGGAAAACTGTCCAAACAATTATACTGTGGGTAATGCCATAATTCGGTTGACAACTTTGACCTTCACTGATGAAGCTGGCAGGAAATATGATTTTGTAAACGTTTGTTATCATTGGGCTGAAATTTCTGGAAATATCTTGCAATCCAGGGATCGATTTTACAAAACTCGTTGTAACTTACTATCAATCGTAGGACTGTACGCTACATTGCAGCCCTATGTAGGATGGGCCCCCCTACGATGGGTTATCCTTCGTAACGAGTTAAGAGCGATCGTATGGCTTAGTCCCAGATAGTATTTCTAATCATGAGCTGCGTACCAAGTTGATAAAACTTCATGGTAAAAACAGACTTAAAATAAGTACCTATTTGCATATCTAGTTCATTCCTGATGGTCAGACCAAACTCAGCTCCCATTTCAGGACTACCAATAAGCTTCCTCCAATTTTTGGATGGACTGGCTAGCTTGAATTCAATACCCTCCCAGAAGCCACGTCGCATTCTGTGTCTAGATGGAACGCTTGCTACCTCTGAAGTTGTCTGTAGTTCTTGGGAAGAATTTGAAGCTGGAAAACTGTTGAAAAAAGTGGAAAAACAGTTGTTTAATGCCGCTTATTGAATAATTATGTTCAGACTAGTCAAACTAAACAAGACAAGGTAATAAGTGTATGAACCTGATTTTTTCAAGTAGCCATGGTAACACAATAAAATACAGACTGCAGAATTGGACCCAAAATCCCCTTGGGTATTTTGATGATTTTCTTGGACAACTTGAGACAAAAGTAACTAAACTACTATAAGTGAACTTAATTGAGGGCACCCAGTGGGTTTCTAGACATTCTGCTCACTCTCACCTCTCTCGGTTAAGAAACTTTGAGAGATTTCTATTTCCTCCGTTTGGGTGAACTTTGTAGAAGAGAGATGCTTCATAACGGACATTCTCATCTTCATTCTTATCCAGTGCAGACTTCAGTAGAATATTTGCAGCCTGTGAAAGAGGACACAGAACACAGCATGACTTGTCAATGTAAAGGATGGTAGAGGTTAAATCAATTCCCAATTCAGCTGATCAAGATATCAATCAATACAAAGGAAAGGGTTGTTCATTGCGGTGGTAAACAGAAAAGAAAAAAGGTGATCAAAGTCACGAAATGTCATATTGCTGGTTGCGACATTTCGGCTGCTGGTACTGCTAGCCTTCATCAGGCAACTGAAGAACTGGATGCTGCGGTGTCCGTTATATCCTGTGGGGCGGGATTCGGGTTCACAATGCCGTGGTCAGCGAACTGTGGACGGGTCATTCTATTGAGTGACTAAATGAGTTTAACTTGGAAACTATAAAGTCCACAGTTCATGGCTGATCACGGCATTGTGAACCCGAATCCTGCCTCATCACTAACCTCATCATGATGGTAGTCTCTCATAGAGTGTAGACCAGCTCTCTTCAGTAATGGATGAGTACTACTAGCATTGGTATAACTGTGAATATGAGGGAAGGACCGGTGCAGTCCAGCATTGCCCAGAGCTTCAATCCATGCTACTGTATCATGGTGATGCTCATCCTTCTCATCATCAGTCAATGATGACAGGGTCTTGTCATATGCCCATGGGTCTGGTGATAGAGTGAATACAATAACTGTGAATATGAGTCAGTCAGTGACGACAGGGTCTTGTCATACACCCATGGGTCTGGTGACAGAGTGAATACAGTAACTGTGAATATGAGGGAATGATCGATGTAGTCCAGCATTGCCTAGAGCTTCAATCCATGCTACTGTATCATGGTGATGCTCATCCTTCTCATCATCAGTCAATGATGCTAGAGTCTTGTCATATGCCCATGGGTCTGGTGACAGAGTGAATACAGTAACTGTGAATATGAGGGAATGATCGATGTAGTCCAGCATTGCCTAGAACTTCAATCCATGTATCATGGTGATATTCATCCTTCTCATCATCAGTCAGTGACGACAGGGTCTTGTCATATGCCCATGGGTCTGGTGGTAGAGTGAATACAGTAACTGTGAATATGAGGGAATGATCGATGTAGTCCAGCATTGCCTAGAACTTCAATCCATGTATCATGGTGATATTCATCCTTCTCATCATCAGTCAGTGACGACAGGGTCTTGTCATATGCCCATGGGTCTGGTGATAGAGTGAATACAGTAACTGTGAATATGAGGGAATGATCATTGTAGTCCAGCATTGCCTAGAGCTTCAATCCATGCTACTGTATCATGGTGATGTTCATCCTTCTCATCATCAGTCAGTGATGCTAGAGTCTTGTCATAGACCCATGGGTCTGATAGGATGAATACAACAGGAATGTTTTAATAAAAAGCTTCATAAATGAGTGTCACAATTTATTGCAAGATAATCAGATTCTGACTAACCATGAACACCGAGCTTATCCTCAATCTGTACCACGATCCTCTCTGCTTGGGTTTTATGTCCAGCCTTCCAATGGTGACCAGCTAAGGCGCCAAGTACCAGTACAGCCACTCGCTGAATCTCTGGGTCTCTTAGGGGTTCTATAATGGACAGAAAGAACATCCATAGGTACAATGGGTATAATAATGGTAAAAGAATCAATAGTTATTAATTTTTATAAATACTGTTCAAACAAGAATCAAAGAATCTGAGAATTGGCTCACCAGGGAAATTTCCAGGCTTAAACACCATGTCTTCAACGGTTTCCAAATAATGCTGCAAAAATGGAAATACAAAATATATATTGCAAACTACAAATTACTTGGAGGTTGTCACTGAAAAAGTTCTGGTTTAAAACATTCAGACAGGTGCATTTAAGTTAACTTAAAGGTATATTTTCTCCAATTACCCCTTAAAAAGAAGGTCATGTGTTTTGCTAGCATGATTTGTATTTTCTCAAAAGTAAGTAAAATGTCTCGCTGTAAAAACAAAAGCATTCTTGACTTGAGAGAAGACTAATTATTACCTCGGATACAGTGTGTTTGAATCCAACTGATAAAATGAGTAGTCTCTCTACAAGCTCCTTGTTGGGTTTGGGTGATAGAAGGATGAGGTCGGTTAGAAGTGATTGGGATGCATCGCTGTGAAGTCCGGCAACTGCATCCATCATGTTCAGCCTGTCAGCCTTCTCACTAGCACGTCTGAAAATAATCATCATTGAAAAAATTGACTGAAGCAGGATTCGAACCGGCAACCTTCTGAATACCTTACAGGCACTCTACAAACTGAACTATCCCTGTATTGGTGGTGTCCCTAATAGTCAATTATCTTTGCAGCCAGAAGCCATGTGGTTATTTGATGATTATGAAAATAATTATGTTTAATACTCAAGGCAACCTTGACAAACTTATGATGTTTTCACGATATCTTACATTCTTTACAAATATTCATCTAGCAATCTAGGTACAATACGTTCATTATGGGTGAGATCAAGCCCAAAGCAGTCGGATCCAAATGAGAGGAATCAAAGGGAGAATGAAAATTATGAGGATAACTGAAGAGGAGATTGGGGAATTGATGCTTGTACCTGGAAAGTGGCAGCTTGTACACTGGAGTTACAATCTCAGCAAGATGTTGACCACTGGGTACAGATTGTAAGGTGTCAACTAACTCCTGGAAACAAACACTTCTCTCGTGGCTACCTGTTCATAACATTTAAAACAGAAGTTCCACTCATAAAGACATGGTGAGACTAAAGACAAAGTCTAAACAAAGTAAGGAATGTTTGGAGTTTGGAGGGCCTGACGCGTTTCGATCCAAGCAGGACCTTTATCCAAGGTAAGCAATGGTTGTTTTGTGTATTCTTACAAGAATAATGATATATGATTATATACTGATGTGTTTATCAGCCGAACTTGGGGCCTGTTTGTTTAATGCGCAGCATCATGAATCTTGCGGATCCGGATCCCATTTTAGCGTACCCTGCATAGGACGTGGATCCCAAAATATCGGATCCTTTGCATTAAACAAACAGGCCATGGGTGCCCAAGTAAAATGTTGATAACAAAATTAAAACAATCAATTACATTCAATATATTACCTTTAGTTGGTGCTTTTCTCATACAAGTCAAATTACCCAAAACAAACTCCTTCAATTTAGTCATATTGAAATTCAGTTGACTCTCCGGAATCTGAGACAAAAAAGCAAGAAAGAATAATATAAAAACACTGATGACGGTAGGATGAAAATGATTAAGCAAAGTTGTTTGTTAAAATAATCATCAAATAACCACAAGGGAAATTGACTGAATTTAAAGTCATTGAAAAGTGAAAAAAGAAAAATTTACAGGAGCGGGATTCGAACTGGCGACCTCCAGAATACCGTTCAGGCGCTCTACCAACTGAACCATCCAGCCCTACGTTGGTGGTGACCCCAATAGTCAATTATTTTTGTTCGTTTAGCAGTCAGAAGCCATGAAACCACACACACACCACCATACCCTAAGGATCTATGCAACCTGGGAACGGTACATGGGGGATCACTCAAAGAGGATACAGTTTTTTAATTAATATAATCATCAAATAACAAGGGAAACTGACTGAATTTAAAGTCATAGAAAAGTGAACAAAGAAAAATTGACTGGAGCAGGATTCGAACCGGCGACTTCCTGAATACCGTACAGGTATTCATTGTTTGTTAAAATTTAGATGAATTTAAATGCCACACTGGGAATTTGGTCTTGTGTTAAAGTTTTTTCACCTCGTTCGCAAGTATCGAATCAGTAACAAGATCTTCATCATCAGGTGGACCGGTGGGTGATGGGCTATGCAGTTGTTTGGAAAAAGTCAGCTCTCCTTCAGAAAAGGTCTGCATCTCAGGAAATTCTGATCAAGATAAAATACTGGGAAAGTGAATTCAGATTGGAAACAAGTTGTATTGATGAATCTGATGGGCCCCAGAAAGGTGGCCACAATCAGGGGACAATTTGGCAGACTTTTGACTTTTTAATCACTGAGAGAGGGCACTCGCGGTCAGGTAAATAGGGGCAAAATTTTAAGAGATGTTTAGCACTAAAAATTGCTTAGCACAAAAATGGCTTGCCCAATAAAACAAACCACCATTGGAAATTCGATTTGATATTCATGGTCAGCGAACAACAGCCAAAGAACAATCACAAGTGATACACAACACTTGGAAATTTGGTTGTTAATCCTGTTTTTATTAAGGCAGAAATGTCATGCTTAGCGTTTTTTGTGCTAAGCAGCTATATGAAATTGGCCCCAGGTGGCTAGGTACGACGTTTGATTACCGGTACATTGCAAAAGCTGTAATTCAAGCACTGCATTAGTGTACAGATTCTCTCATCGTGGGAATTTACTCAGTAATTGCAGGTTTTTGAGCTGCTTAAGCACACCAACATTTGCTTAAGCACCAAAAATCCTGGTAAATAAATTCAGTATGCCAGCCAAAACTCCTTGTGAATGTTATGCTCAGCAACCAATGGCCGAATACACAGGCATGCAACTTGGAATTTCCAAAAAAAGAGGAAATTCCAATCTTTACCCTATTTTGTACAGTGTTTTTCACTTTTCAATGGCATATGAATGAAGTGAAAAAAGAGGAAATCAGCTGATCCGAGGAAAAGTAGCATGCCTGAATACAACAGTAAGTAAGTAATACAACAGCAGTAAGCATCACATGAATATTTGGTTGGCAATCCTGTTTGATCGTGGAAGACTTCCATGCTAAAGCAATTTTTGTGCTTAAGCAGCTCTATGAAATTGGCCACAGGTGTTGTCATCTGTGTTGAAAATAATTTTTAAAATACGTCTTAATTTAATTGACCATGGACAGTTTGAAAAACACAATTTGTATAAGATATTCAGATTTTAGTGTAAATCTAAACACAGGTGTCAATTTTCAAATCAATCAAGCTTCCTGATGACAAAAGAGATTTTACCAGCTGTGTTTGCATTTTTGTAAAATGTCTCTTCCCATTCTCCATATCCCTACTCCTAAATCCTAATTAGTGAAATACTGTGCCAATAATTACCAATATCTTCTCCCTTGTCATCCCTTTCCTGGAATTGATTTTCAAACCTGAAAACAAAAGAATTGTGAGAGAATTTATTATGAAAGACCTGAGTCTAAAGCTTCCGCATGGTGGAAAATCTGATCAATTAGAAACTAATAAACCTAGATAAAAACACAATTAAAAAGCTCTGCTAATGGGAGACTTTTGGAGCGGGCTGTTGATAGAGGGCAGCAAACTACTGGTCGCCTGAAAACTTTTGTAGACGCTTTAAGTACAGCGGCTGTCAAAAAATCTCCAAAAGGCACAGGGAAATGCTGTGAAAATTAATTTCAGGCAATTTATAAAAACAATTTTAGATTGACATTTCCGCCACCCTAATTTCAATCTTTGAAAACACAAAGTGTGGTGAAATTCTTATGTTTGGCGAGGAAGAATGTGCTAGGTCTAGCTTGAAAAAGTAAATACTTTGTGCACAAAACACTATGCTGTTTGCCGTCGGCCACCATGATCGTTTGTAACTCGCCCTTTTGATGGCCAATCTTCACATATTTTGCATTTGCGGTATTGGGGAACTCATGTCCTCCCCTGACACCACAACCAGACACTGCACAGTATGTACCTGGCATTTTCAAACGCTTATTTAACGCCGGTTGTGTTTAACAACGAATATTCCTGCACAAAAGCAATAAAAACCACGACAAACTACTTTTCCTGAGAACAGTGAAAGGACGCCCTCTTGAGGTTAACAATGGTTAGTCAAAAGCCTCCCATTTGGGCTGCAATAGATCACACGGAATACAATACATGCTCCCATCTTTCTCAAAGAGGGGTGTTGTTCTTTCCAAATGATGTTCATTAAATTCAATGTTTGACTGATATTGGAAGTACTGGCGATTTAGGATGGGATATTTTAGGCTAAACACATCTGAGTATTACATGAAGGCAACAATGCAACGGAAGCTGTGCAGCTTGCAATTTTGTCATTCAATACCGGTAGTAAAACCTTTCCCTTGAGTAAAAGTGATACTGGCTATTCATTACTGAATTTCCTGTTACAACTGAGATTGTAGGCTTAATTGTGTTTTTGATTCTTGATGAGGAATAAAGTCAGGAACTGAATTTGAATTTTAGAAAAGGAAAAAAAAAATACAAGAACAGAAAATACATGAAAAAGAAGAAAAAAACATACCCTGGAACTGACTCCCTTGGTGCATCAAATTGTTCAACAATCTTCACCATTGATGGTAACTGCATGCCTGGATGGTAGTGAATTTCCTGTAATATGCAACATATTCAGTGTTTTCAGCAAACTCCTTTAAAGGTTATATCATACTTTGGTTTTGTCAAAGAAATGCAGATTCATGGGCAAAAATATCAAGACAGATACAGTAACAGTCATAGGTGAAAATTTCAGTCCCATACGGTGCCCACTTTTTGAGAAAACAGTGGAAAATGGCCACAGTATTTCTTCAGTCTTTTCTCTTTTATTTTTGATCTTTTAAAAGATCAAAAAGATTTTCGGTCGTTGTTTCACTCTTTTCTGGATAAACTTACCATTTCGGGCGGAAAATTGTTAACTGTTTGTTTCTACCGTACAACCACCATCTTCATACCCTGTTAGTTATATGTAAATCTGTGAACATTTCTGTTTTGGCTTCTTACCAAAGTATGATACTACCTTTAACTTGAAGCAAAGAGACACAACGTCATCAAAAGATTCCTTTATCATGTCATACACGCTACACAAACAAACCTATTTCATTTACCAATATCTGGATGGTTTCTGATACTGTACCTTCTGATGGTGGGTTTTCCCATAAGGAATTGGGTGTGTTCGTCTTGTCTTGGTGAATACAATGATACCATGGTAACCTGGTGCCATCTTGGCAGAGTAAGATGCTTCGTGATGCCCCTCATGTCCGGTCTCATTGCAGTCATAGCTCCAGCTGTTTTGCCTCAACTGTTCAGGCGGTTATAGGGTGAAAACCAGTACATTTTTGTTGGTTGCACATAAAGATCGTATATTCAGAGACTTTTTCAGTGCACATAATACAATGGACACTAAGCGCCTGATTGTTTAATGCACTGGATCCCAGATTTGGGGATCCACGTCCTATGCAGGGTACGCTAAAATGGAATCCGGATCCACAGGATTTGTGATCTTGTGCGTTAAACAAACAGGCTCTAATACAACATGCAAGAATGGCCTTAATTTATTAATTCTGAAACACAAAAGTTTGCCTTGTCTTAAAATATTCTACATCAATAGAAAAGGTCAAGAGTTGGTACTGGTTTATTTCTTCATCTTGTTTCCTGTCTACATCTAAGCGTATGTAGCCAACAATGGCAATGTGATCTGTGCCACAGCTGCACAAGATAGCCTACTCTTTCAAAATCACACACAACCAGATGAAGTACACACGGGCGGCCATTTTAGTAAGCCAAATTTACTGTTTTCATTTGGTGTGTGATTCTGGCCTAATAAATAATAGTAATAGGCTTAAATAATAATTATTATTTTTCGGGTGAAAGTTATCTCAGTTGAATTTGACGTTCATAACATTAGAAATAGCTCTAATGCTTACTAAAATGTGACTGTCAGCCAAAATAATGATACTTTACTTTCAGGGCTGAGTGGGCTATCTTGCACTGAGCTATACAATCTTTGCTCAAAACCTACTTAATGCCTTGGAGTTAGGAGGGCCTGACGTGTTTCGATCCTCGCAGGATCTTTCTCAAAGGCTTAGCAAGAGGACAAGAACATGCAAGTGAAAGAAACACACATGAATGAATGAGAGGGTCGTGCCAATAGGAGGGGATTGGAGGGTGCGGTAAGTAATGGTCAGACTATAGGCCTTTTCACACTGCAAGCTTTCAACCTGGGGCGAACTCCATTCCCGCCCTGGGTTGAAATTTGATTTTTCAACCCCGCGTTCAACCCAGCGTCGTTTCACACTCGCCTCTCACAAACCAACCTTCAACCCTGGCGAACTCAACCTGTTTCAATTCAAGCTGAAGGTTGAAGTCAATCTCGTGGTTGATGCGGGGTTGAAATATTTCCAGTGTGAATCACCGCCGATTTCAACCCCACGATTTGTCCAGTGTGAAAAGGCCTAAAGAGGGGTCAGAAAGGCAAAAACCTATTTAGATAGATTACCTGATCCTCTTTGGGATGTTGCAGATTAGCAGCTAGCAAACCAGCTAATCCCTTCTTGGTTCTGATCACGTGATCATCTTCATCACGGGGATAGTAAACTTGACCTATTTCGCCATTCTCGCTTAGATCAAAGGAGAACCTATTAAATTAAAATAAAAAGTATTTATGTTGGTCAGTTTCTCCCTACTCACTCAGTTTTCAAAACGCATAGTTATCATTAAACTATTGAACGGGGCTGGGGAAAACATCATGTAAAACGTGAAAAAAACATCTTGTTTGTTTACTTGTAAGATGTTCAAGGTAATTTCATACTTTGGTTTTTGTTAAAAGAAATGCAGGTTCATGGGCAAATAAATCAAGGAAGATACAGCAACAGTCATCTGTGAAATTCATAGTCTCAAACGGTGCCCACATTTTGAGAAAACAGTGAAAAATGCCCACAGTATTTTTAAAATCTGTTCACTTCTATTTTTTATCTTCTGAAGATCAAAACTCTTTTTGGTCATTAGTTTTACTCTTTTCTCGATAGATACAACATTTCAGGCCAATGAATTTGTAACTGTATGTTTCTACCATCAACATCTTTATACCCTGTAAGTTATACGTAAATCTGTGGAAATACAAGGCAATAAACGGACTCATCAACCACAAGAAACTAATTTGACACCTACCATTCACTAAAATCTCTTTCCTCGATCAGGTCAACTGAAAAATAAACAAAAACGAAGTAAACAAGTAAACACCATATATTCACTTCAGTCAATGACGTATCTGGTGGAGGGGTAGGGTGGAGTCAAGAACGTGCCTTGGCCGGACGCCACTATTTAAGGGGTGCAAAAAAACGCAAAGAAAGGGGGGAATGGGTATTTGTACTGTTGAAATTACCGGAAATATAATCCACTGAACAAAAAAAAAGAATGATTCCAATTTCAAATCGTCTGTTTTTGTCATTGGCATCAGAAGTTGGAATTAGGGGTGCAACTTTAACGCTTGCCCTGGGCCCCGTTTTCCCTGATACCCCGCTGACTTCAGTACATGTAAGCGTCACATAATACGATTTGGAAAGTTAACCGAGTCTGGGTTGTAACTTATGCATGAATAATTTAATGGGAGACTTTTGATGCGGGCTGTCGTTAGAGGGCAGCAAACTATCGTTCTCCTGAAAACTTTTGTAGGCCTACATGGCCCTAGACTTGGGGCCAAGTCTTTCTTAGTCCGCGCGGTGATTGTCTCTTTTTTCCCACATGGCTACGGCGAGAGTTCAGCTCTCGGCCCGGGACCGCTCAAAAAGAAAGACTTGGGAAACCTGTTTTAGACACATATTCATTTATTCACGTATGGGCGTGCTTTGCATTACAATTGCCGTAAAGACGGCCATTAAGACGAGTCCATTTTATTTGAGGGTATATACAATTTCAAATAAGGCAGCAGGGTGTACTTACTACTTACATTGGACAGCATTTTCAAATTATGGTTTTTGTTCAATTACTTCATAAGTTGAATGATTTAATAAATCATTTTGTATTAAGCTGGAACTTAATCTATTAGATTAACATACGTGCATTAATTAGTTCATGGAAATGAATAATACGTACCTACGGTAATAATGTCAATAATTTTTTTAGTAAGTACGTGTGTAGGTTAACACTTTACCTGATGTACGTAGGTCTACACTATAGCTACAGTTAGTAAGACGGACTTATAAGATATTCCTATTATGCACACAGAGATAAAAACAAACATGCACATATTAATTTCACGACCCACGAGTTAAAGTCTCATTATCAAGGTCATACTGCAGCTAGGCCTATATACATGTAGCTAGATACGTGCGACGGCTGTGGTTGTGTATTCAACGTGAATCAGCCCTGTGTACACGTGCAGGATGTAGCGTAGGCCTACATAATGAATATTCATATATTTAATAAAGATTGGCCAATCAGACGCGTCCGTACAATTTCGGCTAAAGAGCCCATAGGCCGTGCACAAAGTGAAAACAGGTTTCCCAAGTCTTTCTTTTTGAGCGGTCCCGGGCCGAGAGCTGAACTCTCGCCGTAGCCATGAGTCTCGCGCGGTTTCGCGAGAGTTGCGGGAAAAAACAAGAGACAATCACCGCGCGGACTAAGAAAGACTTGGCCCCAAGTCTAACATGGCCCATGTCATGGGTAACATGCTAGTTTAAGTAAAGTAGGCCTAGGCCTACCGTGATTGTCCAAAAACTTTCCAAAAGTTGCAGACAAATATTTAATTCAGACAATTAACAATTAATTCTTAGATTTACGTTGCCACCCTCCCCAAATATAATGCCCGAATACACAAAGTGAGGTGAAATTCTTATGTTTGGCGAGGAATAATGATTAGGCCTAATGGGATTGTGCTCAGGTCTCGCTTGCCAAAGTAAAAACTTTGTACACAAAACACTATGCTGTTTGCCGTCGGCCACAATGATCGTTTGTAACTTGCCCTTTTGAAGGTCAATCTCCACAGATCCTGCATTTCTTTATTCTTGGGAAACTCATGTCCTCCCTTGCCAACAAAACCGGTCACTGCATAGCATATACGAAGCATTTCCAAAGGATCATTTACGCCGGTTGTGTTTACAACGAACGTTCGCCGTGCACAAAAGCAATGGCAACACAATCGACACACATTTCCCGGGATTGATGAAGCGAGCCCTCTTTAGATAAACAATTGTCAGTCAAAAGTCTCCCATTCTTTAAGGCGCCCCTTTTTATAACTTTGGTTCTCATTTTCTTGTTCACCTTGAGGGCAGGGAGGGTCGGTCGGTCGAAAAAAAAAGAAACGTTTGGTGGAAAAAAAACCTGGCTGAATACACAAAAACCTAAAGAAAAAGATGTTCATTGTATTCACTGTAATCGCGTTTGAATATTTTTGTATTATTTCAGTGATAAAAAGTATAAAAATTGAAGGTCTATTGGCAAAAAAAATAATAATAAATTTGTCTCGAGAAATTCTGGGAATTCTTTTTTTTTTCATATTTTTTAATATTTTGCCATTCGGACAGGGTCCGCGGCAAAAATATGGGTCGGTCGGAAATGAGAACCACAGAATTAAAAAGGGGCGCCCTCATGACAGGCTGCTGCAACAACTGGCTTTTACATGTGACACATGTAAATTGTATTAAGAAAGATGTAACACCTAAAATATCGATATATTGATTATTAGACCCAAATATAGATATTTGACCATTGTTCTGAGCTCTGTTTTTTTAATGAGCTCCAAAATAGGCATAAATCATAAACTCCTATCCTGGATGCTGCATGGCGGATTATAATTCTACCAAAGTTGTCGTGACTTTGTGAGTTTTCATGAGATTAGAGGGTTGTTTTTTTTTCAAGACCGACGACCTTGGAGAAAAAAATCCCCTGCTTGGCAATGGACAATGCACAAACCCGTAAACATCCGGGTCTTTTGTTCAAATTTTCAAAGATTTATTTCGATCAAGAAATGAAGAATTGAATTTGGATAAAAAGAAAAAATATTGTACTTTAAAAGTTGAAAACTTGTTGATAGGCGTTGCCATGGGAATCAAATAAACAACTTTTATGATTGCAACTGAAGCTGAAACACGCCACATAAAACAAAAACTGAACAAAAGCTGTAACTCTAAAGAAAGAGAATTGGGAATGATTGTTGCTATGGTAGCGTGTAAACAACTTGATCGCACTTGAAGATCAAGTTTAATGTACTTTTTTGCGTGGGTGGGTATATTATTACACAATCATAATAGGTAAAAATAGGTAAAAATAATCAAATTATGCATTATTTTTTATAGACACTTCACTGAGGTTGTTATAAGAATCGGATAGAAATTAAAATGACATTTTCTCTGTTTATTTGCTAGTTTATCTAAGGGTTGTGTGCGTCTTAGGGGTTCTGTGGGTGTATTCATTCATTTATTTAGTAATAATATTGATCAACTGAAAACAAATTAATAAAAACCAAAGTAAACAAATAAAATATGATAACTTCATTAAACATCATGATTTGGAAAGTTGACTGAGTCTAGGGTTGTAACTCACGTATGATTTAATATTTAAAGTTAGGAGGGCCTGACGCGTTTCGATCCTAGCAGGATCTTTTCTCAAAGGCTGATGATTTAATATTCTTAGAAATTACAGGCTGCGGCAACAACAGGCTTCCACTGGGGCCAAATTCATAGACCTGCTTAAGCACCAAAATTTGCTTAAGCACCAACAAAATTGATAAATAAAATCAGTATGCCGGCCAGCCAAAACTCCTTGTGAATGAATTATGCTCAGCAAACAATGGCTGAATACAAATCACAAGCAGTAAACATCACATGAAAATTTGGTTGGAGGCTGTTTGATCAAGGAAGACATTTCATGCTTAAGCAATTTTTGTGCTTTTTTTGGCCCCAATGGCGTGACACATGTAAAATGCAATAAGAAAAATAAAATTGATATATCGAAGATAATATCGATATATTAAATAGGCCCAAATATCGATATAACAGATCTAAAATAAATCATAAACCCCGAGTCATATACAAACACGGAACATGCTGCATGGCGGATTTTAATTCTGCAAAACTTGCCGTGATTTTGTGACTTCCAGCACAGCTTTCACGAGATTAGAGGTATTCTTTTAAAGACATGAGTTAAAAATAGTGGGAAAATGAGGCCCCTGCTTGGCAAGACGGACAATGACATGTATAAAACATCCGGGTCTTTTGTATACTAATTCTATTGATTGATTGATTGATTATTGAAGAGAAAATGAAGTGAGCTAAGTTTGGATGAAAAAAAAACCTAATTTATTCCTTCTTTTAGTTGAAAAGCTGTTGATATGCGTTGCCATGGGGCCGGGATCACATCAATAACCTTTTAATGGATGTAACTGAAGCTGAAAACACGGCGACTTCACAGAAAACAAGAAATGAACAAAATCTGTAACTCTATAAAGAAGGAGATGGGGAATGACGGTTGTCATGGTAGCGTGTAAACAACTTTTAAAATGATCGCATTTGAAGATCAAGTTTAATGTACTTTTTTGTGTGGGAAAAAGTGAACGAAATCTGTAACTCAAAAGAAGGAGATGGGGAATGACGATTGCCATGGTAGCGTGTTAACAACTTTGATCGCAGCTAACGTTTAAAGGTATCATACTTTGGTAAACAGACATTTTCACAGATTCACTTATAACTTACAAGGTACAAAGCTGGTGATGGTAGAAACATACCGTTAAAATTGTTTTGTCTGAAATGCTGTATTTATCAAGAAAAAGAGTAAAACCAGTGACCAAAATTATTGTTGATCTTTTAAAGATAAAAGAATAAAAATAAAAGAGAAAAGACTTAAGAAATACCGTGGCCGTTTTTCACTGTTTTCTCAAAAAGTAGGCACCGTTGTGTATACATGCAGTCAAGTTGGCAAGTCATAAAGTGGACAGGCTGCCCAGGCACCATGCATAACGTTGGCGGACAAAACCATGAATTTCAGGCCAAGCAGATAATTATGGCCATTCCCCATGCATAACTTCCTTGGGTAATGCATAATATTGGCAGATGTACCCCCGGCCCCATGTACCCTGATACCGAACGCTGTATTGTTTATACGGTAGCTCCGTGCTCGTGATACTGTAGGGTCAGTGTTACAGTATGACCGAAGTTCAAGACTGAGCTCATGAAATTAAATTGCGGTAAAAATCGTTGAGTATTTTTTGGGGCGGACTCGGGCACATCTAGTCCTCTATAAAATCGTCTATAACGTTCGAATCCGAGCCTGACTCCGTCCTATCCGGAATATTTAAAATTGGGACTCAAGCCCTCCAGAACTGGCATTCAAACCGTAGACTAAAAAAAGGGGACAATTTATGGTCCAGGATTGGGAAAAGGGCCACGATTGGAAAGTATGCACAAAACCAATGGAGCTGCTGCCAAACGTTTTAAGTCTAAACAAAAGAGGATCATCATAATACCAACACATGCTGCATGGAGGATTTTAATTCTACGAATCTTGCCGTGAATTCTTTTCAAGACAGAAGAGTTAAAAATAGTGGGAAAATGAGGCCCCTGCTTGGCGAGATGGACAATGTGCTAACATGTAAACATCCGGGTCTTTTGTACTATAATTCTATTGATTGATTGATTGATAATTGAAGAGAAAATGAAGTTTGGATGAAAAAAAACTAATTCCTTCTTTTAGTTGAAAAGCTGTTGATAGGCGTTGCCATGGGGCCGGGGATCATATCAATAACCTTTTAATGGATGTAACTGAAGCTGAAAACACGGCGACTTCACAGAAAACAAGAAGTGAACAAAATCTGTAACTCTATAAAGAAGGCGATGGGAAATGATTGTTGCTATGGTATCGTGTAAACAACTTTTAAAATGGTCGCACTTGAAGATCAAGTTTAATGTACTTTTTGTGTGGGGGTGTCACGGATATTATTACACAATAAAAGTACAAATAACCAAATTAACGCATTCCTTTTTCATATTGACTTCACTGAGGTTGTAAGAATCGGATAGAAATTAAAATGACAATTTCTTTGTCTATTATAGCTAGTTTATCTAGGGGTTGTGCGAGTCTAAGGGGTTCTGTGGGTGTATTCATTCATTTATTTATCTTCATTAAACATCACGATTAGGAAAATTAACTGAGTCCAGGATTGCGACAGACCATGGCATGGAGCTACCTCCATGGTCTGACTGGACAAGTGTCAACATCATAAAGTGGCGGCCCAGGCACTATGCATAACAATGGCGGATAAAACCATGAACTTAAGATATGGCCATTCTCCATGCATAACTTCATTGGTCAATGCAAAATGGCAGACAATGTACCCTGGTATCGAACCTGGGCCCAATTTCATGGAATCCGTTACCGTTAACAAAAATTCTTCGCCTACGGTAGTAGAATTTTTTTGGTTACGGTTAGCGTATTTCACGGAAGAGTTTCCTTTTTGGTATAACGGTATATAAGTAAGGAATTTGTGCAGAATGCATACGAAGCGCGTTAGCAGAAAATGATCACGGTTACCCTAGAAATGTTTTGCTAACCGAAAAGTCTTGCTTACGGATTCCATGAAATAGATTTCACGCGTAGCAGTGCCCGAAAGCAAATAGGCCGTAACGGATTCCATGGAATTGGGCCCTGTACTACTACTGTACAGTAGTGCTCGTGATACTGCTGCATGGGTCAGTGTTGCTGCAGTTCAAGTCGTGAAGTTCAAGACCGTGCTCATGACATGAAACTGTCAAACTGCGGTAACACCGTGAGTTTTTTGGGCGGACTCAGGCAGATCTACTCCTCTAGAAAAAATGTTCGAATCCGAGCCAGAGTCTGATGTCCTTTCGAGACCTTAAAAATCGGGACTCGAGCCTTCCGGGAGTCAATTTCATAGAATTGCTTAGCACAAAAAAATTGCTTAGCACAAAAATAGCTTGCCCAATAAAACAAACCACCATTGAAAATTCCATTTAATATTCATGGTTAGCGAACAACAGCTAAAGAACAATCACAAGTGATACACAACACACTGAAATTTGGTTGTCAATCCGTGTTTTTACTAAGACAGAAATGTCATGCTTAGCGTTTTTTTGTGCTAAGCAGTTCTATTAAATTGGCCCTGAACTGGCATTCAAACAATTTATGGTCCCAGATTGGGAAAAGGACCTAGATTGGAAAGTATGCACAAAACCAATGGAGCTGCTGCCAAACGTTTTAAGTCTAAACAAAAGAGAATCATATACCAACATAAAACACGCTGCATGGAGGATTTTGATTCTACGAAAGTTGCCGTAAATTGTTCACCCCCAGTGCTGTTATTGTTGAGATTATAGGTATTCATATTTTTATTTCAAGGTCGAATATAGGCCTTTACCTTAAAAAACAGAGGCCCTAGTAGGAAAGAAAGATAATGTGTTAACACGCCAACACCTGGGTGTATTGTATTGACTTTATAAAATAGATTTATTTCAATGAGCCTGGAAATACATTGTGTTGAGTTTGGATAAAAGAGAACAGGACTAGCTTTATAAGGATGGATATAACTTAATGCCAGGAGATTTTTTATAATAAAAGGTTTGGAAACATAGAGCGCTCTATAGAGTAGAATATATTCAATTCTATAATTGAAAAACTGTTGATAGGTGTTGCCATGGGATCACATAAATAACCTTACAATTATACCAACTGAAGCTGAAAATACGCTGATGTTCTGTGTCATATAATAAAATACAATAAATGAACAGAAGTTGTGTAAAACTCTTAAGAAATTAAAAATGTCGTTGGCATGGTAGCGTGTAAACAACTCTCATGATCGCACCTGGAGATCGAGTTTAACGTCTTTTTTATTTTTATTGTTATTATTTTTTTTTTGGGGGGGGGGGATGGGGGCCAAGTGTATTCTTGTACACAAATCACAACCACTTCTAGAGTATGCTGGCCCTACTAGAAAAGATAACCGTATTATTAAAGATCACAGATCTCGTTTACACACTATGAGTGTGTGTAACTATGTATACGTATGTATTAATTCATAACTAATTAAAGGTACACGCCGGCCTCGTTGCGCTTTTTGGGCGCTTTTTGGCGCCAATGCATGCCTTTATCATGACTGGAAAGGTCTTCCAAAAGTAGAATAGAACATTCCACACAAATAAACAGTAAAATTGAGCCGTTTTCATGATAAATACGAAAAACCGTAAGTCACGTGGGTTTTCTGAGTCAAAATTTTGACTCAGAAAACCCACGTGATCATGTGATAGTTTCACTTCTAGTCGTTTAAAAGCTTTTTTTACTATACAAAGTTTAGTATAACTTTTTGTTTAATCGCTGGTTTTCTTTTAATCAAACCTTAACTGTTCGACCAGGGTATTTCCCCTTTAGAATTAAGAATTTCCAACGCGATAAAGCAACATTTACATGCCAAATTTAGAATTTATAAAAGACCGGTAACTGCGGGTGCCCTACCACCTCTGCAGACACAGCCCGTGGGGTCTTGCGACGCATTCAGCCCGAGGCATGGGCCCGTGTAGTGCCAGTACGGTCCACGCACCCCGTACGTGTAGCATATTTGATGCGAGACCGTGCGTTGAGTCACTCACCCGGTCTCCGTTGCATTTGGGGGGGGGGGATTTTCGAGCCGCGGAGCAAGAATCGAAAGCCTCGAGATATATAATTTCTTGTCATACATGAAAATCATTTTATGCCATCAAAACCTTTTTGTGTGATTCTCAAAATTATATTGTGTGTATATGTGGAAATCGTTTTGGTCCCTCGAAAATGATTGTTTCATCAATCATGCCCTCAAAATTCTTTGCATCCCAACCGTCAACTCACAAACATTACGTCAACTCGCAATCGTTGCGTCAACTCACAAACATTACGTCAACTCGCAAACATTACGTCAACTCGCAAACATTACATCAACTCGCAAACATTACGTCGACTCGCAACATTGCGTCCCAACCGTCAACTCACAAACATTACGTCAACTCGCAATCGTTGCGTCAACTCCCAAACGTTGCATCAACTCGCAAACATTACGTCAACTCGCAAACATTACGTCAACTCGCAAACATTGCGTCAACTCGCAAACATTACGTCAACCCGCAAACATTACGTCAACTCGCAAATATTGCATCAACTCGCAAACATTACGTCAACTCGCAAACGTTGCATCAACTCACAAACATTTTGTGAATAATTCTGAAAAGTCTTATGTTTTCAACAGACAGACGGATTCAATAATTGTTTATGTTTTGCCTATGATTTTTCCATCGTGACGGCTTGAACGTACGTGTATCGCGTTCCTGGAATTCTCATACGGCAGCTGCAACATTTTAGTCACAGCTATGAGCACCAGTCTAAAACCATTGGTGTGCCACATCCTTCTAACACTTGTTACGGCTGGAAATGCGTATACGCTAACCTTTGACCTTATTTTGATTTCCGTTAATTAACCCTAATTAAACGACTTATTTCCGATTTTTTTTTTTCACGAAAACCTTCACCCAGTGTTCTATAAATATTGTGTTATACTCTGCACTCTTCATTTTTTTGGACTTTGAAGCCGGCGTGTACCTTTAATGTATGTCCTCATAATTATATTCCTTAATTTAGCATTGTCACTTATGGACATATTGTCAATATGGACAGTGTTTAACCAAACTTTTGGTTAGCATATATAACATCAAGAAAATGTTGTCAGTCAAGTGAATAACCTCTAGATATGACACATTAAACTAAGGTATTTGGTTCAAATTACTGCTCATGCAATGGGCTGTGAATGTATTAAGGTCAATACTTGATATTGTTTAAAATTTCAAATGAGTCGGAATGCAGTTTATCTAAATAAAACTGATGACATTTTAAAATGAATACATGGGTCGATTTCACGAAGCCCTACGATTGATCGTAACTCGAGTTACGAAGGATAACCCATCGTATAGGCCTTCAATGCATCATAAGTCCTACGATTGATATTAAGTTACGATGAGGTTTGGTGAAATCGACCCCTGGACGCATAGGCCTCTTATATCGGTACCTTGCCGTTCCTCGCTGGTTACAAGCGCAGAATGTACCCGGAGATAGATCTGTTGGTATCCGGCGCTGTCGTTGGAACTTCTGACCAATAGGAATCCAATCTGATTTATAGAATAAAACAAAGTTGGAAAACCAAGGGCCTGTTTGTTTAACGCACAAGATCCCAGATTTGCAGATCCACGTCCTATGCAGGGTACGCTAAAATGGGATCTGGATCAGTAGAATCGGTGATCCTGTGCTTTCAACAAACAGGCCCCACTTTATTCATCGCAGGTCAAGGATAGATGACATTATGTGTTAAATGCCATAATGCCGTCTTTGTGACAATGCCTATATTTAGTTTGTCGGTGGTTTATAGCAAGCTGCCGCGGGCTGTGGAAGGAACAAAAGGTGCACTTTTCCCGGGGGTGTATGAAAAGCTGTGATATTATGAAATGTTTAAATAGGAAACCCTGTTTTGCATGGTAAGCTTTTGATATGTGTTGCCATAGTAGCGTACAAACATTGGTCTGAAACCATTATGTCCGTTTGTCGGTTGTTTATAGCTGTTGGAACGATGCCACAAACTCGACGGTTAATGTGATTGAAATAGAAGTTGACGAAAGCTGCGGAAGGAACAATCGATGCACGCACTTTACCTGAGGGTAAATAGTTTGTTTTGTATCCCTTGAATAATTTTCAACACGACATATTGCAAAATATTCTAAAACTGATTGCACCTAAAGACAAAGTACAATTTGAATGCAGATTTCTCATACGGTGTTTTTCTGAATATCCAGTCGCATTTTTTTCGTTAATTGCAATAAAATTAAAGGTCCTCTATAATTATTACAACTTGGAAATGTTACTTAATAAAATAAATCAAATTCATTTAACAAAAAAATATAATTCCTTAAGTAAAGATCAAAAGAAGAAAATACCTTTAGAAGACTTCCAAATTGCAATATAGGCCTACTGTACAGAATAGGCCTATACAATGCATAGTCGAGTGTAAGTACATTGGTTCTAAAATGAAATAAGGGCGAACACTCAACTATTAAATTTCCTTTGAAACCCCATAAAAAATAAAGCCAAATAGCCAAAAAACAGTTATTTGAGATGAAGTGGAAGGGGAATAAGATGCCTCGACTTCATGTAATTTCAAATACATGGGATGAAATAATATCACTTTAATGGCCGCGTCGTGGCAACAGAGAACCAAACACTGTATGCCCCCCTCCCCTGTAACAGTCATTATAATTGCTTCTCCAAGGATTCGGACAGAATTCGAACTTACGACATATCGAAACACCTTACCAGAAATAACACTCTTTAAGTGATCCACGACATACCATTTCTTAATATGTTTCCAACGCTTTGGTAACAGTATCCTAAAGGTTTACGGAACTGTAATCAAAATTCCTATGAAGTTAAATACATCTGTATTGTTATAAAACTCAACCTGTCTATCATTGTTTGTGCTAAAAAATATTATATGTAGAAAAAGGAGGTATTTTAGACCCATAATTAATACACCCCACTTATTATACGTCACATGCAGAACGCCACGCAGTGTACTGTGGTGCGAGCCTATACTAGTTCTGTAGGTGACGTCACTCACTATTGTTGCATGGATCGGTTCCAATGGGAACTTTTTTGGGGGGGGGGGGGTGCAGCAGAGCTAACACTGGATGTACATGTATATCAATGATTATTGGAACACTGTTTTTATTCTCACTCAAACATTTTATAGGAAAATAATGTATTTAAAATTGCAAAAAGATGAAAGAATATAGAAAATACAAAGCATTTATTTCTAAAACATTGTACACACCTGACAATGAAGACCAATTTAAATGCAAACTCCAACCATTGACACAATATGCATATTTATTGTGATGGCAAGGAATAATAATACAGAGCGTTACTTAATATTTAGCAGTTGCAGACATTTGACTTCGGGACGTAACAATACTTAAAACAACTTAATATTTCACTGATTGTGGTAGCTTTTTTAATAACTATATTAAAACTAGGAAAAATATCGGTGCACCGGTATAATACAACAATCATCACTTATGTGGGATGTATGTGGAGGGCCCATAAAAACCAAAGCTGGCCGAGTCAAACTTGATTTAAAATTTAATTTTCATCCTAAGTATTTTACTGTTGCTATACTACCAAAATAATGACCTGAAATGCTTAAAGTTAAGAAGGGCCTGACATTTCGATCCTTGCAGGAATTTTTCTTTTCTTTTTTCTGCTAAAATCGAAACGTAGGCCTATACGACCTCTCTTGACTCTGGGCATGACATCATAATAATTATACAGAATTAGGCACGTTCATTCTTCTTTACTTTTTTTTAATACAAGTAATTAACAGCTGCAAACTGCTCATCGGCCAAAATGATGACCTGAAATTTATAAAATGCTTGGAGTTTATATAGGAGGGCCTGACGTGTTTCGATCCTAGCAGGATCTTTATCGAAGGCTAAATGACAAGAGGACAGGAGCATGCAAGTAAAGATACACACATGCACATGGATGGGAGGATCGGGACAAGGGGGTAAAGAGTGTGGAGATAAGTAAGTATGGTCAGAGAAAGAGGGGTCTGGGGTAGGCAAGAACAAAATGTGGACAACAACAGATGCGTGGAGGAGAATGGGGCTGGGAAACTGGGATTAACAAGGTAATTATGGGGGTATAAAAAGTCGATAGGGAAGATTGGGTATAGTTAAGTTGGAAAATTTTTGTTTTTTAAATAAAACCATAACTTCCTAACAACAACGTCTTAAACTTGCACAAATTATTGAACTATTTCTGCTCTGGAAAAGTTGGCTGTAAAGATCCTACCTTGGATTCGACTTGAAATGTGCGAACGTTCTTCAAATCCGCTGAGGAATGAAAGTTGTACACATACTCAGTATCCGGTTTGAACCGAATAAAACTGGTGCAGACTGGACTGATCAAACAGACGGTAAGGAAAAGGACAAGGATGCCTTTGAAACCCGAGGATCTCGACCGGAAATCTCTCCTGAAAAACGGTAGAGCCATTGTAGGCAAGCAGGACTGTCCTGCTCAATGCCTCGACTCTGTGGCCAATATAACACTCAGAATATTCTGAAAACAAACGAATGAAGGATTTCTTTTGAATAAAACTGTACAGACTTTAAGGACTGTATACATATAAGTATAATGTTAGCGCCTTGAGCGCCTTTCATTAGGTGGATATGTGCGCTTTACAAATTCCCATTATTATTATTAATTTGAATAACATCGTTGAAGGAGTTCGCAAAAGGGGGAGGGAAGGGGGAAAATAAAGACAACTCGTCGGGTCAGAGCAAAAACGACTTTTTTATGCACTGTTTTGCCATTTTGAGTTTTCGAGAAAGGGCTTTGCTCTTACAAAAATTCGATAGTTCACTGAAATCAACTACTGTTTGTCATGTCTCTACATGGCATACAATAGTTTATTTTGTATTCACTGAATAAGTGCCTTTGTCTCTTTTCTTCAGTTATAATTGCATACAGCACTGTAAAAAACGCATGAAGCAAAAAGTCCTTTTATCAACCTATTTGTTCCAAGTCTCCTATAATTTTTTCAGGGCATATCTTTTAAGTCTTTTTGATTTGTTGTATAGATGAAGGTTTTTTAAGCCTGTTGCAGTGATTGTTGCGGGAATATCGGCTTATAAGACCTTTTTGCACGAAGCTCTTTACCTTCTTCCGCATAAGTCCTTTTGAAAAGTGTTAATTATTCGTTAATTAGACTAATTCATGAAATAAACCAAACTAAGGAGACTGTCCCATTGCAGTCATTTGCAACCAAAAAGTGAAAATGGTAAAAAAAATGCTTATAAGTCCTTTTTGCTCTGAGCCGACGAACTATTCATTTCGATTCTTACACCTATAAACACAAAAATGGCATTCCTAAGCTATTGTTACATACGTTTTTATTCATTTTTCAGTTAAATGAAATTTTAAAAACAATTCAATTTCTATTCTCACTCTCTGGATTTTGAGCATATCAATTAAAAATTGATATGAGTACACTGAATATGATATCAATTATCAATCTTGCAGGGAAAGTTAATTGACACATTACTTTTATTATCATTATTTTATTCATGCCACATCAATAACATCACACACAAGATGGGCAAAAGGAAAAGCGATAAACAATCACTTTGACCAGAGACCTGCCACTCCACACATGTGGAAACATAAAGATATGAATATAAATTATATATTAAATAAAAAACGTTTGAAAACCAAGTAAATATAAGAACTTGTAACTACTTAATAAAACAGAGTTTTTAAAAAGCATTATAAAGAAAACGCCACAAAAAAAAGTTGAATGAAAAAGACAATGAATGCAACAAAATGAATACGATGATCCATGATCAACAAAGAAAACCTTGGAATAAGGACGACAAATCAGAACAAAAAGGAAAGGATAATTGGCAAAATAGAGGAGGCTCGAATCGTACAGAATGATATAATGAAACAGGAGACTGAATGTATATATAATCATGTCTAAGTAACAAAGCTAGCACTAAGGGGTAATTGGGGTATGCTGAGAGTACTACGCGGTATCATTTTGATTAACGTACATCTAACGCCATCTAACAAACTGCGTTCATATTGATTTTAAATAAAACTTATACTTACCTCAAATGAGATAGAGCAACTTGACTTTGTTCATGGCAAAGGCGTGCATCTGCTATGATGTTCAAAATTGAATGCTGAATTATGCAACGCCAACACCGTAGCTGTATAATACTTGCTGTGAGAACCTAATCGGCTACGGAGGATCATTCGTGCCCCAGCAAGTGCATGCAATATGTATTTTTACTCAACTAGTGAGGTCATGACACTGATAGTCTTTCATAGATGGCACATACGTCTTTTGGTTATCTCTGATCTCATTGGATTAAAAGTTTCAAATGATTATCACGTGTGTATCTTGTGGTTAGCTCAGCCAGTTAGTTTGAAGCAAACAAGCCTCTTAAGAACTTAACTCAAACATATTTTTTTCATAACTCGGGATTTTTTTTATAAGCCACCGTTTATGCTGCATCCGGTCTTGGTATAATAATGGTTTCACTCTTTGATCTTTGCTTGTTTGTTATTGGCTGAGATTAGTGAGACCTCATGAATATGTATCAGTCACGCTTGCCAAAAAGCATTCTAATTGGTCTTTTACTTACAACGATATATAACATGCATTTCACCGTTGCACACCCCTATAATATTCAGTAATCATAATAATAAAGAGCCTTTTATATTTAGATCCATGAGGATCTGTATGCCCACAATGCTGCAAAAAAATGGGCGGTCCAATGAACCTGATCGATAAATTATATCTGTCACTTTAACTTCAGTTTGGTATTCAGGGGTAGCAGTGTCTGCAACACCATGTTACCTTCAAAGTTATCAAAACTCGTTTAATAATATCACCGAGGTTCTAGACTCAGTTTGCAGCTAACAGACAGACAAGGAAACTTTATTCAGTTCTGGCAAGCGTTGGATGAAAGAAAACACCATTCACACGGGGTATTTTGTCGGCCGCCTGGTAAGCTGTGAATCATTTTAACGAAAACAAGTTTGAGTTTCAGAATGTTGGCTTAAGTTCAGCTCTATAGCCTCATGGGATGCATGTGAGATTTATGTTTCGGTCAAGAGTTTTCCCTAAATTATAGACTCCTTCGGTCTGCTTAACAATTAATTGTTAAACAAATTTCACTGTTCAGAATTAAATCTAAATATGCATTCTTTTTAATGGCCGTTTTGATACAGATTTTATACAGTACACGACTTTACAGCATTATATATGGGTGCAAAAAGTAATCGGGTTTTATGGAAAAACTAGAAACAGTGTAAGGTGAGTAAAGCAGCACATCACACAATATTCATATAATTGATACTTTGCATTAATTGTTTTTAAACAGGTATTGCAGGTACAGTGTGGGAGACCATGCTTATCTTCGGTATTCTCGTTGTTACATTGACCATTAATGTACAGCTTTCATGGTGAGTTAAATACATGAAATGGCTGAAAAACATATGTTTATGATATCCTATAATATTATAAATGTCACTGATTTTAGCGCACGTGCTCATCCCTAACTTTTCTATGGCGGGTAAGGGAGATGATTATCAGGGATCAGGGGGAAATGCTCTATGCCACTTGAATCGCAAGTCGTGTAATAAAATAGTATGGCGGTTTTGATAACTGTTTGCCTTCGTTTTTTTGTTCATGTTTAGGTCGACTCCTGGCGTGTGTACGGCGACTCGTACAGTACGTTATACAACGTCATGTTGGGTTGTTGCCAGGTGCTCACGCTATAGGTAGGTATGTCCATATCAAGACAAGGGCATACATTCAAGGTAAGGAAGACGACTATTCGTTTCAGGTTTATGTTTTCAGTAGGCCGGAAAAGGAAAATGTCGATAGGGGCGATATACCGTTTGGACATTATACAATGACAAGGATGGGTCATGGGCGTCATGGGCGTTGTGCACAAGCGTATATGGAAGTACGACCCAGCTACAGGATCATAACCCCCCAGGTCTGAGGACGTGTCTACACTACTGGGATGGGTCGTTTAAAGACAAACTTTATGCGGTGCGGTCCTGTCAGAGACACTTCTTTCTTCACGATTCTAATACAAAGTCATTTCGAAGGAAATACTACGAAAGCCCTGTAGTGCCATAAACTATATATTTTGAAAAAGTGAAGTATGTATTTCCAAATTTGTTTCATCGAGATATTAACAGATTTGTTTTTTCGAGATATATTTTCCCAATTTTTTTTTCGAGATGTTTTTTCCAGATTTATTTTCTTCTTTTTATTTCGAGATTTTCTTTTCAAACTGTGATAGACAGGGGCCAATTTCATAAAACTGTTAAGCACAAAAATTTGCTTAGCACAAAAATGTCTCGCCCAATAAAACAAACCACCGTTGAATTCCATTTGATATTCATGGTCAGCGAACAACAGCCAGAGGACAATTATAAGCGATACACAGCATGTGGACATTTGGTTGTTAACCCTGTTTTTATTAAGACAGAAATGTCATGCTAAGCAAATTTTTGTGCTTAAACAGTTTTATGAAATTGGCCCCTGTAAAACCCGAGCATGAGCACTAACGGAGGCTCCTATACAGTATCGCAATAGGAAAACGGCCGTTTGGGGCGTTCTCCTGGGCCTGTGCGTAGCGGTCTTTGGTTGTACACAGTATATGGTAAAGAGGCTGGGCATAGAAAACCAACCGTTTTAGCATTCTCCCATGCAAAACACATTTTTGGAAATATGATTATGTCGAAAAAAAAAATTTCGGAGAAAATATATCGATAAAAACTAATGTTTCCAAAAATAGTAACAATGTTTCCAAAAATAGATACGAGAAAGCAACTTTATCTCGAAAAAAAACCCCAGGTTTTGGGGAAAATATATCTCGAAAAAACAAATCTGGAAATATATCTCGAAAATAAACCAACCAATTTTGAAAATATATCTCAGAAAAAACAAACAAATATGGCAAACATATCTCGTATTTCGTAGAATACATCAGTCATCAAAATCAATCTAAAACTAGACTTTCGGCCCAAACACGACTGAATTATGTGCAATTTAAGCAACTGAAACATTACTTTACTCAAATCGTTTTGTAGACAGGTGACATATGACAAATGCTGTGAGGATTGGACAGGTGATCCGAACAATGGTGGATGCACCGGTACGTTCAATAGGCCTAACACAGTGTACATACGTATTGGATATTTAAGTACTTGTAGGCCCTATAATTTTGACATACTGGCTGATCGGCTACGAAATAGCTCAGACTTTACCTGTTTTGTCAATACTCATGTGTCTCCATCACTTTGCGCTAGTTCATTAGTGGGACTGCATGATGGTGTTTACCTGAAGAATATCTAAAATGTATGTAATTAGTGACTTTACCACATGAAACGGTTGTTGCAGTAAACGAACAAGAATACATTGCCCAACTTAAACCCGATTAAAAAAAATTACACTGTAGATTATAAATTTACAAATTTAAGGGGTAAATTATTATTATCTTACATTTGATATATATGTACATTGAACGAAACACCTATCAAGGAATAATAATGGCGGTGAATAGAAAACAAATATTACCTGTACCAGCCATTACGTTTATTGAACACTAAGTGTTCGGGTTCGACGTGTGTTTTAGTGCATGCTTCTTGCAGATAGATCACCTCGAAAAGCCTTTTTCCATAATCCAAAATAAGTATAAAGGTTAACGTTCGCTGAAGCCGTGTAAAAGCCGTTTCGGAGGTCTAGCTGTCTGAAACCAAAATCGACATCAAGGGGTTTATCATAAATACCGCAACTTTAGCCACCGTGGTTTTCCCAATGAAAATGTACAATGATTTTGTATTAATTACATACATACAGTTTGTTAAAATCGAAGTAAATTCACACATGATGACATTTGAGAGAACAAATAATTAGGCTACACGTAATGAAAACCATTTGATCAAGAGAGAGATTATTTCAAGTAGGCCCTACATTATATTACTATACTGAAGCCAAGGAGCCATAATATTGCGCTTTTCCGCAGTAAGCAGGAATGCAACAAAAATTTGATAAAGAACTCTGAAAAAAAAGGTTCGATCGATTCGTGCAGTACATTATGTTTGTAAATAAATTAGATCTTCCTGAACATTATTTCTGAAACGGTTTCAAAAAGAAATCTCTAAATGTTTCTTCCTTGTAAAACTAAAAGCAATTTGAAACCTTCCTTATACAGCAATCAAGCATCAAAATCAAGCATTACCTCTTTAAATGTGGAAGTATAGGCACAAACAATGAAGTAAATGAAAACAAGAGATTTAATGTAAAAACTCTACTGTTTCGTTTATGTATGATGCTTCTCCCCAAATTTCATTCAAAACCAATGGTATGATATGTTTTTTTATTTACAGCGATTTGCGATCCGCTTTGTCTCAATGGTGGGACCTGCGATAGTCCAAATCACTGTACGTGTACACAAGGCTACTACAGTCCAAGATGCAATGGTAAGTATAAATCGTAAGTCTGGATCCAAAGAGCTATAATTGATATTAATATTGCAACTATGGCCACCGCGGTTTTTCCAATAAAAAGGTACAGTGATTTTGTTTTAATTACAGTTTGGTTACATACTTGAAGTTATTTCACACATGATGGCATTTTATAAAATAATTCCACGAGATCAAATTCAGTGCCTCGTAACTGACATTTCTATAATCCATTTTTTTAAATTCAGAATGCACTGGTATCAGCAACTGTGCGAGGACTAGGTGTACTACTTCAGGTGACCAGACATGTATTAGATGTGATGGTGATCGTGGAGCAGAAGGGAGAGCCTACAGGGTATCAAGTGATGAGAGAGAATGCATTAGTAAGTCATTTGGACAATTGTATGAGTTTCTACAATCTACAAGATAATAGAGCTGCACCTCCCATGTGAATACATATTTTAGCATTTGTTTCCATGACCAGAGATCATTTATTGATTGTAATGCAAATTTATTGGCATACACAATCATAAACATTATGTTCTGCACAAATACTATGTGATATAGATATCTATATCCAATATCAAGTTCATTTTTAATACTGATTGGTTGTTGAACGTGACAAATGCAGCTGCTATCACCGCATTCCAAGTGTAATTTTCATCCAATTTCCAAACACAATGTAAACCCTTAAATCCACAAAGGCATCGTGCGAGATAAGAGTAGGATTTGGTATCTTTGATCGATTGATTTTGATTAACAGTAATAGAGCAGCGATAAAAATGAATGCAATTTATCGAAACTTGATTTCACATGTCTTGTGTCTATTGATATTTCGTCTGCAGAGCAATGTTCATGGAGGCCTGACAGCAATGCTTGCTTTCCAGGAAGCTGTACAGATTTGGATTGTACTTGTACCTCGGGATTTTCTGGAGATGATTGCAGAACACGTACGTTCAGTATCTAGATTTAACCGAGGAACCGATTCATGAAAAAATAATTTATTTCAATTTGAAGTAAACTGGCAGAAGACCTTTGTGGTCTGTGATGCCTAACCGGTATTTTTTTCCAACTGAGCAATTTATCCCTCAGTTAGTGTTCAGAATTATTGATCCTTTTTGGTTGCCGAATGATTTGGTTGGTCAGAAGCCAAGAAACCAAACACATGCTTCTTCATTCCTAGGGCCTAAACTTGAAAGTATCAATGGCAAGACTTGATGTGGGAACTGGGAATCCAAACAAAAGGCAGTTTAAATGGTATATACTATTACTACCCTTTGGGTTTCAATGTCAGGTTTCCAGTCCTCCATAGAAGTCAAACACCTACTAAGTTATTCTTAAAGTTTATGAGAAAATATATTCAGAGAGGAATATGAACAATGCTTCTGAAAGTTGGAAATATAGATGGTAGAGCACATGAACAGTGGCGTCACCAGACTTTTGAGTCTGGGGGGCACAAGGGGGGCACTAGCAATTGTTGGGGGGCACTACAATAATATATATTATTATTTTTTTCACCAACCCTAATCTCAAATGGGGGGGCACGCGGGGGGGGGGCACGAGGTTTTCCAGGGGGGGGTGGGGGGGGGGGGGCACGTGCCCCCCTGGCCCCCCCTTGGCGACGCCACTGCACATGAACATGTAATCAGGGGTATGGATGGGATTCAATTTCCTGCTGTCAAATTCATTGAATTACGGTCAAATTGTCAATGCTCATGGAAAAAAAGTAAATTAAAGTAAATAATTTTTTAACATATATCTAGATTATGCATAATCAAACATTGATGAAACTTGATGAAAGTACAGTGATGAAGTTAAAATACTATTCCAATGTTTCTTTTGTCTTTCATTTGAAGTTGATCCAAGCCAAGCACCCACTCTGGATGAGTACAGTGGTACTCTGGTCATGGGCATCACAACACTAGAATCATCTAGTACTAGTAGTCAAGACAGTCAAGCCACCGTCTACACTAATGAGAGGGACTTCGCAAGCATCAAGATCAAATGGAAGAGCTCTTACACACGTCCTGAAGAACTACCAACTATGCATCCATACATTGATAGTTATGAGCTTGGTATTATAGGAGCTACTGTTTCAGCGCGTGTGGATAGTAAGTTCAAAGTTTCAAAGTTCTAAAACGCCAGTCACCTGTAACATAAAATAACACCAGACACCTGTCACATAGAATAACACCAGTCACCTGTAACGTAAAATAACACAAGACACCTGTAACATAAAATAACACCGGTTACCTGTTACATAGAATAACATCAGTCACCTGTAACGTAAAATAACACCACACACCTGTAACATAAAATAACACCAGACACCTGTAACATAAAATAACACCAGACACCTGTAACATAAAATAACACCAGTCACAACATAAAATACCACCAGTCACCTGTATAAACATAAAATAACACCACACACCTGTAACATAAAATAACACCACAGATCTGTAACACAAAAGAACACCAGACACCTGTAACATAAAATAAAACTAGTCACAACATAAAATACCAGACACATATAACATAAAACAACACCACACACCTGTAACATAAAATAACACCACACACCTGTAACATAAAATAACACCACGCACCTATAACATAAAAGAACATAATAATAATAATAATAATGGATATTTATATAGCGCCAATTCCATCAAATGAGATGCTCAAGGTGCTCTATCTACACACAGCTTAATTAGTTCAGAAAGAAACAATAAATACATACATGTATACATATATATACGAATACAAACAATAACAAAAATGCATTAACCGAAAAATGAGGAGAACAAGAATGTCTTGAGGCTTTTCTTAAACAGATCAAGACTAGTGATTTGACGAATCTCCAATGGTAATTCATTCCATAATGCAGGCCCTGCATGAGAGAAGGACCTATCCCCCATAACTTGATACATTTTTGTACAGTAAGTAAACCAGTATTTGATGACCTAAGTGATCTTGAAGGATTGTACTGATGTATTAAGGATGTATTATATTCAGGAGCAGAACCATGAAAACAATGAAAAGTAAGGAACAATATTTTAAAAGTTATGCGGCACTGAACAGGTAGCCAATGAAGTGACTTCAATACAGGAGTAATATGATCATATCTACGGTTAAATGTGACAACGCGAGCTGCATTGTTTTGTAATTTCTGCAGCTTGGACAGCTGAGATTGAGGCAACTGATAAAGCAAAGCGTTTCCAAAATCTAAACGGGATGAAATGAGCGCATGAACAATCTTTTCTGTTGCAGGACGAGTCAAGTATTTACGGATAAAACTCACATTCCTCAAATGATAACGCACAGATTTACATACATTGGTAACTTGACATGACATTGACATAGTAGAATCGAATGTAACGTCAAGATTTCGACATGAGCTTGATACAGGAATTACAGAGTCACCAATTTTAAGAGAAGTTATATTTACTTTATCCAAATGTGACCTCGAGCCTATCAACAACAATTCTGATTTAGAATTATTTAATTTTAAGGAACGAGAGTTCATCCACTCACAAATATCACCAACACAAACTTCTAATCATTCAGTCACTGTAACATAAAATAACACCGGTCACCAGTAACATAAATACCACCAGTCACCTGTAACATAGGACAAAAGTCTGAAAACCTACCGACCAAATCTATTGATCCTACGGTAACAAGAATGATCTGATAAATTCTGTTTCTGTGCATTAGAGGCTCAAGGAGGAAGGTATTGGATTACATCATCTACATCCTGCGCAAATGCAGGTTCTCAAGATTCTCCTATTCACAATGACTTAGTTGAATGTGAATATGAATTTCCTCTTAATTACAACTCATGGACTCCAATGACTGGAGATGTGTAAGTTTGTTTCCATTTCTTTGAGGAACCTTTTTTCAATCCTTATGTCTTAGCTTACTCTTCACAAAATGGCCTTGTGGAAATACTCAGCTTAAACATAAATGATAAAATGCATGACATAATCTGATTTTCGTTTTTTTGTATTCAACTTAGATTACGCTACGATGTGAATGCAAATAATGGAGGATTCCTTAAAATCCATAACAGAGATGCTTTTAACATCTTTGGTAAGCTTGTTTCTGTTTATCACCACTAAAATGACTATAACTTTGATTGCTCAGCCTAACATTTGAGTTGCGGCGAGACAACACAAGAAGGACTACGATATAATTAATGTAATTTTTTTCAAGCATTATTTTTTGTTTACATCCAACGGTTAAACACTCCAAAATAACAAAACTTGTTAAGTGAACAGCAGGGAATGCCCATGGTAAAGGACAGTCATCTCATTGGATAACCTCGCTAATTCGAAAGCAAAAAATTATCCTAATTCATTACATATTCAAGGCAATTTTTAATGATCTGTACATGTATGTTTAATTGAAATTTGAATTTGTTTCCAAGATTCAGTTTGTATTCATTAATTATCCATTCAAACCTTATTCAATTCTGTTGTGAACATTATACTGTCTTTCATAGAAGTACATTCCATAGTAAATTCTGAAATTCTGACAATCTACACACAAACGTACATTGATTCTCAAACAATATGAATCAGTCTTTTTAAAGATTTATGTGTCTTTTTCATTTATCATATCGATTCGTCTTTATACACTTACACAAATGTGATGGGATTGGGGGAACTTTCTGTGGTCAATTCCAACAACATCAGTTTAGTTGATTGATTGATTTTATGTATTAATTGAAAAGTGGACAAGGACAAATTGACTGGAGCGGGATTCCAACCAGCGACCTCAGGAAAAACCATACCAGTGCTCTTACCAACTGAGCTATCCACACCTATGTTGGTGGTGTCCCAAATAGTCAATTATCTTTATTTGTTTGGCAGTCAGAAGCCATGAAACCATTCACATACTGTTATATCCCAAGGATCATTTAAGATACACGCAACATTAGCAATACTGCAACTTGAGAAACAGTACACTGGGATCACTCAAAGAGGATGTAGCTTTTTAATCAATGTAATCACCAAATAACCACAAGGAATGGTTTTGATTTTTGTATTTTAAATTTATTTTAAACAGTGAAATTTAATTATCTTTCAGGTTTTCAATTTGGAGCTAGGTACTATACACGTATGTACCATGGCAGGACAACCTCTAGGTATTCCACTTTCACCTTTGACTTTGATAACCCCTACCACTGCATAAGTAGTGGATGCAAAACCACCATGCTGAATGCAGGGAGTGATGTTACATCACAGGTAAGTTGATTATCATTCAGATGATCAATTAGTCGATTATAAGACATAACATTCATAGGTGGTTAATACAGTTATTTCTAAGCACACCAAATTACTAACCACTAGGGGCCAACTGTTAGCAAATTTTTGTGCTAAGCAGGGCTGTGATGTTGGAGGCCAACATCACGGCCCTGCTTAGCACAACAATTTGCTAACCATGAAATTTCTGTCTTAATAAAAACAGGACTAACAACCAAATTTATAACATGTGTTATGTATCACTTGCAATTGTTCTTTGGTTGTTATTTGCTGACCATGAATATCAAATGGAATTTCCAATAGTGGTTTGTTTGATTTTTGTGCTAAACAGCTCAATAAAGTTGGCCCCAGAACTTAAATGAATACATGAATTATAAATATTTTCTCTTCCAAATAAATCATCCAAGTGTAAGAATGCAAACGAGATCAAACAGAGATGCTTCTTTTGAGATTTTAATCTGAAATCTGATTTTTTTTTCTCCATTTTTCACCCTAATTCCGATTTATTTTCCCCTTCCAATGTTTTTTTTTTGAGTCTCCTTTTAGTCTCACTTATCTTCTGTGCCACTGCCTGTAACCTACACAGACAGTCATTTTCAGAACTTTTTGGCATTGGCCAGTTGCATCTTATGAATAGGCCTACATGTATGTGTTGGTAATTTGATAGAAGAAGGATAGAAGTAATTATGAGCTGTTCCGACATTGCCGATGTTGGAACAGATATTGCTTTCGTTCGGATTTTTCATTATTCCTTGGCACTTTTTGCTCCCATAGCTTTGTGCAAAATGATTGTTTATTGTTTATCTCTTCTTAGCTTATTCTGATCAGCTTAGATGAGGTATCCTATGAAAGCTAAGGATCATTCTGACACTTCGCTGGAAAAATTCTTAATTTATTAGTCACGTGACAGTCATTTGAATATTTAATAAGTCAATTTTTTCAGCATATCTTGAAAATGACAAATGCTATGGTAATTGATTCTTTTTGTAGCTTTGTTACATCATTTACATGAGTATGCTGCCATAAAATTGACTGTGACGTCATCATGTTGTCATAAAGCGGAACAGCTCCGTGTGCGTCCACGAACAAATGTCTAGTTTAAATTTAAGCTTGATTGCCGTATCTTGTAACAGTATGAGGTCCAAGGGTTGAGTGCAAGGTTGATGGTGATTGAAGGGGTACTGAACTAGAACAACGCAGTGAAATCAAATCAGAAAGATATCTAGGGGCCAGACCTTGGAGAATTTTGTACTTTTAAATCTTGATTTGGTGAGCATTGCTGATGTTAATTGCACGACTGTGCTCAATCCACAATGATTGTGCATTTCATCTTCTAAGTCCACAGTATCTATTACATGGCAAGACTGGAGGGATGATTTATCTGGCATCAAAGAATATGATTTACAAGTCCGTCAGCTGTCTGGTATGCACGGTGCAGAGATGGTAGAAATCTTCTCTAGTCCTGCTGTTTTTCAAAGCGTCACAAACTCTACCCAGAATATTACCTTCCCTCATGTTGGTAAGTTTGAATCAAAAATTCAAAATTATGCTTAATTGCCTTGCATTCTCAGAAGTCATCGTCAGTAAATTATTCCTAGCTAACTTGGTCCAAAATCAACTCGTTCCCAAGCCAACTCGGCCCCATGTTTTCATATGATTCTGAACAAGACTAATAAAAGTTTTATCTGTAGGAGAAATACGCCATTGGTCATGTGATTTTGTGGGAAGAAAGCATTCATTCCAATTATCTAGTTTTTAAACTACCGATACATACATGTATCACCTACTTAAACAATGATAATTTCATCAAAATAAGAATTTTGTTTCGGAGCAAAAATTCACACAGGTTGTGTTTTAATTTATACATGGCTTTGAGCACATTGTAATTCAGTTGGCTACAACTGAGTTGACTTGGCATGAGTTTGCTTGGCCGAGTTGACTTGTGACCAAGTTGGCTTGGGACCGAGTTGACTTGGGACAGAGTTTGTTTGGCCGAGTTGACTTGGGACCAAGTTGACTTGGGACAGAGTTTGCTTGGCCGAGTTGACTCGGGACCGAGTTGGCTTGGGACCGAGAGTTTCGCTTGGGACCGAGAGTTTGGCTTGGAACTGAGTTGGCTTGGGACCGAATTGGCTTGTGACCGAGTTGACTTGGGACGAGTCTGTTTGGCAGAGTTGATTTGGGACCATGTGGACTTGGGACCGAGTTGACTTGGGACCGAGTTGGCTTGGAACCAATTAAGTTGGCCTTGGACCGAGTTGGCTTGAGACCAAGTTGGCTTGGGACCGAGTTGGCTTGGGACCAAGTTGGCTTGGGACAGAGTTGGCTTAGGACCGAGTTGGCCTTGGACCTAGTTGGCTTTGGACCAAGTTGGCTTGGGACCAATTTGACTTGGGACTGAGTTGGCCTTGGACCAAGTTGGCTTGGGACCGAGTTGGCTTGGGACCGAGTTGGCTTGGGACCGAGTTGGCATCTATGATCCAAGCTGCATAATAGATTTAATGTCATAAGACTTTAGCTGGTCAATTCTTGTTTGTCTGGTGTCCATACAGGTGTGTATTCAATCATTCTCACTGTGGTTGACAATGCTCTCGAAAGTGGCAATTTCAAACTAAGCAGACGTTTCGTGTTTTTTGACGACGATCCAAACGACGTGACTATAAAGGATGATGGGCCTTTGCGAGTAACCTCTGCTATTGAAGAGACAGGCTATGTGTGGCTGGCTGATTTAGATCCAAATGGAGGAAGTACATCAGTGAATCTTAACTGGACTGATCATTTCACCAATGAGCATCATTATAATCAAGGATTACTGAAACCTATTGGTGATAATATTAGTGCGACTATCCAGCCTGGTAAGTATATGAGATTGGCTTGATTGGATACATGCACATACATGACGTACAATACATATTGCATCAAATACATGTTGCTCTATGATGTGTTTTATGTGATAACTTAACCCTAACCCTCTGCACCTACCACATAAGACAAGAGCTGCTTACAACACATTACCACAGTCTCCACAGGGGGACTGGGTATTAACCCTAACCCTCTGCACCTACCACACAAGACAAGAGCTGCTTACAACACATTACCACAGTCTCCACAGGGGGACTGGATATTAACCCTAACCCTCTGCACCTACCACACAAGACAAGAGCTGCTTACAACACATTACCACAATCTCCACAGGGGGATTGGATCATAAACCATGCATAACCACACAAACCACACTGCGGTGTGTTGTAGTATTCAGGATACCACACTGTAATACCACATGACAAACTATGTGTGGTTAACTATGGTATGGAGGTTGGTTGGGGTTAAAAGTTTATGGGTTATGGCTTCTTAATATAATATCACTTATGCTGAGCTTATTGATTGTTCATTATTTGGCAGTATATAGTTAAAATGAGACACAGGCCCAAAGATACAAGTCCTTTAAATCATGTATACAAGTGAATTTAGCACACAAAATTCATGAAATTAAATCCATTGCAATTTAAAACTTGGGCAAACCACTTGTCATAAGGGACTCCATAGATTTCAGTCTCCCTTGATCTTCATGTAGACTTTATTTCTTTCAGAATATGATCAGTTCTTTGGTCAACGAGGTCGTGCAGCAATCCCACATGCCCTAGGAATCACACAGTTTCGAGTCTTTTATGACATTGACCACAATGGTGGCAATACGACGACTGCCGTGAGTGAAAACAACTCAGACACCTGGAATGATGAAGGCATACGCACACAGGCGACATATGACCTGAATCTTGTGGATGGTGATTCTGTTCGTTTCTGGGTTGAAGCGAGAGACATCGCAGGTCACTTTATCAGAGATTCTATTCTAGTGCATGCTGATTCATCTCCACCAATTATTGAAAACTTCTGGCTAGTTCGGGATGGAGAGATCAATGTAGCTGTTCATAATTCAGCGGATCTGGAGAAGATGAGGTAGATCTTTCTAGTGATTTTCCACTGAAGTTTTCTCCAGAATGACCAGAGATTCGGGGATACTGTTTGTCCATTTTACATCTCCACATCATATTCATCTTTAGATCATTGCCACATTCCAATAATCTTCATGACAAAATAATTGTTGACAACCATGAAACTAAAAGTTAAATAAAGGGAGACTTTGGAGAACCGGTCTTCAAGTCAACAGCGCATGCGCTCGCAATTGTGAGCATGCGAGCGTTGTTTTGCGCATGTGTGTGCTGTTGACTAGAAGACCGGTTCTCCAAAGCCTCCCATTTACTTTGTCATTTATCCTTGTATCACAAATATTCATGAGCATGTATATATGTATAAGCCACTAGTATTCATCCATTTTGATTACAGCTTTGAATTCAGGACCTATGACATTCATAGTGGTATAAAAAGCATAGGATGGCGTCTCTATGACAACTACACTGGTTCGGAAGTAGAACATGGCCATGGGAATTTACCAGCAAGGAAAATCAATACGGTAAGAATTTCTTAATAATTAACTGTAAAAGTTAAACAACTGGCTTTGAAAATTATGTACCGGTAATTCAACATTAAAACACATACTTTTATATAGGTATCTTCACCACTAAAGAATTAGGAAAAGAAGGCCAATTATTTTCAACCTCGCTTTTATTCCAGGATACCGAAGAATGTGATCCAATCAGCTGTATGTGCATTCCCATTGGTGATTGTTATGCTGTTGATTATGGATTCAATCCTACATTCCACGTTGGTATACATGACTATGATTACTTCATCCAGCTGACGGTTACCAACCATGCTCGCCTGGTGACCACCCAGACCATCAAGGTATATAATGTCATCTTGCACTTATTGCCTACTTATCTAAGCGTGTGAAAAATTCTATTAACCTGTCACTTAATACAGGAACACATCTTTCTCAAGGTTTCAACACATTTTTATGAAAATTAGAGATGGGACTTACTGATTAATCAATTCTGTTTATTAAGTAGTTAACTTCTATGCAAATTAGGCTTGCCCTTCACCGACAAGCACTGTATACTCAGTGCTTGTGAGTGCACGTGAAAAAATCACATTCTGGCTCAGGTGGGATTCGAACCCACAACCTCCTGCTTACTAGTGCAGATGCCATACTGCTAGGCCACTGAGCTAGCTGGGGTCAGCGGGGTGAATCAAATCCAATATCGCGGCAGGTACCGCACTAGCGGTATGGCATCTGCACTAGTAAGCAGGAGGCCGTGGGTTCGAATCCCACCTGAGCCAGCATGTGATTATTTTCACGTGTACGTACTCACAAGCACTGAGTATATAGTGCTTATCCAAGTCGGTGAAGGGCAAGCCTAATTTGTATAAAATCTATTTCCCGACCAAAAATCATTTAATATTCATAGTTAACTAGTTACTAGTGAACTAGTTAAAACAATAAATTGTGGTTACCGCTGTTAAGAAGGGGAAGATTCAGCAAATATCACTCTCTCGCTCTCTGAATTACATGTACATGTACCAACATTATTTTGGTCAAACATGTCAAAGGGAGACTCTTCGTTGTGGCTAGTATGGATATAAACACATAATTAACCTAACCTCTTCTCATCAACATTTTGTTTCCAATTTAAAGATAACAGTAGACACAACACCTCCGCAAGTAGGTGTGGTGCATGATGGGATACGTGGATCCAACGAGATTGATTATCAGCAGGGCAATGCCCTTTCAGCTCATTGGGAGGGATTCTTCGATGTGGAAAGTGGCGTCAAATTCTACCGGTATATCTTTGGCACTACTTGCTGGGATGACACAACAATGACTCAAACTGTAAGACTATTACATAATTTCTATGTAATTTTCTTCTTTACTCATCGGGGTTAAGGCATAAAATATCTCAGTCAATGGGAGACTTTTGGAGAGTCGGTCTTGAGTCAACAGCGCACGCGCAAACCATGCTTGCACAATCGTGAGCATGCGCGCATTGTATTGCGCATGCGTAAACGTTATTGCGCGTGCGTACACGTGCGTGCGCGTGCGCTGTTGACTCAAGACTGACTCTCCAAAACTCTCCCATTACAGAAAAAAGAAGATCTGTTAAACCTGTTTGTCATTTAAATCTAAAATATGTTTGATCAAAGATGCCTTGAGGCATTTAATGATTCATTGCGTCAACATTTAGAATCTATAGTCATGTTGGTAGGCATTACCACAGCAATCAACTAATGTTGTGTCTTATCTTTCATTGTTTAGATGACCAGAACCACCTCCACCCAAGCTAGTTGGACAGCGACCTCTACTGGCCAGTACTATGTCTCTGTTATTGCTTACAACCGTGCCCTTAAACCCTCATCGGCTGTCTGCTCTGATGGTGTTGTGATTGATTCCACCCCTCCTGAATTATCTAAGATTGGTATCAGGAATAGTCGCATGTGGCCGGGGCTTGCCAAGGATGATGAAAATCACTTGTGGTACATGGATGAATATGGCAGGAGAACAGAGCTCACAAATGCATCCAGTAATTGCAGGTGGGCTTTCTGCACACTTTATCATATTCTGTTTTAACTTGTTAAATGAAGTTTTCTCAACAGCATCATAATATCAAAGGGCATATCTGTTTTAGAATATGCATGTGAAATTGGATGACTAATTTGTTATCCAGCGGTCTTTTATACCCTCATGCATGATGGCCAACATGAAATGGGGTTGATTCTTTAAAGGTAGTATCATACTTTGGTTTTTGTCAAAAAAATACAGATTCGTGGGCAAAAATATCAAGGAGCATACTGTAAGTAATCTGTGAAAATGTCAGTCCCATACGTTGCCCACTTTTTGAGAAAACAGTCAAAAATGGCCACAGTATTTCTTAAGTCTTTTCTCTTTTATTTTTGATCTTTTAAAAGATCAAAAAGATTTCCGGTCGTTGTTTTACAAATTTCTGGATAAATACACCATTTCAGTAGGAAAAAGTTTAACGGTATGTTTCTACAAGCACCATCTTCATACCCTATAAGTTATACGTAAATCTGTGAACATTTCTGTTTTCGTCTCTTACCAAAGTATGATACTACCTTTAAACCTAACCCTCTCCTACTATACACAACTCAAGAGCTGTTTACCACACAAAACCACATCCAGTCTCCACAAGGGGGGACTGGATCAAAAACCACGCATTACTACGAAAACTACAATGTGGTGTGCTGTGGTATTCAGGGTACTGCACTTATTTACCACAGGAAAAAATGTGTGGTAAACTGTGGTATGGAGGTGGGTTAGAGTATTAATTAAGAGGAAATCTCTGCCCATAGTTTACATAGATTTGCATAATAATTTCTATATCATTTCATTTCTGTATAAACCAGATCCAAAGCTACCCCAGTTGATGATGTGTCCATTTATCCAAAGATGGTCGGCTCTAATGACTCTTCCATCATACTCAATGGAGACCTGGACTGTACATGGATCTCAGGCATCCAAGAAAAATTCATTCTTCCCATACACAAACACGTAAGTTTCAAGTATTGTCTCTTGGATTGTGTGTGATGTCCTTGGCTTGCCATAGAGAAGTCAATATTCTAGTTACTTCTATCTTGATGACAGGTGAATATCTTAGGAATAGTTTCCTCTATTTTGATGACAGGTGAATATTTTATGACTAGTTTCCTCTATTTTTGATGACAGATGCATATCTTAGAAATAGTTTCCTATATTTTGATGACAGGTGAATCCAGTGAATATTCTATGACTAGTGTCCTCTATTTTGATGACAGGTGAATATCTTAGGAATAGTTTCCTCTATTTTGATGACAGATGAATATCTTAGGAATAGTTTCCTCTATTTTGATGACAGGTGAATCCAGTAAATATTCTATGACTAGTTTCCTCTATTTTGATGACAGGTGAATATCTTAGGAATAGTTTCCTCTATTTTAATGACAGGTGAACATCTTAGGAATATCTTTTTCTATTTTGATGACCTGTGAATATCTAAGGAATAGTTTCCACTATTTTGATGACAGGTGAATATCTTAGGAATAGTTTCCTCTATTTTGATGACAGGTGAATATTTCTTGGACTGGAGGGGACAAAGAGAGCTCCATCTATGATTATGAGATTGGCCTGAGCAGTGACCCCTCAAGCCGGATCCCTAACCTAGTGACATTCCGGTCATCATCAGGTCATAATCACATTATGATGTACCATCCTCATATCAGTCAAGGATCTGTGTTCTATCTTGTTGTAAAGGCTGTGAACAAGGCTCAGTTACCAACTACAAAGGTATGTCAAAACTTTGACTCTGCATTCATCAAGACTCTAAATCAAACAAACTTTAGACAGAAACACAGAGACAGGCAAACCTCACATTGAGGAAATCATAATATAAAGGAGAAAAAACATTATGAAATTATGCATCACACTCTAACCATACCTAAACCTTTCCCTTTTGAAGGTCATTGGGCCATACATAGTGGACACCAGCCCACCCATGTTTGTAGGACAAGTCACTGTCAGTGTCGATGATGACTACCTGATAGCTGAATGGGGAGATAGAAGCTTCATAGATGATGAAGATACTGGTCTTAGATACCAAGTAGGCATCGGTGAGTCTCATAAACCTAGAGGTATTACTTGGGTGTTCCTAATTCTCTAGACTGTTTAGAATGACTACCTGATAGCTGAATGGGGAGATAGAAGCTTCATAGATGATGAAGATACTGGTCTTAGATACCAAGTAGGCATCGGTGAGTCTCATAAACCTAGAGGTATTACTATGATGTTCCTGACCTGACCTGATAGTCTACCCTGTGGACATGATGGATCTGCTTTGAGAACCTTGTTTTGAAACTTGATTTGTCTTACAAAGACACAGCTGGCATTTAAATGTTTTGTGCTTTTTACATTTGTTTTACCAATATAGGAAGTAGTTCAGGAGGCACAGAAACCCTCGCCTTTCAGACGGAGAGGGTCTACAAAATTGGACCCTGTTCAAGCAGAACATCTTGTGCTGCGTTCTCATTTGGTAGTCTAGACTGGTATCTACATGGCGATCATGAGTATTACGTGTCTGTTAGAGCTATGAATGGAGCTGGACTATCAACCATAGGGACATCCGCTGTCTATCGACACATTGTGCAGCTGCCATCTCTGGGTGTTGTATTGGATGTTGCACCCCCAGGGGAGGAAGACATCATTGACATTGGGGTATGTACAGTATGTGTTTATTTACACATATTGTGATCAGATAAATTAAGTGGGAATAGGGCATGTGCAGAGAAACAGCCCCTGTATCAGTCAAATATTTCACCAAACCAACTTCATGGAATCATACATCATTGCAGGCACGGTTCTAGATCCAATATTTTTGGGGGGGCTTGGAGAGCCATTATTTTGGGGGGGCTAGAAGACCTCAAAAATATGGGGGGCTAGACCCTTCTTCTAACACTCGCTTCTGGTATGTCTTATTAGGGGTAGAAAAACATGCACCTATAGCCTACACAACTCGTTTTTATGTAATTGGCGCTACAAATATCCAGTATTTTCCCAATTGCATTTTTTTTGGGGGGGGGGGGGGGCTGGAAAAAAAAAAAGCCCCCCTCCTAGTAGAACCGCCACTGCATCATTGTACAAAACATCAGAGTGCAACCTCTTTAAGAGTGTTCTTATCCATCACTTAAAAGAAAAAAAATCAACAATTTTCCCATTATTCATTTTCTTTCATATCATTTTATTTTTTGCACGTGTCTTATACAGACTGCCAAAGACGTTGATGTTCAGATGAACACCACGAGCATCTCTGCTCGTTGGTTTGGTTTTGAACATCCTCATCTTGACGTTTATTATGAGATTGCTTTTGGAACAGAGGGAAAAGGTTCCTCAGATATCAGCCATGGTTTCATTGATGTTGGTAACATGACATACCATCGTCTACAGGGACTGGACCTTACACCACTCAGGGTAAGTTCATCACTTGTGAGATTCAAAGTTTGATTGTGAGTTTTGTTTAAAGGTAAAATCACTTTGATTTTTGTCAAAGAAATGCAGATTTATGGGCAAAAATGTTGAATGTTCTGTGTTGGACACCTGTTCCTAATAAAGCTTGCTTCACCCTAACTTGAGCCCTTTCATAGTGATTTTTCCATAATGTATTTCCAGTTAAGATTGTTTCTATCCTTCTTTTATTCTCATTAGACCTACTATGTGACAGTCCGTGCCAATTCCAATGCTGGCAGTGTTGTAGTTGCTTCAGATGGAGTCAAAGTTATTCAGGAAGGCCAGGTATTGGAGCAGGCAACAGCCAAAGATGGACTTGGATGTAATTCTAAAAACAGTAAGTCTCACCTTTTAATTTTTCCAGAAATCTTGTACTCAGTTCCCCGATTGAAGTCCTTTGACTGAGTCATCTCAGCTTGATGGGCCAGACGTCTGGATCTCAATCAACTCTTTCTTGCTTCCTTCTTGCAGTATCGTCAGGATTATCCCATCACTCATTAGCTCAGTATGAGCCCTGTGAGGATGACATCACGTACCAGTCTTCGACGTCAGACATCTCTGCTCGATGGACCATTCCTGAGATTTTACAGCCTTTTGTCACCAACGTTTTCTGGGCTGTTGAACAGGAGATAGAAACAAACCAGGGTAAGTTTATCGGAAAGGTAATTCTTTCTGAAGGTAACTCAGCTGTAGAATTTGGTCCTGAGGCTCTGCAGCCAATTTCACAAAACTTCAAATGTTGTGTACGCAACATTTTGTTGCGTAACTAACACTGCATTTTCCTGCCTTGGTTGCACAAGTTATGCCCGTTTCACAAAACTTACGCAACATTTCGTGAAATCGGCTGCTGGACCAGAAAGTGCTATACTTTCATCTTGCAACCTTGCATTCTTTATTTTGGTTCTGCAGAAGGGAGTGAAACAAACTGGATTACATTGATTGACTCTCAAGATCTTGGCATGGCTTTTCAGCATGTAGAGGCTGGAATAGGATTATTCCCTGGTGCTCACTACAGATCAAAGGTAAATTATACATTACAAAAATTCCATACTACTTGACACTCGGCAAAATGATTACACTTTGTGTTAAATCAAGCAAGCTGTAGAATTTGATGGGTGAGATTTTTCTGTAATTTCTATCATTTTGCCAGCTTCGTTTCTGCCATGCTGATGTATGCTTCAAGCCAATTGTTACCGATGGATTCTGGGTATTATCTCAACCTCCCGAGGTTGGTACCATCACGGTCAGTAACACAGAAACTCTCCAGGGCAAGACGGAGCTTTCTGTCATCTTTCAGCCTTTTGCACACGACTACGTCCGTCATGACAACCCACAAGAATTGATGAATTTCTATGAGTGGAATATTGCCGAGGACGGTGTAGATGGAGCTGTATTGAGTCAGTGGACAAGGATTGAAGATCTGATAATGACCGGAGATGTGGTAAGTTACAGTTTTCATTTGTCCTCCCCTAATGAAACAGAAATTTATTTTTAAGGCATCACAAGCTATCAAGATTGGACACATTACATCAGTTGTATTTCTACACTTCTCTTTGTTTCTAGTTTCGCTTCACTGCATCATACAGTGGATATTTAGACCATGATTCCTGCCTTCGTCTATCACTGAGAGGTTATAATCAAGCCGGCTTGTCATCTGTTGGAAGCACTGAGATTGTTGACTGTGATGATGTCACCTTAGTTGTCCCTCATCTTGTTATTGATGCAGATTGTAAGTATGATGTATTGTAAACTTCCTCCTTACTACAAAATGGCACTGACTTGCTGTATAGGCCTACTCAGTGAGTGATAGTGAGTCACAGTGAGAGTTTAGTGAGTAATAGGGCCTTTACGAAATGGGGCTAGAGGCTAGGCTTGGGATTTATTTTGCTACTGCCATTTTGTGTCCTAAATTAAATGAAGAGCTTGAGATATACGGCAAAGCTGGAGCCTTTCTTCTCGGCTTCGTCATGTGGCCCAATCACTTTGTTTAGTTTTGTAGTCTCAAATGGAGGTAGCAAATTAAGTCCCAAGAATAGCCTCAAGCCATGTTTCATAAAGGCCCCTAGTCAACAGGTTGGCATATGCACTCTGCTTACACAAATAGTCACCTACATGTAGCTAGTTTTTCACTTAAAGGGATGGTACAGAACTGGTGTTTGTGACAAAACCGTTGCTGACAGTGAAAGCACATTATGTTATCCATCATATACCTTAACTGACAAACCTGTAGAAGTTTGAGGTCAATCAGCCATCTGGGTCACAAGAAAATAGTGAAAACCCGTGTACGGAGAACTGTACACATTTCAACGAATGAATAAAACGCTTCGAAGCGATTTATTCCAATCGGAAAATAGTTTCATTTATTTCTCAACGAATATGGCATTTCAGACAAAAACATTTCATGGGATGTTTTCTCCTATCATCACCATTATACTGTGTAAGTTTTATGTGAATCTGTGATTATGAAGTGTATTTTGTCTTACCGATTCTGTACCCTCCCTTTAACAATAGCAGGCGCTGATGATCAAGCATGCACAATGCCATTAAGAAAAAAGCAATTCATTTTCAGGGTTGTTTTCAACTTGTTATCTCCTTGATTCATTTAATTTCTTTGTTTTCTGTTTGTTTTCTTGCAACAGATGTGAGCTTGGAACAGAATGCAGCTTGGTTTCTACCTGACAAGAACTATGCTTCTTCCACTACCACACTATCAGCTGTATGGCCAACTCTGCGTCACAGGGCATATTCCTGGGCGGCCATTGAAGACACTGGATCTACAGTTTATGGACATTTAGATCATGGTCTGCATTATCCATGTGATCATCCAAGGGCAAAAGCATGTGGGGACACAGGTATTAAAGAAAACTGCTCTTGACGAAATTAACTTTAACACAAAGTTGTAGAAATTTGATGAGTTTGCAAATTAATTTTCAATTTTCTTCTAACAGATAAAGAATTTGTCAACATCAATGGTTTGTCTCTTGTACATGGGAAGCATTATCGTGTTTGTATCCATGCTGATGAGGTGGTATTAGAGCATGAGGTTTGGCAAGAAACACTACCCTCAGTGTCCAGTTGTAGTGATGGTGTTGTCATAGATACGACCCCACCGACCCCCGACATTGTGTGGATTGGTTGGAATCAACATCAAATATACCAAGTTAGTAAATAATGTAATGTAATCATTGGTAATGTAGACATTATAAACTAAAAAACAAGACATTCAAGTTATAACCAATCTTACCCTCCCTAACCCTCCCTAGCTATATCCTATTTTGTCCTGATTCTCTCATCCATTTATGTGTATCTTTACTTGCATGTTCTTGTCCTCTTGTCATTTAGTCTTTGAGAAAGATCCTGCTAGGATCGAAACTCGTCCGGCCCTCCTAATTACTCTAAGCATTTTAAATCAATTGATGTAAAGACAAAGCGTGACATTTCTGAAGTATGGATTTTCAGGGATACAGATGTTTTTGTTACATTTTGTTGCCAGAGTTCAAAGTCTGAGCTAGTTATTCACTGGAAGTCATTTGTGGATGTTGAAGAACATGGCTTAGCACGGCACCATTCAGGGATTAAGTACTATGAGTATGCCATAGGTGAGTTTGTAAGATTAAAAACAACTCTAATGTGAACACAAGGTGATACATGTAGCTACAACCAGGCCTACATTTTATAATTCTGGAGAATACACTTATAAATATTAATCAAGTATTTAATTTATTCATTCAATATAAAAAAAATGAAAGTGCTATCATTCATAACCTGTTTTGATTGTGATGCTGTCTTAAATATTGACTTGGTCATTTGATTGTTACTTCAGCAAGTCACCTCTTTAAAAACAAAATTGTTGATTTGTTTCAGGTTCTATGCGAGGTGGAAGTGATGTGAGGGAATTCACACGAGTTGGTATCACCAATAATGTCATTGCACATAACCTCAGATTACAAAATGGACAAACGTACTTCGCAACTATCAGGGGTAAGTTATAAGGCTTGTAAATTTCGTAAGATTGATAAGGGGTTATTTTTACTCTCATTCATCGAGTTTCTTTTTATTGTTTCCAAAACAGCCACTGATTTTGTTGGTCTGTCTGCTGTAGCGATGTCTGACTCGGTCATCATTGATTACTCGCCACCCGATGTTAGTTCCAGCCAAACTTTGAATATTGAGGGCAGTTTTCTGCAATCAACAACTTCAGTCTTGGCAAGGTAGGATTTTGACTTGCTACATTGAACTATCATTTCAAGGGATGAGATTGACCATTGATAAAAATGTCTGAAAACAGCTGACAGGGAGCATAAAAAGTCTGAAATCTGAAAATCTCCTATAGGCCTACTTTTGTACACAGCCTGTGAGGAAACAAATCTGAAATTCAAAACAAAAAAGTCTGAAATCAGACTTTAATCTGAGAAATCTCATCCCTGTATTTCCCTCATTGGTATTCATTTATTTCTTGAATTAATTAGAATTGTGCATGAGGATTGAAGAATTTATCTTACATTTCTCATGTTCTTTTATCTTTTTGCAGTTGGGAGCATGTTTTCTCCGATGATGAGAGTGGCATTGCATATTATGAGTGGGCTGTTGGATCATTACCTGGTCATGCTGATATCATGCCATTCACTCGAGAAGACTCAGAGTCAGGAGTTAGCGACCCATCACGACCTTTGACCCTTCAAGAAGGTCACTCCTATTTCATTTCTCTAAAGGTAATCCCTGAATGTTCTTGCAAATTAGGGTTGATGCTCAACATACGTGTACAGACATATGTTGAGACACGGTAATGAATGTGCAGTACATGTAGAATCATGGTGCACCTTAAGTGCGATTACAACTATTAGACTTATTTTGTTATGGTTTGATATCTTAAACTGTCAGTATCCCAACTCTACTTCACCTGATCAAACTGAAACTGGGGTTCAGAGAGTGAAGTACATGTATGTCTCCTGCTGCTGAAACTGAGAACCAAGTTATCAACATTTAAAACTAAGTTGCTTTATACATGTACTTGTATTTTGACCAGTATTTTGACCACAGAAATTTTTGGAATTGATGAAACAATGGGAGACTTTGGAGAGTTGGTCTTGAGTCAACAGCGCACGCGCAAACAATGCTTGCGCAATTGTGAGCATGCGCGCGTTGTATTGCGTGTGCATGCGCGTGCGTGCGCTGTTGACTTGCAAACCGGTTTTCCAAAGTCTCCCATTAGGATAAAGTACAGAACTACAGATGATTTGCTGAAAAACAAGCAAATCATTTTAATACTTTTAATTATAAGATCAAATGTTAATTGCATATGCATCACCATCACTGCCAAAGTGTTCGCTTTCACCCAATAATTGTAAATCCATTAAGTAATAACTCTGAAGGAGTTATTGAGCCTCTCTAACGACAAAGTTCTGTATTACTTTTTTTTTTTATTGTTATATTTTTGTTGCTTGACTTCTGAGACCAGCTTCTTCCGGTCAAACAGGAAGTAGCTCCTCATTTAAAAGTGGTAAGAGGTAGGATCATGATTCTTTCACCAAAAGTAAATGTTAGGCAAGGTCTTTCTTTGTGACACATTGCTTGACCTCTGTGACCTCTACTTCCGGTCAAACAGGAAGTAGCGCCTCATTTAAAAGTGGTAAGAGCTATAGGATCGTGATTCTTTCACCAAAAGTCAAAAGGCACGTCTTTCTTTGTATAACATTTTATATATTTATATATCAATTTATAATATCATATATGCAGAAAAGCCTTATGTGCTGTTTGCAACAGCCATAAATGTCTAGTTTGTTTGTTTGTTTGTTTTTTTAGGCCATCAACACAGTTGGACTAATCACATTGAAGAGCTTTGGGGCATTTACGGTTGATGCTAGCCCCCCATTGGCTGGTCATGTCCTTGATGGCGATCCATCAACCGCACCGGCCAATCACAGAGACCGTGACTTTCAAGATGACAGGACATCTCTCGGTGCATTCTGGGAAGGGTTTCATGATCCACATAGCGCCCTAGTTGGTTATTCCTGGATGGCTGGAATATGTAAAGGCTGTGATGATGTTATACCACAACAGCAGGTCGGATTGGATACAAGTAAGTCCTACATCGGTATTTTAAACAATGGGAGACTTTTGGAGTGGGTTGTCGATAGAGGGCAGCAAACTACCGTTCTCCTGAAAATTTCTGTACATTTTTAAGTATGGCGATTGTCCAAAAACTTTCCAAAATTCACAGGAAAATGCTGTGAACATCAAATTCAGGCAATTTACAATTACCGTTAAGCTTCACATTGCCGCCCATCCCAATTTTGATGCCCGAAAACACAAAGTGAAATGTTTATGTTTGGCAAGGAATAATGTGCTAGGTCTCGCTTGCCAAAGTAAAATCTTTGTGCACAAAACACTATGCTGTTTGCCGTCGGCCACCATGATCATTTGTAACTCTTTTGATGGCCAATCTCCACAGATTCTGCATTTGTTTGTTCATAGGAATTCATGTCCTCCCCTGCCATCACAACCTGCACAGTATTTTCACGACCTTGTTTGACGAAGGTTGTGTTTACGATGAATATTAGTGCACAAAAGCAATGGCAACAAAATCGACGCACTTTTCCCAAGACTGCATGGTGTATCGTGCCCTCTTGAGATTAACAATGGTTAGTCAAAAGTCTCCCATTGCTGCTAATTCCTCTAAGTAATATTTGCACAGGATTAGAGCATTAGTTTCATCAAAATTTCCCCTTTTAATCAGTATTTGCATGATTCTGCATTAGATGCTGTTGCAAGGAATCTGCTTCTTGTGCCTGGTTTGACGTACTATGTGACAATTGTGGCCTGTAATGCTGCAGACCTGTGTACCTCTGTGACCACTGATGGGGTCATGGTTGATGATTCTCCTCCAGTGCCTGGTCATGTGTATGATGGTAGGCCTGGTGCAGGTGATATCAGTTCCCAATCCTCAAGGTTGGTTTAATCTGTATACATGGTGCTTCTCCCCGCAACAATCTTGCTCAGTTTCTTAGCACTTGAGGCATTTTTAGCAGAATTTGCTTCGTTCGGACAAACAAATCTTTACAGCAATAGCACTGCGCACTTGCGCTAAAAATAGCACCGAACCTCAGACAAAGCAACGTGGCTATGCAAACGTGTGGTGAGTGGGGGTATGTGCATGCATGGTGTGACGTCATTAGTGCGGAACGCTATTAATTAAAAATATGAAAGCAAGTAACGAACTGCTGTAAAACTGCTCAATAGCCAAAATAATGACCTGAAATTTATCAAATGCATGGAGTTGGGAGGGCCTGACGCTTTTCGATCCTAGCAGGATCTTTATCGAAGGCTACAAAAATATGTTTAGTTTATAGTAATTTATTACTTTGAACACATTTGAAAGAGACAATGGGGCTGGAAAGGTATGCCGCTTGCAAAGGTATGTTTTTTCAGGCATAAAAATCAGAATACTTAAAATTATAAAATAAATGTCTTCCCGTTGTTCAAGATGATGTATTTTCCCACTAATGATTTCCAATTAATTTAATTTAGTTTGTTTTTTATGTTGTGATGTTCAGGATGGAATTATCAGCTCATTGGTGGGGATTCCATGATCCTCATTCAAGCTTGTCTCACTATGAATGGCGTGCTGGTATGCAACCTGGTGCCGATGATATCTTGTCCTCTACACGTATTGAACTATCTGAAGATGCTATGACATTCCTACCAGAATCTGACCTCATGCCTCTTAACACTGATGTCTATATAACTGTCCGTGCATATAACTGGCTCGGTTTGTGGAGTGAAGCTACATCTAATGGATTCCGTGTGGATTCTAGTCCACCTGTTATTGTCAATCCACCTGTTGCTGATCAGACTATGGGAATGGTGGTTGACAATACTCAGGTAAATATAGTAGTGCTGGGCAAAATCGGATAATTTCATATCCGGTTTATACTGATTGCAAAAAAAATCAGGTTAACATTTGACCTTTGTAATCACATGCGACTTGCACAACGTGAGTGATTTATGGTCCATATATATGTCTCCTTCAATGTGATCGGCGCTTGCGGAATGCTTTTTACGATGTCATTTTTAAGATCAAGCATTTAGATCAAGTACATACATGTACAATGCTTCTTTAAGATCAAGTATGCGAAAAGCGTATTTCTACTTGGCAAATGGACAAAATAACTGACTGAAATTCAAGTGTGCATGCACTTATGGGTTGTTGAGCATGAGCCAATCGTTCGTCTGTTTGTTATTTTCCTTTCAGTTTCGGTTAACGGTTAGTAAAAATTTGTAACCGGATAATTGAAACCGGCTCATAATATCCTGATAAAAAATCCCAGCACTAGTAAATAGCCAGTATAAAGTAAACAATGTATCACTGTATGATCTAGTACTGAACATCCATGGGGTCTTTAACTATCTCTAGTTTCATATTAATTCTGAAATGACCCTCACTTGTGAGAGGGACTGCATTTTCTAAATGAATTCTTTCCTTTCAGGTACTTCAAGATCTGCTTCACTTTTCCTGGTTGTTCAATGATCCAGAGAGTGGAATCAAAGACCAGTATGTGTCTGTACACACACATCACAACGGAGATGTCAATATCCTACCAGTCAAGGTACAGATGTATAAAGGGGCAATCTACTTCTATAGAGAGCGTGCACGTGACGTCACTTGACAGCTTATCGGCCATTTTGGACGGCAGGCGTACGCGTGGTACCAGCAGCATCATATGCACGCACTTCTGCTTGCACGTCCGGTTGATTTGCAAGCTACGCGAACGCATGTGGGTTACATGTATTCACTGTACGTACGTGCATTAAACACGTGTTCAGCGTTGCCGTCCAAAATGGCTTCCTAATCACGCGACTGCACGTCCTCTATAGGAGAAGATGGGGTTCAAACTCACTTCATACTTCACTTTGCATATACACATGATTAGTATGAATCAGGCTAGGTACATTCCCCACCCCCACATGTGTTGCGTAGTTAAAGGGTTCCTGCAGTGCTTCAGTCAAGTTATTTTATTGCCCTCATACAGAGAATATACTGACAGATAATGAATGGCAAGTCTTATTTTGGTTTCAAAACTAGCGTTTGGTTTTCATTTGAATGCCTTTGCAAAATGGGGGATTTTCATGCATGCTCATGTGGGGAACCAACAGCAAAGTACATGTATAATGAAAAAACATAAACAATGAAGAGGCAAACTTGCCTCACAAAAATGGTTTGGCAAAAATATTAAACCACCGGTTGAGTGAAAGGAACAATAAAACCCATTAAGGAGGAAAAGGTCTGTCAGAAAACCAATAAAACTTTTCGTGCACAAATCAATTGGGTTACCCGGATGACATAAGTTTTGCTCATGAATATGGAAATTCTAATTAGCATACAAACAACCCCGTTGTTAACCCCAAAAGAGTGTGAGGAAGTGGGTAAAATCACAGGCCTCATTGGAGAGACCCTTTAAAACAAATGGTAATCGGTTGTGGCAATTTGTTGAAGTATAATGAATGATGTGGGGGTGCTGTAGCCTAGTGGTCTGGCGTGTTGAACTCAAAGTCCATGGTCACTCTACAGATGGTGGGTTCGAATCCAGCCATGGGTTAATGGTTCTTGCGTCCTTAGGCAAGACACTTTGCCATATATATTGCTCTTCTTCACCCAGGTGTGAATGGGTACATTTTATGCAAGGGTAGAGATGGCTTGATCATGCCCAGGGAATTGAGATGGTTTCAGGAATGTAAATTACATGTATGGCCCGATGACCAGGGATAATAATTGATTTGCGCCATGAGTGTCCATTATTATTATTATTTTATACTGTAGTCTCCGATTCAAATTTATTTGGACAGATATCTGGCAGCGAGATCGACCACACATTCACCAATCTGACATTACATGACGGCAGTCGTTATGTTGTTACCGTAGCAGCCTGTAATTTCGCCGGACTCTGCACAGAATCTAAGGAAGAACCCTTATTGGTAAGACAATAAGACATCCACCCAATGTGCAAAAATATGATTCATTTATTTAACTTTACTTAGGCCTATTACTTTTATTTTTACTTTACTTATTTAACTACTGATTCACAACTCTTAGTAACTAATGCTCATTGTTCAACTTGAGCTGACATTAGTATGCTGAGCAGAGCTACATGATGTAGCCATGTACATAATGTTTACATTATGTTAATTCTTTGAAGGTCATTTGCTTGCATAATATGCAAGCAAATGACCATATATTATGTGTCTTTAGCTGTTTAGTGAGTTCAGTCTGATATGACTTAATTTCATTTGAGTTGATATGCAAATTAGGCTTGCCCTTCACCGACGATGTGGATGAGCACTGTATACTCAGTGCTTGTGAGTGCACGTGAAAAAATCACATGCTGGCTCAGGTGGGCTTCGAACCCAAGACCTCCTGCTTACTAGTGCAGATGCCATATCGCTAGGCCACCGAGCTAGCTGGGGTCAGCGAGGTGAATCGCATCCAATATCGCGGCGGGTACCGCAGTAAATCATGAAAATTAAATGATTTTGGTTGGTCCGCAGCTAGATCAGTGGCCTAGCGGTTTAGCATCTGCACTACTAAGCAGGAGGTCGTGGGTTCTAATCCCACCTGAGCCAGCATGTGATGTTTTCACGTGCACTAACAAGCACTGAGTATACAGAGCTCATCCACGTCGGTGAAGGGCAAGCCTAACATGCATTTTATCTATTTCCCAACCAAAATCATTTAATATTCATCATTTGAGTTACAAAACCAGTGTATCATTATCAAGTCATTACAGCACTCACAGAGAGTTATATACAACTAATGAAGAATTCTGAAAACAAGTCACAGTTGAGTAGGGTGTGAAGTTTTGCATGGTGGAGAGAATAGAATGAGTAAGACTTGCTGTGACACCATGTATACTCTGCTAGCCTAGAAGATGTGTGGTCCTGAAAAGGAGAATCCACTCTCATTGGTACTTTCAGGACCACACATCTTCCTAAAAGAGTATTATACATGGTGTCACCGCAAGTCTTACTCATTTAAGTCACAGTTGATCAAACATGGTAATAATAAAAGATGCTTACAACTTACCCATATTATTGACTTTGTCAGGTTGATGGGAGTCCACCATCCACTGGAACATTTGCTGTTGCTACTGAGAGTGCTGCAAACCTCCAGCGCCATCAGAATGTCTGGCCAAGCAGTGCTATGGTATGCTGATCATCCTATACAAGAAAAAAATGTAGTCCATTGATTAATATGACTTGAAGCTATGCATGGTGGAAGTACTAAAAGAAAAGGTAGGTTTGAGGTGACACCATGTAATCTCTTCTGTGAGAGTGTGTGGTTCTGAGAAGAACTGTTATCTCGACGTTCCGAACAGTGTGCTCTGTTCGTCCTCAGGGGAGTGACACTCTCCTGAAGAGGAACAGAGCACACTGTTCCGAACGTTGAGATAATACCAACAGTTCTTCACAGAACCACACACTCTCACAGTTCTACTTGGTGTCACCGCAAACCTACCTTCTCTTTAATAGTCCATTGATTGTAACATCCATGGAATGCATAAATATACACAGTATGAACCCGGTATTCTGTGAGAGCTATCAGGGAGAGCTTGTGCCAGGATTTTTCTGGAGAATTTAACGACTATCAAGTTTCATTTTTGGTATTTAATAGACTGGACAACTTCATCATACAAGCTGGATGACATGGTTGGAGGATGGTACTTCTGGTAGTTCACTAGCTTTGGCTTGGTTGGGATTTGCTGATGTACATTCCGGTATCCATCACTACCGTCTGTCTGTTGGAAGCACGTACGGAGGCACAGAACTCACTCCGGTATTTATGAAACACAATAACTTTAGCTCATCACTTCCATGGTACGTAGTTACTTATTCAGCTTTCCAACTGTAGTCCTGCCCAATGTGATACAACCCCTGGGGCATGTGAATGTGCATGTGTTGGAATGTAATCACCATCAGTGCGTATCAGTGAAATTCTCCAATATAATAGGTACTGGTATTGAACTTAACTTGGCCTCAGTCAGATTTTTCTATAGTTGCATTTGTAACCCACTAGAGTGTACCATTACAATGATTCTTATTACAAATATCCTGTATTCTTTATCAAACAAACAAACAAACAAAACGGATGAATGTACCAATAAAATGTGAGACATTTCATCACCCTCTTGCAGAATGGACCAGTCCGTGTAGACCACAATAATGATGGTACGTCATTGGATGAAGGTGTCATACAGACAGCAATTGTACCGCTAGAGGGCGGTATAACAAGCCTTGCCCACCCTGCTTATCTCTACATCTCCATTTGGGCTGTTAATGGGGTAAGTAACTTAAGCCGTTTATGAAACAGAGACTCAGGCTCAGGCTCGGGCTCAGGCTCCAGGTCTGACATCCATCATGCTGGAAATATAGGTTGTATTTTTTAATTGAAACCGAAGTTTTGTTTTTTTCCTTTTCAGACTAGAGAATGTACTTCTGAATCGTAACGCAGCCAAAAGCATCTCAGTATTTTGGTACCCGTTATTCCAGAATGGATTCACGAAATGGAGCTGAAGCCCTATACGACCTATACGACCTATATGCGCCAATAATTATTTCTAGGGCTACGAATAATTAGTAATCAAATATTGAAAAAAAAATTGATTGAATATTTGATTTATTCGAAACAGCCCTAATTATTTCTGATCTATTTTCCTGTGTGAGATTTTGCAAATTTGTCAAGAGAAAGACTTGTTTCAAGACCTATTATAGAAGTGCCTATTTGCTTCTATATAGCACAGCAAAAATTAATCATCTTCTGTCACCAGATTTATGCTCTCTTGATCATACTTTTGTACCATAGTTACCACAACTACCTGCTACATTGTTCAGTGTGTAAGTCAAGAAAGAACAATAGGTTTACCTTTCACAACACAGTTACATTCATGAACCAAACATTTAATATCCAGGCGAACACTTGGTGCTTTTGAGCAAGAAAAGATTCATAGGGTTCTTTTATAGAGAAGATATTTTGCAAATTCACATACTTTGTAAATGTTAGCGACTGCCAAGCACAAAGAGGCCAATCAGTGAAAGCATAGTGGCAGGTGCAGCATGTAATCATTTGCATAATTAATTAGCAACAGTGAGCAAAGTTATCACACTTGTTGCTTGTGGGACAATCATTGTTCAATTCTCAACTCTCATGTAAAGTTGGGATGTATGTTATTGTTTTCTTTTCTCAGGTTGGGATTCCAAGTAATCGCTACCATTCCACATTTGAAATAGCCCACGCCTCGCCCAATGAGGGGGCTCTTGTCCTGCATCGACGCTGCTCACCTACAACATGCGAGGGCCACTGTACATGTGAAGGTTGCACAACAACTTTTGTCCCATGTAATGATGTCACAAACAGTGAGTACGGTATAAAACGTTCTATACAACCAAAATGTCCCCATCTGAAATCATTTATCGCCCAATTGCTAAAGAAACCCAGGCGCGGTTCTAGAGCCAAAATTTGGGGGGCTAGAGGAGCCATTATCTTTTGGGTGGGCTAGAACCCAATATTTTGGGTCTTCTAACACTCACTTCTGTTATGTCTTATTAGGGGTCGAAAAACATTCGCATAAAGCCTACACAACACTTTTTTTTTTTATGTAATTGGCGCTTAATAACTGAAAAAAATCCAATATTTTTCAAGATGTTTTTGTTTTCAATTGCATTTTTTTTTTGGGGGGGGGGGGGCTAGACAAAATGTTTGGGGGGCTACAGCCCGCCCTAGCCCCCCCCCCCTCCCCCCCCCCCGCACTTGAAGAAACCTCTTCTGAATGAACCTCCACTGTTCTTTATAGATAATCCCAACACAGAGATAGTGGTTCTGGACACTGTGGACTTGACAGTTGATGATATCAATACTGTAATTGATATCGATCATACAGCCACTCAGTATATGATGGCTGCAGCATGGAGAGTAACAGAACAGAAAGGACTGAACATAAAGTGGTGAGTTTAAATGATGATATATTAATTATTTGATTGAATGCTTGGAGTTGTGAGGGTCTGATGCGTTTCGATCCTAACAAGATCTTTCTCAAAGACTAAAATTATTTCATTAAGGTGTGATATATGATTGGTATAGGTCACAGAACAGCACTCACACTTGATCCTGCATCGGGGACATGAAATAATAAGCTTGTGAAAATGTGAGATTTTAACCAGACATCTGAGTCACAAGAACAATTTTCTTATAAAACATAAAGAATGGTTTTGATCTTACCCCAAGATCAAAACTGTTTTGTGATACACTTCTTGTGTGTAAGAACGCTATATACTGTAAATGCCTTTAAACATTTCATGGATCATCTATTGTTTTAATATTAGGTTGGAGTGGAGTATTGGTGATGATACATCTTCATCTATTGAACCTGTTGGTGTCTTTGATCAAGCCTTAGATAGAGTTTGGTTTGATGTTGGTCAGGACAATCACATCATCATTACACTGGATAAAGGTACATCAGGGCTCAAGCTTTCTGAAAAAAAGCACTGGGGTCGATTTCACTAACGCTTTGCTATCATCGCTAAAGCCCAAATCCATCGTTAAATGGAGAATTGATTGGTACTTTGTGTATAAACAATTTTCCGTTTAGCGATGGATTTGGGCTTAGCGATGATCTCAAAGCGTTAGTGAAATCGGCCCCCTGGACAGCAGGTCTAGCAATTGAAGCATTTTACTAGCCCTGAACTTTTTTCACTAGACTTGTGGCATTCATGTAGAGGAAAGCCATAATTGTATGCAATATTGTGTCAAAAATCATAAATTTAGGCAACATTTTAATTGTGCAAGGAAAACAAAATCACTAGACTGCCGGACTAGTGCAGTACACACTTTACTAGACTGACAGTGAAACCACTAGACTCGGTCCAAGGTCTAGTGGATATTTCGAGTCATATGAGGATGAGGATTTAATAATTGATTTGAATTGATTCATTTTTCTTTCAGAACACAAGCTGTTGGCAGGGGATAAATATCACGTATTCCTACGTACTTGGTATGGTGATGATACATATGCCATATTCAGATCGGATGGAATCATTCTTGACATTACATCGCCTAAAATTTCAACAATCAAAGGATCTAAAGTAAGAAAGATTAAAGTTTCATTTTTGCAGCAGCATATTTGATCAGATTTTGTAAAGATTTTGCAGTTAATAACTCCTTAAGACATTTGTGAAATAACCACAAGGGAAACTGACTGAGTTATTTTAAGTCATTGAAAAGTGAACAAAGAAAAATTGACTGGAGCGGGATTCGAACCGGCGACCTCCTGAATACCGTACAGGCGCTCTACCAACTGAGCCATCCAGCCCTATGTTGGTGGTGACCCCAATAGTCAACTATCCTTGTTCGTTTGGCAGTCAGAAGCCATGAAACCACGCACACACCGCCACACCCCAGGGATCGTTTCAATGATACACGCAACAATGCTGCAACCTGGGAACGGTACATGGGGGATCACTCAAAGAGGATACGGCTTTTTAATTATTATATTCGTGAAATAACCACAAGGGAAACTGACTGAGTTATTTTAAGACAGTTAGAAGTACTGAGAACTGCAATCCAGGGTCTTCTGTACACCATTATGATAGGCCTATTCATATACCTATAGTTTCATTCTGATTATTATTCGTGAAATTATCATTCAACTGAAAATATCAGAAACCTTTAGATATAGTGGTTTGTGAGCGGTTTCATGGGCTTTAATGCTTTCTGACTGCCAAACTTACAAAGATAATTGACTATTAGGGACACCACCAACATAAGGCTGGATAGCTCAGTTGGTAGAGCGCCTGTTATGTGCAGTTCCGGAGGTCACTAGTTCGAATCCCGCTTCAATCAAATTTTCTTTGTTCACTTCTCAATAACTTCCCATAGATATCAGTGCCATTATACATGCATATTATATAAACAGCTCAATAAGGAACACATGTAGATTCTGCAGTAGTCTATGTATATCCTTTACATGGTGACTTTTCTGAGAAGAGTAATTTTCTAATTCTTTCTTTTACTCAGGTGAAGGATCTAGCAAGAGCAGATTCCACTAAAGATACCGATTACTTGACAGATCCTAACACAGTGTACATCTCATGGCAGAGAGTATTCCTAGATCATTACATGTCACACTATCAGGTGTCTCTAAGCACTTATCCAGGAGGTAAATAAAAAAGCCAACTTTGTCATCTCATCTCTACGAAGCTGTATTAGGGACATGCTGAAAAAATTAATTTGCGTCTCTCTGACCTAACTCGTACTTACGAGTTATATGTCGTACGAAAGAGTTATATGTCGTACAGTGTACGTACGAGATATAAGTCATACATACGACTTATATGTTGAAAGTACGACTTATGAATCGTGTCTCGTACATACGAATTACATCTCGTATGTACAACTTACATCTCGTACGTACGACTTACATCTCGTACGCATGACTTACATCTCGTACGTACGACATACAACTCGTACGTACGACTTATATCTCGTACGTACGAGATATGATTCATAAGTCGTACGTACGAGATATAAGTCACACGTACGATTTCGTACGTATCACATATAACTCGTATGTACGACATATAACTCATACAAATAAATTTTTTCAGCATGTCCCTAATACAGCTTCGTATATCTCCTTCAGTTGATATTAAAAATCAGTCCAGTCTATGAGATACTTCCATGGAGCAGTTGCTTTTAAACGTGCCGACTGCTGAGCGCTAAAAGTTTCACTTTGGGAATGCAGGTTACAAGTTTAAATTTCATATAATGTACATGGATTGTAAAACTGGTAACCAAGCTGATATTCTTGCTTATCATGAATATTTGCTTAATGATATTTCTGCTTTGCACTGCATCAATTCAAAATAATGGTGATAACAGCCCTCCAGGCTTAATTTTGTTATATTCCAGAATGGTAAAATACAATTTATTTGTAAGAATTAAATGTTTGTTTTCCACAGGGGAAGATATTCGTCGTTTTGCTGATCACACCTATTTAGCTAGTGATTCTGCCAGACAGTTTACCAATCTTAACCTGCAGAATGGATTGCGTTACTATAGCAATGTACGAGCATTCAACAAAGCTGGTTTGCACACGCTCAAAAGTAGTGACGGTTTTGTGATGGACACAAGGCAGCCAGATGCTGGACTGGTGTTTGATGGGATAGGTATGACAATAAAACTCAATGAATGGATAGCAATTCACTGTAAAAAAAACACTTACCAAAAACACTTTCTTCTAAGAATTTATGGTTATTAACCCAATCTTCTCGAGCGATACACACCTGGACCAATCATCCTTACACTCACAGACATACATGTAATTGTGTTTCCCTGCTGACGAGCCTTAATGTAACTCTGATGTTTTAATTTGTTGCAGATCTTTACGATGTTGAATATCAGAATTCCAGTCTGCTTATCACTGCCTCGTGGCATGGATTTGTAGATTTGGAATCTTACATTGACCGTTATGAGTGGTGTGTAGGCCAGACTCAGGATCCTACAAATGATGGCATCATGCCCTGTGCTGATGTTGGAATACATGTGTCATCTTCTAAGACTCTACAACAACCTCTCACAGAGGGTAACAAATTTTACATTTCATCATCTGAACACAGAGGCACACAAGTAATGCCAAGATATTGAATCTAACTGTCTAGTCTGAGTTAAAAAACATTTCTGAGACCCTTTACCTCTTGTTGCATTAAACTGTAAAGGAAGGAAGGCATCAAGCATTAGTTAATATTCATCCTGACCCTGTCTGTTTTGTCTCTCATAACAAACCCTAGCTCGGTGTCTGCTGTTTATGTCAGACACTTGTTCAGAGAGTGAATTTGTTTCTTTCTTCATCACCAGGTCTCCGTTACTACTCCAAGATAACAGCTGTTGATGCAGCTGGCTTACGATCTGAGACCATCTCATCTGACGGCTTTGTCGTCGACACAACTCCCCCTGAGCCTCAAGAATACATCCAGATTGGGGATAACCTGATCCAGAATCCATCCTTCGAAGAATTGTCGGAACCAGAAAGCCCAGGTGATTGAATTTTAAAGACATTGTCAAGCAAGGAACTGTGATTTTTTGAAACATTTAATTTGAAAACAAAAGCAAATCATAATCATGTGCAATTTTTCTTCTTGGCAGATATTGAAGTTTCAACAGTCATTGCTGAAAATGCAACATCACTTGATGTGAACGCAACTGCGAATTCATCAGCAGAATGGATGCCTTCCCCTAATAATAATGACACTGATATGACAACTGATTCACCACCATCCACATTATATACTACCAGTGCAGCACCAATTCTAAAACCATTACCTTGGGTTGAAGGGTCTAACAGCCAATTCCAGGTCGTCAACTCTGGAAACAAATTTGCCAAGGACGGATATTCCTTCTTGTCTCTACACGGATCCATCTCTCAAACATTCAGTACAACGCCCGGAAGACACTACCTGGTTATTATCTTTGCAAGCCACGTGATACCTTCCCAGGATCCTTTAGTGAATCAAGAAGGTCGCATTGAAGCCCCGGGATTGAATCGTGTCTTTAAATTATACGACAGACTGGCCGAATCTCACTCAGACCAGACTCTAAGGTCTATTAAGTGGCATGAGCACAGGTTCTACTTCACAGCCAAGGGAGATATGTCAACTCTTACCCTCTCATCAGTGGGACGATCCAATGGCATACTGTTAGACAACATTCAGGTACTAATATGAACACTTTCAAACTTTTTTGCAAAGCAAAGACAATGGTGACTTGTTCTTTTTTATCGTTTGTTACTTGTTAGTAAACAATTTTGCATTTTTTTGGAATGCTGTGTGTGCTTTGTCACAGGTGAGACTACTGACAACTGGACCAGGAACAGGTGATGGGTCAGTTGAAGTCCACACTCAGTTCATTCACAAGTGGTCATCTATTCAAGCCAAGTGGCATTTCATTGATCCAGAGAGCCCTATAGTGGACTATAGCTGGGCCATTGGTATGTCTATTTTATTTACTTTTAATCAAGTTTGTGTAATTGCATTCATACAATTAATTGTTTCCATCTCAGACATGTCACAAGGCATGCTCTTGTAATCTTTCCATGATTTCCTTTCCACCAATATCTCAGGTACTACAAAAGGTGGGACGCAGCTACAAAGTTTCAAATCGGTCGGCATACAGACGGATGCTATTAACACCAAGCTCAATATGGCACATGGTTCCAATGTCTACATCACTGTGACAGCTACAAATGCAGCTGATCTCATTGCCGTATCAACCTCTGATGCTGTCCTGATCGACTTAACCCCTCCCATAATACACTATGTCATTGATGGTGGAAGCGAACAGGGTAAGTGCAGTTCTAATCTGCTTGGTAAACCATTGAAAAGTGAACAAAGACAAATTTACTGGAGCGGGATTCGAACCGGCGACCCCCAGAATACCATACAGGCGCTCTACCAACTGAGCCATCCAGCCCTACGTTGGTGGTGACCCCAATAGTCAATTATCTTTGTTCGTTTGGCAGTCAGAAGCCATGAACCACGCACACACCGCCATACCCAAGGGATCGTTTCAATGATATACGCAGCAATGCTGCAACCTGGGAACGGTACATGGGGGATCACTCAAAGAGGATACAGCTTTTAATTAATATATCATCAAACCATATCATCATTGTAAACCTCAGACCATTGATTAGTGAAATTAATACTCAGCAAGTTGAATTGAATATCTACTGAATAATGTTTCTTGCTGTACGTACTTTCCTTTTGGCAGATATAGATTTCAGTTCAGATGATGTTTCTCTGTCATTCAGCTGGTCAGCATCTGATCCTGAGAGTGGTATTGAGCATTGTGAGTGGGCTGTTGGTAAGTGAAATTTGACTAAGTTACAAATTTTGAGCTCAGCCAGCTGTATACTTTAAATCTTACACAAAATGTAAAAAAAAACAAAAAACATTATTTTTACTGTAGTTGTGGGAAGTTGTCCCTATAGTCTTTGCCACATACATGAGTTTAGGGGGCAATATTGCTACACGGGGTTTAAAGTCCCAAGAATCAGGTTGAACATTTTGGAACAATCAAAATTGTCCCCTTATCACAGTGTACATGTAGCCCTATGCCTACTCAGAAAATCAAACAATAATTACTGCTAACAATTAGTTGTAAATTATTTATTGAAATATCTGGTCAGTACTCAGTAGGACTAATTTTGGGGCCTTAAAGAACTGATGGTTGATTAATTTGCTTTGTTCATCAATAACTCTATAAATAAATCAAAATTGATTGATTAGATTGAACTCAAAAAGTTTTCAAATTAATCTGATTTGTTTTCAGGATCACAATCTGGGGTTGATGATATTCTACCATTGACACCAACACCCGAAGCCAAGTTTAGCCACACTGCAAACCTATCTCAAGTCATGGTGGAGGGCCAGCGTTTGTTTGTCACTGTCATATGTTACAATTATGCAGAGAAGTCCTCCAGGAAATCCTCCGATGGTATTACCATATTAACTGAGCCCCCTAGTGTAACAGCAGCTGTAGTCAATATCAAGACATTGTCAGAGACTCAGTATGAAACACGTGGTGGGTACCAGTCACAACAAGACTTCATCAAAGGATCATGGGATGGATTTGTAGATCCATTTGGAATCCAGTACTATGAGGTAAGTAATACAACTTACAGTACTCTTGTTATAATGTTCACAATCTGACACAGCCCTACGGAGATTCTCAGATAAAAGACCTTTATCTCTAAAATTGTCCGCATAACTTTCTTTCATCCAGTGTCATCTCAGCGGACCTCATTCTTCAAATGTACCTTGGCAACGATGTGGATCCACATCGGAAACGCATATTGATTGGTCAGGACTTAGTCTGATAGATACTGTAATCTATAGACTATTTGTCAGAGCCATCAATCATGCAGGTTTGGTCAGCCAGGCTGTAAGTCAAAACTTCACCATTGAGACATCTCATCCAACAAATGGAGGTATGTAGAGCTTTGAATGATTTAACAGTGTTCTTAAGGCATGGTGAAATTCATATGGCGTTAAGAAAAAATGACTTTTTGATTTTTCTAGTCACTGTGGCATTCCCCATGAATAGCATTTAGTTTGGTCTGGATTGAAGCATTTCACATTTCATTTCAATGCATTTTACCGGATCAATCATCATCAGGGATGGAAATAAGGTTTGGTGAGGGCAAGGCCAATTTTCCATTGCACTTCCATTGGAAAATCATAAAATGTCTATGGAAACATTTGAAGGGGCACCAAGGCCAAGAACCAGGGCCACGAAGGCCATGGCCTCCGTTAATTTCCAGGTTTGCATCATGCTAGTCCTAATACTGGAAAAAAATTGATTTGATTTGATTTGATTTGTTTTAATGTCACACAGCGACGAGCCTGTTGACTGATACCTGGCTGGATGGAGGGATTGCTGAGCTGAGATGGGATGATTTATTCTCAACTTCATCTTCCTTGGTCTATGAAGTATCTCTTGGTACTATCCCAGGAGGTAGTGATATCATGCAATGGATAGAGACAATAGAGACTAGTATGCAAGTATCACCACTGGCCCCCCTCACTGACTATCATTTGACACTGACAGCCATCAATGCTGCTGGATTGTCACAAACTGTCACAAAGATTATCCATAATGGATAGATATCGTACATGTCGTTTGGTACTGGTATGTGACAAGCTCCCCTTAATATTCCCTGACTACCATTTTCACTGACAATGACACGCATGCTGCTAGATTACCACATGATGTCACCATGCTTATTAATTAATGAAGTACAGTTTATAAATGTCATTTTTGCAAGATAGACCTGTACTTGTTCAATGGGTTGTTACTCATTACAGAGATACCTTAAATTTGTTCATTATTATTTCAAGTAGAGAATTATAGAAGACATTCTGCACTTCCTTTGATGTGTGCAATCACATCCTCCCTCCATCACATGTCAAAATTATTCCTCACAAAAAGTCACAAGAGTCGTTACTTGCACTCCTGAATCCCTCTTACTGCACACTTTGTATACATGTACATAACAGACACATTCACACTTTATAGTTTTTACCATAATTTAGCGCAGTAACAAAAGTAAAGTCTAGAGGGGGACAAAATTTGTATGCAAATTTAGCACTGAAAAAAATCACAGGCCCCAAAAGAATCTAGGTGAGCTTTTTCAACATGCCTTTGATTTTCAGATCAGGAGGATTGGGGTTATAATTCTCAATAGAAAATTGAAGCACAGTGCAAGGAATAATATGTACATAAACTGTTTGCGTATTGTACTCAGTTTACTACAGTTTCAATGTTGAATTGAATATGATTAAATGGCTTGCATTCATGAAGATGACTATTTTGAAATGTAATTCCCATACAGTATGGGATGGGTCATCAATATACTGGTTCAGTTTTTGTTTAAGTTTGCCAATAAATTTTTACACATATTGTTATTTTTATATTCCATTTTTTTATATTGTACTCAGTATGACGTTAGCATTAATAATCACAGTGATTCTGATAAAGATTTATTTTTGGACCTTTGCTTTTAAACATTACAAGCAGTAAACACACGGGAATGAACGGCAAAATGAGAAGAACAAAGAAAGAACTAAAACTGACAAAGGAAACTGTATATAAATTAACAAAGTTCAAGCTATCTAATACATGTAATATTATAGCTTTACATCATTTCACAAAATAAGATGTTATAGAACTTACATTTATTAACATAATACGTTTTGAAACTAGGTACTTATTAATATCAGGGCACGAATTTCGTGAAAAAAAAAAACACTGGACAGCAGGTCTAGTCATTGAAGTATTTTACTAGACCTGAACTACATGTATTTTCACTAGACCTGTGACATTCATGTACATAGGAAAACCGTAATTGCATGCAATATTGTGTCACAAATTTTCAATTTAGGCACCATTTTAATTGTGCAAGGGAAAAAAATCACTTGACAGCCGGACTAGTGCAGATTACACACTTTACTAGACCGACACTGAAATTACTAGACTCGGTCCACGGTCTAGTGGATATTTCGAGCCCTGAATACATTTTTGTGGTGGTTTATGAAGGATATACCTGGTGGTCTTATGCCAGGCGGACACTTGCACGACTTTTGGCCACGATTTTGTCGTGGCAAGTCGTGCCATTTGGGGGCACGAACTGGGAGGCTCCCGCACTGTTCACGACTAGTTCACGCATAGCTCACGACGACTTCACGAATAGTTCACGAATGCGTGCCCATCAGTGTCAACATTGACACGAACTGGCACGAAGAGTTCACACATAGGTTGCGCATAGTTTACGCACTTCCCGCATTGGCACGACGAGTTTGCGCAATTCGGACAGTGTCGTGCCGACTTAGGCACGCCGTATAAAATGGGGGCCTCCCCTGGTCATTTTTGAAATCAAATCAAATTTTGTTAAAGACAGCATTACCCATGAATTATTGTAAGTTCTGGGGCCAATTTCATAGAGCTGCTTAAGCACCAAACTTGCTTAAGCATGAAAAGTCTTCCTCGATCAAACAGGATTGCCAACCAAATTTCTATGCTTTTTACTGCTTTTGACTTGTATTCGGCCATTGTTTGCTGAACATCCACAAGGAGTTTTGGCTTGCATACTGATTTTATACATCAAGGTTTTTTGTGCTTAAGCAAATTTTGGTGTTTAAGCAGCTCTATGAAATTGGCCCCAGATGAGAATGCCAAGGAATATTAAAACATTAGGCCCCAGGGGCCGTCCATAAAGTACATACGCACAAAGGGGGGAGGGGGGGTTGATACCGATGCGTACGCCATGCGTACAGGGGGGGGGGGGAGGGGGGTTAAGGCCAATGCGTACCGCAAACGAACATTTTGCATAGCATTATCGCGCGAAAAGAGAGGTAGAAAACGTGAAAAAAGCACCGGGATTGTTTTGTTTTTTTCGTTTTTTTCCTTATTCAACATGAAAAAAAAAATAGTAAAATCCATCTGTAAATGTATAAAAACCTGTTAAACTTTAGTCATTCATTTCAGAATTTGAAAGTGACGTCCCCAATAACGGTACCGGCCCGGATTACGGTGACATTTTAATGATGCTAAAGCAAGGGACCACGAGAAGTGAAAAACCTAATGTGGAATGCGTATGCGTACAGGGGGGAGGGGGGGGGGGGTGGGACCACTGCGTACGCCATGCGTACAGAGGGGGAGGGGGGGGCCAAAAAAGTCGGCATTTCGTGCGTACATACTTTATGGACGGCCCCCTATTTGAATTTTAGTTGAATCTGATAATTGTTTACTTCTATAAATTCTGTGTATGCCCCTCCCAGTTCTCTGTAGCAGCACAATGCATTATTCAAGGAATTCTGAAATAAACATATAAAAAAAATGTCTATCTGTAGTCCTAGACTCCACACTAGTTTACAGAGAAATATTATCCTCGACATATTCTACTATAAGAAGTTGTCTCTGTGATATAAATTGTCTCTTCGCTGGCGATCTCTGGAATGTCGAGCAGTGTCCATGAAGCCCTATATATACCCCTGCACCGACGCGAGCTCCACTGTCGCGCAGTAGTCGTTAACTGTTAAAACAAAAGTTAAAACTGTTGTTAAAACAAAGAAATGCAGAATCTGTGGAGATTGGCCTTCAAAAGGGCGAGTTACAAGCGATCATGGTGGCCGACGGCAAACAGCATAGTGTTTTGTGCACAAAGTTTTTACGCACAAGCGAGACCTGAGCACATTATTCCTCGCCAAACATAAGAATTTCACCTCACTTTGTGTTTTGGGGCATTAAAATTGGGGGGGGGGGGTGATAATATGAAGGTTAATATTTATTAATTGCCTGAATTGAATGTTTACATCTTTTTTCTGCGACTTTTGGAAAGTTTTTGGACAATCACCGTACTTAAAGAGTGTACACAAGTTTTTAGGAGAACGATACTTTGCTGCCCTCTATCGACAGCCCGCTCCAAAAGTCTCCCATTACAGCCCTGAATTTGGTTTTGAAAAGGGCAAGGCCACTTTTCCATTGCGAGGGACACTTCCATTGGAATGTTTGAAGGGGCATGAAGGCCAAGAAACAGGGCAACAAAGGCCATGGCCTCCGTTAAATGCAAGGCTTGTAATTAGTCTGAATAATTTTTAGCTATAAATCCTTATGGAAATTACATATGTACTCAGAGAGTGTTAATATTAATAAAGTTTGGAATTTGGATGCAGTTAAACATAAGGAGGCGTCAGGCCTCATTGTCAGCAGAACCTGTGTGTCATATCCCTCATCCTCTCCAGCAAATCACCACCTCATCACCCATCCCTCCAGTTACTAGACTTTCTAGTTGCGATGATCAAAACCCTTGGACCAATTAGTCACTATCACGATCGTACGGTCAAGGGTTATGATCACCACAGCTATAGTTCTTCCCAATTACCCCCACTATGGTACTAACACAGTACTACTTACGTTCTGTAGCCTCAGTCTCCACCAGTGGTGTCTAAACATCTTGTTTCCTGTGACAGGAGTTTTGCCACCAACAGGACCTCCAAACCAGCCGCAACAACCCCACTCACAAGTAAAAACTGTGGATGCCTAGAAGAAGAACAAATAAAAGAAACCTAACAAGTGATGCAGGGAGAACTAAAATATATATGTGTTATTCTAATTATATGTGCTATTAGAACACAGACATGTGGGCAAATGATGTACAGGTCTACAGTATGTACAGTACTACTAATGATAATTACTTGGTGCGTCAAGGAAACACGGACCTGTCACCTTTTCATGAATTATTCAGTTGGGAGAAAGATTGGATGCAGGCCTTGATTTTTAAGGAGAGTGAGAGTGATCACTCTCCTCCGCCCTCCTTAATGTTTTCAAAGGAGAGCGAAAAAAAGCTCCTTAAAAATTTAAGGAGAGCTGCTTTTTTCTAGATATCACATGTACCTTTTTCCAGCTGACATTTACCCTGACAGGACAAGCAAAAGTTTGCATGTTCTCTATTTCTGACACCGGACACATGTAGCGAAAACTTGGTGTAGCAATGAGCAAACTGCTTTCTTTATTCACTAGTATGAGTAGGCCCTATGATGTTGATTTAAGGAGTTGGATTTGCAGCAAAAAATTTGATATTTGTTAGTGAGAGCAAATCACTCTCCTAAATTCTCTATGTTAATTTAAGGAGAGCAATTTGCAGCTCTCCTAATTTTTATTAAAATGAAGGCCTGTTGGATGATTAGCCTTTAATAGCATTTGTTGGACTTAAGGGGCCGTCCATAAAGTACGTATGCAAGAAGGGGGGGAGGGGGGTTGTTACCGATGCGTACGCCATGCGTACAGGGGGGGAGGGGGGGTTAAGGCCAATGGGTACCGTACGCCAACGAAAATTTTGCATAGCATTATCGCGCGAAAAGAGAGGTAAAAAACGTGAAAAAAGCACCGGGATTGTTTTGTTTTTTCCTTTTTTTCTTATTCAACATGATAACAAATAGTAAAATCCATCTGTAAATGTCTAAAAACCTGTTAAACTTTAGCCATTCAGTCAGAATTTGAAAATGACGTCCCAATAACGGTACCGGCCCGGATTACGGTGACATTTTAATGATGCTAAAGCAAGGGACCACGAGAAGAGAAAAACCTAATGTGGAATGCGTATGCGTACAGGGGGGGAGGGGGGGTCAAAAAAGTCGGCATTTCGTGCGTACGTACTTTATGGACGGCCCCTAATAGGATTGTTTCAATAGCTTTTTAGTTAATTTCACATTAAAGGTTATTACAGTAATATTGCAGTCATGACAATGCTACTGCTAGATTAGAGGCTTAGTTGTTTTTTTTAATCTGATTCCTGGAAAAGATGCATATACTGCTGCCTTTTCCTGCTATCACTGTTGAGCTTAATCTTTGAACCTGCGCAATCTTTAAACCGTTTGTGGAACAAAGTGACTTAAAGGTAATATCATACTTTGGTTTTTGTCAAAGAAATACAAATTCATGGGCAAAAATATCAAGGAAGATACAGTAAAAGTAATCTGTGAAAATTTCAGTCCCATACGATGGCCACTTTTAGAGAAAACAGTGAAAAACGGCCACAGTATTTTTGTCTTTTCTCTTTTATTTTTGATCTTTTAAAAGATCAAAAAGATTTTCAGTCGTTGTTTTACTAATTTCTGGATAAATACACAATTTCAGCCGGAAAAATTTTAACGGTATGTTTCTACCACCACCTTCTTCATACCCTGTAAGTTATACGTAAATCTGTGAAGTGTGAACATTTCTGTTTTAGTTTCTTACCAAAGTATGATACTACCTTTAATTCAACACTGTTGGACACAGGAACAGGTACATTTTTAACCTTACTGAAAGTAGCTAAGCTACGGTACGTGCCGTGGTTTAAAAAAATCTCAAATGAAAGAATGTTAAATTCAAAATAATGCATGGCCCAGTTTAAATCAAAATGCAGTCAGTGTACCAAAATCGCTCTCGACATCACCATGTGCATGACATGCTCACTGAGTACCTTGGTATATAATCAATTCCACAACCTGAGATTTTTATTGTGAAATACACAAGAAAAACAGATTTCAAAAGAGAGCCATCTACAACCAGCCTAGCTGCAGTAACTGTAGCCCAATATTACTCCTGGCATTGTTTTCGTATATAGGGCTACAGGACGACGTATCACGAGTCGAAAATTCCCCACCCCTAAAATGACTTATTCAGCGATCTGTGGCATAATGACTCACCCTGGACCTGGTGTTCCTGATGTCGTGAAGAAGCATTCAAAATTCAATTATCATTTCGGATTTCAACAAAACAAGCAATTTTCAGCTCAAATCTCAATACATACACACTGTACGCAACGGAGCGAACGGGACCAGTGTACTCCACTGATCTACACATGCGCAATTCTCCATGACATCTGAAATGATAATTGAATTTTGTATCTTCTGAATGCTTCTTCACAACATCAGGAACACCAGGGTGAGTCATTATTATGCCACAGATTGCCAAATAACAGTCATTTTAGGGGTGGGGAATTTTCGACTCGTAATTTTCATATACATCGTCCTGTAGCCCTATATACGAAAACAACGTCAGGAATAATATTTGGCTACATACAGTTACTGCAGCTACAGTTACTGCAGCTACAATAACCGGCCCTAGGCCTAGTACTTAGTAGTACTCGTAGGCCTAACTTAGTAGTACAGCACTGTGTACTATGTGGGGCTAGGAAAAAAAATTAGTGAGCTGTGCCTTATTCAAGTTATTGAGTGGAACTTGGCCTTGAGTACTGTTTTACGTTTACAAATTCAATCACAAATCTTACCCATGATAGAAGCAGCTCTAATCCTGAGCTAGTATTGTGTTTGTAGGCGATCAATCACCAAACCAAGGCAAGAAATTGGAAGAAAGGTTAACGGTAATCTGCAGACTACTCAGTCATATACCGTCTTGTTTATCATACCGCATGGTTGGCCAACAACACAACCTTATAGCGCCCTCTATAGCTGGAGTTCCTGACAGCGGCTAGAGTCCCTTTAAAAGGGACTCTAACAGTTACGGCTCTTTATTTACGGCTCTGACAGCGGCATCATTAGGGCGCCCCCATTTTTGTTTTTATAACAAAACAGCCAAAGAACACTCACACACAATACACAACACATGGACATGTGGTTGTTAATCCTGTTATAAGGATAATATCAAAGGCAATATCTATTTTTGGGTTTTTGTCAAAGAAATGCAGATTCATGGGATAAAATATCAGGGAAGATACACCAACAGTGTCACTATTCTATTAAATGTTGAGTCCCAAAAATGCTGCCCAGTTTAAGACAGGAATGTGTGTGCTAAGCAGGGCTGTGAAATTTGCCCCTGATCAATTGACACGTACCAATTATCAATTTTGTTCAAAAAATGTGGTCATTTTTCACAAAAATATCTTAAAGGTAGTATTATACTGTGGTAGCAACCCGTCACAGGTTTACCTAGAACTTACAGGGTATAAAGATGGTGATGGTAGAAACATAGGCCTACCGTTAAGATTATTCTGCCTGAAATGCTGAATTTATCCAGAAAAAGAGTAAAACCAATACAATGACCAAAAACAGTTTTTATCTATTAAAAATAACAGTGAAAAGACATAAGAAAAAACGTGGGCGTTTTTCACTGTGTTCTCAAAAAGTGGGCACCGTATGGGACTGAACATTTCACAGGTGACTGTTCCTGTATCTTCCATGATATTTTTGCCCAATCTGCATTTCTTTGACAAAATGCAAAGTATGATATTACCTTTAATGTAACTATAATGAAGGAAAACCTTGTGCATGCTACCAGAAGCAATGCAAACAATTTCGAGCCCCTCGTATGTATTATACATGTACATGTTAAGTAACTCAATCACTTCACTCAATTTTTAATAAGGAAACAGCATTAGCCATGAGTCATTCAAGTTCTTGTAGAATTGTTGTGTTTTATTGACATTTAGTTGATCATATTATACATGTCTTTTTATGTCCTTTTCATTATTCTGTATTAATAACCTTTTTTGCCTTACACAACAACATCAACCTTACTTTTGTCAAAATAATTATGCAACAGCAAATACAGAGAGATGAGAATCTGAGGAACAATGTCAATGAGGGTATCTTGCACCATAAGAAAGATGAGCAATGTTTGGATACTCAAAGTCAAAAGGGCGATTCCATTAAAACAGGAACACAGTCTTCAAAAATGAAATGACATTTCTCAAGCCAAACAACAATTTCACTTGTTGTGCATAACTCAATGTGTATGGAATAGACATGCATTTATTCCCATCGTAAAAAATAAGTAATGAATAGGCATATAGAAGTATTGTGTTGAAATAGTGCAAATGTAACAACCAGTCATTTGCTTCATTTTTAAATCAGCATTCAATGGAATTATTCACTTTTCTATTGTCAGATATATACCCTTTCATATCAAAGTACATTGTAACTATAATTCATGTTGCTCATAAAGTTAGCAGAAAATCTTAAAGTTAATCTTTCGGGCTATGTAAATTGGATGTTTTTTCTTATCACACTTTTATCTGTTGGATTTGAAATCTGGCAATTAATTTTCCTCCTTCTGGATATGACAAATAAAATAGGAACCATGGACTACACCACGATGCATCCACATAGGAAAACATAGTAGGTACCAAAATCTGTAACAAAAGGTGCTCAAATATAACAAAAGTTACTGGGCCAAACCTAAGCATACATGTTATGCCCATGACTTGCATGAAACTTAATAAATCAACATACAACAAAAGAAAGCAGTGTTTAATGTGGATTACCACCTCAATGTAATATGTTTACTCTATTGTCTTGCAATTTTGTTTGGGGATAATAAAAGCATAAAGAACAGTTTCAGTGCCAATATAATTTATGATCAAATCAGTAGATTCGGCACATCTTTCCCAACAGATTTTAAAACAAATCTTAAATTTTAAATGTCAGTCTTCTCAATTCTTTTCTTTCAAAAGAAATTAAGCATGCTTATCAAGCACAATAGGTACAGTGCCATGCCAAAAGTATATGAAATGTCGAGCTTCACACATGTGTGTATGTCACACAGATCCATTCATTGCACACGATCATTGAAAACAACTAAGACATTTAAACAACAACAAAAAGGGAAAATAGAAGCTCCCCATTAAAGAAACAAATTTATCATACATTAACTGTTTTTACCATATCAAACAGCAACACTCATTAAGGGCAATGGTTCGTCATTTTTAAAGTGTTTTGAATGTAACAAAATTAATACTTAAATTTGAAGATAAGAAAAGAATAAAAAACATGTCATGCCTGCATGGAGCAGGATAAATATTCAAACCTTTTCTTGGGACACATTTTTTATATAAACAACCCGAGAGAAACACTGTTCAACCAATCATGCATAAATGCACACATTCTCAGACAACAGACTATACATGTTTTTCACCATGAAAATATCATTTGAAAACAAAATGTTCAATGAAAATCATCTGGTTGTCTTGTTATTCTAGAAATAACAACAGCACTTTTGTTGTGAGAGATTTCATGATGTTACTTCTTCCCAGACCGTACATTGCACAGCATCACAGAAAAAAGTCACTCACAACTATGGCGTTCCAAAAGCATTTTTTGCCTTGAGATCTTTAAAAACTCCTTTGGAGGATTTCCATAATAATAGCACATATTTATCTGTCTCTCTCTCTATTACATATATATATGGGCGGCAAACATGCACATGATTGTCAGGAATGTGTAGACATTGCTCTGTCTAGTAAACTTGACAATAATAATAAAAAATAATAATAACCAGCATTTAAAACACTCTTTTTTAGTAAACTAAACCACAGTGCTTACAAATGCAAATTAAATACATATAATATTACATAAACTAAATACACACAAATAAATCTGTATCATTGTTATTGGTGGAACAGGTAGGATTTGAGTTTTTTCTTCAATTGCTCCAATGATACTGCACTCTGAATGTAAGAGGGCAGATTGTTCCACTTCTTAGCTGCAGATAGAGACTGTGAATGTTCTGTCACCAGCTTTATTGTGGGTACGTGGTAAAGTCAATCAAAAAGGATTAGAACTTGAGCGTAGGTTTGGTCTAGAGGGAACATATGGCAGAAACAAAGTTAATGAAAGAGTTAAAAGTAATTATGCACGCAATACAAAGTACTAGAAGCAATCATCCCAGCATTATCAGAAATATATATTACGGAAACTATCATAACACCACACCCCATGCAAACTCCCACAAGATACAGCAAGAATTGAAGACTTTCTATATTATTCAGGATTGTGTTGCTTTCGTCAGACTCCAATAGTCAGACTTCACTAGAGATCGTTGGATTCAAGCAGGGTACAGGCCAATCTGTCAATTCTTGTTGGTGTATCTGTGGTGATATTTGAAAACATTCAATTTGTTAAGGATGAATCATGAAATTCTATCCGACCTGAAAAACAGTAGGCCTTAATCATTGTAACTTTGATCCTGATAATCCCACCTCAAAGGACATGACCTCGGTGACATTGGAGCTTAATTTGATTTGAACCTCTTTACATATATGGATGACAGTGATGATATTGACCTCATCACAAGAAAAAGTGCGTCCAAATCTTGTCTGAAAACATACTCTGAAAATCTCCTTTATTCCACAATCACATTATGGTGCTTCATGATACCTAATGGGAGACTTTTGAGAACCGGTCTTCGAGTCAACAGCGCACGTGCACGCAATTGTGAGCATGCACGCATTGTTTTGCGCCTGCGCTGTTGTGCGTGTGCGTGCGCTGTTGACTTGAAGACCGGTTCTCAAAAGTCTCCCATGCATTAATCACTTTGACAATTACTCTGAGATCTTCACATCCTTTCTATGTTCCAACTGACTTTCTGAATCCTCCCCCACAGTAGTGTGGGACAAGTGGGTAGAATACTTACAAAAAAACGAAACATCTACATATGCATATTCCCCTAGTGTCGTTAGATACATGTAATAGGCTAAGTTTGATCAACTAGAGTGAGCCCTCTATTCCCACAATGCCTAGGGGTGCCGCGCCCGTAATCTCCCTTCTTTTTCAAAAGCGATCTCTTGCAGGAGCCGTAATGTGGGGAGGTGGGTGGGAGTGTTATTTGGGTAAATATTCATTAGTAGACCAAACCCACACTACTGTGGGGCAGGAGTCTACTGCATTCATCTAACCCAAATAACATTTACTTATGCAGAGTAGCACTGTTATGCGAAGATGGAAAAAGGCGATAATACACAAGCCTAAGACCATTGGTCACAGGAAGCAATGTCACCCACCTTTAATAACTGATGATGCTGGACGTTATTCAGGGAGCATCCCTTTAGGTGTTAGCTCTCTGGAGTTTGCTGCCATCAGCTCAGTCCTGCTTGAGATGCCCTCTGCACAGACCTCAGGTAGCTTGAGGAGAATGTGGAAGGTGACTTTCAGAATGCCGCAGGGCTATGGGGACGGGTTGTTAATTATTACGAACAGTTGTCGTGTAGTCGTGTAGCTCAGTCCTGCTTGAGATGCCCTCTGCACAGCCCTCAGGTAGCTTGAGGAGAATGTGGAAGGTGACTTTCAGAATGCCGCATGGCTATGTGGACGAGTTGTTAATTATTACGAACAGTTTTTGTGTAGTCCCTCTGACTTGTTTTGTCTGTGACAAGTACCATTTGAGGGCCCTGACTGGGCACAAGAGTTTGTCCGAAGGGACCCCAGATTGGGATCCGATCTGGGCACGAATATGTCTGGCGGGTCAAATGAGGACTGGTTCTTACTTAGTCATGAAACCCAACTGCTGGGACAAAATCGCACCCAACTGGGTTCCAAGCAAATATGTCCCTCTGCAATAGTTAACGTTAGAAGCTCACTCCCTCGGCATGATGTTGCGACTGCTAGGAGGAACGCAAGCTTTATTGTCATGTGAAGCAGTGATGCCTGACCAATGGGTGTATCTGTGGATATATAAAATAAAAATATGACAGTTCTTAAAAAGATGAATCATAAAATTCCATCCACCTGAAAAACAGTAAATCATTGGAATTTATGCTGATGATCTAAAAGTACAAGAACTCAGAGACAATGGAGCTTAAAGGTATAATACATGATTGGTAAAGGTCACAAAAACAGCTCCACTCACACTTTATCTGATCCAGCATGTGCATGAAATAAAGATTTGAGCTCAAAAGGAAACTAAAAATAGCGAAAACCCAACTCAAATATTATTATAAAACATAAAGAATGGTTTAGATCTTACCCCGAGATCCAAACCATTTTCGGTCTTTGTGGTACTAAATTAAAATACCGGTATACCACTCCAGGCGAAAATATTTTAACGGTGTGTTTCTATCATCACCATCTTTATATCCAGAAAGTTATATGTAAATCTGTGAACCGTTTCTGTTTTGGTATCTTACCAATCCTGTACTCTACCCTTTAATTCAATTTGACCATCTTTACAAAAATGGATGTCAGTTAAAAGATTGCCCCAATCACAAGAAAAGTCCAAATCCTTTGTAAAAACATACAACAAAAATGGTGCTTCGTGATACCTAAGCACCTTGACAATTACTCTGAGATCTTCACATCCTTTCTATGTTCCAACTGACTTTCTGAATCCTCCCCCAGAAGTGTGGGTCGAGTCTACTAGAGAATACTTCGCCCTCATGTGGTCATGGTGGCAGCCTCTGTAGAAAGGCCTGCTGCCTGGAATGTTTGTTGCAGAGAGGGCCAGCAGGTCAGGTGAAAGTCCTACTGTGTTGGATGCTTGATCCCTGACCTCAGCTGTGAGATGATGTCTGGCCTGAGGGCATGATCATAAGAGTCTATAATAGGAGTCTGATCAGCCTGGGAAACCATGATTGGTGAGGCCAGAATGGGGCAATGAGAAGAACATGGCACCATTCCAGCTCTATCTCGGCTATTACCCTGGGAAGTAGCAATATGGAAAAGAATGCGTAGGTGTACATGCCATCCCATTTCATAAGTAGTGCATCGTTGCCCACACCTGTTGTTTGGGGAAATTCTTGGCTGACGCAAACAGGTTGATGTGGGGTTGATCCATGAGCAAAAAATCATCTGTACGACCTCCCGATGGAGGGTCCACTCCGTAGGGATGACTGTCCTCCTCGAGAGGGCATCATCCGCCAGGATGTTCTCATTGCCAGGGATGTGGACTGCACGTAAGTGTACATAGTTTTCCATTGCCCACTGATAAACCTGCCACATCAGTAAGCACAATTTGGCTGAGGGGTGCTCTTGACCTTGAGTTTGTATCCTTGACTTTTCGTGGCGAGTACCAAGAAGCAGCAGTGTGTGAACTAAAAACGTTCCCTTTTCAGCCATAATTATATAACACATCTTACCCAAGTACTGAAGTGAATCCAGGATGGGGAGCCAGTCATCATCTTCAAGGGACCTGGCAGCATCTTTCTTCACATTCTGCATGCATTTTCAAGAAATGTAACAACATTCGGCACAAATCACACAGCTGACCAGGTCTCAAAGGGCAGGGTAAATTGCATGGCAATTTGATCAAACATTCATTTTCTCAGATTGTAATCAACATGTGTACAGTACAGAGGGAATCATGGATCACAAGCATATAGAATTTGGACTGAAATTGTCTTGTTCAGGGCATTTCAAGACATCATAGGCAGGCAAACTCCTCACATATTCTATCCTCCATAAAAAAATTGTCAAGCAATTCCTTTAAAAAATGTACAACAAATCAAGCACATTTGTAGCTGGCGGGTGGAGAGGGTGTATTCATGCATGCAATTTAGACCATTTCTAGAAATGTTTTGTTACGGCTATGTGTATAGGCATTTGTACATGTAATAATTACATCGACTTTGCATGGGATTGTGCAGCCATCAGTGCTGCCCAGTAGAGAGACAGGCCTCTTGCAGGATGAAAGACAAGCCACTTCCTGGTGGAAAGACAAGTCACTTCCTGATGGACAGCCAACTTCCTGGTGGAAGGACTTCAAAGTGTGGAGTCAAAATGCCTACAATGGGCCATTTAGCCCAAAACTTACCACAAAACTGTGACTTGCAGAATTCCTATCTCCAAACTTTGCGAGGGACAGTAGCATCTTCAGCAATGATTGAAGGATTTCTGGAAAATAAAAAATTACAAATTTGGTAACTAACTTGGTTGATAATTTAATTGAGTTGAAATGAGGATACAAAAGTAAGACCGGATATACACCAGTAGAAAGATGGGCTAATGCTTAACCCTAATATTTTCTTGTCTCCATTAATCTGTGGTACTTTTTCTCTTAATTAACCCAATATTAAAGCCCGGTAGATAGGTCTCTTCCCGGCAGAAAGACCGGATAGCCCAGTAGAAAGATGGGCTAATGGCTAATGGAGACAAGAAAAGCTTGCTAGTAAAAATGACAAACGTAAAAGTTGCACGCAAAAGCTATATTGTACGAGTTGCATCTACCCTGCTCTGCATTGCTCACTAACACTGCTTACTTAGTTCCAGAAGGAATAGAGAAAGTTATTATTATTATTATTAAACTGGCAGACCTTTGCCTAGACCAGAAACAAGGAGTGACCCTCTTCACTGGTCTGTCGCAAAGGTTGGGGTAACAACGCCAGGCGGAAAACTGGGGAAGTTCTCCTACCCCTCAAATAATAAGTTTTTATTTTATTGAATGTAATTTTCATGTCTGCATTTCTAAAAATAGATTTATCGTGTCAACTTTGGTTAATAACTAACCAAAATATTCAAGTAAATAACCTAAATTTTTCTAATAATTTCAGTGAACGTCCTTGTAACGTTCTAAAAGTAAGACCAGGTATTATTTATCGCGTTAACTTTGTTTAATAACTAACCAAAATATTCTAGGAGGCCTAAATAACCTAAATTTTTCTAATAATTTCAGTGAACGTCCTTGTAACGTTCTAAAAGTAAGACCAGATATTATTTATCGCGTCAACTTTGGTTAATAGCTAACCAAAATATTCTAGTAAATAACCTAAATTTTTCTAATAATTTCAGTGAACGTCCTTGTAACGTTCTTAAAGTAAGACCAGATATTATTTATCGCGTAAACTTTGGTTAATAACTAACCAAAATATTCTAGTAAATAACCTAAATTTTTCTAATAATTTAAGTGAACGTCCTTGTAACGTTCTAAAAGTAAGACCAGATATTATTTATCGCGTCAACTTTGGTTAATAACTAACCAAAATATTCTAGTAAATAACCTAAATTTTTCTAATAATTTCAGTGGACGTCCTTGTAACGTTCTAAAAGTAAGACAATACATTATATATCGCGACAACTTTGGTTAATAACTAACCAAAATATTCTAGTAATTAACCTAAATTTTTCTAATTATTTCAGTGAACGTCCTTGTAACGTTCTTAAAGTAAGACCAGATATTATTTATCGCGTCAACTTTGGTTAATAATTAACCAAAATATTCTAGTAAATAACCTAAATTTTTCTAATCATTTCAGTGAACGTCCTTGTAACTTTCTAAAAGTAAGACCAGATATAGCCCAGTAGAAAGAAGGGATAATGCTTAATGGAGACAAGAAAAATTGGTAGTAAAAATTACAAACGGAAAAGTTGCCCACAAAAGCTATATTCTACGAGTTGCATATACGCTGCTTTGCATTGCTCACTCAGGTGCTTCTTGCTGTCTAGTTTTATTAAATTGCATTGAGCAAAGGTGCTTTTTGCTGTCTAGTTTTATTAAATTGCATCGAGCATCAAAGATGCTTTTTGCCGTCTAGTTTTATTAAATTGCATTGAGCAAAGGTGCTTTTTGCTGTCTAGTTTTATTAAATTGCATCGAGCATCAAAGATGCTTTTTGCTGTCTAGTTTTATTAAATTGCATCGAGCATCAAAGGTGCTTCTTGCTGTCTAGTTTTATTAAATTGCATTGCTGAGCATCAAAGGTGCTTCTTGCTGTCTAGTTTTATTGAATTGCATTGCTGAGCATCAAAGGTGCTTCTTCCTGTCTAGTTTTATTTAATTGCATCGAGCATCAAAGGTGCTTCTTGCTGTCTAGTTTTATTAAATTGCATCGAGCATCAAAGGTGTTTCTTGCTGTCTAGTTGATTAAATTGCATCGAGCATCAAAGGTGCTTCTTGCTGTCTAGTTTTATTAAATTGCATTGAGCATCAAAGGTGCTTCTTGCTGTCTAGTTTGATTAAATTGCATCGAGCATCAAAGGTGCTTCTTGCTGTTTAGTTTGATTTAATTGCATCGAACATCAAAGGTGCTTCTTGCTGTCTAGTTTTATTAAATTGCATTGAGCATCAAAGGTGCTTCTTGCTGTCTAGTTTGATTAAATTGCATCGAGCATCAAAGGTGCTTCTTGCTGTCTAGTTTGATTAAATTGCATCGAGCATCAAGGGTGCTTCTTGCTGTCTAGTTTGATTAAATTGCATCGAGCATCAAAGGTGCTTCTTGCTGTCTAGTTTGATTAAATTGCATCGAGCATCAAAGGTGCTTCTTGCTGTCTAGTTTGATTAAATTGCATCGAGCATCAAAGGTGCTTCTTGCTGTCTAGTTTGATTAAATTGCATCGAGCATCAAAGGTGCTTCTTGCTGTCTAGTTTGATTAAATTGCATCGAGCATCAAAGGTGCTTCTTGCTGTCTAGTTTGATTAAATTGCATTGAGCATCAAAGGTGCTTCTTGCTGTCTAGTTTGATTAAATTGCATCGAGCATCAAAGGTGCTTCTTGCTGTCTAGTTTGATTTAATTGCATCGAGCATCAAAGGTGCTTCTTGCTGTCTAGTTTGATTAAATTGCATTGAGCATCAAAGGTGCTTCTTGCTGTCTAGCTTTATTTTATTGCAACGAGCATCACAGGAGCTTCTTGCTTTCTAGTTTTATTTTATTGAATGTAATTTTCATGTTTTCATGAAAAAATCACATGCTGGCTCAGGTGGGATTCGAATCCACGACCTCCTGCTTACTTGTGCAGGTGCCATACCGCTAGGCCACAGAGCTAGCTGGGGTCAGCGGGGTGAATCGAATCCAATATCGCGGCAAGTACCGCACTGCATACTTGAAAATGAAAAAGTTTTTGATGAAAGAGTTCATGAACGGAACAAAGAACGGAACGTGGAATGGAACAAAGAACGAAACTTGGAACGGAACGTGGATTGGAACACAGAACAAAATGTAGAAAAAACACAGAACGGAACACAGAGTGGAATGCAGAAAGGGATGCACAACAGAACGCACGACGGAATACAGAACATTGGAACGCGGAGCGGAACGCAGTGTACGGAATGCACAGATCGGAACGAGATTAGAACACGGATATCGGATAATGAAGCACGAAAAAAAACACGGAATGACACATGCAGAACAATCGTTACCCTCTGCATCCCATTCCGCTTTCCATTCTACATTCAGTTCCGTGTTTAATTCCACCTTCTGTTCCAAGTTTCGTTCCAAGTACCGTTAAACGTTCCATTCCACGATTTGTTCCATCTTCCATTCATTGACTCTTTCATCATCGCTAAGCCCTGTAGACAGGCTACTTCCCCATGACAAGACCAATATTAAAGACCGGTAGATAGGTCTCTTCCCGGCAGAAAGACCAGATAGCCAAGTAGAAAGATGGGCTAATGCCTAATGGAGACAAGAAAAGCTTGCTAGTAAAAATGACAAACGTAAAAGTTGCACGCAAAAGCTATATTGTACGAGTTGCATCTACCCTGCTCTGCATTGCTCACTAACGCTGCTTACTTAGTTCCAGAAGGAATAGAGAAAGTTATTATTATTATTATTAAACTGGCAGACCTTTGCCTAGACCAGAAACAAGGAGTGACCCTCTTCACTGGTCTGTCGCAAAGGTTGCGGTAACAACGCCAGGCGGAAAACTGGGGAAGTTCTCCTACCCCTCAAATAACGAAGTTTTTATTTTATTGAATGTAATTTTCATGTCTGCATTTCTAAATATAGATTTATCGTGTCAACTTTGGTTAATAACTAACCAAAATATTCTAGTAAATAACCTAAATTTTTCTAATAATTTCAGTGAACGTCCTAGTAACGTTCTAAAAGTAAGACCAGATATTATTTATCGCGTCAACTTTGGTTAATAACTAACCAAAATATTCTAGTAAATAACCTAAATTTTTCTAATAATTTAAGTGAACGTCCTTCTAACGTTCTAAAAGTAAGACCAGATATTATTTATCGCGTCAACTTTGGTTAATAACTAACCAAAATATTTTAGTAAATAACCTAAATTTTTCTCATAATTTCAGTGAACGTCCTAGTAACGTTCTAAAAGTAAGACCAGATATTATTTATCGCGTCAACTTTGGTTAATAACTAACCAAAATATTCTAGTAAATAACCTAAATTTTTCTAATAATTTCAGTGAACGTCCTAGTAACGTTCTAAAAGTAAGACCAGATATTATTTATCGCGTCAACTTTGGTTAATAACTAACCAAAATATTCTAGTAAATAACCTAAATTTTTCTTATAATTTCAGTGAACGTCCTTGTAACGTTCGAAAAGTAAGACCAGACATTATTTATCGCGTCAACTTTGGTTAATAACTAACCAAAATATTCTAGTAAATAACCTAAATTTTTCTTATAATTTCAGTGAACGTCCTTGTAACGTTCGAAAAGTAAGACCAGATATTATTTATTGCGTCAACTTTGGTTAAAAACTAACCAAAATATTCTAGTAAATAACCTACATTTTTCTAATAATTTTAGTGAACGTCCTTGTAACCTTCTAAAAGTAAGACCAGACATTATTTATCGCGTCAACTTTGGTTAATAACTAACCAAAATATTCTAGTAAATAACCTAAATTTTTCTAATAATTTCAGTGAACGTCCTAGTAACGTTCTAAAAGTAAGACCAGATATTATTTATCGCGTCAACTTTGGTTAAAAACTAACCAAAATATTCTAGTAAATAACCTAAATTTTTCTAATAATTTCAGTGAACGTCCTTGTAACGTTCTAAAAGTAAGACCAGACATTATTTATCGCGTCAACTTTGGTTAAAAACTAACCAAAATATTCTAGTAAATAACCTAAATTTTTCTAATAATTTCAGTGAACGTCCTTGTAACCTTCTAAAAGTAAGACCAGACATTATTTATCGCGTCAACTTTGGTTAAAAACTAACCAAAATATTCTAGTAAATAACCTAAATTTTTCTAATAATTTCAGTGAACGTCCTTGTAACGTTCTAAAGGTAAGTCCAGATATAATTTATCGCGTCAACTTTGGTTAATAACTAACCTAAATATTCTAGTAAATAACCTACATTTTTCTAATAATTTCAGTGAACGTCCTTGTAACGTTCTAAAAGTAAGACCAGATATTATTTATCAAGTCAACTTTGGTTAATAATTAACCAAAATATTCTAGTAAATAACCTAAATTTTTCTAATAATTTCAGTGAACGCCCTTGTAACTTTCTAAAAGTAAGACCTGATATAGCCCAGTAGAAAGAAGGGATAATGCTTAATGGAGACAAGAAAAATTGGTAGTAAAAATTACAAACGTAAATGTTGCCAGCCAAAGCTATATTCTACGAGTTGCATATACGCAGCTTTGCATTGCTCACTCAGGTGCTTCTTGCTGTCTAGTTTTATTAAATTGCATTGAGCAAAGGTGCTTTTTGCTGTCTAGTTTTATTAAATTGCATCGAGTATCAAAGATGCTTTTTGCTGTCTAGTTTTATTAAATTGCATCCAGCATCAAAGGTGCTTCTTGCTGTCTAGTTTTATTAAATTGCATTGCTGAGCATCAAAGGTGCTTCTTGCTGTCTAGTTTTATTGAATTGCATTGCTGAGCATCAAAGGTGCTTCTTCCTGTCTAGTTTTATTAAATTGCATCGAGCATCAAAGGTGCTTCTTCCTGTCTAGTTTTATTAAATTGCATCGAGCAACAAAGGTGCTTCTTGCTGTCTAGTTTGATTAAATTGCATCGAGCATCAAAGGTGCTTCTTGCTGTCTAGTTTTATTAAATTGCATTGAGCATCAAAGGTGCTTCTTGCTGTCTAGTTTGATTAAATTGCATCGAGCATCAAAGGTGCTTCTTGCTGTCTAGTTTGATTTAATTGCATCGAGCATCAAAGGTGCTTCTTGCTGTCTAGTTTTATTAAATTGCATTGAGCATCAAAGGTGCTTCTTGCTGTCTAGTTTTATTTTATTGCAACGAGCATCACAGGTGCTTCTTGCTGTCTAGTTTTATTTTATTGAATGTAATTTTCATGTTTTCATGAAAAAATCACATGCTGGCTCAGGTGGGATTCGAATCCACGACCTCCTGCTTACTAGTACAGGTGCCATACCGCTAGGCCACGGAGCTAGCTGGGGTCAGCGGGGTGAATCGAATCCAATATCGCGGCAAGTACCGCACTGCATACATGAAAATGAACAAGTTTTTGATGAAAGAGTTCATGAACCGAACAAAGAACGGAACGTGGAATGGAACAAAGAACGAAACTTGGAACGGAACGTGGATTGGAACACAGAACAAAATGTAGAAAAAACACAGAACGGAACACAGAGTGGAATGCAGAAAGGGATGCACAACAGAACGCATGACGGAATACAGAACATTGGAACGCGGAGCGGAACGCAGTGTACGGAATGCACAGATCGGAACGAGATTAGAACACGGATATCGGATAATGAAGCACGAAAAAAAAACGCGGAATGACACATGCAGAACAATCGTTACCCTCTGCATCCCATTCCGCTTTCCATTCTACATTCAATTCCGTGTTTAATTCCACCTTCTGCTCCAAGTTCTGTTCCAAGTTTCGTTCCAAGTACCGTTAAACGTTCCATTCCACGATTTGTTCCATCTTCCATTCATTGACTCTTTCATCATCGCTAAGCCCGGTAGACAGGCTACTTCCCCATGACAAGACCAATATTAAAGACCGGTAGATAGGTCTCTTCCCGGCAGAAAGACCGGATAGCCAAGTAGAAAGATGGGCTAATGCCTAATGGAGACAAGAAAAGCTTGCTAGTAAAAATGACAGACGTAAAAGTTGCACGCAAAAGCTATATTGTACGAGTTGCATCTACGCTGCTCTGCATTGCTCACTAACGCTGCTTACTTAGTTCCAGAAGGAATAGAGAAAGTTATTATTATTATTATTAAACTGGCAGACCTTTGCCTAGACCAGAAACAAGGAGTGACCCTCTTCACTGGTCTGTCGCAAAGGTTGGGGTAACAACGCCAGGTGGAAAACTGGGGAAGTTCTCCTACCCCTCAAATAACTAAGTTTTTATTTTATTGAATGTAATTTTCATGTCTGCATTTCTAAATATAGATTTATCGTGTCAACTTTGGTTAATAACTAACCAAAATATTCAAGTAAATAACCTAAATTTTTCTAATAATTTCAGTGAACGTCCTTGTAACGTTCTAAAAGTAAGACCAGATATTATTTATCGCGTCAACTTTGGTTAATAACTAACCAAAATATTCTAGTAGGCCTAAATAACCTAAATTTTTCTTATAATTTCAGTGAACGTCCTTGTAACGTTCGAAAAGTAAGACCAGATATTATTTATCGCGTCAACTTTGGTTAATAACTAACCAAAATATTCTAGTAAATAACCTAAATTTGTCTAATAATTTAAGTGAACGTCCTAGTAACGTTCTAAAAGTAAGACCAGATATTATTTATCGTGTCAACTTTGGTTAATAACTAACCAAAATATTCTAGTAAATAACCTAAATTTGTCTAATAATTTAAGTGAACGTCCTAGTAACGTTCGAAAAGTAAGACCAGATATTATTTATCACGTCAACTTTGGTTAATAACTAACCGAAATATTCTAGTAAATAACCTAAATTATTCTAAAAATTTAAGTGAACGTCCTTGTAACGTTCTAAAAGTAAGACCAGATATTATTTATCGCGTCAACTTTGGTTAATAACTAACCAAAATATTCTAGTAAATAACCTAAATTTGTCTAATAATTTAAGTGAACGTCCTAGTAACGTTCTGAAAGTAACACCAGATATTATTTATCATGTCAACTTTGGTTAAAATCTAACCAAAATATTTTAGTAAATAACCTAAATTTGTCTAATAATTTAAGCGAACGTCCTTGTAACGTTCTAAAAGTAAGACCAGATATTATTTATCGCGTCAACTTTGGTTAATAACTAACAAAAATATTCTAGTAAATAACCTAAATTTGTCTAATAATTTAAGTGAACGTCCTTGTAACGTTCTAAAAGTAAGACCAGATATTATTTATCGCGTCAACTTTGGTTAATAACTAACCAAAATATTCTAGTAAATAACCTAAATTTGTCTAATAATTTAAGTGAACGTCCTAGTAACGTTCTGAAAGTAAGACCAGATATTATTTATCGTGTCAACTTTGGTTAATAACTAACCAAAATATTCTAGTAAATAACCTAAATTTGTCTAATAATTTAAGTGAATGGCCTAGTAACGTTCTAAAAGTAAGACCAGATATTATTTATCGTGTCAACTTTGGTTAATAACTAACCAATATATTCTAGTAAATAACCTAAATTTTTCTAATAATTTAAGTGAACGTCCTTCTAACGTTCTTAAAGTAAGACCAGATATTATTTATCGCGTCAACTTTGGTTAATAACTAACCAAAATATTCTAGTAAATAACCTAATTTTTTCTAATAATTTCAGTGAACGTCCTTGTAACGTTCTTAAAGTAAGACCAGATATTATTTATCCCTTCAACTTTGGTTAATAACTAACCAAAATATTCTTGTAAATAACCTAAATTTTTCTTATAATTTCAGTGAACGTCCTTGTAACGTTCTAAAAGTAAGACCAGATATTATTTATCGCGTCAACTTTGGTTAATAACTAACCAAAATATTCTAGTAAATAACCTAAATTTCTCTAATAATTTAAGTGAACGTCCTTCTAACGTTCTAAAAGTAAGACCAGATATTATTTATCACGTCAACTTTGGTTAATAACTAACCAAAATATTCTAGTAAATAACCTAAATTTTTTTAATAATTTCAGTGAACGTCCTAGTAACGTTCTAAAAGTAAGACCAGATATTATTTATCGCGTCAACTTTGGTTAATAACTAACCAAAATATTCTAGTAAATAACCTAAATTTTTCTAATAATTTCAGTGAACGTCCTTGTAACGTTCTTAAAGTAAGACCAGATATTATTTATCCCGTCAACTTTGGTTAATAACTAACCAAAATATTCTTGTAAATAACCTAAATTTTTCTTATAATTTCAGTGAACGTCCTTCTAACGTTCTAAAAGTAAGACCAGATATTATTTATCGCGTCAACTTTGGTTAATAACTAACCAAAATATTCTAGTAAATAACCTAAATTTTTCTAATAATTTCAGTGAACGTCCTAGTAACGTTCTAAAAGTAAGACCAGATATTATTTATCGCGTCAACTTTGGTTAATAACTAACCAAAATATTCTAGTAAATAACCTAAATTTTTCTAATAATTTCAGTGAACGTCCTAGTAACGTTCTAAAAGTAAGACCAGATATTATTCATCGCGTCAACTTTGGTTAATAACTAACCAAAATATTCTAGTAAAAAACCTAAATTTTTTTTATAATTTCAGTGAACGTCCTTGTAACGTTCGAAAAGTAAGACCAGATATTATTTATCGCGTCAACTTTGGTTAAAAACTAACCGAAATATCCTAGTAAATAACCTAAATTTTTCTAATAATTTCAGTGAACGTCCTTGTAACGTTCTAAAGGTAAGACCAGATATTATTTTTCACGTCAACTTTGGTTAATAACTAACCAAAATATTCTAGTAAATAACCTAAATTTTTCTAATAATTTCAGTGAACGTCCTTGTAACGTTCTAAAGGTAAGACCAGATATTATTTATCACGTCAACTTTGGTTAATAACTAACCAAAATATTCTAGTAAATAACCTAAATTTTTCTAATAATTTCAGTGAACGTCCTTGTAACTTTCTAAAAGTAAGACCAGATATAGCCCAGTAGAAAGAAGGGATAATGCTTAATGGAGACAAGAAAAATTGGTAGTAAAAATTACAAACGTAAAAGTTGCCAGCAAAAGCTATATTCTACGAGTTGCATATACGCAGCTTTGCATTGCTCACTCAGGTGCTTCTTGCTGTCTAGTTTTATTAAATTGCATTGAGCAAAGGTGCTTTTTGCTGTCTAGCTTTATTAAATTGCATTGCTGAGCATCAAAGGTGCTTCTTGCTGTCTAGTTTTATTGAATTGCATTGCTGAGCATCAAAGGTGCTTCTTCCTGTCTAGTTTTATTAAATTGCATCGAGCATCAAAGGTGCTTCTTCCTGTCTAGTTTTATTAAATTGCATCGAGCAACAAAGGTGCTTCTTGCTGTCTAGTTTGATTAAATTGCATCGAGCATCAAAGGTGCTTCTTGCTGTCTAGTTTTATTAAATTGCATTGAGCATCAAAGGTGCTTCTTGCTGTCTAGTTTGATTAAATTGCATCGAGCATCAAAGGTGCTTCTTGCTGTCTAGTTTGATTTAATTGCATCGAGCATCAAAGGTGCTTCTTGCTGTCTAGTTTTATTAAATTGCATTGAGCATCAAAGGTGCTTCTTGCTGTCTAGTTTTATTTTATTGCAACGAGCATCACAGGTGCTTCTTGCTGTCTAGTTTTATTTTATTGAATGTAATTTTCATGTTTTCATGAAAAAATCACATGCTGGCTCAGGTGGGATTCGAATCCACGACCTCCTGCTTACTAGTACAGGTGCCATACCGCTAGGCCACCGAGCTAGCTGGGGTCAGCGGGGTGAATCGAATCCAATATCGCGGCAAGTACCGCACTGCATACATGAAAATGAAAAAGTTTTTGATGAAAGAGTTCATGAACGGAACAAAGAACGGAACGTGGAATGGAACAAAGAACGAAACTTGGAACGGAACGTGGATTGGAACACAGAACAAAATGTAGAAAAAACACAGAACGGAACACAGAGTGGAATGCAGAAAGGGATGCACAACAGAACGCATGACGGAATACAGAACATTGGAACGCGGAGCGGAACGCAGTGTACGGAATGCACAGATCGGAACGAGATTAGAACACGGATATCGGATAATGAAGCACGAAAAAAAACATGGAATGACACATGCAGAACAATCGTTACCCTCTGCATCCCATTCCGCTTTCCATTCTATATTCAGTTCCGTGTTTAATTCCACCTTCTGCTCCAAGTTCTGTTCCAAGTTTCGTTCCAAGTACCGTTAAACGTTCCATTCCACGATTTGTTCCATCTTCCATTCATTGACTCTTTCATCATCGCTAAGCCCGGTAGACAGGCTACTTCCCCATGACAAGACCAATATTAAAGACCGGTAGATAGGTCTCTTCCCGGCAGAAAGACCGGATAGCCAAGTAGAAAGATGGGCTAATGCCTAATGGAGACAAGAAAAGCTTGCTAGTAAAAATGACAGACGTAAAAGTTGCACGCAAAAGCTATATTGTACGAGTTGCATCTACGCTGCTCTGCATTGCTCACTAACGCTGCTTACTTAGTTCCAGAAGGAATAGAGAAAGTTATTATTATTATTATTAAACTGGCAGACCTTTGCCTAGACCAGAAACAAGGAGTGACCCTCTTCACTGGTCTGTCGCAAAGGTTGGGGTAACTACGCCAGGCGGAAAACTGGGGAAGTTCTCCTACCCCTCAAATAACTAAGTTTTTATTTTATTGAATGTAATTTTCATGTCTGCATTTCTAAATATAGATTTATCGTGTCAACTTTGGTTAATAACTAACCAAAATATTCAAGTAAATAACCTAAATTTTTCTAATAATTTCAGTGAACGTCCTTGTAACGTTCTAAAAGTAAGACCAGATATTATTTATCGCGTCAACTTTGGTTAATAACTAACCAAAATATTCTAGTAGGCCTAAATAACCTAAATTTTTCTAATAATTTCAGTGAACGTCCTTGTAACGTTCTTAAAGTAAGACCAGATATTATTTATCCCGTCAACTTTGGTTAATAACTAACCAAAATATTCTAGTAAATAACCTACATTTTTCTAATAATTTCAGTGAACGTCCTTGTAACGTTCTAAAAGTAAGACCAGATATTATTTATCGCGTCAACTTTGGTTAATAACTAACCAAAATATTCTAGTAAATAACCTAAATTTTTCTAATAATTTCAGTGAACGTCCTAGTAACGTTCGAAAAGTAAGACCAGATATTATTTATCGCGTCAATTTTGGTTAATAACTAACCAAAATATTCTAGTAAATAACCTAATTTTTTCTAATAATTTCAGTGAACGTCCTTGTAACGTTCTTAAAGTAAGACCAGATATTATTTATCCCTTCAACTTTGGTTAATAACTAACCAAAATATTCTTGTAAATAACCTAAATTTTTCTTATAATTTCAGTGAACGTCCTTGTAACGTTCTAAAAGTAAGACCAGATATTATTTATCGCGTCAACTTTGGTTAATAACTAACCAAAATATTCTAGTAAATAACCTAAATTTTTCTAATAATTTAAGTGAACGTCCTTCTAACGTTCTAAAAGTAAGACCAGATATTATTTATCGCGTCAACTTTGGTTAATAACTAACCAAAATATTCTAGTAAATAACCTAAATTTTTCTAATAATTTAAGTGAACGTCCTTCTAACGTTCTAAAAGTAAGACCAGATATTATTTATCACGTCAACTTTGGTTAATAACTAACCAAAATATTCTAGTAAATAACCTAAATTTTTCTAATAATTTCAGTGAACGTCCTAGTAACGTTCTAAAAGTAAGACCAGATATTATTTATCGCGTCAACTTTGGTTAATAACTAACCAAAATATTCTAGTAAATAACCTAAATTTTTCTAATAATTTCAGTGAACGTCCTTGTAACGTTCTTAAAGTAAGACCAGATATTATTTATCCCGTCAACTTTGGTTAATAACTAACCAAAATATTCTTGTAAATAACCTAAATTTTTCTTATAATTTCAGTGAACGTCCTTCTAACGTTCTAAAAGTAAGACCAGATATTATTTATCGCGTCAACTTTGGTTAATAACTAACCAAAATATTCTATTAAATAACCTAAATTTTTCTAATAATTTCAGTGAACGTCCTTCTAACGTTCTAAAAGTAAGACCAGATATTATTTATCGCGTCAACTTTGGTTAATAACTAACCAAAATATTCTAGTAAATAACCTAAATTTTTATAATAATTTCAGTGAACGTCCTAGTAACGTTCTAAAAGTAAGACCAGATATTATTTATCGCGTCAACTTTGGTTAATAACTAACCAAAATATTCTAGTAAATAACCTAAATTTTTCTAATAATTTCAGTGAACGTCGTAGTAACGTTCTAAAAGTAAGACCAGATATTATTTATCGCGTCAACTTTGGTTAATAACTAACCAAAATATTCTAGTAAATAACCTAAATTTTTCTTATAATTTCAGTGAACGTCCTTGTAACGTTCGAAAAGTAAGACCAGATATTATTTATCGCGTCAACTTTGGTTAAAAACTAACCGAAATATTCTAGTAAATAACCTACATTTTTCTAATAATTTCAGTGAACGTCCTTGTAACGTTCTAAAAGTAAGACCAGATATTATTTATCGCGTCAACTTTGGTTAATAACTAACCAAAATATTCTAGTAAATAACCTAAAATTTTCTAATAATTTCAGTGAACGTCCTAGTAACGTTCTAAAAGTAAGACCAGATATTATTTATCGCGTCAACTTTTGTTAATAACTAACCAAAATATTCTAGTAAATAACCTAATTTTTTCTAATAATTTCAGTGAACGTCCTTGTAACGTTCTTAAAGTAAGACCAGATATTATTTATCCCTTCAACTTTGGTTAATAACTAACCAAAATATTCTTGTAAATAACCTAAATTTTTCTTATAATTTCAGTGAACGTCCTTGTAACGTTCTAAAAGTAAGACCAGATATTATTTATCGCGTCAACTTTGGTTAATAACTAACCAAAATATTCTAGTAAATAACCTAAATTTTTCTAATAATTTAAGTGAACGTCCTTCTAACGTTCTAAAAGTAAGACCAGATATTATTTATCACGTCAACTTTGGTTAATAACTAACCAAAATATTCTAGTAAATAACCTAAATTTTTCTAATAATTTCAGTGAACGTCCTAGTAACGTTCTAAAAGTAAGACCAGATATTATTTATCGCGTCAACTTTGGTTAATAACTAACCAAAATATTCTAGTAAATAACCTAAATTTTTCTAATAATTTCAGTGAACGTCCTTGTAACGTTCTTAAAGTAAGACCAGATATTATTTATCCCGTCAACTTTGGTTAATAACTAACCAAAATATTCTTGTAAATAACCTAAATTTTTCTTATAATTTCAGTGAACGTCCTTCTAACGTTCTAAAAGTAAGACCAGATATTATTTATCGCGTCAACTTTGGTTAATAACTAACCAAAATATTCTAGTAAATAACCTAAATTTTTCTAATAATTTCAGTGAACGTCCTTCTAACGTTCTAAAAGTAAGACCAGATATTATTTATCGCGTCAACTTTGGTTAATAACTAACCAAAATATTCTAGTAAATAACCTAAATTTTTATAATAATTTCAGTGAACGTCCTAGTAACGTTCTAAAAGTAAGACCAGATATTATTTATCGCGTCAACTTTGGTTAATAACTAACCAAAATATTCTAGTAAATAACCAAAATTTTTCTTATAATTTCAGTGAACGTCCTTGTAACGTTCGAAAAGTAAGACCAGATATTATTTATCGCGTCACCTTTGGTTAAAAACTAACCGAAATATTCTAGTAAATAACCTACATTTTTCTAATAATTTCAGTGAACGTCCTTGTTACGTTCTAAAAGTAAGACCAGACATTATTTATCGCGTCCACTTTGGTTAAAAACTAACCAAAATATTCTAGTAAATAACCTAAATTTTTCTAATAATTTCAGTGAACGTCCTTGTAACCTTCTAAAAGTAAGACCAGACATTATCTATCGCGTCACGTTTGGTTAAAAACTAACCAAAATATTCTAGTAAATAACCTAAATTTTTCTAATAATTTCAGTGAACGTCCTTGTAACGTTCTAAAGGTAAGACCAGATATTATTTTTCACGTCAACTTTGGTTAATAACTAACCAAAATATTCTAGTAAATAACCTAAATTTTTCTAATAATTTCAGTGAACGTCCTTGTAACGTTCTAAAGGTAAGACCAGATATTATTTATCACGTCAACTTTGGTTAATAACTAACCAAAATATTCTAGTAAATAACCTAAATTTTTCTAATAATTTCAGTGAACGTCCTTGTAACTTTCTAAAAGTAAGACCAGATATAGCCCAGTAGAAAGAAGGGATAATGCTTAATGGAGACAAGAAAAATTGGTAGTAAAAATTACAAACGTAAAAGTTGCCAGCAAAAGCTATATTCTACGAGTTGCATATACGCAGCTTTGCATTGCTCACTCAGGTGCTTCTTGCTGTCTAGTTTTATTAAATTGCATTGAGCAAAGGTGCTTTTTGCTGTCTAGCTTTATTAAATTGCATTGCTGAGCATCAAAGGTGCTTCTTGCTGTCTAGTTTTATTGAATTGCATTGCTGAGCATCAAAGGTGCTTCTTCCTGTCTAGTTTTATTAAATTGCATCGAGCATCAAAGGTGCTTCTTGCTGTCTAGTTTTATTGAATTGCATTGCTGAGCATCAAAGGTGCTTCTTCCTGTCTAGTTTTATTAAATTGCATCGAGCATCAAAGGTGCTTCTTCCTGTCTAGTTTTATTAAATTGCATCGAGCAACAAAGGTGCTTCTTGCTGTCTAGTTTTATTAAATTGCATTGAGCATCAAAGGTGCTTCTTGCTGTCTAGTTTGATTAAATTGCATCGAGCATCAAAGGTGCTTCTTGCTGTCTAGTTTGATTAAATTGCATCGAGCATCAAAGGTGCTTCTTGCTGTCTAGTTTGATTTAATTGCATCGAGCATCAAAGGTGCTTCTTGCTGTCTAGTTTTATTAAATTGCATTGAGCATCAAAGGTGCTTCTTGCTGTCTAGTTTTATTTTATTGCAACGAGCATCACAGGTGCTTCTTGCTGTCTAGTTTTATTTTATTGAATGTAATTTTCATGTTTTCATGAAAAAATCACATGCTGGCTCAGGTGGGATTCGAATCCACGACCTCCTGCTTACTAGTACAGGTGCCATACCGCTAGGCCACGGAGCTAGCTGGGGTCAGCGGGGTGAATCGAATCCAATATCGCGGCAAGTACCGCACTGCATACATGAAAATGAACAAGTTTTTGATGAAAGAGTTCATGAACGGAACAAAGAACGGAACGTGGAATGGAACAAAGAACGAAACTTGGAACGGAACGTGGATTGGAACACAGAACAAAATGTAGAAAAAACACAGAACGGAACACAGAGTGGAATGCAGAAAGGGATGCACAACAGAACGCATGACGGAATACAGAACATTGGAACGCGGAGCGGAACGCAGTGTACGGAATGCACAGATCGGAACGAGATTAGAACACGGATATCGGATAATGAAGCACGAAAAAAAACGCGGAATGACACATGCAGAACAATCGTTACCCTCTGCATCCCATTCCGCTTTCCATTCTACATTCAGTTCCGTGTTTAATTCCACCTTCTGCTCCAAGTTCTGTTCCAAGTTTCGTTCCAAGTACCGTTAAACGTTCCATTCCACGATTTGTTCCATCTTCCATTCATTGACTCTTTCATCATCGCTAAGCCCGGTAGACAGGCTACTTCCCCATGACAAGACCAATATTAAAGACCGGTAGATAGGTCTCTTCCCGGCAGAAAGACCGGATAGCCAAGTAGAAAGATGGGCTAATGCCTAATGGAGACAAGAAAAGCTTGCTAGTAAAAATGACAGACGTAAAAGTTGCACGCAAAAGCTATATTGTACGAGTTGCATCTACGCTGCTCTGCATTGCTCACTAACGCTGCTTACTTAGTTCCAGAAGGAATAGAGAAAGTTATTATTATTATTATTAAACTGGCAGACCTTTGCCTAGACCAGAAACAAGGAGTGACCCTCTTCACTGGTCTGTCGCAAAGGTTGGGGTAACAACGCCAGGTGGAAAACTGGGGAAGTTCTCCTACCCCTCAAATAACTAAGTTTTTATTTTATTGAATGTAATTTTCATGTCTGCATTTCTAAATATAGATTTATCGTGTCAACTTTGGTTAATAACTAACCAAAATATTCAAGTAAATAACCTAAATTTTTCTAATAATTTCAGTGAACGTCCTTGTAACGTTCTAAAAGTAAGACCAGATATTATTTATCGCGTCAACTTTGGTTAATAACTAACCAAAATATTCTAGTAGGCCTAAATAACCTAAATTTTTCTTATAATTTCAGTGAACGTCCTTGTAACGTTCGAAAAGTAAGACCAGATATTATTTATCGCGTCAACTTTGGTTAATAACTAACCAAAATATTCTAGTAAATAACCTAAATTTGTCTAAAAATTTAAGTGAACGTCCTTGTAACGTTCTAAAAGTAAGACCAGATATTATTTATCGTGTCAACTTTGGTTAATAACTAACCAAAATATTCTAGTAAATAACCTAAATTTGTCTAATAATTTAAGTGAACGTCCTAGTAACGTTCTGAAAGTAAGACCAGATATTATTTATCGTGTCAACTTTGGTTAATAACTAACCAAAATATTCTAGTAAATAACCTAAATTTGTCTAATAATTTAAGTGAATGGCCTAGTAACGTTCTAAAAGTAAGACCAGATATTATTTATCGTGTCAACTTTGGTTAATAACTAACCAATATATTCTAGTAAATAACCTAAATTTTTCTAATAATTTAAGTGAACGTCCTTCTAACGTTCTTAAAGTAAGACCAGATATTATTTATCGCGTCAACTTTGGTTAATAACTAACCAAGATATTCTAGTAAATAACCTAATTTTTTCTAATAATTTCAGTGAACGTCCTTGTAACGTTCTTAAAGTAAGACCAGATATTATTTATCCCTTCAACTTTGGTTAATAACTAACCAAAATATTCTTGTAAATAACCTAAATTTTTCTTATAATTTCAGTGAACGTCCTTGTAACGTTCTAAAAGTAAGACCAGATATTATTTATCGCGTCAACTTTGGTTAATAACTAACCAAAATATTCTAGTAAATAACCTAAATTTCTCTAATAATTTAAGTGAACGTCCTTCTAACGTTCTAAAAGTAAGACCAGATATTATTTATCACGTCAACTTTGGTTAATAACTAACCAAAATATTCTAGTAAATAACCTAAATTTTTTTTAATAATTTCAGTGAACGTCCTAGTAACGTTCTAAAAGTAAGACCAGATATAATTTATCGCGTCAACTTTGGTTAATAACTAACCAAAATATTCTAGTAAATAACCTAAATTTTTCTAATAATTTCAGTGAACGTCCTTGTAACGTTCTTAAAGTAAGACCAGATATTATTTATCCCGTCAACTTTGGTTAATAACTAACCAAAATATTCTAGTAAATAACCTAAATTTTTCTTATAATTTCAGTGAACGTCCTTCTAACGTTCTAAAAGTAAGACCAGATATTATTTATCGCGTCAACTTTGGTTAATAACTAACCAAAATATTCTAGTAAATAACCTAAATTTTTCTAATAATTTCAGTGAACGTCCTAGTAACGTTCTAAAAGTAAGACCAGATATTATTTATCGCGTCAACTTTGGTTAATAACTAACCAAAATATTCTAGTAAATAACCTAAATTTTTCTAATAATTTCAGTGAACGTCCTAGTAACGTTCTAAAAGTAAGACCAGATATTATTCATCGCGTCAACTTTGGTTAATAACTAACCAAAATATTCTAGTAAATAACCTAAATTTTTCTAATAATTTCAGTGAACGTCCTTGTAACGTTCTAAAGGTAAGACCAGATATTATTTATCACGTCAACTTTGGTTAAAAACTAACCGAAATATTCTAGTAAATAACCTAAATTTTTCTAATAATTTCAGTGAACGTCCTTGTAACGTTCTAAAAGTAAGACCAGATATTATTTATCGCGTTAACTTTGGTTAATAATTAACCAAAATATTCTAGTAAATAACCTAAATTTTTCTAATAATTTCAGTGAACGTCCTTGGTACTTTCTAAAAGTAAGACCAGATATAGCCCAGTAGAAAGAAGGGATAATGCTTAATGGAGACAAGAAAAATTGGTAGTAAAAATTACAAACGTAAAAGTTGCCAGCAAAAGCTATATTCTACGAATTGCATATACGCAGCTTTGCATTGCTCACTCAGGTGCTTCTTGCTGTCTAGTTTTATTAAATTGCATTGAGCAAAGGTGCTTTTTGCTGTCTAGCTTTATTAAATTGCATTGCTGAGCATCAAAGGTGCTTCTTGCTGTCTAGTTTTATTGAATTGCATTGCTGAGCATCAAAGGTGCTTCTTCCTGTCTAGTTTGATTAAATTGCATCGAGCATCAAAGGTGCTTCTTCCTGTCTAGTTTTATTAAATTGCATCGAGCAACAAAGGTGCTTCTTGCTGTCTAGTTTGATTAAATTGCATCGAGCATCAAAGGTGCTTCTTGCTGTCTAGTTTTATTAAATTGCATTGAGCATCAAAGGTGCTTCTTGCTGTCTAGTTTTATTAAATTGCATTGCTGAGCATCAAAGGTGCTTCTTGCTGTCTAGTTTGATTAAATTGCATCGAGCATCAAAGGTGCTTCTTGCTGTCTAGTTTTATTAAATTGCATTGAGCATCAAAGGTGCTTCTTGCTGTCTAGTTTTATTTTATTGCAACGAGCATCACAGGTGCTTCTTGCTGTCTAGTTTTATTTTATTGAATGTAATTTTCATGTTTTCATGAAAAAATCACATGCTGGCTCAGGTGGGATTCGAATCCACGACCTCCTGCTTACTAGTACAGGTGCCATACCGCTAGGCCACCGAGCTAGCTGGGGTCAGCGGGGTGAATCGAATCCAATATCGCGGCAAGTACCGCACTGCATACATGAAAATGAAAAAGTTTTTGATGAAAGAGTTCATGAACGGAACAAAGAACGGAACGTGGAATGGAACAAAGAACGAAACTTGGAACGGAACGTGGATTGGAACACAGAACAAAATGTAGAAAAAACACAGAACGGAACACAGAGTGGAATGCAGAAAGGGATGCACAACAGAACGCACGACGGAATACAGAACATTGGAACGCGGAGCGGAACGCAGTGTACGGAATGCACAGATCGGAACGAGATTAGAACACGGATATCGGATAATGAAGCACGAAAAAAAACATGGAATGACACATGCAGAACAATCGTTACCCTCTGCATCCCATTCCGCTTTCCATTCTATATTCAGTTCCGTGTTTAATTCCACCTTCTGCTCCAAGTTCTGTTCCAAGTTTCGTTCCAAGTACCGTTAAACGTTCCATTCCACGATTTGTTCCATCTTCCATTCATTGACTCTTTCATCATCGCTAAGCCCGGTAGACAGGCTACTTCCCCATGACAAGACCAATATTAAAGACCGGTAGATAGGTCTCTTCCCGGCAGAAAGACCGGATAGCCAAGTAGAAAGATGGGCTAATGCCTAATGGAGACAAGAAAAGCTTGCTAGTAAAAATGACAGACGTAAAAGTTGCACGCAAAAGCTATATTGTACGAGTTGCATCTACGCTGCTCTGCATTGCTCACTAACGCTGCTTACTTAGTTCCAGAAGGAATAGAGAAAGTTATTATTATTATTATTAAACTGGCAGACCTTTGCCTAGACCAGAAACAAGGAGTGACCCTCTTCACTGGTCTGTCGCAAAGGTTGGGGTAACTACGCCAGGCGGAAAACTGGGGAAGTTCTCCTACCCCTCAAATAACTAAGTTTTTATTTTATTGAATGTAATTTTCATGTCTGCATTTCTAAATATAGATTTATCGTGTCAACTTTGGTTAATAACTAACCAAAATATTCAAGTAAATAACCTAAATTTTTCTAATAATTTCAGTGAACGTCCTTGTAACGTTCTAAAAGTAAGACCAGATATTATTTATCGCGTCAACTTTGGTTAATAACTAACCAAAATATTCTAGTAGGCCTAAATAACCTAAATTTTTCTAATAATTTCAGTGAACGTCCTTGTAACGTTCTTAAAGTAAGACCAGATATTATTTATCCCGTCAACTTTGGTTAATAACTAACCAAAATATTCTAGTAAATAACCTACATTTTTCTAATAATTTCAGTGAACGTCCTTGTAACGTTCTAAAAGTAAGACCAGATATTATTTATCGCGTCAACTTTGGTTAATAACTAACCAAAATATTCTAGTAAATAACCTAAATTTTTCTAATAATTTCAGTGAACGTCCTAGTAACGTTCTAAAAGTAAGACCAGATATTATTTATCGCGTCAACTTTGGTTAATAACTAACCAAAATATTCTAGTAAATAACCTAATTTTTTCTAATAATTTCAGTGAACGTCCTTGTAACGTTCTTAAAGTAAGACCAGATATTATTTATCCCTTCAACTTTGGTTAATAACTAACCAAAATATTCTTGTAAATAACCTAAATTTTTCTTATAATTTCAGTGAACGTCCTTGTAACGTTCTAAAAGTAAGACCAGATATTATTTATCGCGTCAACTTTGGTTAATAACTAACCAAAATATTCTAGTAAATAACCTAAATTTTTCTAATAATTTAAGTGAACGTCCTTCTAACGTTCTAAAAGTAAGACCAGATATTATTTATCGCGTCAACTTTGGTTAATAACTAACCAAAATATTCTAGTAAATAACCTAAATTTTTCTAATAATTTAAGTGAACGTCCTTCTAACGTTCTAAAAGTAAGACCAGATATTATTTATCACGTCAACTTTGGTTAATAACTAACCAAAATATTCTAGTAAATAACCTAAATTTTTCTAATAATTTCAGTGAACGTCCTAGTAACGTTCTAAAAGTAAGACCAGATATTATTTATCGCGTCAACTTTGGTTAATAACTAACCAAAATATTCTAGTAAATAACCTAAATTTTTCTAATAATTTCAGTGAACGTCCTTGTAACGTTCTTAAAGTAAGACCAGATATTATTTATCCCGTCAACTTTGGTTAATAACTAACCAAAATATTCTTGTAAATAACCTAAATTTTTCTTATAATTTCAGTGAACGTCCTTCTAACGTTCTAAAAGTAAGACCAGATATTATTTATCGCGTCAACTTTGGTTAATAACTAACCAAAATATTCTATTAAATAACCTAAATTTTTCTAATAATTTCAGTGAACGTCCTTCTAACGTTCTAAAAGTAAGACCAGATATTATTTATCGCGTCAACTTTGGTTAATAACTAACCAAAATATTCTAGTAAATAACCTAAATTTTTATAATAATTTCAGTGAACGTCCTAGTAACGTTCTAAAAGTAAGACCAGATATTATTTATCGCGTCAACTTTGGTTAATAACTAACCAAAATATTCTAGTAAATAACCTAAATTTTTCTAATAATTTCAGTGAACGTCCTAGTAACGTTCTAAAAGTAAGACCAGATATTATTTATCGCGTCAACTTTGGTTAATAACTAACCAAAATATTCTAGTAAATAACCTAAATTTTTCTAATAATTTCAGTGAACGTCCTTGTAACGTTCTTAAAGTAAGACCAGATATTATTTATCCCGTCAACTTTGGTTAATAACTAACCAAAATATTCTTGTAAATAACCTAAATTTTTCTTATAATTTCAGTGAACGTCCTTCTAACGTTCTAAAAGTAAGACCAGATATTATTTATCGCGTCAACTTTGGTTAATAACTAACCAAAATATTCTAGTAAATAACCTAAATTTTTCTAATAATTTCAGTGAACGTCCTTCTAACGTTCTAAAAGTAAGACCAGATATTATTTATCGCGTCAACTTTGGTTAATAACTAACCAAAATATTCTAGTAAATAACCTAAATTTTTATAATAATTTCAGTGAACGTCCTAGTAACGTTCTAAAAGTAAGACCAGATATTATTTATCGCGTCAACTTTGGTTAATAACTAACCAAAATATTCTAGTAAATAACCAAAATTTTTCTTATAATTTCAGTGAACGTCCTTGTAACGTTCGAAAAGTAAGACCAGATATTATTTATCGCGTCACCTTTGGTTAAAAACTAACCGAAATATTCTAGTAAATAACCTACATTTTTCTAATAATTTCAGTGAACGTCCTTGTTACGTTCTAAAAGTAAGACCAGACATTATTTATCGCGTCCACTTTGGTTAAAAACTAACCAAAATATTCTAGTAAATAACCTAAATTTTTCTAATAATTTCAGTGAACGTCCTTGTAACCTTCTAAAGGTAAGACCAGATATTATTTTTCACGTCAACTTTGGTTAATAACTAACCAAAATATTCTAGTAAATAACCTAAATTTTTCTAATAATTTCAGTGAACGTCCTTGTAACGTTCTAAAGGTAAGACCAGATATTATTTATCACGTCAACTTTGGTTAATAACTAACCAAAATATTCTAGTAAATAACCTAAATTTTTCTAATAATTTCAGTGAACGTCCTTGTAACTTTCTAAAAGTAAGACCAGATATAGCCCAGTAGAAAGAAGGGATAATGCTTAATGGAGACAAGAAAAATTGGTAGTAAAAATTACAAACGTAAAAGTTGCCAGCAAAAGCTATATTCTACGAGTTGCATATACGCAGCTTTGCATTGCTCACTCAGGTGCTTCTTGCTGTCTAGTTTTATTAAATTGCATTGAGCAAAGGTGCTTTTTGCTGTCTAGCTTTATTAAATTGCATTGCTGAGCATCAAAGGTGCTTCTTGCTGTCTAGTTTTATTGAATTGCATTGCTGAGCATCAAAGGTGCTTCTTCCTGTCTAGTTTTATTAAATTGCATCGAGCATCAAAGGTGCTTCTTGCTGTCTAGTTTTATTGAATTGCATTGCTGAGCATCAAAGGTGCTTCTTCCTGTCTAGTTTTATTAAATTGCATCGAGCATCAAAGGTGCTTCTTCCTGTCTAGTTTTATTAAATTGCATCGAGCAACAAAGGTGCTTCTTGCTGTCTAGTTTTATTAAATTGCATTGAGCATCAAAGGTGCTTCTTGCTGTCTAGTTTGATTAAATTGCATCGAGCATCAAAGGTGCTTCTTGCTGTCTAGTTTGATTAAATTGCATCGAGCATCAAAGGTGCTTCTTGCTGTCTAGTTTGATTTAATTGCATCGAGCATCAAAGGTGCTTCTTGCTGTCTAGTTTTATTAAATTGCATTGAGCATCAAAGGTGCTTCTTGCTGTCTAGTTTTATTTTATTGCAACGAGCATCACAGGTGCTTCTTGCTGTCTAGTTTTATTTTATTGAATGTAATTTTCATGTTTTCATGAAAAAATCACATGCTGGCTCAGGTGGGATTCGAATCCACGACCTCCTGCTTACTAGTACAGGTGCCATACCGCTAGGCCACGGAGCTAGCTGGGGTCAGCGGGGTGAATCGAATCCAATATCGCGGCAAGTACCGCACTGCATACATGAAAATGAACAAGTTTTTGATGAAAGAGTTCATGAACGGAACAAAGAACGGAACGTGGAATGGAACAAAGAACGAAACTTGGAACGGAACGTGGATTGGAACACAGAACAAAATGTAGAAAAAACACAGAACGGAACACAGAGTGGAATGCAGAAAGGGATGCACAACAGAACGCATGACGGAATACAGAACATTGGAACGCGGAGCGGAACGCAGTGTACGGAATGCACAGATCGGAACGAGATTAGAACACGGATATCGGATAATGAAGCACGAAAAAAAACGCGGAATGACACATGCAGAACAATCGTTACCCTCTGCATCCCATTCCGCTTTCCATTCTACATTCAGTTCCGTGTTTAATTCCACCTTCTGCTCCAAGTTCTGTTCCAAGTTTCGTTCCAAGTACCGTTAAACGTTCCATTCCACGATTTGTTCCATCTTCCATTCATTGACTCTTTCATCATCGCTAAGCCCGGTAGACAGGCTACTTCCCCATGACAAGACCAATATTAAAGACCGGTAGATAGGTCTCTTCCCGGCAGAAAGACCGGATAGCCAAGTAGAAAGATGGGCTAATGCCTAATGGAGACAAGAAAAGCTTGCTAGTAAAAATGACAGACGTAAAAGTTGCACGCAAAAGCTATATTGTACGAGTTGCATCTACGCTGCTCTGCATTGCTCACTAACGCTGCTTACTTAGTTCCAGAAGGAATAGAGAAAGTTATTATTATTATTATTAAACTGGCAGACCTTTGCCTAGACCAGAAACAAGGAGTGACCCTCTTCACTGGTCTGTCGCAAAGGTTGGGGTAACAACGCCAGGTGGAAAACTGGGGAAGTTCTCCTACCCCTCAAATAACTAAGTTTTTATTTTATTGAATGTAATTTTCATGTCTGCATTTCTAAATATAGATTTATCGTGTCAACTTTGGTTAATAACTAACCAAAATATTCAAGTAAATAACCTAAATTTTTCTAATAATTTCAGTGAACGTCCTTGTAACGTTCTAAAAGTAAGACCAGATATTATTTATCGCGTCAACTTTGGTTAATAACTAACCAAAATATTCTAGTAGGCCTAAATAACCTAAATTTTTCTTATAATTTCAGTGAACGTCCTTGTAACGTTCGAAAAGTAAGACCAGATATTATTTATCGCGTCAACTTTGGTTAATAACTAACCAAAATATTCTAGTAAATAACCTAAATTTGTCTAATAATTTAAGTGAACGTCCTAGTAACGTTCTAAAAGTAAGACCAGATATTATTTATCGTGTCAACTTTGGTTAATAACTAACCAAAATATTCTAGTAAATAACCTAAATTTGTCTAATAATTTAAGTGAACGTCCTAGTAACGTTCTAAAAGTAAGACCAGATATTATTTATCACGTCAACTTTGGTTAATAACTAACCGAAATATTCTAGTAAATAACCTAAATTATTCTAAAAATTTAAGTGAACGTCCTTGTAACGTTCTAAAAGTAAGACCAGATATTATTTATCGCGTCAACTTTGGTTAATAACTAACCAAAATATTCTAGTAAATAACCTAAATTTGTCTAATAATTTAAGTGAACGTCCTAGTAACGTTCTGAAAGTAACACCAGATATAATTTATCATGTCAACTTTGGTTAAAATCTAACCAAAATATTTTAGTAAATAACCTAAATTTGTCTAATAATTTAAGCGAACGTCCTTGTAACGTTCTAAAAGTAAGACCAGATATTATTTATCGCGTCAACTTTGGTTAATAACTAACCAAAATATTCTAGTAAATAACCTAAATTTGTCTAATAATTTAAGTGAACGTCCTTGTAACGTTCTAAAAGTAAGACCAGATATTATTTATCGCGTCAACTTTGGTTAATAACTAACCAAAATATTCTAGTAAATAACCTAAATTTGTCTAATAATTTAAGTGAACGTCCTAGTAACGTTCTGAAAGTAAGACCAGATATTATTTATCGTGTCAACTTTGGTTAATAACTAACCAAAATATTCTAGTAAATAACCTAAATTTGTCTAATAATTTAAGTGAATGGCCTAGTAACGTTCTAAAAGTAAGACCAGATATTATTTATCGTGTCAACTTTGGTTAATAACTAACCAATATATTCTAGTAAATAACCTAAATTTTTCTAATAATTTAAGTGAACGTCCTTCTAACGTTCTTAAAGTAAGACCAGATATTATTTATCGCGTCAACTTTGGTTAATAACTAACCAAAATATTCTAGTAAATAACCTAATTTTTTCTAATAATTTCAGTGAACGTCCTTGTAACGTTCTTAAAGTAAGACCAGATATTATTTATCCCTTCAACTTTGGTTAATAACTAACCAAAATATTCTTGTAAATAACCTAAATTTTTCTTATAATTTCAGTGAACGTCCTTGTAACGTTCTAAAAGTAAGACCAGATATTATTTATCGCGTCAACTTTGGTTAATAACTAACCAAAATATTCTAGTAAATAACCTAAATTTCTCTAATAATTTAAGTGAACGTCCTTCTAACGTTCTAAAAGTAAGACCAGATATTATTTATCACGTCAACTTTGGTTAATAACTAACCAAAATATTCTAGTAAATAACCTAAATTTTTTTTAATAATTTCAGTGAACGTCCTAGTAACGTTCTAAAAGTAAGACCAGATATTATTTATCGCGTCAACTTTGGTTAATAACTAACCAAAATATTCTAGTAAATAACCTAAATTTTTCTAATAATTTCAGTGAACGTCCTTGTAACGTTCTTAAAGTAAGACCAGATATTATTTATCCCGTCAACTTTGGTTAATAACTAACCAAAATATTCTAGTAAATAACCTAAATTTTTCTTATAATTTCAGTGAACGTCCTTCTAACGTTCTAAAAGTAAGACCAGATATTATTTATCGCGTCAACTTTGGTTAATAACTAACCAAAATATTCTAGTAAATAACCTAAATTTTTCTAATAATTTCAGTGAACGTCCTAGTAACGTTCTAAAAGTAAGACCAGATATTATTTATCGCGTCAACTTTGGTTAATAACTAACCAAAATATTCTAGTAAATAACCTAAATTTTTCTAATAATTTCAGTGAACGTCCTAGTAACGTTCTAAAAGTAAGACCAGATATTATTCATCGCGTCAACTTTGGTTAATAACTAACCAAAATATTCTAGTAAATAACCTAAATTTTTCTAATAATTTCAGTGAACGTCCTTGTAACGTTCTAAAGGTAAGACCAGATATTATTTATCACGTCAACTTTGGTTAAAAACTAACCGAAATATTCTAGTAAATAACCTAAATTTTTCTAATAATTTCAGTGAACGTCCTTGTAACGTTCTAAAAGTAAGACCAGATATTATTTATCGCGTTAACTTTGGTTAATAATTAACCAAAATATTCTAGTAAATAACCTAAATTTTTCTAATAATTTCAGTGAACGTCCTTGGTACTTTCTAAAAGTAAGACCAGATATAGCCCAGTAGAAAGAAGGGATAATGCTTAATGGAGACAAGAAAAATTGGTAGTAAAAATTACAAACGTAAAAGTTGCCAGCAAAAGCTATATTCTACGAATTGCATATACGCAGCTTTGCATTGCTCACTCAGGTGCTTCTTGCTGTCTAGTTTTATTAAATTGCATTGAGCAAAGGTGCTTTTTGCTGTCTAGCTTTATTAAATTGCATTGCTGAGCATCAAAGGTGCTTCTTGCTGTCTAGTTTTATTGAATTGCATTGCTGAGCATCAAAGGTGCTTCTTCCTGTCTAGTTTGATTAAATTGCATCGAGCATCAAAGGTGCTTCTTCCTGTCTAGTTTTATTAAATTGCATCGAGCAACAAAGGTGCTTCTTGCTGTCTAGTTTGATTAAATTGCATCGAGCATCAAAGGTGCTTCTTGCTGTCTAGTTTTATTAAATTGCATTGAGCATCAAAGGTGCTTCTTGCTGTCTAGTTTTATTAAATTGCATTGCTGAGCATCAAAGGTGCTTCTTGCTGTCTAGTTTGATTAAATTGCATCGAGCATCAAAGGTGCTTCTTGCTGTCTAGTTTTATTAAATTGCATTGAGCATCAAAGGTGCTTCTTGCTGTCTAGTTTTATTTTATTGCAACGAGCATCACAGGTGCTTCTTGCTGTCTAGTTTTATTTTATTGAATGTAATTTTCATGTTTTCATGAAAAAATCACATGCTGGCTCAGGTGGGATTCGAATCCACGACCTCCTGCTTACTAGTACAGGTGCCATACCGCTAGGCCACCGAGCTAGCTGGGGTCAGCGGGGTGAATCGAATCCAATATCGCGGCAAGTACCGCACTGCATACATGAAAATGAAAAAGTTTTTGATGAAAGAGTTCATGAACGGAACAAAGAACGGAACGTGGAATGGAACAAAGAACGAAACTTGGAACGGAACGTGGATTGGAACACAGAACAAAATGTAGAAAAAACACAGAACGGAACACAGAGTGGAATGCAGAAAGGGATGCACAACAGAACGCACGACGGAATACAGAACATTGGAACGCGGAGCGGAACGCAGTGTACGGAATGCACAGATCGGAACGAGATTAGAACACGGATATCGGATAATGAAGCACGAAAAAAAACATGGAATGACACATGCAGAACAATCGTTACCCTCTGCATCCCATTCCGCTTTCCATTCTATATTCAGTTCCGTGTTTAATTCCACCTTCTGCTCCAAGTTCTGTTCCAAGTTTCGTTCCAAGTACCGTTAAACGTTCCATTCCACGATTTGTTCCATCTTCCATTCATTGACTCTTTCATCATCGCTAAGCCCGGTAGACAGGCTACTTCCCCATGACAAGACCAATATTAAAGACCGGTAGATAGGTCTCTTCCCGGCAGAAAGACCGGATAGCCAAGTAGAAAGATGGGCTAATGCCTAATGGAGACAAGAAAAGCTTGCTAGTAAAAATGACAGACGTAAAAGTTGCACGCAAAAGCTATATTGTACGAGTTGCATCTACGCTGCTCTGCATTGCTCACTAACGCTGCTTACTTAGTTCCAGAAGGAATAGAGAAAGTTATTATTATTATTATTAAACTGGCAGACCTTTGCCTAGACCAGAAACAAGGAGTGACCCTCTTCACTGGTCTGTCGCAAAGGTTGGGGTAACTACGCCAGGCGGAAAACTGGGGAAGTTCTCCTACCCCTCAAATAACTAAGTTTTTATTTTATTGAATGTAATTTTCATGTCTGCATTTCTAAATATAGATTTATCGTGTCAACTTTGGTTAATAACTAACCAAAATATTCAAGTAAATAACCTAAATTTTTCTAATAATTTCAGTGAACGTCCTTGTAACGTTCTAAAAGTAAGACCAGATATTATTTATCGCGTCAACTTTGGTTAATAACTAACCAAAATATTCTAGTAGGCCTAAATAACCTAAATTTTTCTAATAATTTCAGTGAACGTCCTTGTAACGTTCTTAAAGTAAGACCAGATATTATTTATCCCGTCAACTTTGGTTAATAACTAACCAAAATATTCTAGTAAATAACCTACATTTTTCTAATAATTTCAGTGAACGTCCTTGTAACGTTCTAAAAGTAAGACCAGATATTATTTATCGCGTCAACTTTGGTTAATAACTAACCAAAATATTCTAGTAAATAACCTAAATTTTTCTAATAATTTCAGTGAACGTCCTAGTAACGTTCTAAAAGTAAGACCAGATATTATTTATCGCGTCAACTTTGGTTAATAACTAACCAAAATATTCTAGTAAATAACCTAATTTTTTCTAATAATTTCAGTGAACGTCCTTGTAACGTTCTTAAAGTAAGACCAGATATTATTTATCCCTTCAACTTTGGTTAATAACTAACCAAAATATTCTTGTAAATAACCTAAATTTTTCTTATAATTTCAGTGAACGTCCTTGTAACGTTCTAAAAGTAAGACCAGATATTATTTATCGCGTCAACTTTGGTTAATAACTAACCAAAATATTCTAGTAAATAACCTAAATTTTTCTAATAATTTAAGTGAACGTCCTTCTAACGTTCTAAAAGTAAGACCAGATATTATTTATCGCGTCAACTTTGGTTAATAACTAACCAAAATATTCTAGTAAATAACCTAAATTTTTCTAATAATTTAAGTGAACGTCCTTCTAACGTTCTAAAAGTAAGACCAGATATTATTTATCACGTCAACTTTGGTTAATAACTAACCAAAATATTCTAGTAAATAACCTAAATTTTTCTAATAATTTCAGTGAACGTCCTAGTAACGTTCTAAAAGTAAGACCAGATATTATTTATCGCGTCAACTTTGGTTAATAACTAACCAAAATATTCTAGTAAATAACCTAAATTTTTCTAATAATTTCAGTGAACGTCCTTGTAACGTTCTTAAAGTAAGACCAGATATTATTTATCCCGTCAACTTTGGTTAATAACTAACCAAAATATTCTTGTAAATAACCTAAATTTTTCTTATAATTTCAGTGAACGTCCTTCTAACGTTCTAAAAGTAAGACCAGATATTATTTATCGCGTCAACTTTGGTTAATAACTAACCAAAATATTCTATTAAATAACCTAAATTTTTCTAATAATTTCAGTGAACGTCCTTCTAACGTTCTAAAAGTAAGACCAGATATTATTTATCGCGTCAACTTTGGTTAATAACTAACCAAAATATTCTAGTAAATAACCTAAATTTTTATAATAATTTCAGTGAACGTCCTAGTAACGTTCTAAAAGTAAGACCAGATATTATTTATCGCGTCAACTTTGGTTAATAACTAACCAAAATATTCTAGTAAATAACCTAAATTTTTCTAATAATTTCAGTGAACGTCCTAGTAACGTTCTAAAAGTAAGACCAGATATTATTTATCGCGTCAACTTTGGTTAATAACTAACCAAAATATTCTAGTAAATAACCTAAATTTTTCTAATAATTTCAGTGAACGTCCTTGTAACGTTCTTAAAGTAAGACCAGATATTATTTATCCCGTCAACTTTGGTTAATAACTAACCAAAATATTCTAGTAAATAACCTAAATTTTTCTTATAATTTCAGTGAACGTCCTTCTAACGTTCTAAAAGTAAGACCAGATATTATTTATCGCGTCAACTTTGGTTAATAACTAACCAAAATATTCTAGTAAATAACCTAAATTTTTCTAATAATTTCAGTGAACGTCCTAGTAACGTTCTAAAAGTAAGACCAGATATTATTTATCGCGTCAACTTTGGTTAATAACTAACCAAAATATTCTAGTAAATAACCTAAATTTTTCTAATAATTTCAGTGAACGTCCTAGTAACGTTCTAAAAGTAAGACCAGATATTATTCATCGCGTCAACTTTGGTTAATAACTAACCAAAATATTCTAGTAAATAACCTAAATTTTTCTAATAATTTCAGTGAACGTCCTTGTAACGTTCTAAAGGTAAGACCAGATATTATTTATCACGTCAACTTTGGTTAAAAACTAACCGAAATATTCTAGTAAATAACCTAAATTTTTCTAATAATTTCAGTGAACGTCCTTGTAACGTTCTAAAAGTAAGACCAGATATTATTTATCGCGTTAACTTTGGTTAATAATTAACCAAAATATTCTAGTAAATAACCTAAATTTTTCTAATAATTTCAGTGAACGTCCTTGGTACTTTCTAAAAGTAAGACCAGATATAGCCCAGTAGAAAGAAGGGATAATGCTTAATGGAGACAAGAAAAATTGGTAGTAAAAATTACAAACGTAAAAGTTGCCAGCAAAAGCTATATTCTACGAATTGCATATACGCAGCTTTGCATTGCTCACTCAGGTGCTTCTTGCTGTCTAGTTTTATTAAATTGCATTGAGCAAAGGTGCTTTTTGCTGTCTAGCTTTATTAAATTGCATTGCTGAGCATCAAAGGTGCTTCTTGCTGTCTAGTTTTATTGAATTGCATTGCTGAGCATCAAAGGTGCTTCTTCCTGTCTAGTTTGATTAAATTGCATCGAGCATCAAAGGTGCTTCTTCCTGTCTAGTTTTATTAAATTGCATCGAGCAACAAAGGTGCTTCTTGCTGTCTAGTTTGATTAAATTGCATCGAGCATCAAAGGTGCTTCTTGCTGTCTAGTTTTATTAAATTGCATTGAGCATCAAAGGTGCTTCTTGCTGTCTAGTTTTATTAAATTGCATTGCTGAGCATCAAAGGTGCTTCTTGCTGTCTAGTTTGATTAAATTGCATCGAGCATCAAAGGTGCTTCTTGCTGTCTAGTTTTATTAAATTGCATTGAGCATCAAAGGTGCTTCTTGCTGTCTAGTTTTATTTTATTGCAACGAGCATCACAGGTGCTTCTTGCTGTCTAGTTTTATTTTATTGAATGTAATTTTCATGTTTTCATGAAAAAATCACATGCTGGCTCAGGTGGGATTCGAATCCACGACCTCCTGCTTACTAGTACAGGTGCCATACCGCTAGGCCACCGAGCTAGCTGGGGTCAGCGGGGTGAATCGAATCCAATATCGCGGCAAGTACCGCACTGCATACATGAAAATGAAAAAGTTTTTGATGAAAGAGTTCATGAACGGAACAAAGAACGGAACGTGGAATGGAACAAAGAACGAAACTTGGAACGGAACGTGGATTGGAACACAGAACAAAATGTAGAAAAAACACAGAACGGAACACAGAGTGGAATGCAGAAAGGGATGCACAACAGAACGCACGACGGAATACAGAACATTGGAACGCGGAGCGGAACGCAGTGTACGGAATGCACAGATCGGAACGAGATTAGAACACGGATATCGGATAATGAAGCACGAAAAAAAACATGGAATGACACATGCAGAACAATCGTTACCCTCTGCATCCCATTCCGCTTTCCATTCTATATTCAGTTCCGTGTTTAATTCCACCTTCTGCTCCAAGTTCTGTTCCAAGTTTCGTTCCAAGTACCGTTAAACGTTCCATTCCACGATTTGTTCCATCTTCCATTCATTGACTCTTTCATCATCGCTAAGCCCGGTAGACAGGCTACTTCCCCATGACAAGACCAATATTAAAGACCGGTAGATAGGTCTCTTCCCGGCAGAAAGACCGGATAGCCAAGTAGAAAGATGGGCTAATGCCTAATGGAGACAAGAAAAGCTTGCTAGTAAAAATGACAGACGTAAAAGTTGCACGCAAAAGCTATATTGTACGAGTTGCATCTACGCTGCTCTGCATTGCTCACTAACGCTGCTTACTTAGTTCCAGAAGGAATAGAGAAAGTTATTATTATTATTATTAAACTGGCAGACCTTTGCCTAGACCAGAAACAAGGAGTGACCCTCTTCACTGGTCTGTCGCAAAGGTTGGGGTAACTACGCCAGGCGGAAAACTGGGGAAGTTCTCCTACCCCTCAAATAACTAAGTTTTTATTTTATTGAATGTAATTTTCATGTCTGCATTTCTAAATATAGATTTATCGTGTCAACTTTGGTTAATAACTAACCAAAATATTCAAGTAAATAACCTAAATTTTTCTAATAATTTCAGTGAACGTCCTTGTAACGTTCTAAAAGTAAGACCAGATATTATTTATCGCGTCAACTTTGGTTAATAACTAACCAAAATATTCTAGTAGGCCTAAATAACCTAAATTTTTCTAATAATTTCAGTGAACGTCCTTGTAACGTTCTTAAAGTAAGACCAGATATTATTTATCCCGTCAACTTTGGTTAATAACTAACCAAAATATTCTAGTAAATAACCTACATTTTTCTAATAATTTCAGTGAACGTCCTTGTAACGTTCTAAAAGTAAGACCAGATATTATTTATCGCGTCAACTTTGGTTAATAACTAACCAAAATATTCTAGTAAATAACCTAAATTTTTCTAATAATTTCAGTGAACGTCCTAGTAACGTTCTAAAAGTAAGACCAGATATTATTTATCGCGTCAACTTTGGTTAATAACTAACCAAAATATTCTAGTAAATAACCTAATTTTTTCTAATAATTTCAGTGAACGTCCTTGTAACGTTCTTAAAGTAAGACCAGATATTATTTATCCCTTCAACTTTGGTTAATAACTAACCAAAATATTCTTGTAAATAACCTAAATTTTTCTTATAATTTCAGTGAACGTCCTTGTAACGTTCTAAAAGTAAGACCAGATATTATTTATCGCGTCAACTTTGGTTAATAACTAACCAAAATATTCTAGTAAATAACCTAAATTTTTCTAATAATTTAAGTGAACGTCCTTCTAACGTTCTAAAAGTAAGACCAGATATTATTTATCGCGTCAACTTTGGTTAATAACTAACCAAAATATTCTAGTAAATAACCTAAATTTTTCTAATAATTTAAGTGAACGTCCTTCTAACGTTCTAAAAGTAAGACCAGATATTATTTATCACGTCAACTTTGGTTAATAACTAACCAAAATATTCTAGTAAATAACCTAAATTTTTCTAATAATTTCAGTGAACGTCCTAGTAACGTTCTAAAAGTAAGACCAGATATTATTTATCGCGTCAACTTTGGTTAATAACTAACCAAAATATTCTAGTAAATAACCTAAATTTTTCTAATAATTTCAGTGAACGTCCTTGTAACGTTCTTAAAGTAAGACCAGATATTATTTATCCCGTCAACTTTGGTTAATAACTAACCAAAATATTCTTGTAAATAACCTAAATTTTTCTTATAATTTCAGTGAACGTCCTTCTAACGTTCTAAAAGTAAGACCAGATATTATTTATCGCGTCAACTTTGGTTAATAACTAACCAAAATATTCTATTAAATAACCTAAATTTTTCTAATAATTTCAGTGAACGTCCTTCTAACGTTCTAAAAGTAAGACCAGATATTATTTATCGCGTCAACTTTGGTTAATAACTAACCAAAATATTCTAGTAAATAACCTAAATTTTTATAATAATTTCAGTGAACGTCCTAGTAACGTTCTAAAAGTAAGACCAGATATTATTTATCGCGTCAACTTTGGTTAATAACTAACCAAAATATTCTAGTAAATAACCTAAATTTTTCTAATAATTTCAGTGAACGTCCTAGTAACGTTCTAAAAGTAAGACCAGATATTATTTATCGCGTCAACTTTGGTTAATAACTAACCAAAATATTCTAGTAAATAACCTAAATTTTTCTTATAATTTCAGTGAACGTCCTTGTAACGTTCGAAAAGTAAGACCAGATATTATTTATCGCGTCAACTTTGGTTAAAAACTAACCGAAATATTCTAGTAAATAACCTACATTTTTCTAATAATTTCAGTGAACGTCCTTGTAACGTTCTAAAAGTAAGACCAGATATTATTTATCGCGTCAACTTTGGTTAATAACTAACCAAAATATTCTAGTAAATAACCTAAATTTTTCTAATAATTTCAGTGAACGTCCTAGTAACGTTCTAAAAGTAAGACCAGATATTATTTATCGCGTCAACTTTTGTTAATAACTAACCAAAATATTCTAGTAAATAACCTAATTTTTTCTAATAATTTCAGTGAACGTCCTTGTAACGTTCTTAAAGTAAGACCAGATATTATTTATCCCTTCAACTTTGGTTAATAACTAACCAAAATATTCTTGTAAATAACCTAAATTTTTCTTATAATTTCAGTGAACGTCCTTGTAACGTTCTAAAAGTAAGACCAGATATTATTTATCGCGTCAACTTTGGTTAATAACTAACCAAAATATTCTAGTAAATAACCTAAATTTTTCTAATAATTTAAGTGAACGTCCTTCTAACGTTCTAAAAGTAAGACCAGATATTATTTATCACGTCAACTTTGGTTAATAACTAACCAAAATATTCTAGTAAATAACCTAAATTTTTCTTATAATTTCAGTGAACGTCCTTGTAACGTTCTAAAAGTAAGACCAGATATTATTTATCGCGTCAACTTTGGTTAATAACTAACCAAAATATTCTAGTAAATAACCTAAATTTTTCTAATAATTTAAGTGAACGTCCTTCTAACGTTCTAAAAGTAAGACCAGATATTATTTATCACGTCAACTTTGGTTAATAACTAACCAAAATATTCTAGTAAATAACCTAAATTTTTCTAATAATTTCAGTGAACGTCCTAGTAACGTTCTAAAAGTAAGACCAGATATTATTTATCGCGTCAACTTTGGTTAATAACTAACCAAAATATTCTAGTAAATAACCTAAATTTTTCTAATAATTTCAGTGAACGTCCTTGTAACGTTCTTAAAGTAAGACCAGATATTATTTATCCCGTCAACTTTGGTTAATAACTAACCAAAATATTCTTGTAAATAACCTAAATTTTTCTTATAATTTCAGTGAACGTCCTTCTAACGTTCTAAAAGTAAGACCAGATATTATTTATCGCGTCAACTTTGGTTAATAACTAACCAAAATATTCTAGTAAATAACCTAAATTTTTCTAATAATTTCAGTGAACGTCCTTCTAACGTTCTAAAAGTAAGACCAGATATTATTTATCGCGTCAACTTTGGTTAATAACTAACCAAAATATTCTAGTAAATAACCTAAATTTTTATAATAATTTCAGTGAACGTCCTAGTAACGTTCTAAAAGTAAGACCAGATATTATTTATCGCGTCAACTTTGGTTAATAACTAACCAAAATATTCTAGTAAATAACCTAAATTTTTCTAATAATTTCAGTGAACGTCCTAGTAACGTTCTAAAAGTAAGACCAGATATTATTTATCGCGTCAACTTTGGTTAATAACTAACCAAAATATTCTAGTAAATAACCAAAATTTTTCTTATAATTTCAGTGAACGTCCTTGTAACGTTCGAAAAGTAAGACCAGATATTATTTATCGCGTCAACTTTGGTTAAAAACTAACCGAAATATTCTAGTAAATAACCTACATTTTTCTAATAATTTCAGTGAACGTCCTTGTAACGTTCTAAAAGTAAGACCAGACATTATTTATCGCGTCCACTTTGGTTAAAAACTAACCAAAATATTCTAGTAAATAACCTAAATTTTTCTAATAATTTCAGTGAACGTCCTTGTAACCTTCTAAAAGTAAGACCAGACATTATCTATCGCGTCACGTTTGGTTAAAAACTAACCAAAATATTCTAGTAAATAACCTAAATTTTTCTAATAATTTCAGTGAACGTCCTTGTAACGTTCTAAAGGTAAGACCAGATATTATTTTTCACGTCAACTTTGGTTAATAACTAACCAAAATATTCTAGTAAATAACCTAAATTTTTCTAATAATTTCAGTGAACGTCCTTGTAACGTTCTAAAGGTAAGACCAGATATTATTTATCACGTCAACTTTGGTTAATAACTAACCAAAATATTCTAGTAAATAACCTAAATTTTTCTAATAATTTCAGTGAACGTCCTTGTAACTTTCTAAAAGTAAGACCAGATATAGCCCAGTAGAAAGAAGGGATAATGCTTAATGGAGACAAGAAAAATTGGTAGTAAAAATTACAAACGTAAAAGTTGCCAGCAAAAGCTATATTCTACGAGTTGCATATACGCAGCTTTGCATTGCTCACTCAGGTGCTTCTTGCTGTCTAGTTTTATTAAATTGCATTGAGCAAAGGTGCTATTTGCTGTCTAGCTTTATTAAATTGCATTGCTGAGCATCAAAGGTGCTTCTTGCTGTCTAGTTTTATTGAATTGCATTGCTGAGCATCAAAGGTGCTTCTTCCTGTCTAGTTTTATTAAATTGCATCGAGCATCAAAGGTGCTTCTTGCTGTCTAGTTTTATTGAATTGCATTGCTGAGCATCAAAGGTGCTTCTTCCTGTCTAGTTTTATTAAATTGCATCGAGCATCAAAGGTGCTTCTTCCTGTCTAGTTTTATTAAATTGCATCGAGCAACAAAGGTGCTTCTTGCTGTCTAGTTTTATTAAATTGCATTGAGCATCAAAGGTGCTTCTTGCTGTCTAGTTTGATTAAATTGCATCGAGCATCAAAGGTGCTTCTTGCTGTCTAGTTTGATTTAATTGCATCGAGCATCAAAGGTGCTTCTTGCTGTCTAGTTTTATTAAATTGCATCGAGCATCAAAGGTGCTTCTTGCTGTCTAGTTTTATTGAATTGCATTGAGCATCAAAGGTGCTTCTTGCTGTCTAGTTTTATTTTATTGCAACGAGCATCACAGGTGCTTCTTGCTGTCTAGTTTTATTTTATTGAATGTAATTTTCATGTTTTCATGAAAAAATCACATGCTGGCTCAGGTGGGATTCGAATCCACGACCTCCTGCTTACTAGTACAGGTGCCATACCGCTAGGCCACCGAGCTAGCTGGGGTCAGCGGGGTGAATCGAATCCAATATCGCGGCAAGTACCGCACTGCATACATGAAAATGAAAAAGTTTTTGATGAAAGAGTTCATGAACGGAACAAAGAACGGAACGTGGAATGGAACAAAGAACGAAACTTGGAACGGAACGTGGATTGGAACACAGAACAAAATGTAGAAAAAACACAGAACGGAACACAGAGTGGAATGCAGAAAGGGATGCACAACAGAATGCACGACGGAATACAGAACATTGGAACGCGGAGCGGAACGCAGTGTACGGAATGCACAGATCGGAACGAGATTAGAACACGGATATCGGATAATGAAGCACGAAAAAAAAACACGGAATGACACATGCAGAACAATCGTTACCCTCTGCATCCCATTCCGCTTTCCATTCTATATTCAGTTCCGTGTTTAATTCAACCTTCTGCTCCAAGTTCTGTTCCAAGTTTCGTTCCAAGTACCGTTAAACGTTCCATTCCACGATTTGTTCCATCTTCCATTCATTGACTCTTTCATCATCGCTAAGCCCGGTAGACAGGCTACTTCCCCATGACAAGACCAATATTAAAGACCGGTAGATAGGTCTCTTCCCGGCAGAAAGACCGGATAGCCAAGTAGAAAGATGGGCTAATGCCTAATGGAGAAGAGAAAAGCTTGCTAGTAAAAATGACAGACGTAAAAGTTGCACGCAAAAGCTATATTGTACGAGTTGCATCTACGCTGCTCTGCATTGCTCACTAACGCTGCTTACTTAGTTCCAGAAGGAATAGAGAAAGTTATTATTATTATTATTAAACTGGCAGACCTTTGCCTAGACCAGAAACAAGGAGTGACCCTCTTCACTGGTCTGTCGCAAAGGTTGGGGTAACAACGCCAGGCGGAAAACTGGGGAAGTTCTCCTTCCCCTCAAATAACTAAGTTTTTATTTTATTGAATGTAATTTTCATGTCTGCATTTCTAAATATAGATTTATCGTGTCAACTTTGGTTAATAACTAACCAAAATATTCAAGTAAATAACCTAAATTTTTCTAATAATTTCAGTGAACGTCCTTGTAACGTTCTAAAAGTAAGACCAGATATTATTTATCGCGTCAACTTTGGTTAATAACTAACCAAAATATTCTAGTAGGCCTAAATAACCTAAATTTTTCTAATAATTTCAGTGAACGTCCTTGTAACGTTCTTAAAGTAAGACCAGATATTATTTATCCCGTCAACTTTGGTTAATAACTAACCAAAATATTCTAGTAAATAACCTAAATTTTTCTAATAATTTCAGTGAACGTCCTTGTAACGTTCTAAAAGTAAGACCAGATATTATTTATCGCGTCAACTTTGGTTAATAACTAACCAAAATATTCTAGTAAATAACCTAAATTTTTCTAATAATTTCAGTGAACGTCCTAGTAATGTTCTAAAAGTAAGACCAGATATTATTTATCGCGTCAACTTTGGTTAATAACTAACCAAAATATTCAAGTAAATAACCTAATTTTTTCTAATAATTTCAGTGAACGTCCTTGTAACGTTCTTAAAGTAAGACCAGATATTATTTATCCCTTCAACTTTGGTTAATAACTAACCAAAATATTCTTGTAAATAACCTAAATTTTTCTTATAATTTCAGTGAACGTCCTTGTAACGTTCTAAAAGTAAGACCAGATATTATTTATCGCGTCAACTTTGGTTAATAACTAACCAAAATATTCTAGTAGGCCTAAATAACCTAAATTTTTCTAATAATTTCAGTGAACGTCCTTGTAACGTTCTTAAAGTAAGACCAGATATTATTTATCCCGTCAACTTTGGTTAATAACTAACCAAAATATTCTAGTAAATAACCTACATTTTTCTAATAATTTCAGTGAACGTCCTTGTAACGTTCTAAAAGTAAGACCAGATATTATTTATCGCGTCAACTTTGGTTAATAACTAACCAAAATATTCTAGTAAATAACCTAAATTTTTCTAATAATTTCAGTGAACGTCCTAGTAACGTTCTAAAAGTAAGACCAGATATTATTTATCGCGTCAACTTTGGTTAATAACTAACCAAAATATTCTAGTAAATAACCTAATTTTTTCTAATAATTTCAGTGAACGTCCTTGTAACGTTCTTAAAGTAAGACCAGATATTATTTATCCCTTCAACTTTGGTTAATAACTAACCAAAATATTCTTGTAAATAACCTAAATTTTTCTTATAATTTCAGTGAACGTCCTTGTAACGTTCTAAAAGTAAGACCAGATATTATTTATCGCGTCAACTTTGGTTAATAACTAACCAAAATATTCTAGTAAATAACCTAAATTTTTCTAATAATTTAAGTGAACGTCCTTCTAACGTTCTAAAAGTAAGACCAGATATTATTTATCGCGTCAACTTTGGTTAATAACTAACCAAAATATTCTAGTAAATAACCTAAATTTTTCTAATAATTTAAGTGAACGTCCTTCTAACGTTCTAAAAGTAAGACCAGATATTATTTATCACGTCAACTTTGGTTAATAACTAACCAAAATATTCTAGTAAATAACCTAAATTTTTCTAATAATTTCAGTGAACGTCCTAGTAACGTTCTAAAAGTAAGACCAGATATTATTTATCGCGTCAACTTTGGTTAATAACTAACCAAAATATTCTAGTAAATAACCTAAATTTTTCTAATAATTTCAGTGAACGTCCTTGTAACGTTCTTAAAGTAAGACCAGATATTATTTATCCCGTCAACTTTGGTTAATAACTAACCAAAATATTCTTGTAAATAACCTAAATTTTTCTTATAATTTCAGTGAACGTCCTTCTAACGTTCTAAAAGTAAGACCAGATATTATTTATCGCGTCAACTTTGGTTAATAACTAACCAAAATATTCTATTAAATAACCTAAATTTTTCTAATAATTTCAGTGAACGTCCTTCTAACGTTCTAAAAGTAAGACCAGATATTATTTATCGCGTCAACTTTGGTTAATAACTAACCAAAATATTCTAGTAAATAACCTAAATTTTTATAATAATTTCAGTGAACGTCCTAGTAACGTTCTAAAAGTAAGACCAGATATTATTTATCGCGTCAACTTTGGTTAATAACTAACCAAAATATTCTAGTAAATAACCTAAATTTTTCTAATAATTTCAGTGAACGTCCTAGTAACGTTCTAAAAGTAAGACCAGATATTATTTATCGCGTCAACTTTGGTTAATAACTAACCAAAATATTCTAGTAAATAACCTAAATTTTTCTAATAATTTAAGTGAACGTCCTTCTAACGTTCTAAAAGTAAGACCAGATATTATTTATCACGTCAACTTTGGTTAATAACTAACCAAAATATTCTAGTAAATAACCTAAATTTTTCTAATAATTTCAGTGAACGTCCTAGTAACGTTCTAAAAGTAAGACCAGATATTATTTATCGCGTCAACTTTGGTTAATAACTAACCAAAATATTCTAGTAAATAACCTAAATTTTTCTAATAATTTCAGTGAACGTCCTTGTAACGTTCTTAAAGTAAGACCAGATATTATTTATCCCGTCAACTTTGGTTAATAACTAACCAAAATATTCTTGTAAATAACCTAAATTTTTCTTATAATTTCAGTGAACGTCCTTCTAACGTTCTAAAAGTAAGACCAGATATTATTTATCGCGTCAACTTTGGTTAATAACTAACCAAAATATTCTAGTAAATAACCTAAATTTTTCTAATAATTTCAGTGAACGTCCTTCTAACGTTCTAAAAGTAAGACCAGATATTATTTATCGCGTCAACTTTGGTTAATAACTAACCAAAATATTCTAGTAAATAACCTAAATTTTTATAATAATTTCAGTGAACGTCCTAGTAACGTTCTAAAAGTAAGACCAGATATTATTTATCGCGTCAACTTTGGTTAATAACTAACCAAAATATTCTAGTAAATAACCTAAATTTTTCTAATAATTTCAGTGAACGTCCTAGTAACGTTCTAAAAGTAAGACCAGATATTATTTATCGCGTCAACTTTGGTTAATAACTAACCAAAATATTCTAGTAAATAACCAAAATTTTTCTTATAATTTCAGTGAACGTCCTTGTAACGTTCGAAAAGTAAGACCAGATATTATTTATCGCGTCAACTTTGGTTAAAAACTAACCGAAATATTCTAGTAAATAACCTACATTTTTCTAATAATTTCAGTGAACGTCCTTGTAACGTTCTAAAAGTAAGACCAGACATTATTTATCGCGTCCACTTTGGTTAAAAACTAACCAAAATATTCTAGTAAATAACCTAAATTTTTCTAATAATTTCAGTGAACGTCCTTGTAACCTTCTAAAAGTAAGACCAGACATTATCTATCGCGTCACGTTTGGTTAAAAACTAACCAAAATATTCTAGTAAATAACCTAAATTTTTCTAATAATTTCAGTGAACGTCCTTGTAACGTTCTAAAGGTAAGACCAGATATTATTTTTCACGTCAACTTTGGTTAATAACTAACCAAAATATTCTAGTAAATAACCTAAATTTTTCTAATAATTTCAGTGAACGTCCTTGTAACGTTCTAAAGGTAAGACCAGATATTATTTATCACGTCAACTTTGGTTAATAACTAACCAAAATATTCTAGTAAATAACCTAAATTTTTCTAATAATTTCAGTGAACGTCCTTGTAACTTTCTAAAAGTAAGACCAGATATAGCCCAGTAGAAAGAAGGGATAATGCTTAATGGAGACAAGAAAAATTGGTAGTAAAAATTACAAACGTAAAAGTTGCCAGCAAAAGCTATATTCTACGAGTTGCATATACGCAGCTTTGCATTGCTCACTCAGGTGCTTCTTGCTGTCTAGTTTTATTAAATTGCATTGAGCAAAGGTGCTATTTGCTGTCTAGCTTTATTAAATTGCATTGCTGAGCATCAAAGGTGCTTCTTGCTGTCTAGTTTTATTGAATTGCATTGCTGAGCATCAAAGGTGCTTCTTCCTGTCTAGTTTTATTAAATTGCATCGAGCATCAAAGGTGCTTCTTGCTGTCTAGTTTTATTGAATTGCATTGCTGAGCATCAAAGGTGCTTCTTCCTGTCTAGTTTTATTAAATTGCATCGAGCATCAAAGGTGCTTCTTCCTGTCTAGTTTTATTAAATTGCATCGAGCAACAAAGGTGCTTCTTGCTGTCTAGTTTTATTAAATTGCATTGAGCATCAAAGGTGCTTCTTGCTGTCTAGTTTGATTAAATTGCATCGAGCATCAAAGGTGCTTCTTGCTGTCTAGTTTGATTTAATTGCATCGAGCATCAAAGGTGCTTCTTGCTGTCTAGTTTTATTAAATTGCATCGAGCATCAAAGGTGCTTCTTGCTGTCTAGTTTTATTGAATTGCATTGAGCATCAAAGGTGCTTCTTGCTGTCTAGTTTTATTTTATTGCAACGAGCATCACAGGTGCTTCTTGCTGTCTAGTTTTATTTTATTGAATGTAATTTTCATGTTTTCATGAAAAAATCACATGCTGGCTCAGGTGGGATTCGAATCCACGACCTCCTGCTTACTAGTACAGGTGCCATACCGCTAGGCCACCGAGCTAGCTGGGGTCAGCGGGGTGAATCGAATCCAATATCGCGGCAAGTACCGCACTGCATACATGAAAATGAAAAAGTTTTTGATGAAAGAGTTCATGAACGGAACAAAGAACGGAACGTGGAATGGAACAAAGAACGAAACTTGGAACGGAACGTGGATTGGAACACAGAACAAAATGTAGAAAAAACACAGAACGGAACACAGAGTGGAATGCAGAAAGGGATGCACAACAGAATGCACGACGGAATACAGAACATTGGAACGCGGAGCGGAACGCAGTGTACGGAATGCACAGATCGGAACGAGATTAGAACACGGATATCGGATAATGAAGCACGAAAAAAAAACACGGAATGACACATGCAGAACAATCGTTACCCTCTGCATCCCATTCCGCTTTCCATTCTATATTCAGTTCCGTGTTTAATTCAACCTTCTGCTCCAAGTTCTGTTCCAAGTTTCGTTCCAAGTACCGTTAAACGTTCCATTCCACGATTTGTTCCATCTTCCATTCATTGACTCTTTCATCATCGCTAAGCCCGGTAGACAGGCTACTTCCCCATGACAAGACCAATATTAAAGACCGGTAGATAGGTCTCTTCCCGGCAGAAAGACCGGATAGCCAAGTAGAAAGATGGGCTAATGCCTAATGGAGAAGAGAAAAGCTTGCTAGTAAAAATGACAGACGTAAAAGTTGCACGCAAAAGCTATATTGTACGAGTTGCATCTACGCTGCTCTGCATTGCTCACTAACGCTGCTTACTTAGTTCCAGAAGGAATAGAGAAAGTTATTATTATTATTATTAAACTGGCAGACCTTTGCCTAGACCAGAAACAAGGAGTGACCCTCTTCACTGGTCTGTCGCAAAGGTTGGGGTAACAACGCCAGGCGGAAAACTGGGGAAGTTCTCCTTCCCCTCAAATAACTAAGTTTTTATTTTATTGAATGTAATTTTCATGTCTGCATTTCTAAATATAGATTTATCGTGTCAACTTTGGTTAATAACTAACCAAAATATTCAAGTAAATAACCTAAATTTTTCTAATAATTTCAGTGAACGTCCTTGTAACGTTCTAAAAGTAAGACCAGATATTATTTATCGCGTCAACTTTGGTTAATAACTAACCAAAATATTCTAGTAGGCCTAAATAACCTAAATTTTTCTAATAATTTCAGTGAACGTCCTTGTAACGTTCTTAAAGTAAGACCAGATATTATTTATCCCGTCAACTTTGGTTAATAACTAACCAAAATATTCTAGTAAATAACCTAAATTTTTCTAATAATTTCAGTGAACGTCCTTGTAACGTTCTAAAAGTAAGACCAGATATTATTTATCGCGTCAACTTTGGTTAATAACTAACCAAAATATTCTAGTAAATAACCTAAATTTTTCTAATAATTTCAGTGAACGTCCTAGTAATGTTCTAAAAGTAAGACCAGATATTATTTATCGCGTCAACTTTGGTTAATAACTAACCAAAATATTCAAGTAAATAACCTAATTTTTTCTAATAATTTCAGTGAACGTCCTTGTAACGTTCTTAAAGTAAGACCAGATATTATTTATCCCTTCAACTTTGGTTAATAACTAACCAAAATATTCTTGTAAATAACCTAAATTTTTCTTATAATTTCAGTGAACGTCCTTCTAACGTTCTAAAAGTAAGACCAGATATTATTTATCGCGTCAACTTTGGTTAATAACTAACCAAAATATTCTAGTAAATAACCTAAATTTTTCTAATAATTTCAGTGAACGTCCTTCTAACGTTCTAAAAGTAAGACCAGATATTATTTATCGCGTCAACTTTGGTTAATAACTAACCAAAATATTCTAGTAAATAACCTAAATTTTTATAATAATTTCAGTGAACGTCCTAGTAACGTTCTAAAAGTAAGACCAGATATTATTTATCGCGTCAACTTTGGTTAATAACTAACCAAAATATTCTAGTAAATAACCTAAATTTTTCTAATAATTTCAGTGAACGTCCTAGTAACGTTCTAAAAGTAAGACCAGATATTATTTATCGCGTCAACTTTGGTTAATAACTAACCAAAATATTCTAGTAAATAACCTAATTTTTTCTAATAATTTCAGTGAACGTCCTTGTAACGTTCTTAAAGTAAGACCAGATATTATTTATCCCTTCAACTTTGGTTAATAACTAACCAAAATATTCTTGTAAATAACCTAAATTTTTCTTATAATTTCAGTGAACGTCCTTGTAACGTTCTAAAAGTAAGACCAGATATTATTTATCGCGTCAACTTTGGTTAATAACTAACCAAAATATTCTAGTAAATAACCTAAATTTTTCTAATAATTTAAGTGAACGTCCTTCTAACGTTCTAAAAGTAAGACCAGATATTATTTATCACGTCAACTTTGGTTAATAACTAACCAAAATATTCTAGTAAATAACCTAAATTTTTCTAATAATTTCAGTGAACGTCCTAGTAACGTTCTAAAAGTAAGACCAGATATTATTTATCGCGTCAACTTTGGTTAATAACTAACCAAAATATTCTAGTAAATAACCTAAATTTTTCTAATAATTTCAGTGAACGTCCTTGTAACGTTCTTAAAGTAAGACCAGATATTATTTATCCCGTCAACTTTGGTTAATAACTAACCAAAATATTCTTGTAAATAACCTAAATTTTTCTTATAATTTCAGTGAACGTCCTTCTAACGTTCTAAAAGTAAGACCAGATATTATTTATCGCGTCAACTTTGGTTAATAACTAACCAAAATATTCTAGTAAATAACCTAAATTTTTCTAATAATTTCAGTGAACGTCCTTCTAACGTTCTAAAAGTAAGACCAGATATTATTTATCGCGTCAACTTTGGTTAATAACTAACCAAAATATTCTAGTAAATAACCTAAATTTTTATAATAATTTCAGTGAACGTCCTAGTAACGTTCTAAAAGTAAGACCAGATATTATTTATCGCGTCAACTTTGGTTAATAACTAACCAAAATATTCTAGTAAATAACCTAAATTTTTCTAATAATTTCAGTGAACGTCCTAGTAACGTTCTAAAAGTAAGACCAGATATTATTTATCGCGTCAACTTTGGTTAATAACTAACCAAAATATTCTAGTAAATAACCTAAATTTTTCTTATAATTTCAGTGAACGTCCTTGTAACGTTCGAAAAGTAAGACCAGATATTATTTATCGCGTCAACTTTGGTTAAAAACTAACCGAAATATTCTAGTAACTAACCTACATTTTTCTAATAATTTCAGTGAACGTCCTTGTAACGTTCTAAAAGTAAGACCAGATATTATTTATCGCGTCAACTTTGGTTCATAACTAACCAAAATATTCTAGTAAATAACCTAAATTTTTCTAATAATTTCAGTGAACGTCCTAGTAACGTTCTAAAAGTAAGACCAGATATTATTTATCCCTTCAACTTTGGTTAATAACTAACCAAAATATTCTTGTAAATAACCTAAATTTTTCTTATAATTTCAGTGAACGTCCTTGTAACGTTCTAAAAGTAAGACCAGATATTATTTATCGCGTCAACTTTGGTTAATAACTAACCAAAATATTCTAGTAAATAACCTAATTTTTTCTAATAATTTAAGTGAACGTCCTTCTAACGTTCTAAAAGTAAGACCAGATATTATTTATCACGTCAACTTTGGTTAATAACTAACCAAAATATTCTAGTAAATAACCTAAATTTTTCTAATAATTTCAGTGAACGTCCTAGTAACGTTCTAAAAGTAAGACCAGATATTATTTATCGCGTCAACTTTGGTTAATAACTAACCAAAATATTCTAGTAAATAACCTAAATTTTTCTAATAATTTCAGTGAACGTCCTAGTAACGTTCTAAAAGTAAGACCAGATATTATTTATCGCGTCAACTTTGGTTAATAACTAACCAAAATATTCTAGTAAATAACCTAAATTTTTCTTATAATTTCAGTGAACGTCCTTGTAACGTTCGAAAAGTAAGACCAGATATTATTTATCGCGTCAACTTTGGTTAAAAACTAACCGAAATATTCTAGTAAATAACCTACATTTTTCTAATAATTTCAGTGAACGTCCTTGTAACGTTCTAAAAGTAAGACCAGACATTATTTATCGCGTCCACTTTGGTTAATAACTAACCAAAATATTCTAGTAAATAACCTAAATTTTTCTAATAATTTCAGTGAACGTCCTTGTAACCTTCTAAAAGTAAGACCAGACATTATTTATCGCGTCACGTTTGGTTAAAAACTAACCAAAATATTCAAGTAAATAACCTAAATTTTTCTAATAATTTCAGTGAACGTCCTTGTAACGTTCTAAAGGTAAGACCAGATATTATTTTTCACGTCAACTTTGGTTAATAACTAACCAAAATATTCTAGTAAATAACCTAAATTTTTCTAATAATTTCAGTGAACGTCCTTGTAACGTTCTAAAGGTAAGACCAGATATTATTTATCACGTCAACTTTGGTTAATAACTAACCAAAATATTCTAGTAAATAACCTAAATTTTTCTAATAATTTCAGTGAACGTCCTTGTAACTTTCTAAAAGTAAGACCAGATATAGCCCAGTAGAAAGAAGGGATAATGCTTAATGGAGACAAGAAAAAATTGGTAGTAAAAATTACAAACGTAAAAGTTGCCAGCAAAAGCTATATTCTACGAGTTGCATATACGCAGCTTTGCATTGCTCACTCAGGTGCTTCTTGCTGTCTAGTTTTATTAAATTGCATTGAGCAAAGGTGCTTTTTGCTGTCTAGCTTTATTAAATTGCATTGCTGAGCATAAAAGGTGCTTCTTGCTGTCTAGTTTTATTGAATTGCATTGCTGAGCATCAAAGGTGCTTCTTCCTGTCTAGTTTTATTAAATTGCATCGAGCATCAAAGGTGCTTCTTGCTGTCTAGTTTTATTGAATTGCATTGCTGAGCATCAAAGGTGCTTCTTCCTGTCTAGTTTTATTGAATTGCATTGCTGAGCATCAAAGGTGCTTCTTGCTGTCTAGTTTTATTGAATTGCATTGCTGAGCATCAAAGGTGCTTCTTCCTGTCTAGTTTTATTAAATTGCATCGAGCAATAAAGTTGCTTCTTGCTGTCTAGTTTGATTAAATTGCATCGAGCATCAAAGGTGCTTCTTGCTGTCTAGTTTTATTAAATTGCATTGAGCATCAAAGGTGCTTCTTGCTGTCTAGTTTGATTAAATTGCATCGAGCATCAAAGGTGCTTCTTGCTGTCTAGTTTGATTTAATTGCATCGAGCATCAAAGGTGCTTCTTGCTGTCTAGTTTTATTGAATTGCATTGAGCATCAAAGGTGCTTCTTGCTGTCTAGTTTTATTTTATTGCAACGAGCATCACAGGTGCTTCTTGCTGTCTAGTTTTATTTTATTGAATGTAATTTTCATGTTTTCATGAAAAAATCACATGCTGGCTCAGGTGGGATTCGAATCCACGACCTCCTGCTTACTAGTACAGGTGCCATACCGCTAGGCCACCGAGCTAGCTGGGTTCAGCGGGGTATATCGAATCCAATATCGCGGCAAGTACCGCACTGCATACATGAAAATGAAAAAGTTTTTGATGAAAGAGTTCATGAACGGAACAAAGAACGGAACGTGGAATGGAACAAAGAACGAAACTTGGAACGGAACGTGGATTGGAACACAGAACAAAATGTAGAAAAAACACAGAACGGAACACAGAGTGGAATGCAGAAAGGGATGCACAACAGAACGCACGACGGAATACAGAACATTGGAACGCGGAGCGGAACGCAGTGTACGGAATGCACAGATCGGAACGAGATTAGAACACGGATATGGGATAATGAAGCACGAAAAAAAACACGGAATGACACATGCAGAACAATCGTTACCCTCTGCATCCCATTCCGCTTTCCATTCTATATTCAGTTCCGTGTTTAATTCAACCTTCTGCTCCAAGTTCTGTTCCAAGTTTCGTTCCAAGTACCGTTAAACGTTCCATTCCACGATTTGTTCCATCTTCCATTCATTGACTCTTTCATCATCGCTAAGCCCGGTAGACAGGCTACTTCCCCATGACAAGACCAATATTAAAGACCGGTAGATAGGTCTCTTCCCGGCAGAAAGACCGGATAGCCAAGTAGAAAGATGGGCTAATGCCTAATGGAGACAAGAAAAGCTTGCTAGTAAAAATGACAGACGTAAAAGTTGCACGCAAAAGCTATATTGTACGAGTTGCATCTACGCTGCTCTGCATTGCTCACTAACGCTGCTTACTTAGTTCCAGAAGGAATAGAGAAAGTTATTATTATTATTATTAAACTGGCAGACCTTTGCCTAGACCAGAAACAAGGAGTGACCCTCTTCACTGGTCTGTCGCAAAGGTTGGGGTAACAACGCCAGGCGGAAAACTGGGGAAGTTCTCCTTCCCCTCAAATAACTAAGTTTTTATTTTATTGAATGTATTTTCATGTCTGCATTTCTAAATATAGATTTATCGTGTCAACTTTGGTTAATAACTAACCAAAATATTCAAGTAAATAACCTAAATTTTTCTAATAATTTCAGTGAACGTCCTTGTAACGTTCTAAAAGTAAGACCAGATATTATTTATCGCGTCAACTTTGGTTAATAACTAACCAAAATATTCTAGTAGGCCTAAATAACCTAAATTTTTCTAATAATTTCAGTGAACGTCCTTGTAACGTTCTTAAAGTAAGACCAGATATTATTTATCCCGTCAACTTTGGTTAATAACTAACCAAAATATTCTAGTAAATAACCTAAATTTTTCTAATAATTTCAGTGAACGTCCTTGTAACGTTCTAAAAGTAAGACCAGATATTATTTATTGCGTCAACTTTGGTTAATAACTAACCAAAATATTCTAGTAAATAACCTAAATTTTTCTAATAATTTCAGTGAACGTCCTAGTAATGTTCTAAAAGTAAGACCAGATATTATTTATCGCGTCAACTTTGGTTAATAACTAACCAAAATATTCTAGTAAATAACCTAATTTTTTCTAATAATTTCAGTGAACGTCCTTGTAACGTTCTTAAAGTAAGACCAGATATTATTTATCCCTTCAACTTTGGTTAATAACTAACCAAAATATTCTTGTAAATAACCTAAATTTTTCTTATAATTTCAGTGAACGTCCTTCTAACGTTCTAAAAGTAAGACCAGATATTATTTATCGCGTCAACTTTGGTTAATAACTAACCAAAATATTCTAGTAAATAACCTAAATTTTTCTAATAATTTCAGTGAACGTCCTTCTAACGTTCTAAAAGTAAGACCAGATATTATTTATCGCGTCAACTTTGGTTAATAACTAACCAAAATATTCTAGCAAATAACCTAAATTTTTATAATAATTTCAGTGAACGTCCTAGTAACGTTCTAAAAGTAAGACCAGATATTATTTATCGCGTCAACTTTGGTTAATAACTAACCAAAATATTCTAGTAAATAACCTACATTTTTCTAATAATTTCAGTGAACGTCCTAGTAACGTTCTAAAAGTAAGACCAGATATTATTTATCTCGTCAACTTTGGTTAATAACTAACCAAAATATTCTAGTAAATAACCTAAATTTTTCTAATAATTTCAGTGAACGTCCTTGTAACGTTCTTAAAGTAAGACCAGATATTATTTATCCCGTCAACTTTGGTTAATAACTAACCAAAATATTCTTGTAAATAACCTAAATTTTTCTAATAATTTCAGTGAACGTCCTTGTAACGTTCTTAAAGTAAGACCAGATATTATTTATCCCTTCAACTTTGGTTAATAACTAACCAAAATATTCTTGTAAATAACCTAAATTTTTCTTATAATTTCAGTGAACGTCCTTGTAACGTTCTAAAAGTAAGACCAGATATTATTTATCGCGTCAACTTTGGTTAATAACTAACCAAAATATTCTAGTAAATAACCTAAATTTTTCTAATAATTTAAGTGAACGTCCTTCTAACGTTCTAAAAGTAAGACCAGATATTATTTATCACGTCAACTTTGGTTAATAACTAACCAAAATATTCTAGTAAATAACCTAAATTTTTCTAATAATTTCAGTGAACGTCCTAGTAACGTTCTAAAAGTAAGACCAGATATTATTTATCGCGTCAACTTTGGTTAATAACTAACCAAAATATTCTAGTAAATAACCTAAATTTTTCTAATAATTTCAGTGAACGTCCTTGTAACGTTCTTAAAGTAAGACCAGATATTATTTATCCCGTCAACTTTGGTTAATAACTAACCAAAATATTCTTGTAAATAACCTAAATTTTTCTTATAATTTCAGTGAACGTCCTTCTAACGTTCTAAAAGTAAGACCAGATATTATTTATCGCGTCAACTTTGGTTAATAACTAACCAAAATATTCTAGTAAATAACCTAAATTTTTCTAATAATTTCAGTGAACGTCCTTCTAACGTTCTAAAAGTAAGACCAGATATTATTTATCGCGTCAACTTTGGTTAATAACTAACCAAAATATTCTAGTAAATAACCTAAATTTTTATAATAATTTCAGTGAACGTCCTAGTAACGTTCTAAAAGTAAGACCAGATATTATTTATCGCGTCAACTTTGGTTAATAACTAACCAAAATATTCTAGTAAATAACCTAAATTTTTCTAATAATTTCAGTGAACGTCCTAGTAACGTTCTAAAAGTAAGACCAGATATTATTTATCGCGTCAACTTTGGTTAATAACTAACCAAAATATTCTAGTAAATAACCTAAATTTTTCTTATAATTTCAGTGAACGTCCTTGTAACGTTCGAAAAGTAAGACCAGATATTATTTATCGCGTCAACTTTGGTTAAAAACTAACCGAAATATTCTAGTAACTAACCTACATTTTTCTAATAATTTCAGTGAACGTCCTTGTAACGTTCTAAAAGTAAGACCAGATATTATTTATCGCGTCAACTTTGGTTCATAACTAACCAAAATATTCTAGTAAATAACCTAAATTTTTCTAATAATTTCAGTGAACGTCCTAGTAACGTTCTAAAAGTAAGACCAGATATTATTTATCCCTTCAACTTTGGTTAATAACTAACCAAAATATTCTTGTAAATAACCTAAATTTTTCTTATAATTTCAGTGAACGTCCTTGTAACGTTCTAAAAGTAAGACCAGATATTATTTATCGCGTCAACTTTGGTTAATAACTAACCAAAATATTCTAGTAAATAACCTAATTTTTTCTAATAATTTAAGTGAACGTCCTTCTAACGTTCTAAAAGTAAGACCAGATATTATTTATCACGTCAACTTTGGTTAATAACTAACCAAAATATTCTAGTAAATAACCTAAATTTTTCTAATAATTTCAGTGAACGTCCTAGTAACGTTCTAAAAGTAAGACCAGATATTATTTATCGCGTCAACTTTGGTTAATAACTAACCAAAATATTCTAGTAAATAACCTAAATTTTTCTAATAATTTCAGTGAACGTCCTAGTAACGTTCTAAAAGTAAGACCAGATATTATTTATCGCGTCAACTTTGGTTAATAACTAACCAAAATATTCTAGTAAATAACCTAAATTTTTCTTATAATTTCAGTGAACGTCCTTGTAACGTTCGAAAAGTAAGACCAGATATTATTTATCGCGTCAACTTTGGTTAAAAACTAACCGAAATATTCTAGTAAATAACCTACATTTTTCTAATAATTTCAGTGAACGTCCTTGTAACGTTCTAAAAGTAAGACCAGACATTATTTATCGCGTCCACTTTGGTTAATAACTAACCAAAATATTCTAGTAAATAACCTAAATTTTTCTAATAATTTCAGTGAACGTCCTTGTAACCTTCTAAAAGTAAGACCAGACATTATTTATCGCGTCACGTTTGGTTAAAAACTAACCAAAATATTCAAGTAAATAACCTAAATTTTTCTAATAATTTCAGTGAACGTCCTTGTAACGTTCTAAAGGTAAGACCAGATATTATTTTTCACGTCAACTTTGGTTAATAACTAACCAAAATATTCTAGTAAATAACCTAAATTTTTCTAATAATTTCAGTGAACGTCCTTGTAACGTTCTAAAGGTAAGACCAGATATTATTTATCACGTCAACTTTGGTTAATAACTAACCAAAATATTCTAGTAAATAACCTAAATTTTTCTAATAATTTCAGTGAACGTCCTTGTAACTTTCTAAAAGTAAGACCAGATATAGCCCAGTAGAAAGAAGGGATAATGCTTAATGGAGACAAGAAAAAATTGGTAGTAAAAATTACAAACGTAAAAGTTGCCAGCAAAAGCTATATTCTACGAGTTGCATATACGCAGCTTTGCATTGCTCACTCAGGTGCTTCTTGCTGTCTAGTTTTATTAAATTGCATTGAGCAAAGGTGCTTTTTGCTGTCTAGCTTTATTAAATTGCATTGCTGAGCATAAAAGGTGCTTCTTGCTGTCTAGTTTTATTGAATTGCATTGCTGAGCATCAAAGGTGCTTCTTCCTGTCTAGTTTTATTAAATTGCATCGAGCATCAAAGGTGCTTCTTGCTGTCTAGTTTTATTGAATTGCATTGCTGAGCATCAAAGGTGCTTCTTCCTGTCTAGTTTTATTGAATTGCATTGCTGAGCATCAAAGGTGCTTCTTGCTGTCTAGTTTTATTGAATTGCATTGCTGAGCATCAAAGGTGCTTCTTCCTGTCTAGTTTTATTAAATTGCATCGAGCAATAAAGTTGCTTCTTGCTGTCTAGTTTGATTAAATTGCATCGAGCATCAAAGGTGCTTCTTGCTGTCTAGTTTTATTAAATTGCATTGAGCATCAAAGGTGCTTCTTGCTGTCTAGTTTGATTTAATTGCATCGAGCATCAAAGGTGCTTCTTGCTGTCTAGTTTTATTGAATTGCATTGAGCATCAAAGGTGCTTCTTGCTGTCTAGTTTTATTTTATTGCAACGAGCATCACAGGTGCTTCTTGCTGTCTAGTTTTATTTTATTGAATGTAATTTTCATGTTTTCATGAAAAAATCACATGCTGGCTCAGGTGGGATTCGAATCCACGACCTCCTGCTTACTAGTACAGGTGCCATACCGCTAGGCCACCGAGCTAGCTGGGTTCAGCGGGGTATATCGAATCCAATATCGCGGCAAGTACCGCACTGCATACATGAAAATGAAAAAGTTTTTGATGAAAGAGTTCATGAACGGAACAAAGAACGGAACGTGGAATGGAACATAGAACGAAACTTGGAACGGAATGTGGATTGGAACACAGAACAAAATGTAGAAAAAACACAGAACGGAACACAGAGTGGAATGCAGAAAGGGATGCACAACAGAACGCACGACGGAATACAGAACATTGGAACGCGGAGCGGAACGCAGTGTACGGAATGCACAGATCGGAACGAGATTAGAACACGGATATGGGATAATGAAGCACGAAAAAAAACACGGAATGACACATGCAGAACAATCGTTACCCTCTGCATCCCATTCCGCTTTCCATTCTATATTCAGTTCCGTGTTTAATTCAACCTTCTGCTCCAAGTTCTGTTCCAAGTTTCGTTCCAAGTACCGTTAAACGTTCCATTCCACGATTTGTTCCATCTTCCATTCATTGACTCTTTCATCATCGCTAAGCCCGGTAGACAGGCTACTTCCCCATGACAAGACCAATATTAAAGACCGGTAGATAGGTCTCTTCCCGGCAGAAAGACCGGATAGCCAAGTAGAAAGATGGGCTAATGCCTAATGGAGACAAGAAAAGCTTGCTAGTAAAAATGACAGACGTAAAAGTTGCACGCAAAAGCTATATTGTACGAGTTGCATCTACGCTGCTCTGCATTGCTCACTAACGCTGCTTACTTAGTTCCAGAAGGAATAGAGAAAGTTATTATTATTATTATTAAACTGGCAGACCTTTGCCTAGACCAGAAACAAGGAGTGACCCTCTTCACTGGTCTGTCGCAAAGGTTGGGGTAACAACGCCAGGCGGAAAACTGGGGAAGTTCTCCTTCCCCTCAAATAACTAAGTTTTTATTTTATTGAATGTATTTTCATGTCTGCATTTCTAAATATAGATTTATCGTGTCAACTTTGGTTAATAACTAACCAAAATATTCAAGTAAATAACCTAAATTTTTCTAATAATTTCAGTGAACGTCCTTGTAACGTTCTAAAAGTAAGACCAGATATTATTTATCGCGTCAACTTTGGTTAATAACTAACCAAAATATTCTAGTAGGCCTAAATAACCTAAATTTTTCTAATAATTTCAGTGAACGTCCTTGTAACGTTCTTAAAGTAAGACCAGATATTATTTATCCCGTCAACTTTGGTTAATAACTAACCAAAATATTCTAGTAAATAACCTAAATTTTTCTAATAATTTCAGTGAACGTCCTTGTAATGTTCTAAAAGTAAGACCAGATATTATTTATTGCGTCAACTTTGGTTAATAACTAACCAAAATATTCTAGTAAATAACCTAAATTTTTCTAATAATTTCAGTGAACGTCCTAGTAATGTTCTAAAAGTAAGACCAGATATTATTTATCGCGTCAACTTTGGTTAATAACTAACCAAAATATTCTAGTAAATAACCTAATTTTTTCTAATAATTTCAGTGAACGTCCTTGTAACGTTCTTAAAGTAAGACCAGATATTATTTATCCCTTCAACTTTGGTTAATAACTAACCAAAATATTCTTGTAAATAACCTAAATTTTTCTTATAATTTCAGTGAACGTCCTTCTAACGTTCTAAAAGTAAGACCAGATATTATTTATCGCGTCAACTTTGGTTAATAACTAACCAAAATATTCTAGTAAATAACCTAAATTTTTCTAATAATTTCAGTGAACGTCCTTCTAACGTTCTAAAAGTAAGACCAGATATTATTTATCGCGTCAACTTTGGTTAATAACTAACCAAAATATTCTAGCAAATAACCTAAATTTTTATAATAATTTCAGTGAACGTCCTAGTAACGTTCTAAAAGTAAGACCAGATATTATTTATCGCGTCAACTTTGGTTAATAACTAACCAAAATATTCTAGTAAATAACCTACATTTTTCTAATAATTTCAGTGAACGTCCTAGTAACGTTCTAAAAGTAAGACCAGATATTATTTATCACGTCAACTTTGGTTAATAACTAACCAAAATATTCTAGTAAATAACCTAAATTTTTCTAATAATTTCAGTGAACGTCCTAGTAACGTTCTAAAAGTAAGACCAGATATTATTTATCGCGTCAACTTTGGTTAATAACTAACCAAAATATTCTAGTAAATAACCTAAATTTTTCTAATAATTTCAGTGAACGTCCTTGTAACGTTCTTAAAGTAAGACCAGATATTATTTATCCCGTCAACTTTGGTTAATAACTAACCAAAATATTCTTGTAAATAACCTAAATTTTTCTTATAATTTCAGTGAACGTCCTTCTAACGTTCTAAAAGTAAGACCAGATATTATTTATCGCGTCAACTTTGGTTAATAACTAACCAAAATATTCTAGTAAATAACCTAAATTTTTCTAATAATTTCAGTGAACGTCCTTCTAACGTTCTAAAAGTAAGACCAGATATTATTTATCGTGTCAACTTTGGTTAATAACTAACCAAAATATTCTAGTAAATAACCTAAATTTTTCTAATAATTTCAGTGAACGTCCTAGTAACGTTCTAAAAGTAAGACCAGATATTATTTATCGCGTCAACTTTGGTTAATAACTAACCAAAATATTCTAGTAAATAACCTAAATTTTTCTAATAATTTCAGTGAACGTCCTAGTAACGTTCTAAAAGTAAGACCAGATATTATTTATCGCGTCAACTTTGGTTAATAACTAACCAAAATATTCTAGTAAATAACCTAAATTTTTCTTATAATTTCAGTGAACGTCCTTGTAACGTTCGAAAAGTAAGACCAGATATTATTTATCGCGTCAACTTTGGTTAAAAACTAACCGAAATATTCTAGTAAATAACCTACATTTTTCTAATAATTTCAGTGAACGTCCTTGTAACGTTCTAAAAGTAAGACCAGACATTATTTATCGCGTCCAATTTGGTTAAAAACTAACCAAAATATTCTAGTAAATAACCTAAATTTTTCTAATAATTTCAGTGAACGTCCTTGTAACCTTCTAAAGGTAAGACCAGACATTATTTATCGCGTCACGTTTGGTTAAAAACTAACCAAAATATTCTAGTAAATAACCTAAATTTTTCTAATAATTTCAGTGAACGTCCTTGTAACCTTCTAAAGGTAAGACCAGATATTATTTATCACGTCAACTTTGGTTAAAAACTAACCAAAATATTCTAGTAAATAACCTAAATTTTTCTAATAATTTCAGTGAACGTCCTTGTAACTTTCTAAAAGTAAGACCAGATATAGCCCAGTAGAAAGAAGGGATAATGCTTAATGGAGACAAGAAAAATTGGTAGTAAAAATTACAAAGGTAAAAGTTGCCAGCAAAAGCTATATTCTACGAGTTGCATATACGCAGCTTTGCATTGCTCACTCAGGTGCTTCTTGCTGTCTAGTTTTATTAAATTGCATTGAGCAAAGGTGCTTTTTGCTGTCTAGCTTTATTAAATTGCATTGCTGAGCATCAAAGGTGCTTCTTGCTGTCTAGTTTTATTGAATTGCATTGCTGAGCATCAAAGGTGCTTCTTCCTGTCTAGTTTTATTAAATTGCATCGAGCATCAAAGGTGCTTCTTCCTGTCTAGTTTTATTAAATTGCATCGAGCAACAAAGGTGCTTCTTGCTGTCTAGTTTGATTAAATTGCATCGAGCATCAAAGGTGCTTCTTGCTGTCTAGTTTTATTAAATTGCATTGAGCATCAAAGGTGCTTCTTGCTGTCTAGTTTGATTAAATTGCATCGAGCATCAAATGTGCTTCTTGCTGTCTAGTTTGATTTAATTGCATCGAGCATCAAAGGTGCTTCTTGCTGTCTAGTTTTATTAAATTGCATTGAGCATCAAAGGTGCTTCTTGCTGTCTAGTTTTATTTTATTGCAACGAGCATCACAGGTGCTTCTTGCTGTCTAGTTTTATTTTATTGAATGTAATTTTCATGTTTTCATGAAAAAATCACATGCTGGCTCAGGTGGGATTCGAATCCACGACCTCCTGCTTACTAGTACAGGTGCCATACCGCTAGGCCACCGAGCTAGCTGGGGTCAGCGGGGTGAATCGAATCCAATATCGCGGCAAGTACCGCACTGCATACATGAAAATGAAAAAGTTTTTGATGAAAGAGTTCATGAACGGAACAAAGAACGGAACGTGGAATGGAACAAAGAACGAAACTTGGAACGGAACGTGGATTGGAACACAGAACAAAATGTAGAAAAAACACAGAACGGAACACAGAGTGGAATGCAGAAAGGGATGCACAACAGAACGCACGACGGAATACAGAACATTGGAACGCGGAGCGGAACGCAGTGTACGGAATGCACAGGTCGGAACGAGATTAGAACACGGATATCGGATAATGAAGCACGAAAAAAAACACGGAATGACACATGCAGAACAATCGTTACCCTCTGCATCCCATTCCGCTTTCCATTCTATATTCAGTTCCGTGTTTAATTCCACCTTCTGCTCCAAGTTCTGTTCCAAGTTTCGTTCCAAGTACCGTTAAACGTTCCATTCCACGATTTGTTCCATCTTCCATTCATTGACTCTTTCATCATCGCTAAGCCCGGTAGACAGGCTACTTCCCCATGACAAGACCAATATTAAAGACCGGTAGATAGGTCTCTTCCCGGCAGAAAGACCGGATAGCCAAGTAGAAAGATGGGCTAATGCCTAATGGAGACAAGAAAAGCTTGCTAGTAAAAATGACAGACGTAAAAGTTGCACGCAAAAGCTATATTGTACGAGTTGCATCTACGCTGCTCTGCATTGCTCACTAACGCTGCTTACTTAGTTCCAGAAGGAAAAGAGAAAGTTATTATTATTATTATTAAACTGGCAGACCTTTGCCTAGACCAGAAACAAGGAGTGACCCTCTTCACTGGTCTGTCGCAAAGGTTGGGGTAACAACGCCAGGCGGAAAACTGGGGAAGTTCTCCTACCCCTCAAATAACTAAGTTTTTATTTTATTGAATGTAATTTTCATGTCTGCATTTCTAAATATAGATTTATCGTGTCAACTTTGGTTAATAACTAACCAAAATATTCAAGTGAATAACCTAAATTTTTCTAATAATTTCAGTGAACGTCCTTGTAACGTTCTAAAAGTAAGACCAGATATTATTTATCGCGTCAACTTTGGTTAATAACTAACCAAAATATTCTAGTAGGCCTAAATAACCTAAATTTTTCTAATAATTTCAGTGAACGTCCTTGTAACGTTCTTAAAGTAAACCAGATATTATTTATCCCGTCAACTTTGGTTAATAACTAACCAAAATATTCTAGTAAATAACCTAAATTTTTCTAATAATTTCAGTGAACGTCCTTGTAACGTTCTAAAAGTAAGACCAGATATTATTTATCGCGTCAACTTTGGTTAATAACTAACCAAAATATTCTAGTAAGTAACCTAAATTTTTCTAATAATTTCAGTGAACGTCCTAGTAACGTTCTAAAAGTAAGACCAGATATTATTTATCGCGTCAACTTTGGTTAATAACTAACCAAAATATTCTAGTAAATAACCTAATTTTTTCTAATAATTTCAGTGAACGTCCTTGTAACTTTCTAAAAGTAAGACCAGATATAGCCCAGTAGAAAGAAGGGATAATGCTTAATGGAGACAAGAAAAATTGGTAGTAAAAATTAAAAACGTAAAAGTTGCCAGCAAAAGCTATATTCTACGAATTGCATATACGCAGCTTTGCATTGCTCACTCAGGTGCTTCTTGCTGTCTAGTTTTATTAAATTGCATTGAGCAAAGGTGCTTTTTGCTGTCTAGCTTTATTAAATTGCATTGCTGAGCATCAAAGGTGCTTCTTGCTGTCTAGTTTTATTGAATTGCATTGCTGAGCATCAAAGGTGCTTCTTCCTGTCTAGTTTTATTAAATTGCATCGAGCATCAAAGGTGCTTCTTCCTGTCTAGTTTTATTAAATTGCATCGAGCAACAAAGGTGCTTCTTGCTGTCTAGTTTGATTAAATTGCATCGAGCATCAAAGGTGCTTCTTGCTGTCTAGTTTTATTAAATTGCATTGAGCATCAAAGGTGCTTCTTGCTGTCTAGTTTTATTAAATTGCATTGCTGAGCATCAAAGGTGCTTCTTGCTGTCTAGTTTGATTAAATTGCATTGAGCATCAAAGGTGCTTCTTGCTGTCTAGTTTGATTAAATTGCATTGCTGAGCATCAAAGGTGCTTCTTGCTGTCTAGTTTGATTAAATTGCATCGAGCATCAAAGGTGCTTCTTGCTGTCTAGTTTTATTTTATTGCAACGAGCATCACAGGTGCTTCTTGCTGTCTAGTTTTATTTTATTGAATGTAATTTTCATGTTTTCATGAAAAAATCACATCCTGGCTCAGGTGGGATTCGAATCCACGACCTCCTGCTTACTAGTACAGGTGCCATACCGCTAGGCCACCGAGCTAGCTGGGGTCAGCGGGGTGAATCGAATCCAATATCGCGGCAAGTACCGCACTGCATACATGAAAATGAAAAAGTTTTTGATGAAAGAGTTCATGTACGGAACAAAGAACGGAACGTGGAATGGAACAAAGAACGAAACTTGGAATGGAACGTGGATTGGAACACAGAACAAAATGTAGAAAAAACACAGAACGGAACACAGAGTGGAATGCAGAAAGGGATGCACAACAGAACGCACGACGGAATACAGAACATTGGAACGCGGAGCGGAACGCAGTGTACGGAATGCACAGGTCGGAACGAGATTAGAACACGGATATCGGATAATGAAGCACGAAAAAAAAACACGGAATGACACATGCAGAACAATCGTTACCCTCTGCATCCCATTCCGCTTTCCATTCTATATTCAGTTCCGTGTTTAATTCCACCTTCTGCTCCAAGTTCTGTTCCAAGTTTCGTTCCAAGTACCGTTAAACGTTCCATTCCACGATTTGTTCCATCTTCCATTCATTGACTCTTTCATCATCGCTAAGCCCGGTAGACAGTCTACTTCCCCATGACAAGACCAATATTAAAGACCGGTAGATAGGTCTCTTCCCGGCAGAAAGACCGGATAGCCAAGTAGAAAGATGGGCTAATGCCTAATGGAGACAAGAAAAGCTTGCTAGTAAAAATGACAGACGTAAAAGTTGCACGCAAAAGCTATATTGTACGAGTTGCATCTACGCTGCTCTGCATTGCTCACTAACGCTGCTTACTTAGTTCCAGAAGGAATAGAGAAAGTTATTATTATTATTATTAAACTGGCAGACCTTTGCCTAGACCAGAAACAAGGAGTGACCCTCTTCACTGGTCTGTCGCAAAGGTTGGGGTAACAACGCCAGGCGGAAAACTGGGGAAGTTCTCCTACCCCTCAAATAACTAAGTTTTTATTTTATTGAATGTAATTTTCATGTCTGCATTTCTAAACATAGATTTATCGTGTCAACTTTGGTTAATAACTAACCAAAATATTCAAGTAAATAACCTAAATTTTTCTAATAATTTCAGTGAACGTCCTTGTAACGTTCTAAAAGTAAGACCAGATATTATTTATCGCGTCAACTTTGGTTAATAACTAACCAAAATATTCTAGTAGGCCTAAATAACCTAAATTTTTCTAATAATTTCAGTGAACGTCCTTGTAACGTTCTTAAAGTAAGACCAGATATTATTTATCCCGTCAACTTTGGTTAATAACTAACCAAAATATTCTAGTAAATAACCTTAATTTTTCTAATAATTTCAGTGAACGTCCTTGTAACGTTCTAAAAGTAAGACCAGATATTATTTATCGCGTCAACTTTGGTTAATAACTAACCAAAATATTCTAGTAAATAACCTAAATTTTTCTAATAATTTCAGTGAACGTCCTAGTAACGTTCTAAAAGTAAGACCAGATATTATTTATCGTGTCAACTTTGGTTAATAACTAACCAAAATATTCTAGTAAATAACCTAATTTTTTCTAATAATTTCAGTGAACGTCCTTGTAACGTTCTTAAAGTAAGACCAGATATTATTTATCCCTTCAACTTTGGTTAATAACTAACCAAAATATTCTTGTAAATAACCTAAATTTTTCTTATAATTTCAGTGAACGTCCTTCTAACGTTCTAAAAGTAAGACCAGATATTATTTATCGCGTCAACTTTGGTTAATAACTAACCAAAATATTCTAGTAAATAACCTAAATTTTTCTAATAATTTAAGTGAACGTCCTTCTAACGTTCTAAAAGTAAGACCAGATATTATTTATCACGTCAACTTTGGTTAATAACTAACCAAAATATTCTAGTAAATAACCTAAATTTTTCTAATAATTTCAGTGAACGTCCTAGTAATGTTCTAAAAGTAAGACCAGATATTATTTATCGCGTCAACTTTGGTTAATAACTAACCAAAATATTCTAGTAAATAACCTAAATTTTTCTAATAATTTCAGTGAACGTCCTTGTAACGTTCTTAAAGTAAGACCAGATATTATTTATCCCGTCAACTTTGGTTAATAACTAACCAAAATATTCTTGTAAATAACCTAAATTTTTCTTATAATTTCAGTAAACGTCCTTCTAACGTTCTAAAAGTAAGACCAGATATTATTTATCGCGTCAACTTTGGTTAATAACTAACCAAAATATTCTAGTAAATAACCTAAATTTTTCTAATAATTTCAGTGAACGTCCTTCTAACGTTCTAAAAGTAAGACCAGATATTATTTATCGCGTCAACTTTGGTTAATAACTAACCAAAATATTCTAGTAAATAACCTAAATTTTTATAATAATTTCAGTGAACGTCCTAGTAACGTTCTAAAAGTAAGACCAGATATTATTTATCGCGTCAACTTTGGTTAATAACTAACCAAAATATTCTAGTAAATAACCTAAATTTTTCTAATAATTTCAGTGAACGTCCTAGTAACGTTCTAAAAGTAAGACCAGATATTATTTATCGCGTCAACTTTGGTTAATAACTAACCAAAATATTCTAGTAAATAACCTAAATTTTTCTTATAATTTCAGTGAACGTCCTTGTAACGTTCGAAAAGTAAGACCAGATATTATTTATCGCGTCAACTTTGGTTAAAAACTAACCAAAATATTCTAGTAAATAACCTACATTTTTCTAATAATTTCAGTGAACGTCCTTGTAACGTTCTAAAAGTAAGACCAGACATTATTTATCGCGTCAACTTTGCTTAAAAACTAACCAAAATATTCTAGTAAATAACCTAAATTTTTCTAATAATTTCAGTGAACGTCCTTGTAACCTTCTAAAAGTAAGACCAGACATTATTTATCGCGTCAACTTTGGTTAAAAACTAACCAAAATATTCTAGTAAATAACCTAAATTTTTCTAATAATTTTAGTGAACGTCCTTGTAACGTTCTAAAGGTAAGACCAGATATTATTTATCACGTCAACTTTGGTTAATAACTAACCGAAATATTCTAGTAAATAACCAAAATTTTTCTAATAATTTCAGTGAACGTCCTTGTAACGTTCTAAAAGTAAGACCAGATATTATTTATCGCGTTAACTTTGGTTAATAATTAACCAAAATATTCTAGTAAATAACCTAAATTTTTCTAATAATTTCAGTGAACGTCCTTGTTACTTTCTAAAAGTAAGACCAGATATAGCCCAGTAGAAAGAAGGGATAATGCTTAATGGAGACAAGAAAAATTGGTAGTAAAAATTACAAACGTAAAAGTTGCCAGCAAAAGCTATATTCTACGAATTGCATATACGCAGCTTTGCATTGCTCACTCAGGTGCTTCTTGCTGTCTAGTTTTATTAAATTGCATTGAGCAAAGGTGCTTTTTGCTGTCTAGCTTTATTAAATTGCATTGCTGAGCATCAAAGGTGCTTCTTGCTGTCTAGTTTTATTGAATTGCATTGCTGAGCATCAAAGGTGCTTCTTCCTGTCTAGTTTGATTAAATTGCATCGAGCATCAAAGGTGCTTCTTCCTGTCTAGTTTTATTAAATTGCATCGAGCAACAAAGGTGCTTCTTGCTGTCTAGTTTGATTAAATTGCATCGAGCATCAAAGGTGCTTCTTGCTGTCTAGTTTTATTAAATTGCATTGAGCATCAAAGGTGCTTCTTGCTGTCTAGTTTTATTAAATTGCATTGCTGAGCATCAAAGGTGCTTCTTGCTGTCTAGTTTGATTAAATTGCATTGAGCATCAAAGGTGCTTCTTGCTGTCTAGTTTGATTAAATTGCATTGCTGAGCATCAAAGGTGCTTCTTGCTGTCTAGTTTGATTAAATTGCATCGAGCATCAAAGGTGCTTCTTGATGTCTAGTTTGATTTAATTGCATCGAGCATCAAAGGTGCTTCTTGCTGTCTAGTTTTATTAAATTGCATCGAGCATCAAAGGTGCTTCTTGCTGTCTAGTTTGATTTAATTGCATCGAGCATCAAAGGTGCTTCTTGCTGTCTAGTTTTATTAAATTGCATTGAGCATCAAAGGTGCTTCTTGCTGTCTAGTTTTATTTTATTGCAACGAGCATCACAGGTGCTTCTTGCTGTCTAGTTTTATTTTATTGAATGTAATTTTCATGTTTTCATGAAAAAATCACATCCTGGCTCAGGTGGGATTCGAATCCACGACCTCCTGCTTACTAGTACAGGTGCCATACCGCTAGGCCACCGAGCTAGCTGGGGTCAGCGGGGTGAATCGAATCCAATATCGCGGCAAGTACCGCACTGCATACATGAAAATGAAAAAGTTTTTGATGAAAGAGTTCATGAACGGAACAAAGAACGGAACGTGGAATGGAACAAAGAACGAAACTTGGAATGGAACGTGGATTGGAACACAGAACAAAATGTAGAAAAAACACAGAACGGAACACAGAGTGGAATGCAGAAAGGGATGCACAACAGAACGCACGACGGAATACAGAACATTGGAACGCGGAGCGGAACGCAGTGTACGGAATGCACAGGTCGGAACGAGATTAGAACACGGATATCGGATAATGAAGCACGAAAAAAAACACGGAATGACACATGCAGAACAATCGTTACCCTCTGCATCCCATTCCGCTTTCCATTCTATATTCAGTTCCGTGTTTAATTCCACCTTCTGCTCCAAGTTCTGTTCCAAGTTTCGTTCCAAGTACCGTTAAACGTTCCATTCCACGATTTGTTCCATCTTCCATTCATTGACTCTTTCATCATCGCTAAGCCCGGTAGACAGGCTACTTCCCCATGACAAGACCAATATTAAAGACCGGTAGATAGGTCTCTTCCCGGCAGAAAGACCGGATAGCCAAGTAGAAAGATGGGCTAATGCCTAATGGAGACAAGAAAAGCTTGCTAGTAAAAATGACAGACGTAAAAGTTGCACGCAAAAGCTATATTGTACGAGTTGCATCTACGCTGCTCTGCATTGCTCACTAACGCTGCTTACTTAGTTCCAGAAGGAATAGAGAAAGTTATTATTATTATTATTAAACTGGCAGACCTTTGCCTAGACCAGAAACAAGGAGTGACCCTCTTCACTGGTCTGTCGCAAAGGTTGGGGTAACAACGCCAGGCGGAAAACTGGGGAAGTTCACCTACCCCTCAAATAACTAAGTTTTTATTTTATTGAATGTAATTTTCATGTCTGCATTTCTAAACATAGATTTATCGTGTCAACTTTGGTTAATAACTAACCAAAATATTCAAGTAAATAACCTAAATTTTTCTAATAATTTCAGTGAACGTCCTTGTAACGTTCTAAAAGTAAGACCAGATATTATTTATCGCGTCAACTTTGGTTAATAACTAACCAAAATATTCTAGTAGGCCTAAATAACCTAAATTTTTCTAATAATTTCAGTGAACGTCCTTGTAACGTTCTTAAAGTAAGACCAGATATTATTTATCCCGTCAACTTTGGTTAATAACTAACCAAAATATTCTAGTAAATAACCTTAATTTTTCTAATAATTTCAGTGAACGTCCTTGTAACGTTCTAAAAGTAAGACCAGATATTATTTATCGCGTCAACTTTGGTTAATAACTAACCAAAATATTCTAGTAAATAACCTAAATTTTTCTAATAATTTCAGTGAACGTCCTAGTAACGTTCTAAAAGTAAGACCAGATATTATTTATCGCGTCAACTTTGGTTAATAACTAACCAATATATTCTAGTAAATAACCTAATTTTTTCTAATAATTTCAGTGAACGTCCTTGTAACATTCTTAAAGTAAGACCAGATATTATTTATCCCTTCAACTTTGGTTAATAACTAACCAAAATATTCTTGTAAATAACCTAAATTTTTCTTATAATTTCAGTGAACGTCCTTCTAACGTTCTAAAAGTAAGACCAGATATTATTTATCGCGTCAACTTTGGTTAATAACTAACCAAAATATTCTAGTAAATAACCTAAATTTTTCTAATAATTTAAGTGAACGTCCTTCTAACGTTCTAAAAGTAAGACCAGATATTATTTATCACGTCAACTTTGGTTAATAACTAACCAAAATATTCTAGTAAATAACCTAAATTTTTCTAATAATTTCAGTGAACGTCCTAGTAACGTTCTAAAAGTAAGACCAGATATTATTTATCGCGTCAACTTTGGTTAATAACTAACCAAAATATTCTAGTAAATAACCTAAATTTTTCTAATAATTTCAGTGAACGTCCTTGTAACGTTCTTAAAGTAAGACCAGATATTATTTATCCCGTCAACTTTGGTTAATAACTAACCAAAATATTCTTGTAAATAACCTAAATTTTTCTTATAATTTCAGTGAACGTCCTTCTAACGTTCTAAAAGTAAGACCAGATATTATTTATCGCGTCAACTTTGGTTAATAACTAACCAAAATATTCTAGTAAATAACCTAAATTTTTCTAATAATTTCAGTGAACGTCCTAGTAACGTTCTAAAAGTAAGACCAGATATTATTTATCGCGTCAACTTTGGTTAATAACTAACCAAAATATTCTAGTAAATAACCTAAATTTTTCTAATAATTTCAGTGAACGTCCTAGTAACGTTCTAAAAGTAAGACCAGATATTATTTATCGCGTCAACTTTGGTTAATAACTAACCAAAATATTCTAGTAAATAACCTAAATTTTTCTTATAATTTCAGTGAACGTCCTTGTAACGTTCGAAAAGTAAGACCAGATATTATTTATCGCGTCAACTTTGGTTAAAAACTAACCAAAATATTCTAGTAAATAACCTACATTTTTCTAATAATTTCAGTGAACGTCCTTGTAACGTTCTAAAAGTAAGACCAGACATTATTTATCGCGTCAACTTTGCTTAAAAACTAACCAAAATATTCTAGTAAATAACCTAAATTTTTCTAATAATTTCAGTGAACGTCCTTGTAACCTTCTAAAAGTAAGACCAGACATTATTTATCGCGTCAACTTTGGTTAAAAACTAACCAAAATATTCTAGTAAATAACCTAAATTTTTCTAATAATTTCAGTGAACGTCCTTGTAACGTTCTAAAGGTAAGACCAGATATTATTTATCACGTCAACTTTGGTTAATAACTAACCGAAATATTCTAGTAAATAACCTAAATTTTTCTAATAATTTCAGTGAACGTCCTTGTAACGTTCTAAAAGTAAGACCAGATATTATTTATCGCGTTAACTTTGGTTAATAATTAACCAAAATATTCTAGTAAATAACCTAAATTTTTCTAATAATTTCAGTGAACGTCCTTGTAACGTTCGAAAAGTAAGACCAGATATTATTTATCGCGTCAACTTTGGTTAAAAACTAACCAAAATATTCTAGTAAATAACCTACATTTTTCTAATAATTTCAGTGAACGTCCTTGTAACGTTCTAAAAGTAAGACCAGACATTATTTATCGCGTCAACTTTGCTTAAAAACTAACCAAAATATTCTAGTAAATAACCTAAATTTTTCTAATAATTTCAGTGAACGTCCTTGTAACCTTCTAAAAGTAAGACCAGACATTATTTATCGCGTCAACTTTGGTTAAAAACTAACCAAAATATTCTAGTAAATAACCTAAATTTTTCTAATAATTTCAGTGAACGTCCTTGTAACGTTCTAAAGGTAAGACCAGATATTATTTATCACGTCAACTTTGGTTAATAACTAACCGAAATATTCTAGTAAATAACCTAAATTTTTCTAATAATTTCAGTGAACGTCCTTGTAACGTTCTAAAAGTAAGACCAGATATTATTTATCGCGTTAACTTTGGTTAATAATTAACCAAAATATTCTAGTAAATAACCTAAATTTTTCTAATAATTTCAGTGAACGTCCTTGTAACTTTCTAAAAGTAAGACCAGATATAGCCCAGTAGAAAGAAGGGATAATGCTTAATGGAGACAAGAAAAATTGGTAGTAAAAATTACAAACGTAAAAGTTGCCAGCAAAAGCTATATTCTACGAATTGCATATACGCAGCTTTGCATTGCTCACTCAGGTGCTTCTTGCTGTCTAGTTTTATTAAATTGCATTGAGCAAAGGTGCTTTTTGCTGTCTAGCTTTATTAAATTGCATTGCTGAGCATCAAAGGTGCTTCTTGCTGTCTAGTTTGATTGAATTGCATTGCTGAGCATCAAAGGTGCTTCTTCCTGTCTAGTTTGATTAAATTGCATCGAGCATCAAAGGTGCTTCTTCCTGTCTAGTTTTATTAAATTGCATCGAGCATCAAAGGTGCTTCTTCCTGTCTAGTTTTATTAAATTGCATCGAGCAACAAAGGTGCTTCTTGCTGTCTAGTTTGATTAAATTGCATCGAGCATCAAAGGTGCTTCTTGCTGTCTAGTTTTATTAAATTGCATTGAGCATCAAAGGTGCTTCTTGCTGTCTAGTTTTATTAAATTGCATTGCTGAGCATCAAAGGTGCTTCTTGCTGTCTAGTTTGATTAAATTGCATTGAGCATCAAAGGTGCTTCTTGCTGTCTAGTTTGATTAAATTGCATTGCTGAGCATCAAAGGTGCTTCTTGCTGTCTAGTTTGATTAAATTGCATCGAGCATCAAAGGTGCTTCTTGCTGTCTAGTTTGATTTAATTGCATCGAGCATCAAAGGTGCTTCTTGCTGTCTAGTTTTATTAAATTGCATCGAGCATCAAAGGTGCTTCTTGCTGTCTAGTTTGATTTAATTGCATCGAGCATCAAAGGTGCTTCTTGCTGTCTAGTTTTATTAAATTGCATTGAGCATCAAAGGTGCTTCTTGCTGTCTAGTTTTATTTTATTGCAACGAGCATCACAGGTGCTTCTTGCTGTCTAGTTTTATTTTATTGAATGTAATTTTCATGTTTTCATGAAAAAATCACATCCTGGCTCAGGTGGGATTCGAATCCACGACCTCCTGCTTACTAGTACAGGTGCCATACCGCTAGGCCACCGAGCTAGCTGGGGTCAGCGGGGTGAATCGAATCCAATATCGCGGCAAGTACCGCACTGCATACATGAAAATGAAAAAGTTTTTGAAGAAAGAGTTCATGAACGGAACAAAGAACGGAACGTGGAATGGAACAAAGAACGAAACTTGGAATGGAACGTGGATTGGAACACAGAACAAAATGTAGAAAAAACACAGAACGGAACACAGAGTGGAATGCAGAAAGGGATGCACAACAGAACGCACGACGGAATACAGAACATTGGAACGCGGAGCGGAACGCAGTGTACGGAATGCACAGGTCGGAACGAGATTAGAACACGGATATCGGATAATGAAGCACGAAAAAAAACACGGAATGACACATGCAGAACAATCGTTACCCTCTGCATCCCATTCCGCTTTCCATTCTATATTCAGTTCCGTGTTTAATTCCACCTTCTGCTCCAAGTTCTGTTCCAAGTTTCGTTCCAAGTACCGTTAAACGTTCCATTCCACGATTTGTTCCATCTTCCATTCATTGACTCTTTCATCATCGCTAAGCCCGGTAGACAGGCTACTTCCCCATGACAAGACCAATATTAAAGACCGGTAGATAGGTCTCTTCCCGGCAGAAAGACCGGATAGCCAAGTAGAAAGATGGGCTAATGCCTAATGGAGACAAGAAAAGCTTGCTAGTAAAAATGACAGACGTAAAAGTTGCACGCAAAAGCTATATTGTACGAGTTGCATCTACGCTGCTCTGCATTGCTCACTAACGCTGCTTACTTAGTTCCAGAAGGAATAGAGAAAGTTATTATTATTATTATTAAACTGGCAGACCTTTGCCTAGACCAGAAACAAGGAGTGACCCTCTTCACTGGTCTGTCGCAAAGGTTGGGGTAACAACGCCAGGCGGAAAACTGGGGAAGTTCTCCTACCCCTCAAATAACTAAGTTTTTATTTTATTGAATGTAATTTTCATGTCTGCATTTCTAAACATAGATTTATCGTGTCAACTTTGGTTAATAACTAACCAAAATATTCAAGTAAATAACCTAAATTTTTCTAATAATTTCAGTGAACGTCCTTGTAACGTTCTAAAAGTAAGACCAGATATTATTTATCGCGTCAACTTTGGTTAATAACTAACCAAAATATTCTAGTAGGCCTAAATAACCTAAATTTTTCTAATAATTTCAGTGAACGTCCTTGTAACGTTCTTAAAGTAAGACCAGATATTATTTATCCCGTCAACTTTGGTTAATAACTAACCAAAATATTCTAGTAAATAACCTTAATTTTTCTAATAATTTCAGTGAACGTCCTTGTAACGTTCTAAAAGTAAGACCAGATATTATTTATCGCGTCAACTTTGGTTAATAACTAACCAAAATATTCTAGTAAATAACCTAAATTTTTCTAATAATTTCAGTGAACGTCCTAGTAACGTTCTAAAAGTAAGACCAGATATTATTTATCGCGTCAACTTTGGTTAATAACTAACCAAAATATTCTAGTAAATAACCTAAATTTTTCTTATAATTTCAGTGAACGTCCTTCTAACGTTCTAAAAGTAAGACCAGATATTATTTATCGCGTCAACTTTGGTTAATAACTAACCAAAATATTCTAGTAAATAACCTAAATTTTTCTAATAATTTCAGTGAACGTCCTTCTAACGTTCTAAAAGTAAGACCAGATATTATTTATCGCGTCAACTTTGGTTAATAACTAACCAAAATATTCTAGTAAATAACCTAAATTTTTATAATAATTTCAGTGAACGTCCTAGTAACGTTCTAAAAGTAAGACCAGATATTATTTATCGCGTCAACTTTGGTTAATAACTAACCAAAATATTCTAGTAAATAACCTAAATTTTTCTAATAATTTCAGTGAACGTCCTAGTAACGTTCTAAAAGTAAGACCAGATATTATTTATCGCGTCAACTTTGGTTAATAACTAACCAAAATATTCTAGTAAATAACCTAAATGTTTCTTATAATTTCAGTGAACGTCCTTGTAACGTTCGAAAAGTAAGACCAGATATTATTTATCGCGTCAACTTTGGTTAAAAACTAACCAAAATATTCTAGTAAATAACCTACATTTTTCTAATAATTTCAGTGAACGTCCTTGTAACGTTCTAAAAGTAAGACCAGACATTATTTATCGCGTCAACTTTGCTTAAAAACTAACCAAAATATTCTAGTAAATAACCTAATTTTTTCTAATAATTTCAGTGAACGTCCTTGTAACGTTCTTAAAGTAAGACCAGATATTATTTATCCCTTCAACTTTGGTTAATAACTAACCAAAATATTCTTGTAAATAACCTAAATTTTTCTTATAATTTCAGTGAACGTCCTTCTAACGTTCTAAAAGTAAGACCAGATATTATTTATCGCGTCAACTTTGGTTAATAACTAACCAAAATATTCTAGTAAATAACCTAAATTTTTCTAATAATTTCAGTGAACGTCCTTCTAACGTTCTAAAAGTAAGACCAGATATTATTTATAGCGTCAACTTTGGTTAATAACTAACCAAAATATTCTAGTAAATAACCTAAATTTTTATAATAATTTCAGTGAACGTCCTAGTAACGTTCTAAAAGTAAGACCAGATATTATTTATCGCGTCAACTTTGGTTAATAACTAACCAAAATATTCTAGTAAATAACCTAAATTTTTCTAATAATTTCAGTGAACGTCCTAGTAATGTTCTAAAAGTAAGACCAGATATTATTTATCGCGTCAACTTTGGTTAATAACTAACCAAAATATTCTAGTAAATAACCTAATTTTTTCTAATAATTTCAGTGAACGTCCTTGTAACGTTCTTAAAGTAAGACCAGATATTATTTATCCCTTCAACTTTGGTTAATAACTAACCAAAATATTCTTGTAAATAACCTAAATTTTTCTTATAATTTCAGTGAACGTCCTTCTAACGTTCTAAAAGTAAGACCAGATATTATTTATCGCGTCAACTTTGGTTAATAACTAACCAAAATATTCTAGTAAATAACCTAAATTTTTCTAATAATTTCAGTGAACGTCCTTCTAACGTTCTAAAAGTAAGACCAGATATTATTTATCGCGTCAACTTTGGTTAATAACTAACCAAAATATTCTAGTAAATAACCTAAATTTTTATAATAATTTCAGTGAACGTCCTAGTAACGTTCTAAAAGTAAGACCAGATATTATTTATCGCGTCAACTTTGGTTAATAACTAACCAAAATATTCTAGTAAATAACCTACATTTTTCTAATAATTTCAGTGAACGTCCTAGTAACGTTCTAAAAGTAAGACCAGATATTATTTATCGCGTCAACTTTGGTTAATAACTAACCAAAATATTCTAGTAAATAACCTAATTTTTTCTAATAATTTCAGTGAACGTCCTTGTAACGTTCTTAAAGTAAGACCAGATATTATTTATCCCTTCAACTTTGGTTAATAACTAACCAAAATATTCTAGTAAATAACCTAAATTTTTCTAATAATTTAAGTGAACGTCCTTCTAACGTTCTAAAAGTAAGACCAGATATTATTTATCACGTCAACTTTGGTTAATAACTAACCAAAATATTCTAGTAAATAACCTAAATTTTTCTAATAATTTCAGTGAACGTCCTAGTAACGTTCTAAAAGTAAGACCAGATATTATTTATCGCGTCAACTTTGGTTAATAACTAACCAAAATATTCTAGTAAATAACCTAAATTTTTCTAATAATTTCAGTGAACGTCCTTGTAACGTTCTTAAAGTAAGACCAGATATTATTTATCCCGTCAACTTTGGTTAATAACTAACCAAAATATTCTTGTAAATAACCTAAATTTTTCTTATAATTTCAGTGAACGTCCTTCTAACGTTCTAAAAGTAAGACCAGATATTATTTATCGCGTCAACTTTGGTTAATAACTAACCAAAATATTCTAGTAAATAACCTAAATTTTTCTAATAATTTCAGTGAACGTCCTTCTAACGTTCTAAAAGTAAGACCAGATATTATTTATCGCGTCAACTTTGGTTAATAACTAACCAAAATATTCTAGTAAATAACCTAAATTTTTCTAATAATTTCAGTGAACGTCCTAGTAACGTTCTAAAAGTAAGACCAGATATTATTTATCGCGTCAACTTTGGTTAATAACTAACCAAAATATTCTAGTAAATAACCTAAATTTTTCTAATAATTTCAGTGAACGTCCTAGTAACGTTCTAAAAGTAAGACCAGATATTATTTATCGCGTCAACTTTGGTTAATAACTCACCAAAATATTCTAGTAAATAACCTAAATTTTTCTTATAATTTCAGTGAACGTCCTTGTAACGTTCGAAAAGTAAGACCAGATATTATTTATCGCGTCAACTTTGGTTAAAAACTAACCGAAATATTCTAGTAAATAACCTACATTTTTCTTATAATTTCAGTGAACGTCCTCGTAACGTTCTAAAAGTAAGACCAGATATTATTTATCGCGTCAACTTTGGTTAATAACTAACCAAAATATTCTAGTAAATAACCTAATTTTTTCTAATAATTTCAGTGAACGTCCTTGTAACGTTCTTAAAGTAAGACCAGATATTATTTATCCCTTCAACTTTGGTTAATAACTAACCAAAATATTCTTGTAAATAACCTAAATTTTTCTTATAATTTCAGTGAACGTCCTCGTAACGTTCTAAAAGTAAGACCAGATATTATTTATCGCGTCAACTTTGGTTAATAACTAACCAAAATATTCTAGTAAATAACCTAAATTTTTCTAATAATTTAAGTGAACGTCCTTCTAACGTTCTAAAAGTAAGACCAGATATTATTTATCACGTCAACTTTGGTTAATAACTAACCAAAATATTCTAGTAAATAACCTAAATTTTTCTAATAATTTCAGTGAACGTCCTAGTAACGTTCTAAAAGTAAGACCAGATATTATTTATCGCGTCAACTTTGGTTAATAACTAACCAAAATATTCTAGTAAATAACCTAAATTTTTCTAATAATTTCAGTGAACGTCCTTGTAACGTTCTTAAAGTAAGACCAGATATTATTTATCCCGTCAACTTTGGTTAATAACTAACCAAAATATTCTTGTAAATAACCTAAATTTTTCTTATAATTTCAGTGAACGTCCTTGTAACGTTCTAAAAGTAAGACCAGATATTATTTATCGCGTCAACTTTGGTTAATAACTAACCAAAATATTCTAGTAAATAACCTAAATTTTTCTAATAATTTCAGTGAACGTCCTAGTAACGTTCTAAAAGTAAGACCAGATATTATTTATCGCGTCAACTTTGGTTAATAACTAACCAAAATATTCTAGTAAATAACCTAATTTTTTCTAATAATTTCAGTGAACGTCCTTGTAACGTTCTTAAAGTAAGACCAGATATTATTTATCCCTTCAACTTTGGTTAATAACTAACCAAAATATTCTTGTAAATAACCTAAATTTTTCTTATAATTTCAGTGAACGTCCTTGTAACGTTCTAAAAGTAAGACCAGATATTATTTATCGCGTCAACTTTGGTTAATAACTAACCAAAATATTCTAGTAAATAACCTAAATTTTTCTAATAATTTAAGTGAACGTCCTTCTAACGTTCTAAAAGTAAGACCAGATATTATTTATCACGTCAACTTTGGTTAATAACTAACCAAAATATTCTAGTAAATAACCTAAATTTTTCTTATAATTTCAGTGAACGTCCTTGTAACGTTCGAAAAGTAAGACCAGATATTATTTATCGCGTCAACTTTGGTTAAAAACTAACCGAAAAATTCTAGTAAATAACCTACATTTTTCTAATAATTTCAGTGAACGTCCTTGTAACGTTCTAAAAGTAAGACCAGACATTATTTATCGCGTCTACTTTGGTTAAAAACTAACCAAAATATTCTAGTAAATAACCTAAATTTTTCTAATAATTTCAGTGAACGTCCTTGTAACCTTCTAAAAGTAAGACCAGACATTATTTATCACGTCACATTTGGTTAAAAACTAACCAAAATATTCTAGTAAATAACCTAAATTTTTCTAATAATTTCAGTGAACGTCCTTGTAACGTTCTAAAGGTAAGACCAGATATTATTTTTCACGTCAACTTTGGTTAATAACTAACCAAAATATTCTAGTAAATAACCTAAATTTTTCTAATAATTTCAGTGAACGTCCTTGTAACGTTCTAAAGGTAAGACCAGATATTATTTATCACGTCAACTTTGGTTAATAACTAACCAAAATATTCTAGTAAATAACCTAAATTTTTCTAATAATTTCAGTGAACGTCCTTGTAACTTTCTAAAAGTAAGACCAGATATAGCCCAGTAGAAAGAAGGGATAATGCTTAATGGAGACAAGAAAAATTGGTAGTAAAAATTACAAACGTAAAAGTTGCCAGCAAAAGCTATATTCTACGAGTTGCATATACGCAGCTTTGCATTGCTCACTCAGGTGCTTCTTGCTGTCTAGTTTTATTAAATTGCATTGAGCAAAGGTGCTTTTTGCTGTCTAGCTTTATTAAATTGCATTGCTGAGCATCAAAGGTGCTTCTTGCTGTCTAGTTTTATTAAATTGCATTGCTGAGCATCAAAGGTGCTTTTTGCTGTCTAGTTTTATTGAATTGCATTGCTGAGCATCAAAGGTGCTTCTTCCTGTCTAGTTTTATTAAATTGCATCGAGCATCAAAGGTGCTTCTTCCTGTCTAGTTTTATTAAATTGCATCGAGCAACAAAGGTGCTTCTTGCTGTCTAGTTTGATTAAATTGCATCGAGCATCAAAGGTGCTTCTTGCTGTCTAGTTTTATTAAATTGCATTGAGCATCAAAGGTGCTTCTTGCTGTCTAGTTTGATTAAATTGCATCGAGCATCAAAGGTGCTTCTTGCTGTCTAGTTTGATTTAATTGCATCGAGCATCAAAGGTGCTTCTTGCTGTCTAGTTTTATTAAATTGCATTGAGCATCAAAGGTGCTTCTTGCTGTCTAGTTTTATTTTATTGCAACGAGCATCAAAGGTGCTTCTTGCTGTCTAGTTTTATTAAATTGCATTGAGCAAAGGTGCTTTTTGCTGTCTAGCTTTATTAAATTGCATTGCTGAGCATCAAAGGTGCTTCTTGCTGTCTAGTTTTATTAAATTGCATTGCTGAGCATCAAAGGTGCTTTTTGCTGTCTAGTTTTATTGAATTGCATTGCTGAGCATCAAAGGTGCTTCTTCCTGTCTAGTTTTATTAAATTGCATCGAGCATCAAAGGTGCTTCTTCCTGTCTAGTTTTATTAAATTGCATCGAGCAACAAAGGTGCTTCTTGCTGTCTAGTTTGATTAAATTGCATCGAGCATCAAAGGTGCTTCTTGCTGTCTAGTTTTATTAAATTGCATTGAGCATCAAAGGTGCTTCTTGCTGTCTAGTTTGATTAAATTGCATCGAGCATCAAAGGTGCTTCTTGCTGTCTAGTTTGATTTAATTGCATCGAGCATCAAAGGTGCTTCTTGCTGTCTAGTTTTATTAAATTGCATTGAGCATCAAAGGTGCTTCTTGCTGTCTAGTTTTATTTTATTGCAACGAGCATCACAGGTGCTTCTTGCTGTCTAGTTTTATTTTATTGAATGTAATTTTCATGTTTTCATGAAAAAATCACATGCTGGCTCAGGTGGGATTCGAATCCACGACCTCCTGCTTACTAGTACAGGTGCCATACCGCTAGGCCACCGAGCTAGCTGGGGTCAGCGGGGTGAATCGAATCCAATATCGCGGCAAGTACCGCACTGCATACATGAAAATGAAAAAGTTTTTGATGAAAGAGTTCATGAACGGAACAAAGAACGGAACGTGGAATGGAACAAAGAACGAAACTTGGAACGGAACGTGGATTGGAACACAGAACAAAATGTAGAAAAAACACAGAACGGAACACAGAGTGGAATGCAGAAAGGGATGCACAACAGAACGCACGACGGAATACAGAACATTGGAACGCGGAGCGGAACGCAGTGTACGGAATGCACAGGTCGGAACGAGATTAGAACACGGATATCGGATAATGAAGCACGAAAAAAAACACGGAATGACACATGCAGAACAATCGTTACCCTCTGCATCCCATTCCGCTTTCCATTCTATATTCAGTTCCGTGTTTAATTCCACCTTCTGCTCCAAGTTCTGTTCCAAGTTTCGTTCCAAGTACCGTTAAACGTTCCATTCCACGATTTGTTCCATCTTCCATTCATTGACTCTTTCATCATCGCTAAGCCCGGTAGACAGGCTACTTTCCCATGACAAGACCAATATTAAAGACCGGTAGATAGGTCTCTTCCCGGCAGAAAGACCGGATAGCCAAGTAGAAAGATGGGCTAATGCCTAATGGAGACAAGAAAAGCTTGCTAGTAAAAATGACAGACGTAAAAGTTGCACGCAAAAGCTATATTGTACGAGTTGCATCTACGCTGCTCTGCATTGCTCACTAACGCTGCTTACTTAGTTCCAGAAGGAATAGAGAAAGTTATTATTATTATTATTAAACTGGCAGACCTTTGCCTAGACCAGAAACAAGGAGTGACCCTCTTCACTGGTCTGTCGCAAAGGTTGGGGTAACAACGCCAGGCGGAAAACTGGGGAAGTTCTCCTACCCCTCAAATAACTAAGTTTTTATTTTATTGAATGTAATTTTCATGTCTGCATTTCTAAATATAGATTTATCGTGTCAACTTTGGTTAATAACTAACCAAAATATTCAAGTGAATAACCTAAATTTTTCTAATAATTTCAGTGAACGTCCTTGTAACGTTCTTAAAGTAAGACCAGATATTATTTATCCCGTCAACTTTGGTTAATAACTAACCAAAATATTCTAGTAAATAACCTAAATTTTTCTAATAATTTCAGTGAACGTCCTTGTAACGTTCTAAAAGTAAGACCAGATATTATTTATCGCGTCAACTTTGGTTAATAACTAACCAAAATATTCTAGTAAATAACCTAAATTTTTCTAATAATTTCAGTGAACGTCCTAGTAACGTTCTAAAAGTAAGACCAGATATTATTTATCGCGTCAACTTTGGTTAATAACTAACCAAAATATTCTAGTAAATAACCTAATTTTTTCTAATAATTTCAGTGAACGTCCTTGTAACGTTCTTAAAGTAAGACCAGATATTATTTATCCCTTCAACTTTGGTTAATAACTAACCAAAATATTCTAGTAAATAACCTAAATTTTTCTAATAATTTCAGTGAACGTCCTTGTAACGTTCTAAAGGTAAGACCAGATATTATTTATCACGTCAACTTTGGTTAATAACTAACCAAAATATTCTAGTAAATAACCTAAATTTTTCTAATAATTTCAGTGAACGTCCTTGTAACTTTCTAAAAGTAAGACCAGATATAGCCCAGTAGAAAGAAGGGATAATGCTTAATGGAGACAAGAAAAATTGGTAGTAAAAATTACAAACGTAAAAGTTGCCAGCAAAAGCTATATTCTACGAGTTGCATATACGCAGCTTTGCATTGCTCACTCAGGTGCTTCTTGCTGTCTAGTTTTATTAAATTGCATTGAGCAAAGGTGCTTTTTGCTGTCTAGCTTAATTAAATTGCATTGCTGAGCATCAAAGGTGCTTCTTGCTGTCTAGTTTTATTGAATTGCATTGCTGAGCATCAAAGGTGCTTCTTCCTGTCTAGTTTTATTAAATTGCATCGAGCATCAAAGGTGCTTCTTCCTGTCTAGTTTTATTAAATTGCATCGAGCAACAAAGGTGCTTCTTGCTGTCTAGTTTGATTAAATTGCATCGAGCATCAAAGGTGCTTCTTGCTGTCTAGTTTTATTAAATTGCATTGAGCATCAAAGGTGCTTCTTGCTGTCTAGTTTGATTAAATTGCATCGAGCATCAAAGGTGCTTCTTGCTGTCTAGTTTGATTTAATTACATCGAGCATCAAAGGTGCTTCTTGCTGTCTAGTTTTATTAAATTGCATTGAGCATCAAAGGTGCTTCTTGCTGTCTAGTTTTATTTTATTGCAACGAGCATCACAGGTGCTTCTTGCTGTCTAGTTTTATTTTATTGAATGTAATTTTCATGTTTTCATGAAAAAATCACATGCTGGCTCAGGTGGGATTCGAATCCACGACCTCCTGCTTACTAGTACAGGTGCCATACCGCTAGGCCACCGAGCTAGCTGGGGTCAGCGGGGTGAATCGAATCCAATATCGCGGCAAGTACCGCACTGCATACATGAAAATGAAAAAGTTTTTGATGAAAGAGTTCATGAACGGAACAAAGAACGGAACGTGGAATGGAACAAAGAACGAAACTTGGAACGGAACGTGGATTGGAACACAGAACAAAATGTAGAAAAAACACAGAACAGAACACAGAGTGGAATGCAGAAAGGGATGCACAACAGAACGCACGACGGAATACAGAACATTGGAACGCGGAGCGGAACGCAGTGTACGGAATGCACAGGTCGGAACGAGATTAGAACACGGATATCGGATAATGAAGCACGAAAAAAAACACGGAATGACACATGCAGAACAATCGTTACCCTCTGCATCCCATTCCGCTTTCCATTCTATATTCAGTTCCGTGTTTAATTCCACCTTCTGCTCCAAGTTCTGTTCCAAGTTTCGTTCCAAGTACCGTTAAACGTTCCATTCCACGATTTGTTCCATCTTCCATTCATTGACTCTTTCATCATCGCTAAGCCCGGTAGACAGGCTACTTTCCCATGACAAGACCAATATTAAAGACCGGTAGATAGGTCTCTTCCCGGCAGAAAGACCGGATAGCCAAGTAGAAAGATGGGCTAATGCCTAATGGAGACAAGAAAAGCTTGCTAGTAAAAATGACAGACGTAAAAGTTGCACGCAAAAGCTATATTGTACGAGTTGCATCTACGCTGCTCTGCATTGCTCACTAACGCTGCTTACTTAGTTCCAGAAGGAATAGAGAAAGTTATTATTATTATTATTAAACTGGCAGACCTTTGCCTAGACCAGAAACAAGGAGTGACCCTCTTCACTGGTCTGTCGCAAAGGTTGGGGTAACAACGCCAGGCGGAAAACTGGGGAAGTTCTCCTACCCCTCAAATAACTAAGTTTTTATTTTATTGAATGTAATTTTCATGTCTGCATTTCTAAATATAGATTTATCGTGTCAACTTTGGTTAATAACTAACCAAAATATTCAAGTGAATAACCTAAATTTTTCTAATAATTTCAGTGAACGTCCTTGTAACGTTCTAAAAGTAAGACCAGATATTATTTATTGCGTCAACTTTGGTTAATAACTAACCAAAATATTCTAGTAGGCCTAAATAACCTAAATTTTTCTAATAATTTCAGTGAACGTCCTTGTAACGTTCTTAAAGTAAGACCAGATATTATTTATCCCGTCAACTTTGGTTAATAACTAACCAAAATATTCTAGTAAATAACCTAAATTTTTCTAATAATTTCAGTGAACGTCCTTGTAACGTTCTAAAAGTAAGACCAGATATTATTTATCGCGTCAACTTTGGTTAATAACTAACCAAAATATTCTAGTAAATAACCTAAATTTTTCTAATAATTTCAGTGAACGTCCTAGTAACGTTCTAAAAGTAAGACCAGATATTATTTATCGCGTCAACTTTGGTTAATAACTAACCAAAATATTCTAGTAAATAACCTAATTTTTTCTAATAATTTCAGTGAACGTCCTTGTAACGTTCTTAAAGTAAGACCAGATATTATTTATCCCTTCAACTTTGGTTAATAACTAACCAAAATATTCTTGTAAATAACCTAAATTTTTCTTATAATTTCAGTGAACGTCCTTCTAACGTTCTAAAAGTAAGACCAGATATTATTTATCGCGTCAACTTTGGTTAATAACTAACCAAAATATTCTAGTAAATAACCTAAATTTTTCTAATAATTTCAGTGAACGTCCTTCTAACGTTCTAAAAGTAAGACCAGATATTATTTATCGCGTCAACTTTGGTTAATAACTAACCAAAATATTCTAGTAAATAACCTAAATTTTTATAATAATTTCAGTGAACGTCCTAGTAACGTTCGAAAAGTAAGACCAGATATTATTTATCGCGTCAACTTTGGTTAATAACTAACCAAAATATTCTAGTAAATAACCTAATTTTTTCTAATAATTTCAGTGAACGTCCTTGTAACGTTCTTAAAGTAAGACCAGATATTATTTATCCCTTCAACTTTGGTTAATAACTAACCAAAATATTCTTGTAAATAACCTAAATTTTTCTTATAATTTCAGTGAACGTCCTTCTAACGTTCTAAAAGTAAGACCAGATATTATTTATCGCGTCAACTTTGGTTAATAACTAACCAAAATATTCTAGTAAATAACCTAAATTTTTCTAATAATTTCAGTGAACGTCCTTCTAACGTTCTAAAAGTAAGACCAGATATTATTTATCGCGTCAACTTTGGTTAATAACTAACCAAAATATTCTAGTAAATAACCTAATTTTTTCTAATAATTTCAGTGAACGTCCTTGTAACGTTCTTAAAGTAAGACCAGATATTATTTATCCCTTCAACTTTGGTTAATAACTAACCAAAATATTCTTGTAAATAACCTAAATTTTTCTTATAATTTCAGTGAACGTCCTTGTAACGTTCGAAAAGTAAGACCAGATATTATTTATCGCGTCAACTTTGGTTAAAAACTAACCAAAATATTCTAGTAAATAACCTACATTTTTCTAATAATTTCAGTGAACGTCCTTGTAACGTTCTAAAAGTAAGACCAGACATTATTTATCGCGTCAACTTTGCTTAAAAACTAACCAAAATATTCTAGTAAATAACCTAAATTTTTCTAATAATTTCAGTGAACGTCCTTGTAACCTTCTAAAAGTAAGACCAGACATTATTTATCGCGTCAACTTTGGTTAAAAACTAACCAAAATATTCTAGTAAATAACCTAAATTTTTCTAATAATTTCAGTGAACGTCCTTGTAACGTTCATAAGGTAAGACCAGATATTATTTATCACGTCAACTTTGGTTAATAACTAACCGAAATATTCTAGTAAATAACCTAAATTTTTCTAATAATTTCAGTGAACGTCCTTGTAACTTTCTAAAAGTAAGACCAGATATAGCCCAGTAGAAAGAAGGGATAATGCTTAATGGAGACAAGAAAAATTGGTAGTAAAAATTACAAACGTAAAAGTTGCCAGCAAAAGCTATATTCTACGAATTGCATATACGCAGCTTTGCATTGCTCACTCAGGTGCTTCTTGCTGTCTAGTTTTATTAAATTGCATTGAGCAAAGGTGCTTTTTGCTGTCTAGCTTTATTAAATTGCATTGCTGAGCATCAAAGGTGCTTCTTGCTGTCTAGTTTTATTGAATTGCATTGCTGAGCATCAAAGGTGCTTCTTCCTGTCTAGTTTTATTAAATTGCATCGAGCATCAAAGGTGCTTCTTCCTGTCTAGTTTTATTAAATTGCATCGAGCAACAAAGGTGCTTCTTGCTGTCTAGTTTGATTAAATTGCATCGAGCATCAAAGGTGCTTCTTGCTGTCTAGTTTTATTAAATTGCATTGGGCATCAAAGGTGCTTCTTGCTGTATAGTTTTATTAAATTGCATTGCTGAGCATCAAAGGTGCTTCTTGCTGTCTAGTTTGATTAAATTGCATTGAGCATCAAAGGTGCTTCTTGCTGTCTAGTTTGATTAAATTGCATTGCTGAGCATCAAAGGTGCTTCTTGCTGTCTAGTTTGATTAAATTGCATCGAGCATCAAAGGTGCTTCTTGCTGTCTAGTTTGATTTAATTGCATCGAGCATCAAAGGTGCTTCTTGCTGTCTAGTTTTATTAAATTGCATTGAGCATCAAAGGTGCTTCTTGCTGTCTAGTTTTATTTTATTGCAACGAGCATCACAGGTGCTTCTTGCTGTCTAGTTTTATTTTATTGAATGTAATTTTCATGTTTTCATGAAAAAATCACATCCTGGCTCAGGTGGGATTCGAATCCACGACCTCCTGCTTACTAGTACAGGTGCCATACCGCTAGGCCACCGAGCTAGCTGGGGTCAGCGGGGTGAATCGAATCCAATATCGCGGCAAGTACCGCACTGCATACATGAAAATGAAAAAGTTTTTGATGAAAGAGTTCATGAACGGAACAAAGAACGGAACGTGGAATGGAACAAAGAACGAAACTTGGAATGGAACGTGGATTGGAACACAGAACAAAATGTAGAAAAAACACAGAACGGAACACAGAGTGGAATGCAGAAAGGGATGCACAACAGAACGCACGACGGAATACAGAACATTGGAACGCGGAGCGGAACGCAGTGTACGGAATGCACAGGTCGGAACGAGATTAGAACACGGATATCGGATAATGAAGCACGAAAAAAAACACGGAATGACACATGCAGAACAATCGTTACCCTCTGCATCCCATTCCGCTTTCCATTCTATATTCAGTTCCGTGTTTAATTCCACCTTCTGCTCCAAGTTCTGTTCCAAGTTTCGTTCCAAGTACCGTTAAACGTTCCATTCCACGATTTGTTCCATCTTCCATTCATTGACTCTTTCATCATCGCTAAGCCCGGTAGACAGGCTACTTCCCCATGACAAGACCAATATTAAAGACCGGTAGATAGGTCTCTTCCCGGCAGAAAGACCGGATAGCCAAGTAGAAAGATGGGCTAATGCCTAATGGAGACAAGAAAAGCTTGCTAGTAAAAATGACAGACGTAAAAGTTGCACGCAAAAGCTATATTGTACGAGTTGCATCTACGCTGCTCTGCATTGCTCACTAACGCTGCTTACTTAGTTCCAGAAGGAATAGAGAAAGTTATTATTATTATTATTAAACTGGCAGACCTTTGCCTAGACCAGAAACAAGGAGTGACCCTCTTCACTGGTCTGTCGCAAAGGTTGGGGTAACAACGCCAGGCGGAAAACTGGGGAAGTTCTCCTACCCCTCAAATAACTAAGTTTTTATTTTATTGAATGTAATTTTCATGTCTGCATTTCTAAATATAGATTTATCGTGTCAACTTTGGTTAATAACTAACCAAAATGTTCAAGTGAATAACCTAAATTTTTCTAATAATTTCAGTGAACGTCCTTGTAACGTTCTAAAAGTAAGACCAGATATTATTTATTGCGTCAACTTTGGTTAATAACTAACCAAAATATTCTAGTAGGCCTAAATAACCTAAATTTTTCTAATAATTTCAGTGAACGTCCTTGTAACGTTCTTAAAGTAAGACCAGATATTATTTATCCCGTCAACTTTGGTTAATAACTAACCAAAATATTCTAGTAAATAACCTAAATTTTTCTAATAATTTCAGTGAACGTCCTTGTAACGTTCTAAAAGTAAGACCAGATATTATTTATCGCGTCAACTTTGGTTAATAACTAACCAAAATATTCTAGTAAATAACCTAAATTTTTCTAATAATTTCAGTGAACGTCCTAGTAACGTTCTAAAAGTAAGACCAGATATTATTTATCGCGTCAACTTTGGTTAATAACTAACCAAAATATTCTAGTAAATAACCTAATTTTTTCTAATAATTTCAGTGAACGTCCTTGTAACGTTCTTAAAGTAAGACCAGATATTATTTATCCCTTCAACTTTGGTTAATAACTAACCAAAATATTCTTGTAAATAACCTAAATTTTTCTTATACTTTCAGTGAACGTCCTTCTAACGTTCTAAAAGTAAGACCAGATATTATTTATCGCGTCAACTTTGGTTAATAACTAACCAAAATATTCTAGTAAATAACCTAAATTTTTCTAATAATTTCAGTGAACGTCCTTCTAACGTTCTAAAAGTAAGACCAGATATTATTTATCGCGTCAACTTTGGTTAATAACTAACCAAAATATTCTAGTAAATAACCTAAATTTTTATAATAATTTCAGTGAACGTCCTAGTAACGTTCTAAAAGTAAGACCAGATATTATTTATCGCGTCAACTTTGGTTAATAACTAACCAAAATATTCTAGTAAATAACCTAAATTTTTCTAATAATTTCAGTGAACGTCCTTGTAACGTTCTAAAAGTAAGACCAGATATTATTTATTGCGTCAACTTTGGTTAATAACTAACCAAAATATTCTAGTAGGCCTAAATAACCTAAATTTTTCTAATAATTTCAGTGAACGTCCTTGTAACGTTCTTAAAGTAAGACCAGATATTATTTATCCCGTCAACTTTGGTTAATAACTAACCAAAATATTCTAGTAAATAACCTAAATTTTTCTAATAATTTCAGTGAACGTCCTTGTAACGTTCTAAAAGTAAGACCAGATATTATTTATCGCGTCAACTTTGGTTAATAACTAACCAAAATATTCTAGTAAATAACCTAAATTTTTCTAATAATTTCAGTGAACGTCCTAGTAACGTTCTAAAAGTAAGACCAGATATTATTTATCGCGTCAACTTTGGTTAATAACTAACCAAAATATTCTAGTAAATAACCTAATTTTTTCTAATAATTTCAGTGAACGTCCTTGTAACGTTCTTAAAGTAAGACCAGATATTATTTATCCCTTCAACTTTGGTTAATAACTAACCAAAATATTCTTGTAAATAACCTAAATTTTTCTTATAATTTCAGTGAACGTCCTTCTAACGTTCTAAAAGTAAGACCAGATATTATTTATCGCGTCAACTTTGGTTAATAACTAACCAAAATATTCTAGTAAATAACCTAAATTTTTCTAATAATTTCAGTGAACGTCCTTCTAACGTTCTAAAAGTAAGACCAGATATTATTTATCGCGTCAACTTTGGTTAATAACTAACCAAAATATTCTAGTAAATAACCTAAATTTTTATAATAATTTCAGTGAACGTCCTAGTAACGTTCTAAAAGTAAGACCAGATATTATTTATCGCGTCAACTTTGGTTAATAACTAACCAAAATATTCTAGTAAATAACCTAAATTTTTCTAATAATTTCAGTGAACGTCCTAGTAACGTTCTAAAAGTAAGACCAGATATTATTTATCGCGTCAACTTTGGTTAATAACTAACCAAAATATTCTAGTAAATAACCTAAATTTTTCTTATAATTTCAGTGAACGTCCTTGTAACGTTCGAAAAGTAAGACCAGATATTATTTATCGCGTCAACTTTGGTTAAAAACTAACCAAAATATTCTAGTAAATAACCTACATTTTTCTAATAATTTCAGTGAACGTCCTTGTAACGTTCTAAAAGTAAGACCAGACATTATTTATCGCGTCAACTTTGCTTAAAAACTAACCAAAATATTCTAGTAAATAACCTAAATTTTTCTAATAATTTCAGTGAACGTCCTTGTAACCTTCTAAAAGTAAGACCAGACATTATTTATCGCGTCAACTTTGGTTAAAAACTAACCAAAATATTCTAGTAAATAACCTAAATTTTTCTAATAATTTCAGTGAACGTCCTTGTAACGTTCTAAAGGTAAGACCAGATATTATTTATCACGTCAACTTTGGTTAATAACTAACCGAAATATTCTAGTAAATAACCTAAATTTTTCTAATAATTTCAGTGAACGTCCTTGTAACGTTCTAAAAGTAAGACCAGATATTATTTATTGCGTTAACTTTGGTTAATAATTAACCAAAATATTCTAGTAAATAACCTAAATTTTTCTAATAATTTCAGTGAACGTCCTTGTAACTTTCTAAAAGTAAGACCAGATATAGCCCAGTAGAAAGAAGGGATAATGCTTAATGGAGACAAGAAAAATTGGTAGTAAAAATTACAAACGTAAAAGTTGCCAGCAAAAGCTATATTCTACGAATTGCATATACGCAGCTTTGCATTGCTCACTCAGGTGCTTCTTGCTGTCTAGTTTTATTAAATTGCATTGAGCAAAGGTGCTTTTTGCTGTCTAGCTTTATTAAATTGCATTGCTGAGCATCAAAGGTGCTTCTTGCTGTCTAGTTTTATTGAATTGCATTGCTGAGCATCAAAGGTGCTTCTTCCTGTCTAGTTTTATTAAATTGCATCGAGCATCAAAGGTGCTTCTTCCTGTCTAGTTTTATTAAATTGCATCGAGCAACAAAGGTGCTTCTTGCTGTCTAGTTTGATTAAATTGCATCGAGCATCAAAGGTGCTTCTTGCTGTCTAGTTTTATTAAATTGCATTGAGCATCAAAGGTGCTTCTTGCTGTCTAGTTTTATTAAATTGCATTGCTGAGCATCAAAGGTGCTTCTTGCTGTCTAGTTTGATTAAATTGCATTGAGCATCAAAGGTGCTTCTTGCTGTCTAGTTTGATTAAATTGCATTGCTGAGCATCAAAGGTGCTTCTTGCTGTCTAGTTTGATTAAATTGCATCGAGCATCAAAGGTGCTTCTTGCTGTCTAGTTTGATTTAATTGCATCGAGCATCAAAGGTGCTTCTTGCTGTCTAGTTTTATTAAATTGCATTGAGCATCAAAGGTGCTTCTTGCTGTCTAGTTTTATTTTATTGCAACGAGCATCACAGGTGCTTCTTGCTGTCTAGTTTTATTTTATTGAATGTAATTTTCATGTTTTCATGAAAAAATCACATCCTGGCTCAGGTGGGATTCGAATCCACGACCTCCTGCTTACTAGTACAGGTGCCATACCGCTAGGCCACCGAGCTAGCTGGGGTCAGCGGGGTGAATCGAATCCAATATCGCGGCAAGTACCGCACTGCATACATGAAAATGAAAAAGTTTTTGATGAAAGAGTTCATGAACGGAACAAAGAACGGAACGTGGAATGGAACAAAGAACGAAACTTGGAATGGAACGTGGATTGGAACACAGAACAAAATGTAGAAAAAACACAGAACGGAACACAGAGTGGAATGCAGAAAGGGATGCACAACAGAACGCACGACGGAATACAGAACATTGGAACGCCGAGCGGAACGCAGTGTACGGAATGCACAGGTCGGAACGAGATTAGAACACGGATATCGGATGATGAAGCACGAAAAAAAACACGGAATGACACATGCAGAACAATCGTTACCCTCTGCATCCCATTCCGCTTTCCATTCTATATTCAGTTCCGTGTTTAATTCCACCTTCTGCTCCAAGTTCTGTTCCAAGTTTCGTTCCAAGTACCGTTAAACGTTCCATTCCACGATTTGTTCCATCTTCCATTCATTGACTCTTTCATCATCGCTAAGCCCGGTAGACAGGCTACTTCCCCATGACAAGACCAATATTAAAGACCGGTAGATAGGTCTCTTCCCGGCAGAAAGACCGGATAGCCAAGTAGAAAGATGGGCTAATGCCTAATGGAGACAAGAAAAGCTTGCTACTAAAAATGACAGACGTAAAAGTTGCACGCAAAAGCTATATTGTACGAGTTGCATCTACGCTGCTCTGCATTGCTCACTAACGCTGCTTACTTAGTTCCAGAAGGAATAGAGAAAGTTATTATTATTATTATTAAACTGGCAGACCTTTGCCTAGACCAGAAACAAGGAGTGACCCTCTTCACTGGTCTGTCGCAAAGGTTGGGGTAACAACGCCAGGCGGAAAACTGGGGAAGTTCTCCTACCCCTCAAATAACTAAGTTTTTATTTTATTGAATGTAATTTTCATGTCTGCATTTCTAAACATAGATTTATGGTGTCAACTTTGGTTAATAACTAACCAAAATATTCAAGTAAATAACGTAAATTTTTCTAATAATTTCAGTGAACGTCCTTGTAACGTTCTAAAAGTAAGACCAGATATTATTTATCGCATCAACTTTGGTTAATAACTAACCAAAATATTCTAGTAGGCCTAAATAACCTAAATTTTTCTAATAATTTCAGTGAACGTCCTTGTAACGTTCTTAAAGTAAGACCAGATATTATTTATCCCGTCAACTTTGGTTAATAACTAACCAAAATATTCTAGTAAATAACCTAAATTTTTCTAATAATTTCAGTGAACGTCCTTCTAACATTCTAATAGGAAGACCAGATATTATTTATCGCGTCAACTTTGGTTAATAACTAACCAAAATATTCTAGTAAATAACCTAAATTTTTCTAATAATTTCAGTGAACGTCCTAGTAACGTTCTAAAAGTAAGACCAGATATTATTTATCGCGTCAACTTTGGTTAATAACTAACCATAATATTCTAGTAAATAACCTAAATTTTTCTAATAATTTCAGTGAACGTCCTAGTAACGTTCTAAAAGTAAGACCAGATATTATTTATCGCATCAACTTTGGTTAATAACTAACCAAAATATTCTAGTAGGCCTAAATAACCTAAATTTTTCTAATAATTTCAGTGAACGTCCTTGTAACGTTCTTAAAGTAAGACCAGATATTATTTATCCCGTCAACTTTGGTTAATAACTAACCAAAATATTCTAGTAAATAACCTAAATTTTTCTAATAATTTCAGTGAACGTCCTTCTAACATTCTAATAGGAAGACCAGATATTATTTATCGCGTCAACTTTGGTTAATAACTAACCAAAATATTCTAGTAAATAACCTAAATTTTTCTAATAATTTAAGTGAACGTCCTTGTAACGTTCTAAAAGTAAGACCAGATATTATTTATCGCATCAACTTTGGTTAATAACTAACCAAAATATTCTAGTAAATAACCTAAATTTTTCTAATAATTTAAGTGAACGTCCTTCTAACGTTCTAAAAGTAAGACCAGATATTATTTATCGCGTCAACTTTGGTTAATAACTAACCAAAATATTCTAGTAAATAACCTAAATTTTTCTAATAATTTCAGTGAACGTCCTAGTAACGTTCTAAAAGTAAGACCAGATATTATTTATCGCGTCAACTTTGGTTAATAACTAACCAAAATATTCTAGTAAATAACCTAAATTTTTCTAATAATTTCAGTGAACGTCCTTGTAACGTTCTTAAAGTAAGACCAGATATTATTTATCCCGTCAACTTTGGTTAATAACTAACCAAAATATTCTTGTAAATAACCTAAATTTTTCTTATAATTTCAGTGAACGTCCTTCTAACGTTCTAAAAGTAAGACCAGACATTATTTATCGCGTCAACTTTGGTTAAAAACTAACCAAAATATTCTAGTAAATAACCTAAATTTTTCTAATAATTTCAGTGAACGTCCTTGTAACCTTCTAAAAGTAAGACCAGACATTATTTATCGCGTCAACTTTGGTTAAAAACTAACCAAAATATTCTAGTAAATAACCTAAATTTTTCTAATAATTTCAGTGAACGTCCTTGTAACGTTCTAAAGGTAAGACCAGATATTATTTATCACGTCAACTTTGGTTAATAACTAACCAAAATATTCTAGTAAATAACCTAAATTTTTCTAATAATTTCAGTGAACGTCCTTGTAACGTTCTAAAAGTAAGACCAGATATTATTTATCACGTCAACTTTGGTTAATAACTAACCAAAATATTCTAGTAAATAACCTAAATTTTTCTAATAATTTCAGTGAACGTCCTTGTAACGTTCTAAAAGTAAGACCAGATATTATTTATCGCGTTAACTTTGGTTAATAATTAACCAAAATATTCTAGTAAATAACCTAAATTTTTCTAATAATTTCAGTGAACGTCCTTGTAACTTTCTAAAAGTAAGACCAGATATAGCCCAGTAGAAAGAAGGGATAATGCTTAATGGAGACAAGAAAAATTGGTAGTAAAAATTACAAACGTAAAAGTTGCCAGCAAAAGCTATATTCTACGAGTTGCATATACGCAGCTTTGCATTGCTCACTCAGGTGCTTCTTGCTGTCTAGTTCTATTAAATTGCATTGAGCAAAGGTGCTTTTTGCTGTCTAGCTTTATTAAATTGCATTGCTGAGCATCAAAGGTGCTTCTTGCTGTCTAGTTTTATTGAATTGCATTGCTGAGCATCAAAGGTGCTTCTTCCTGTCTAGTTTTATTAAATTGCATCGAGCATCAAAGGTGCTTCTTCCTGTCTAGTTTTATTAAATTGCATCGAGCAACAAAGGTGCTTCTTGCTGTCTAGTTTGATTAAATTGCATCGAGCATCAAAGGTGCTTCTTGCTGTCTATTTTTATTAAATTGCATTGAGCATCAAAGGTGCTTCTTGCTGTCTAGTTTGATTAAATTGCATCGAGCATCAAAGGTGCTTCTTGCTGTCTAGTTTGATTTAATTGCATCGAGCATCAAAGGTGCTTCTTGCTGTCTAGTTTTATTAAATTGCATTGAGCATCAAAGGTGCTTCTTGCTGTCTAGTTTTATTTTATTGAATGTAATTTTCATGTTTTCATGAAAAAATCACATGCTGGCTCAGGTGGGATTCGAATCCACGACCTCCTGCTTACTAGTACAGGTGCCATACCGCTAGGCCACCGAGCTAGCTGGGGTCAGCGGGGTGAATCAAATCCAATATCGCGGCAAGTACCGCACTGCATACATGAAAATGAAAAAGTTTTTGATGAAAGAGTTCATGAACGGAACAAAGAACGGAACGTGGAATGGAACAAAGAACGAAACTTGGAACGGAACGTGGATTGGAACACAGAACAAAATGTAGAAAAAACACAGAACGGAACACAGAGTGGAATGCAGAAAGGGATGCACAACAGAACGCACGACGGAATACAGAACATTGGAACGCGGAGCGGAACGCAGTGTACGGAATGCACAGATCAGAACGAGATTAGAACACGGATATCGGATAATGAAGCACGAAAAAAAACACGGAATGACACATGCAGAACAATCGTTACCCTCTGCATCCCATTCCGCTTTCCATTCTACATTCAGTTCCGTGTTTAATTCCACCTTCTGCTCCAAGTTCTGTTCCAAGTTTCGTTCCAAGTACCGTTAAACGTTCCATTCCACGATTTGTTCCATCTTCCATTCATTGACTCTTTCATCATCGCTAAGCCCGGTAGACAGGCTACTTCCCCATGACAAGACCAATATTAAAGACCGGTAGATAGGTCTCTTCCCGGCAGAAAGACCGGATAGCCAAGTAGAAAGATGGGCTAATGCCTAATGGAGACAAGAAAAGCTTGCTAGTAAAAATGACAGACGTAAAAGTTGCACGCAAAAGCTATATTGTACGAGTTGCATCTACGCTGCTCTGCATTGCTCAATAACGCTGCTTACTTAGTTCCAGAAGGAATAGAGAAAGTTATTATTATTATTATTAAACTGGCAGACCTTTGCCTAGACCAGAAACAAGGAGTGACCCTCTTCACTGGTCTGTCGCAAAGGTTGGGGTAACAACGCCAGGCGGAAAACTGGGGAAGTTCTCCTACCCCTCAAATAACTAAGTTTTTATTTTATTGAATGTAATTTTCATGTCTGCATTTCTAAATATAGATTTATCGTGTCAACTTTGGTTAATAACTAACCAAAATATTCAAGTAAATAACCTAAATTTTTCTAATAATTTCAGTGAACGTCCTTGTAACGTTCTAAAAGTAAGACCAGATATTATTTATCGCGTCAACTTTGGTTAATAACTAACCAAAATATTCTAGTAGGCCTAAATAACCTAAATTTTTCTAATAATTTCAGTGAACATCCTTGTAACGTTCTTAAAGTAAGACCAGATATTATTTATCCCGTCAACTTTGGTTAATAACTAACCAAAATATTCTAGTAAATAACCTAATTTTTTCTAATAATTTCAGTAAACGTCCTAGTAACGTTCTAAAAGTAAGACCAGATATTATTTATCGCGTCAACTTTGGTTAATAACTAACCAAAATATTCTAGTAAATAACCTAAATTTTTCTTATAATTTCAGTGAATGTCCTTGTAACGTTCTAAAAGTAAGACCAGATATTATTTATCGCGTCAACTTTGGTTAATAACTAACCAAAATATTCTAGTAAATAACCTAAATTTTTCTAATAATTTCAGTGAACGTCCTTGTAACGTTCTAAAAGTAAGACCAGATATTATTTATCGCGTCAACTTTGGTTAATTACTAACCAAAATATTCTAGTAGGCCTAAATAAACCTAAATTTTTCTAATAATTTCAGTGAACGTCCTTGTAACGTTCTTAAAGTAAGACCAGATATTATTTATCCCGTCAACTTTGGTTAATAACTAACCAAAATATTCTAGTAAATAACCTAAATTTTTCTAATAATTTCAGTGAACGTCCTTGTAACGTTCTAAAAGTAAGACCAGATATTATTTATCGCGTCAACTTTGGTTAATAACTAACCAAAATATTCTAGTAAATAACCTAAATTTTTCTTATAATTTCAGTGAACGTCCTTGTAACGTTCGAGAAGTAAGACCAGATATTATTTATCGCGTCAACTTTGGTTAATAACTAACCAAAATATTCTAGTAAATAACCTAATTTTTTCTAATAATTTCAGTGAACGTCCTTGTAACGTTCTTAAAGTAAGACCAGATATTATTTATCCCTTCAACTTTGGTTAATAACTAACCAAAATATTCTTGTAAATAACCTAAATTTTTCTTATAATTTCAGTGAACGTCCTTCTAACGTTCTAAAAGTAAGACCAGATATTATTTATCGCGTCAACTTTGGTTAATAACTAACCAAAATATTCTAGTAAATAACCTAAATTTTTCTAATAATTTCAGTGAACGTCCTTCTAACGTTCTAAAAGTAAGACCAGATATTATTTATCGCGTCAACTTTGGTTAAAAACTAACCAAAATATTCTAGTAAATAACCTAAATTTTTGTAATAATTTCAGTGAACGTCCTTGTAACATTCTAAAAGTAAGACCAGACATTATTTATCGCGTCATCTTTGGTTAATAACTAACCAAAATATTCTAGTAAATAACCTAAATTTTTCTAATAATTTCAGTGAACGTCCTTGTAACGTTCTAAAAGTAAGACCAGACATTATTTATTGCGTCAACTTTGGTTAATAATTAACCAAAATATTCTAGTAAATAACCTAAATTTTTCTAATAATTTCAGTGAACGTCCTTGTAACGTTCTAAAAGTAAGACCAGATATAGCCCAGTAGAAAGATTGGCTAATGCCTAATGGAGACAAGAAAAGCTTGCTAGTAAAAATGACAAACGTAAAAGTTGCACGCAAAAGCTATATTGTACGAGTTGCATCTACGCTGCTCTGCATTGCTCACTAACGCTGCTTACTCAGTTCCAGAAGGAATAGAGAAAGTTATTATTATTATTATTAAACTGGCAGACCTTTGCCTAGACCAGAAACAAGGAGTGACCCTCTTCACTGGTCTGTCGCAAAGGTTGGGGTAACAACGCCAGGCGGAAAACTGGATAAGTTCTCCTACCCCTCAAATAACTAAGTTTTTATTTTATTGAATGTAATTTTCATGTCTGCATTTCTAAATATAGATTTATTGTGTCAACTTTGGTTAATAACTAACCAAAATATTCAATAAAATAACCTAAATTTTTCTAATAATTTCAGTGAACGTCCTTCTTACGTTCTAAAAGTAAGACCAGATATTATTTATCGCGTCAACTTTGGTTAATAACTAACCAAAATATTCTAGTAGGCCTAAATAACCTAAATTTTTCTAATAATTTCAGTGAACGTCCTTGTAACGTTCTTAAAGACCAGATATTATTTATCCCGTCAACTTTGGTTAATAACTAACCAAAATATTCTAGTAAATAACCTAAATTTTTCTAATAATTTCAGTGAACGTCCTTCTAACGTTCTAAAAGTAAGACCAGATATTATTTATCGCGTCAACTTTGGTTAATAACTAACCAAAATATTCTAGTAAATAACCTAAATTTTTCTAATAATTTCAGTGAACGTCCTTGTAACGTTCTAAAAGTAAGACCAGATATTATTTATCGCGTCAACTTTGGTTAATAACTAACCAAATATTCTAGTAAATAACCTAAATTTTTCTAATAATTTCAGTGAATGTCCTTGTAACGTTCTAAAAGTAAGACCAGATATTATTTATCGCGTCAACTTTGGTTAATAACTAACCAAAATATTCTAGTAAATAACCTAAATTTTTCTAATAATTTCAGTGAACATCCTTGTAACGTTCTAAAAGTAAGACCAGATATTATTTATCGCGTCAACTTTGGTTAATAACTAACCAAAATATTCTAGTAAATAACCTAAATTTTTCTAAAAATTTAAGTGAACGTCATTATAACGTTCCAAAAGAAAGACTGGTGCTTCTTCCTGTCTAGTTTAATTAAATTACAGTGAGCGTCAGAGGTGCTTCTTGCTGTCTAGTATTTTTAAATTACAATGAGCATCAAAGGTGCTTTTATTTCTTTATTTTTTATTCTTTTATAATGAATGAAATTTTCATGTCTGCATTTTTTATATAGATTTTAACGTCAACTTGGGTTAATAAGTAACCAAAGTATTCTAGTAAATTATCTCAATTTTTCTAATAATTTAAGTGAACGTCATTATAACGTTCTAAAAGAAAGACTGGTGCTTCTTGCTGTCTAGTTTTATTAAATTACAGTGAGCATCAAAGGTGCTTCTTGCTGTCTAGATTTATTCAATTACAGTGAGCATCAAAGGTGCTTCTTCCTGTCTAGTTTAATTAAATTACAGTGAGCATCAGAGGTGCTTCTTGCTGTCTAGTATTATTAAATTAAAGTGAGCATCAAAGGTGCTTCTTGCTGTCTAGATTTATTAAATTACAGTGAGCATCAAAGGTGCTTCTTCCTGTCTAGTTTTATTAAATTACAGTGAGCATCAGAGGTGCTTCTTGCTGTTTAGTTTTATAAGAGTGAGCTTCAAAGGTTATTTTATCTTTATTTTTATAATGAATGAAATTTTCATGTCTGCATTTTAAATATAGATTTTTTACGTCAACTTGGGTTAATAAGTAACCCAAGTATTCTAGTAAATTATCTCAATTTTTCTAATAATTTAAGTGAACGTCATTATAACGTTCCAAAAGAAAGACTGGTGCTTCTTCCTGTCTAGTTTAATTAAATAACAGTGAGCATCAGAGGTGCTTCTTGCTGTCTAGTTTTATTAAATTACAGTGAGCATCAAAGGTGCTTCTTGCTGTCTAGATTTATTCAATTACAGTGAGCATCAAAGGTGCTTCTTCCTGTCTAGTTTAATTAAATTACAGTGAGCATCAGAGGTGCTTCTTGCTGTCTAGTATTATTAAATTAAAGTGAGCATCAAAGGTGCTTCTTGCTGTCTAGATTTATTAAATTACAGTGAGCATCAAAGGTGCTTCTTCCTGTCTAGTTTTATTAAATTACAGTGAGCATCAGAGGTGCTTCTTGCTGTCTAGTTTTATAAGAGTGAGCTTCAAAGGTTATTTTATCTTTATTTTTATAATGAATGAAATTTTCATGTCTGCATTTTAAATATAGATTTTTTACGTCAACTTGGGTTAATAAGTAACCCAAGTATTCTAGTAAATTATCTCAATTTTTCTAATAATTTATTAAAGTGAACGTCATTATAACGTTCCAAAAGAAAGACTGGTGCTTCTTCCTGTCTAGTTTAATTAAATAACAGTGAGCATCAGAGGTGCTTCTTGCTGTCTAGTTTTATTGGAGTGAGCTTCAAAGGTTATTTTATCTTTATTTTTATAATGAATGAAATTTTCATGTCTGCATTTTAAATATAGATTGTTTACGTCAACTTGGGTTAATAAGTAGCCAAAGTATAGTTAGTAAATTATCTAAATTTTTCTAATAATTTAAGTGAACGTCTAATGGAGACAAGAAAAGCTTGCTAGTAAAATTGACAAGCAGAAAAGTTGCACGCAAGAGCTATATCCTGCAAGTTGCATCTACGCTGCTTTGCATTGCTCACTAACGCTGATTCTTAGTTCCAGAAGGAATAGAGAAAGTTAGACGGTAGCAGACATCAGAGAGAAGACAGACCTTCTCCTGATCGAAAGACCGCTAAGTCCGGTGGAAAGACTGGTAAGCCCTGTAGTCAGGCCACTTCCCGATGGAAGAGACAGGATATAGCCCGGTATTAGGCTAATGCTTAATGGAGACAAGAAAAGCTTGCTAGTAAAAATGACAAAAGTAGAAGTTGCACGCAAGAGCTTTATCCTACGAGTTGCATCTACAAAAGTAGAAGTTGCACGCAAGAGCTTTATCCTACGAGTTGCATCTACGCTGCTTTGCATTGCTCACTAACGCTGCTTACTTATTTCCAGAAGGAATAGAGAAAGTAAGACTGGTAGCAGACATCAGAGAGAAGACAGGCCTTCTCCTGATGGAAAAACCGGTAAGTCCGGTGGCTGGTAAGCCCAGCAGACAGGCAACTTCCCAGTGGAAGAGACCGGCTATAGCAAAGTAAAAGTACGGAAACAAGGAAGACCTTCACTGCATAGTTGAAAACAAAAAAGTTTTTGATAAAAGAGCTCATGAACGGAATAAAGAACGGAAGGTGGAACGGGACAAATAACGACGAAACATGGAACTTCACGTGGATTGGAACACAGAACAAATTGTAGAAAAAACACAGAAGGGAACGCAGAACGAAAAACAGACTAGAATGCAAAAAGGCACGCAGAACAGAACGCACAATGGAATGCAAAACATAAGACACACCGGAACGCGGAACGGAACGCAGCATACGGAATGCAGAGGTCGGAACGAGATTAGAACACGGATAACGGATAATGAAGCACGGAAAAAAATAGCACGGAATGGCACATGCAGAATGAAATGCAGAACGAAATGCAGAACGAACCGATACCTTCAGCATCCCATTCTGCTTCCCATTCCACGGTCAGTTCCATGTAAAATTCCACCTTCTGCTCCAAGTTCTGCTCCAAGTTCCATTCCAAGCTCCGTTAAAAGTTCCCTTCCGCGATCCGTTCCATCTTCCATTCATTTACTCTTTCATCATCAACTTATTCATCTCCACAGGGGCCTTTGTCCAAGGAAAAATTCTACTCATGCAGGGAACATGAGTAGCGCAAGGAAAAGGTAGTAAAGGGAAAGCAGGAAAACTGGCAGTCCTTTGCCTAGACCAGAAACAAGGAGTGACCCTCTTCACTGGTCTGTCGCAAAGGTTGGGGTCATGACGCCAGGCGGAAAACTGAAAAAGTTGTTAGTTCTCCTACCCCACAAATAACACGTCAACTTCGGTTAATAAGTCACCATAGTATTCTAGTAAATTATCATTGTAAACGTTCCAAACGAAAGACTAGTGCTTCTTCCTGTCTAGTTTTATAAAATTACAGTGAGCATCAGAGGAGCTTCTTGCTGTCTAGTTTTATTAAATTACAGTGAGCATCAAAGGTGCTTCTTGCTGTCTAGTTTTATTAAATAACAGTGAGCATCAAAGGTACTTTTTATTATTTTATTTTTATTTTTAAAATGAATGAAATTTTCATGTCTGCATTTTAAATATAGATTTTTTACGTCATCTTGGGTTAATAAGTAACCAAAGTATTCTAGTAAATAACCTAAATTTTTCTAATAATTTCAGTGAATGTCCTTGTAACGTTCTAAAAGTAAGACCAGATATTATTTATCGCGTCAACTTTGGTTAATAACTAACCAAAATATTCTAGTAAATAACCTAAATTTTTCTAATAATTTCAGTGAACATCCTTGTAACGTTCTAAAAGTAAGACCAGATATTATTTATCGCGTCAACTTTGGTTAATAACTAACCAAAATATTCTAGTAAATAACCTAAATTTTTCTAATAATTTCAGTGAACGTCCTTGTAACGTTCTAAAAGTAAGACCAGATATTAGTTATTGCATCAACTTTGGTTAATAACTAACCAAAATATTCTTGTAAATAACCTTAATTTTTCTAATAATTTCAGTAAACGTCCTTGTAAAGTTCTAAAAGTAGGACCAGATATTATTTATCGCGTCAACTTTGGTTAATAACTAACCAAAATATTCTAGTAAATAACCTAAATATTTCTAATAATTTCAGTGAACGTCCTTGTAACGTTCTAAAAGTAAGACCAGATATTATTTATCGCGTCAACTTTGGTTAATAACTAACCAAAATATTCTAGTAAATAACCTAAATATTTCTAATAATTTCAGTGAACGTCCTTGTAACGTTCTAAAAGTAAGACCAGATATTAGTTATTGCATCAACTTTGGTTAATAACTAACCAAAATATTCTTGTAAATAACCTTAATTTTTCTAATAATTTCAGTGAACGTCCTTGTAAAGTTCTAAAAGTAGGACCAGATATTATTTATCGGGTCAACTTTGGTTAATAACTAACCAAAATATTCCAGTAAATTACCTATATTTGTCTAATAATTTCAGTGAACGTCCTAGTAACGTTCTAAAAGTAAGACCAGATATTATTTATCCCGTCAACTTTGGTTAATAACTTACCAAAATGTTCTAGTAAATAACCTAAATTTTTCAAAAAATTTAAGTGAACGTCCTTGTAACGTTCTAAAAGTAAGACCAGATATTATTTATCGCGTCAACTTTGGTTAATAACTAACCAAAATGTTCTAGTAAATAACCTAAATTTTTCAAAAAATTTCAGTGAACGTCCTTGTAACGTTCTAAAAGTAAGACCAGATATTATTTATCGTGTCAACTTTGGTTAATAACTAACCAAAATATTCTAGTAAATAGTCTAAATTTGTCTAATAATTTCAGTGAACGTCCTTGAAACGTTCTAAAAGTAAGACCGGTAATCTATTACTGTAGAGTCTCGACTTTTATATTGCGCAAAAAGGCTTTGGACAATATGCAGCACAAAATAAGCAGCAGGTTTGTTTTTTAATAAACTCAAAATGCCAAAAACTTACATACATCTGTGACAAGCGGAATCATTCAAGGGCGAGCGAAGAATCTTCAGCAATGTTTCATGGACTTCTGAAAAATAAAAGATATCATAAAGAAAATGTTTCTTTTACTTTACAATACATTTTACTATTTACGTGAGAAACAAAGTACATGTATGTATTGCAGGGGCGTAGATACCGGGGGGGTTGGGGGGGTTGCATCCCCCCCAGAATTTTAGGCGGGGGGGGGTTGGTGTGTACAATCAACCCCCCCCAGGTTTCTGTCGTGGGAAAATTAAAACTTTAGTATAATCATGCAATGTATGGCAGTTAAAAAGTATTTAATTATTGTAAAAAGCATACAACATGTGTTTGGGAGATGAAACGAAAGGATAAACTGCCAGGAACGCTGCTGGTCTTCGGTGTGTGTGCGTATGTGCACGACTCTTGATCCGTCCAACAAGGCTTTGCATTATTTCCAAGCGTGCCGCTGGAGGATATAAAGGGAAACAGGTTGGCTTTGCATATGCGACTCCTGCGGAAGTGCGGAACCGCGTTACAAAGGGTTGTGTTCCTGTTGAGAGCTTTCTCTGAACTGTCCAAAATTTTGGACGGTACAAACGTGTCAATAAAAGGTACCTAAGACATTAGGGAGACACCAAAATGTCTCCTTAATGTTCGGTGTCTCCCTAATGTCGAATTCATAGCAAACCCTGTTTCCTTAAGGTCCATGATCCAAGTTATGTGTACAATGTATAAAAACCATGCACATGTATCCTTCACAACGCTTTTTTATGTAATTGGCCCTTAATAACAGAAAAAAAAATCCACTATTTTAAAGATTTTTTTTTCAATTGCATTTCTTACGGTGGGGGGGGGGGGCTTAACAACATTTTTTTTTTTTTGGGGGGGGGGGGGGTGGGCTCAATCCCATCCCCCTCCACCCCCCCCATCCCCCCGCCCCGTAGAACCGCCACTGACATTGTACACATATACCAAAGTACGACCCAACTAGAGGATCAACCCCCTCAGGTCTGAGAGCCTGTCTACGCCACTGATGTATTGAAATCGAATTAGGAAATTTAGTTCAGAACATTAACAAGATATAATTTTGGTTTGGGACAAATTACGGGATGAGATTGACCAACATGACCAATGATTAAAATATCTGAAAACAGCTCTGACAGGGGCATACAAAATTTTAGCTCTGAAAATATCCTATTCCTATTATTAAAGTACATGTATATAATGGGGTTCATGAAAAAAAATCAAAAGTATGTCGTGTTATAAAGGTTTATTTCACATTATCACTACATACAGGGACTAACTGAAGTGCATCACTCAAAGAGTCAAATGAAGACCTGTACTGTATCTTGGATTTTACCAAAGACAATTTTAGCCCCAGGGGCTCCAACTAGAGCTCAGTGTCTCAAGAGCGCCCACCAGCAGCTCCAGAGTCTCTGCAAAGGTAACAGCATCATCGGCAAAGTCAAAGTCAATTTAACTGACATCGCCAAATATACTCGAACTGTGCTAAAATATCCGTACCCTCCTATAAATGGCTTAAACGCGGTTATCTCTGTTTGACCTTACGATCTTCATGGACGTTGCATTGAATCCCGGCCCTCCGACCGAGAGATTACAATCAGATGACAAACCGACCGATGAACTAAAATGCCACCACAGCACTTCAAATTGCACAAGACTGGTGTATTCCCGAGATGATCTTTTCAACATTATGCGTAGTTCGAAAACCCACCGAACCATTGACCCAGGTGTGCTTTCTTCCATCAAGATCAATGGCTTACTGAAATATAGGAGTAAGCGTGGAGGTAAACGCGTGAAAGTAACTGGCAGTTGGTTGAACGTTTCTCGTCATAAAGCCCAAGCTGACAGACATTTTGATATCGATTCCAGAAAATCAATCGAGGCTGTGATCAACTATTCTAGGCATCCTATAATGTCCGAGAGAAGCGTAGACCCCACTAATCTTATTCCGATAGACAGACGATCATCCTACTTTCTACCTCGTCATGTTCACCTGTCGCTGTGGAATGCAAGATCAATTTGTAACAAACTCCCAGCTCTTTGCTCGCAGATCTTCACCAATGAAACAGACATTTTTGTTGTCACAGAGACCTGGCTGAATGACAATGGAAAGCAAGATCTTATTCTGGGTGAGTTTAGATCACTTCTGTCGAACTACAAACTCCTCAGCAATTCTCGTAAGACCCGTCGAGGTGGTGGAGTTGCCGTTATCATGCGTGACTGTTTGAAAGCTCAGTTAAATCGAAGTAGGAGTTTTAAGTCTTTTGAATTTCTGGACTTGAATGTTACTGTCAAGTCAGATGTCATCCACTTGATAAGCGTGTACAGACCACCTCCATCTAGTGTGAACGAACTATCCGCCAAGACGTTTTTCTCAGAATTTAACTCTTTTTTGGAATCTGCCATAGTTTCACCTGGGATCCTCGTAATTGTGGGAGATTTTAATTTTCACATGGAGGATAAAACGTCATCCGAAGCCCGACAGTTCAGTGAGCTCTTGGATTCAATGGGTCTTGTGCAGCATGTGCTGGAGCCTACACATGAGCGAGGCCACACACTTGACCTTGTCATAACCCGGGCAGGTGAGAATTATCTTCACAGCTTTAACGTGGAAGACACGTTACCGTCCGATCATGGCATCGTTAATTAGTACATGACTACAACACCAAACTGGCCCTAGTCACTGACGGGGTGGCTCCTTTAAAGAGAAAGATCATTACAGAGAAGCCACGAGCCCCGTGGTTTAATGATGTCATCTTTCATACTAAGATCAAACTTCGGTCCTTTGAAAAACAGTGGAAGAGGACTAGACTTAAAATTCATAGGCAAATGTTTCTTGCTAAACGTTTGGAATATAATCGTTTCATAGTACAAGTTAAAAATGACTATTATAGATTACGTATTCAGAATGTGGAACAAACAAAACTCTTTAAGGAAGTTGATAACATTACTGGCACTGCTTTGGTGAGTAGGATTCTACCAACACATTCCGATAAAAAAGAGTTAGCGCAGAATTTCTCAACCTTTTTCAATGCTAAAATTGAGGCACTGCAGAGAAACTTTAATGGAATCTCTACTGTGTTGTCTTTTGGGAATTTAGGATATCAATTACAGGATTTCTCGAGTGTTTCATGTACCAGTGTTGAGAAACTCCTGAATCTGTCAAACTCAAAATCTTGTGAATTGGATCCTTTACCAACTATTCTTTTGAAACGGTGCTTGCCAGATATTGTTCCGTTTATTACTCGGATAATTAACGAATCCCTTTTAACAGGTATTTTTCCAATATCGGAGAAGTGTGCAATTGTTAGACCTCGATTGAAGAAATCTGGTTTGAATTGTGAAGAGCTTCAAAATTATCACCCAGTATCTAATATCTCCTTTCTTGGTAAGACTATTGAACGAGTAGTTTTTAATCAAATTGACGATTATCTATCAGGTAACTCTATGTACTGTAAATTTCAATCCGCTTATCGCAAGTTCCTTATCGCAACTGAGACGGCACTTTTAAAAGTTTTTAATGACATTTTAGTAGCCCTCTACAATCACAAAGAGGTTATCTTGGTTTTGATAGACTTATCGTCCGCATTTGATACAATTGATCACAGTATTCTGCTGCAACGCCTAAGTAAACGATTTGGCTTTCGTGGTCACGTACTTCGATGGTTTGAGTCTTATCTTGTTGATCGGAAACAGATCGTAAAAATAGGAACATCTTCCTCAGAACAATCTGTCTTGAACTACAGAGTTCCACAGGGTAGCATACTTGGTCCAGTTCTTTTTAGCCTTTATTGCACGCCACTCGGAGATATTTTTAGTAAATATGATATTGATTTTATGGTTTATGCCGATGATACACAAATTTATTGCACGGGTAAATCTGGTCAGTTGAATACCACACTTATTGAACAGTGCTTATGTGAAGTTCGTTCCTGGATGATCTCTAATAAATTACTTTTAAATGATGGTAAGACCGAAGTTCTGCATGTTCACTCTAAGTTCCGTCATCCTTCAAGACTGGATTCTATTTGCATTGGTGAAGCCACTGTGAGTCCAACTGACTCGTCAGTCAGAAATCTTGGTTTTTATCTTGATTCAGTTTGTTCACTGTCTGGTCACATCATTTCTATTTGCAAGTCTGCATCGTTTGCTTTACACCGTATCGGCCGTATTCGACGAATCCTGGACCGCAAAAGCACGGAACGATTAGTTCATGCATTTATTACTTCTCGATTGGACTATTGTAATAGCCTCTTTCATCATGCCCCCAATCACTTACTTAAGCGCCAGCAATCCATTCAAAATGCAGCTGCACGCCTCGTTTGTCGTTCTTCAAAACATTCTCACATAACCCTGGTTCTCTGTTCTCTGCACTGGCTCCCTGTTGCACAACGTATCGACTTCAAGATTTTAGTCGTGGTTTACAAGTCACTTCATGGTCAGGCACCTGTCTACTTAACCGACCTCCTTTCTCGTCGCAAAAGAGAAAGGAATACCAGATCATCAACGGTATCTCAGCTTGATGAACCTCGCTATAGACAGGAGTCCTATGGGAAGCGAGCCTTTTCGGTTTCGGCACCTAGACTCTGGAATGGCATTCCCATTTCAGTTCGCGAAGCCCCCACTCTAGACAGTTTTAAGGCTCGGCTGAAAACGTATCTTTTTCGGGTCGCGTATCGTTTTTAAGTGTATCATCCTTGCTTGTGTTACTGTAAATTAATTGCGTTTAAAGTGAAGTAATGTTTGTATCATTGTTTATATTATTTTTATCCTTTTATTAAATAACTTCTAGCTCGTTTGTTGGTGTTGGGTAGGGAGCCTATAATGTATGTCGTCTTTTGTAGCTTTTAATTGTATACTTTTTATGACAATTTCACTTATGTACATGTATAATCTTATATTTTATCATATTTTTAGTGTTTTTACCTATGTACAGCCTGTTGAGATCTGTGTTATGATGTAATGGGCTTTAAACAATAAATATTATTATTATTATTACTCCACAGCCTGAATATTCTACCATCCTCCCCATGGTCCAGTCAATACAAGTGTTGAAAATGTGGGAGCCTCAATCCTTCCTTGTCAAAAACCAGTCCAAACTGGGAAGAACTCGGAGATTGAACCCCCAGTACCCAAACCTTACACACTCTCTGTACCAGAATATAGTTTAACAGTAGAGTCATCAGAGTCTGTGGTACCCCGCAGAAACACAGAAGCCACCAAAGGGCACCTCTATTCAGAGTTGAACGCCTGCCTTGCAGAGATCAATATACACGTACATGTAGGCTGCAAAGAACCTACTACGATACTCGCACATATGCGCTCCGAGAGACCTGCAAGGCCAATGGTCAATTGTTGATCTCTTTTGAGTAAACCCAGACTGCTCAGGTCGCTGATACTTTTAAAAGCAAGTTAGGTCGAATCCTGGCCAGAAGAATCTTAGCAAGAACTTTGCTGTGCACACCTCAATAGGCATTGCAATCCTGGCGAACTCCCTTGCCTTCTCAGAGAGGAACTATAATGCCCCTCTTCCAGTCAGACGGGATCTTGCCCTTCATGCACCTCAACACCTCAACTGCACTATCCCCACCAGTTTTTAAGAATTCTGCATGATACCACAGATCCCCGCCGCCTTCCAACTTTTCAGACTGTTCACTGCAGCCCTCATTTCCAAGAGGGTAGCTGGATAACAGTCGATCGGTGGGTCAGCAACCGATGGAGAAGCCAAGATATTCAGAAGGGTAGTAGAATAGTAGGTGGATCAGCACGATACAACTGCTCAAAGTAGGATGCCCAACAAGTACTCACCTCGGACTCCTTCAACTGCAACTCGCTGCTTGCAGACCTGACAGAGCTTAACCCCAAGACAGACTTAGAGGAACACAATGCATGAATCCCCGCTTAAGAAACCGCCACCCCTGCAAGTGGTTGCCATCGAGACAGCCAGACAAGAAAGTGTATCCAGCGTATCCACCAACACTGATCTCACCGCTCTTTGGACGCCATACCTCAGAGAGAACAACAATCACAATGCCTAGCCAACCAAGCTCTCGTGATAGCATAGGAAGATGATCATCCTCTCACAAAGAGAGAAAATTCCACACAGCCATCTGGCAGACGGCTTCAGGTTTAACCAAGAAGATTGAAGTTAAAAAGTTAAACCGAGAAGATTGTAGTCCAGCAGATGTCGCCTCTGCACTACCACGACCTATCCTACCAAATAAAGAAATAGGCCCATTTGTTCCGTGGTTTCCCCCTTTTGTTCCGTCATACCCCTCCAAAACTTTATGCTAATTAGGGTAAGATTCCACCAATGGGGCATCCTGTCACAACGTTGATAACCCATTTCCTCATATTACTCAAAGAAACCTACCATCAAATCACACAAAATATCATTCATAATTCCATAGGCAGGGTTCTAGCCAGACCAATTTTAGTGGTGGGCTCTAGAAATGAAGTTGAGCCCTAGTCCGCTACATGTACAGATATACGGTAGGCCTACACTAAAAATTGGAAATTATATAGTCTTGTAAACATTGAGAATCAGTGCTTCACATTTCAAAACACAGAAAAGAGTGAGCTTTATTCAGGAATGTGATCAAAATTCACGATATTGGCAATACTTTTATCCACTCTGCGGAAATTCGTGCTGGGCGGCAGAGTTTATTTCAGACCTATGTTCCGGGCGTAAATTTCCAGTGCCGGGCTGGCCTGCCCAGCGCCGCTCACCGTGGCTAGAATCCTGTCCATAAGTCTACATGTATGTAAGTATTTATATAATTGGTTTTTTATATACAGTAAAAGCTCGTTAACTCAAAACCGCTTAGGTCGAAACTTCTCTTAGCTCGAAGTTAGAACTCATTCCCGCCGAAAGAATAGGCTTTTATGTACACAAATATCTCCGTAATTCGAAATACCCACGCCCCTACAGCCGCTTACCTCGAAGTTTTTATGGGACTCATCAAAAAGAAACCGCCTTCAAAACGATTCCTCAACTTGGGCAAATGCTACACAAGTGCTACAATGGACCTAAAATCTTTATTATGGGTCGCCACCGCAAAGCCAACTTCCTCCATTCACGCTTATTTCTCCATTTTACACGTGTACAATGCAGTGTGCAATGCATGAGCGAGACGAATCATGACCAGACTTGCCGTAAACAATGCATGCAGGCCATGCCGCACGCACGCTGTTACAGCGGTAGTCTTGGTCCAAAACGTTAGTGGATCGTTCGCTGTTCGTGATGCGCCCTCACGCGACTGATTCGGGCCATCACAACCACACACACGACATGTGATGTACGTCTGGATCAGCCGCGTGATGGCGCACTACAAATGAGTGATCGATCCACTAACGTACGTCTTGGATCAAGACTGTTATAGCGGAAGTATACAACACAAGAAAACGAACTATGGTTTATTTTTGAGTAGAAATAGAACTTTTAGGTAAGAATAACTTTAAAAAATCTTAGTTTAATGATGATTTGAGACAACAAAAAATGCAAATGTAAAATATACGGAAAGATTTAAGCTACTCCAATTAAAATAGGTACCCCAGACTGATTCGCGGTATGTGTACCATAATGTACGTATGTAGGGGTGTAATAACGATGTTTCTGCACGCAAGTCGGCGAAATCCGTTACCTCGAAATTCGGATACCTCGTAGTTTTTGTCCATTCCCCTGAGGTTCGAGTTAACGAACTTTTACTGTACATGTACCACATCCCTTTTCTGAGACTGACTTTAAGGGATAAATGTGCTTTTAAATATTTCATCCAGGAGTGATAAACATATAAACAAGGATTATTTTCAGACATGGCTTCTATAGTACTAAATCACCTAAATATGAATATTTGGTTTGGGAGAATTCTTTATGCACTGAGTAGGCCCCTAGATGCAGTGCTTATCCATCAGGGTCTAATGTAGCTGCAGTAACTGTAGCCCAATAATTATTACTCCTGACAGATTACATAAACTATTATGTGACGACTGTTGCCCGAGACTCTTACTTCCATGATTTAGCATTTAGCAATGCATTAATACCCGTTTGCCTCTTTTCAGGCAACAGTCATCACATTATAGTAATTCCCAGGGGCATTCACGGGCCGCCGCTCGCATTCACCGTGCGGAATACTAATCTTTCCCACATTCGCCACAAGAGGGCGTGCTTTTCGCGGGTGTCTAAGAAAAATGAATATTCATGAGGCCGGATAGGGCACTTTTATGAATGAGTAACTGGCATCGGCTCTTACGTAGTACATCCGGGAGATTGGTACTGGAAAACGACGATACTCTGGCAGTTCCGTCACAAAAATCAAGGCGATCGGTCGTTCTAAACTCTTTTTATGACTTTCAACATTCGTGTTTATATAATGACGTCAGTACACCACAAAAGACAAAATGTTTGGGGGAATAACTTCAAAAATCCCTTGACTTGCAGTAATTTTACGCTTGTATGTGACAGTTTACCTCATATCCTTCCGCTTTATAACGTGATTATGACGGTATCAACTCGCCCTTGGGGTGATATAGTCCTCCGAAAAATGGTCCTCCGTGGATTGTTTTTAACCAATTTTCAACCATCTAAAAAAGGCGTATTTGACACAATTCTCTTGGTTTTCAAGGCTTAAAATTCACTTAGAAGCAAAAATGATGATATTTTAAAGTAGTTCCGAAGGACCTAGCGATATATTATTCCGCCATCATCGGCAAAACCACGTTTACACATGTCGTCTATTTTTAGCGTGTAATGTGGCCTGTATTTTGTTCGTTCGGAGATCGGCGAAAACGTGGAAAAATCTTCTTTTTCGGAAAACGGGCTTGACTTGCAAGAATATTTACATCGGAAACTAAAGTTGACATCTTATCATTTATAGAAAATATCCATATGAGTAAGGAACTGGTGGCCCTCAATTGGAAATAAGTGAATTTCTGGGTGATCTTTTGCTGCATTGTGAGCGATTTTGTTGTCAGGTTTTTAAAAATGGCGGACCCCGCGTAGTTGAATATCCATAAAATAGTTGGTTATTGTGCGCGTTTATTCTAATATTACAGTTAGTTAAGAATGAAAACCAAATAAGTGAATTTGAAGGAATATCTATTTATATAAGGATATATATTTCTTCAGTACATGTTCTTGTGAATATATAATTTACACGTCAGCTGAAGCAGATGACAAATATTGGCCAGCTGTGGCCATGCCATATTAAAGGCATATACGATGTGCACAAAAATAATGCCACATTTTCTTTAATTTCTTTCCAGATTGAGGGTCTTATCAGCTTTGCTGTGAATATTCCACATCACACGACTAGCTGTCTTAGATCGTAATCAGATATTAAAATGTTGACGTAACTATTAGAGAAAATTTGCGGGGAGGCCTACTGAAATAAAATCTGTTCAAAATCAAATATAATTTTTTTTTGATTATGGAATTATTGTAACATAAATTATATCTGTATAAATTATATCTGTTTGTAGTGTGGTTTGTGTACTTGTATTCTTGCTATGGGAAGCCGGGATACTTAAACTTGAATAAAAACTTTCCGTCAGGCGATGATACTCGGCAAAGGGATTGCCAGTTAACCTTCCAAATAAATCTGGATTTATGAGGACTGTTGTTAAATGATAAAGTTTGGCCTATTGTGGATCCATCATACATGCATGACATGAAGGTTCTAAGTTGACGGGGGTTGTTCAAAGATACTTATTGGGTAAAATTGTATAGTTTGATTTTTGAACCTGTTTCTCTTCTTTTTATTTTGTACATAGTCCTTCTATGTGCCTATAGGACATATTGTTTTGTTGCAAATTCAGATTGCCAATGTAACAGCATACGCAGTCATCTAAAAAGATCTGCACTTCAAAGTAGAATTCAATCCATCTTGCCAAGTCACATTGCCTCTTGCATTTAGTGTTAACGTTAGAGCTTTCAACTGTTTAATCCATGGCGTCAATTGTTTGGCCTTCGACGACTGTTGAATCCTTAGCGTCTGATGAAGATGAAGCACAACAGCAATACTTGCAGTCAGTAGCTGAAAAAGTCTGATGTGGGCTTGATGAGAAAATGCAATTTCAGCTGAAAATCTTACACCAGAAAGTAGATTTCCTTTTTTTGTCTCCGGTCTGACTCCTCTTTCTAAAAGTGGTCTCTCATCACAAATGGCACTTCAAACTACTCCCAAGAAGTAAGATTTTGCTCTCCCAAGCGTACGTCTGCCTTCAATTTTGAGTAAATCTGGGTCTTGACTCCATGCATTGATTGAAAAAACAAGATATTCCAAAACAACAAAAAATCCTAGTCCCTCCCTTTTTGAAGCAAAACAAATCGGTAAATCATATCGTTGTTGCATAAAACCTACTACTTACTCTAATCTTACAAACACAACACTCCTTTTTCTCAGAGGGCATTGCGGATGAGTCAACTATCATTCAATCTTAACAAAATTCATCTGGAAATATTCTCGGCGATTGTAAAAATCAACGTAGACAATGCGAACCATGCCACGTAAACGTAAACTACACGCGCTGAAAGACAGATCGATAGCAATCCTAGTACCTAGAATCCGCACAGTGCTTTAGTAATGTAAGCTGCATGGTGAGGATTGCACCATACTAAGAGAGAAACACGATTGGACACAATTGAACTAAAGAGGGCGCTTTAAATAGAATTCCGCCTTGGCGACCCGTGCATTGCCTGCGTGTACAGAGTAGACTGGTCCCGTTCACTCCGTTGTATGTAAATCGAATTTAGACTGGAAAGGTAGAGATCATTCTTATTCTTTATTTCTAATTGCTCATTAATAAAATTTATTATTCTGGGAAAAGTCCCGAAATCCTTGACTTTTTTGTGCGTATGAAGATTTGGGCTGAAAATTGCTCATTTTTGTTTCAAGACATCCAAAATGATAATTACATTTCATATCTTTTGAATGCCTCTTCACGACATCAGGAACACGAGGGTGAGTCATTATGCCACAGATCGCTGAATAACAGTCATTTTAGGGGTGGGGAATTTTGGACTCAAGTACAATCAAGTAATTTTTTAGTACAAATTCCTGTAGCCCTATATACGACAACAACATCAGGAGTAATATTGGGCTACAGTTACTGCATGCAGCTAGATCTATTGGTGATCGCAATATCCCACAACAGCGCAAAGCATCATGGGGAGGGAAAGGGCGCATCGCATGCGAGTCTAGTTTAGGGGTGCACCACACTAAATAGTGTCCCATTGACCTTAGTGTGAAATCCCTCAACTTCACAGTTCAAAAAAACCCATCCAGAAGTTTCTCAGTTGTTGGTGCAACTGTGTAAATGGTAGTGTGAACTCTCATCTAACCAATTCTTTTCAAATTTCTAATTGCGCAAAGAAAAAAAACATCCCCGAAATGTCCTTTTTCCGTAACCGACATGTTACAAGTTTTCATGAAGCAACCCTCCACGTTCAAGATAATGTAGGACCGGATTTTAAACCACAATATATTAATTGCACGACCTCCCAAATTGCATATTTAAAAAACATTTCAGGGTGCACACATTATGATAATCAGCTTGGCGCATTGAATTTTGAGCTATTTAGTGTGGTGCACCCTATAAGGGGAGTCAACTTTCAAAAATGGTTGTCCAATTAGGCTCAAAATTTAGAGTTTATGACACTGATCTATTATGTGAAAACAAAATTGAAAAATATTATTGCGTTTGTCTACGGCACGGCTTAATGTGTTTGGTCGTTGACCCGTGGTGACCATACAAACATGCACATTCTCCATTATAAGGCCATAAAAAACAATTGTTGTATTGGCGTAACGGAGGTTTGGAACAAATTTTCACGATTTTTATTTAATAATTTTTTTTGGGGGGGGGGGGTTAAAATTTTTACGGTCGAGGCATATTTTTGGGTCGGGCGGGTTACGCCAAAACAATAATTTTTTTTTTATGGCCTAATTTTGTGTATGTACACCCCATGCAATGCCATGGAAAGTCGAGCTCTGAATCCACATATTACTTCCTCACAAAGTTATTTTGTGCCTATTTTAGGATGCAATGATGTTCAGGCCATTACAGATAATTCAATTACTCAAGGTGAGGGTGTCATTTCACATGGAAAAGTGGGGTAAGGTCAAGGTTGGCCTGTTGGGGTTGGGGGCAGTGTTTCCCCTGGGTTGCTGGTAGCCGTGAGGTGGTAAATGAAATTTTGCTGGGTATGGACCCGGCGCGACGACGCGCGAAGCCCTTACTGCGCGATGTCCGGGGCCCACTTCTTAAGAACTCAGTTTATATTATTATACCTACATCATGTAATGTTTGCTTTTGTTTTGAATTGGTTTTTAACACTGATCCTATATTCTTGTTAAACTAAAGATCCTAAAAATTGTTATTAATAAAAAAAAAAAAAAAAAAAAAATTTTTTTATAAGAATGATACAAATAAATGAAAACAAAAACAAGTCCACATATGGAATATTATTATTTACCTTTAGGTAGTGTTTAGGGGCCTACAATTTAGTCTTGATCACAAATTGAATTTTAAACACCAAATAATGAATTGACACACCTCGTAACCTTTAAGTCTGGTCGGCCAAACATGTTTGAAAAATGTAGGCTATGCAAGAACGATAAGGCTCCATCACGGTGAGCCTAGCACTAGCTGTCACTTTTCGGGGTGCCGTAACGCTATGGGTTTTGAAAACAACAACTATCAATATCATACGTGACTTTTTGGTGAAACATTGCGGCACCTACATTGTACCTCTACTCCTAGATCATAAACTATTTGTTTTCTGATCCGTTATGCTTGTAAATTCTTTGTGCATTTTTGTAATTCACCCACAACTTTTCGAGAAAACATGTACGAAAACAGTAGCTAACAAAACGTTAACCATGGAGGTGCGTTAACTCAGCGTGATTTATTCAATCACCATCCTAAGGATTCTCTCGGTGGCGAGTTTTTGGCGCAAGCAAAATGAGCAGCCATGCACCGTGCGTTGATCGTGGAAGATTTCCATTCCTAGCGAATTTGAGTTAAAAATGACTAAAAATCAATGTCGAAAAAAATTCCTCTACGGCCATTTATTTGTTCAAAAACATTCGATGAAGTCCACCAAACACCGCTGATCTCAAATGCACCATGCACGTGTGTAACGAACGGAACGCTGGTTACAGCCTCACGACAGTGCATACATTATTTAGGCAGGGAGCCGCGCGCGAACCAGTGAAGTCTATTTCGTGAGAATGTATACACGGACCGCGTGTTCGCTGTATATAGACTGTGCACCGTGCGGTGGAGATAATGTCGGCGTTGTGTGTGCCGCTCGGCCGTACATGCATACTCGCTGTGCAAGTGTTACGTTTCGTTTTTTAGAGCTTCGGAATGGAAAAAGCGCTTTCATCTTCCGCTTTTAAGCGTAAATGTTTGTGTTTTTATAAAGATTATTAAATATTTCTGTGATTTTCAGCTTATTGTGTAATAAAAAAATATTATTTTTGTTTCTGTGAGCGTGAGGCGGCAGTGTTGCCAAAAAATGTACGAGGCGGTCCCCCAAAACAGTGAGGCGGGCCGCCTCACAATTTAATAGGCAGGGGAAACACTGGTTGGGGGGAGGGGGGAGGCGTTTTGGCTATTCCGCGGAATATTTATGCCCCTAGTATCCATATTGAGACAAATTATGAACTTTTATGGGATTAATCAATGCATATTACATTTCACCAAATTTCGATGTCCTTCAGAATATCATTTCCCCTCTGAAAAGTGAGAAAGAGGCGATTAGGGTTGTCAACATGTGGGCGGGGCTTGCTGGGGTTGGGTCTAGGTCTGAGGGCCTGGCTGGGGTTAGGGTTGGAATCAGAGGGATTTAGGGTTTAAAACTGGTGATAGGATTGAATTTTGGGGACTAGGGTTACAATTTAGGGGATTGGGTTGAAATTTCGGCCGGCTAGGGTTACAATTTTGGGTCTAATGGGGTTAAAAGGTGGGCTACCTTTGTCTAAACAAAACTCGTACGGTGTAGCTAGAAAAGACAATGTAAGTTGCATAATACAAGGTTTTATACGTATTAGGAATGATGTTTTCAGGAAATAATTAACAATCTAATGAGAAACTTGGTCTTAAGGCTTCTTTCCATTCTTACCTCTCATACATAACAGAGTGGTGGCGCTATCACAAAATGGCTACCAATGCGCCGTCATCTTGTGACCTATAGGGTGCACCACACTATTAGTGTCCCATTGACCGTAGTGTGAAATCCCTCAATTTCACAGTTCAAAAAACCCAATCCAGACGTTTCTCAGTTGTTGGTGCAATAACTAGTGTAAATGGTAGTGTGAACTCTGATCTACCCAATTCTTTTCAATTTTTGGTTGGGTAACTGATTGGATTTTTTGCTAATTGCCCCAAGAAAAAAACACCCCCGAAATGTCCTTTTTCCGTAACCGACTTGCTTCGAGTTTTCATGAAGCAACTCTCCACGTTCAAGACAATGAAGGACCGGATTTTAAACCAAAATATCTCAAGTCTCCACAACAGGCTGAAGCACTGAACCCCCAGGTTGTCATAACCAGTCAAAATTACACAATATATTAATTGCACGACCCACCAAATTGCATATTTAAAAAACATTTTAGGGTACGTGTTATGATAATCAGCTCGGCGCATAGTCTTGGTTCCAAGACCTTCGTTGTTGCTTCCCAGGGGCCATACTGGCCCCCGCGCGGCGGATATGGGAGAACTCTGTCAGACTTTTGGATTGTCACAAAGGTCTTGGATATTTTGTAAAGCGATGTTTAACTTTTTCTTCACTTTTCGTCGAATCTCCCTTGATTTACAAGGGAGCCAATCAGCGAGCCAGATTCAGCTCACATCATGAATTATTCATGTCAGACAAACATTGTTGACCGTAGGCGTATTTACGTACGTTCTAGTGCTGTGCATTATCGGAGCTTTTGGAAACCGGAATCCGACCGTCAAAAAAAAGCGTTTGCCCGAGCTCCGATGTAATCTCATTAATTTAAATGACAGCGCTAGCGCGCGATCGCGATTGTTCAGTGGAGGAGAATAGGGCCTTCAATTGAAAAGCCCACTATTGACTATATTTGACACACAGTCTGGAGAGTATTTGCGTGACCACTATGGGCGTGCTGTCGGCCAATCAAAAAAAAAACTTCCACACTATGCGACTATGCGGGTAGTACTTCGCCGGCAGTTAGTCCAATCAGCGTGGGTCCGTGACCGTTGAACACGTGGCGATGCAATTGGGAATCTGGGTACAACCATTTGTAGCTGTATGGTATACAAGTACAACACACCCAATTATGTACACGTAACACGTGTACACACATCGTTGTGGTGCCCGCAGCCGATTTACGGCTACGTCTATTGTCCGTGTTATTTGCAATGGGCCCAAACACAGACCTAGCTTCAATAACTGATTTCGTATTGTGACATTACATCGCTGGTACTTTGCTGTATAATATGCCTTGAAAACGCACGAGGATACCAGCTTCAAGATGGCTAACTGGAATACGGTGTTAAGTGTACGTGTGCATTGTGCAACAGCGCGCGCGATGTATTCTACGGTGCGTGATACGTCTTCTTCATCTTCAACGTGATCGTCGCTTTCATCAGAATTCAGAAGGCTTCTATTATTTGTTTTGCACGAAACGTGTGCAATTTAAATGTTTAAACTCTACTTTTTTGTGTTTAGCATTTTAGCCAAACCACCGGCAAACGTTGGTCTAGTTTTTTTGTTGTTTTAGTTTCGTATTCCGTTTGGCGAAAATTTGAAACCGGATGGCTCTCGCAAAGCGGGAACCGGGAAATCCGTTTTTGATGCACAGCACTAGTACGTTCGATGGCCTGGGGCCTATATGTTACGCTGCATGTCATGCAATATAATTTGTAAGCTTTTCGGAGAAAGATTTTGAGAAAGAGCAGGGCTTTGACTTTTGAGGGAAATTGCAGCAGCCATAGGGGTCTCGGTCTGAAATTATGAAAATAATCCTTGTGGACTAATGGCGGTAGGCTGAAGTGAAGGCCATAATGCACACTAACCAGCTAACCCAAACGACAAAATATGATGAACGAAAAACAATTATCTGCTTACCATGCTTTCCGGTTGGTATGACTGAACCATGGAAGGGGAGTTGGTCGAGTTGGTCGGCGTACGAGTTGACCAAACGGCGTACGAGTTGGTTGGTGTAGGAGTTGACCAGCTTCGGGCCTAAATCGTATTCGATCATGGCGGGCTACACCATCACTGGTCCATGTGTGACTAACAATACATCACTTTTCACAGTCCATGTGGTGCATACAGCCATAGGCCTAACGTTCGTTGGTGCCTGGAACCGAGGTCCAAGTTCATCATTTTCAATCGGCGATCTGGCGCTAAATTCTCCACGGCCACCAAAAATGTATGCAGCAATGATGATGAATGTCGTGTAAGGACACGAAAGAATAACTTGAAGAAGAGTTCGAGTGACAGTAATCATGGCATTCCGCGTTTATTCCGTAGTTTAATTGACAGTTGAACGTAACGATCCGACATGACGTTCAGACATTACAGTCCAATTTTCACAGACTTGACGCGGGAAACTGAGAGCTGCACGGACGAATTCTTCTTTATTCTGATGCAAATTGTCGCTGCCTTGTCCAGGATCCTCATTGTAATGTGATGAGATTTATTTCTTACGTCACGGTAAATACAAAAAGCTGATTTAACTTTGAATGAAGTTGATGCAAATGTCCCCAATCACAGCTGACGGGCTGTGGAGATGCAGCTGTGCTGGTTAGTGCAGTGGTATTACTGTTGGTATAGTGGTATACCACCGGGCAAAGATTATATAGCGCTACCACTGATACTTGATACTGATAGATCAGTGAGCGCTACTCGCAAGATGGAGGGCCCGTGGTATAGACTGGTTCCCGTTCCCTTCAGTAGGACGTCTATCATTATGTATTGGGACGGGAACCAGTCTATACTTTGGTACTGAAGACGAACGTATGCTTCATAACGGCAATTTTAATTGGCCAACCTATTTGCCCACATCGAATCAAAAAGTGTTTAGCTCTGAGCTCGGCTCTAGGTCACATGACATCACATGTGATCACCCGTCCGGCTACCTGTCAATGTTACGTCAATTTAATTTCTGCAGAAAACCGGGAGAGGGTATGTGAATTTTTACAACTAACGTTAGTAAAAGTAGTAGGCCAGCTACGGTTGATCGCAGGGCTTCTGTGCGGAAGTCTTAAGTTATGAAATTGATGTTCCGTCCATAAATAGAAATTGCTGGCATTTTAATATTCCGACTTCTGTTTTTTCAATAGTCACCCCAAGATGTATTTGATTGGTCTAACTGGTGGCATTGCATCGGGTAAAAGCACTGTGTCTAACTTCTTCAAGGAATTGGGATGTCCAGTCATTGATGCAGATTTAATCGCAAGAGAAGGTAAATTGAAATCGCATATTGGTTTATCGCAAATAGCACTTCCACCAAGAGAGGGCGCTTCTGCAAAGCATTATGGGATACATTTGGGTTGAACTGCAAGTTCACAAACACAGTGCACAAAGAGAATTTGGACTCTCAGAAAGTAAGAGCCAAAGAGGGTGGTGGCGCCCTATTGACATGACGTACCTTGTGCATCCCATAATTCCTAGCAGTTGCTATTTGTGATATACCTTATCCCAGTGCATACTCCCTTCCGCTACTGATTGATTACACTGTCAGATCTTTATTTCACTTTATCATTTTTGCTCCTTCTCTTGCACAAGTGGTTGAGCCCAACAAGCCCTCGTGGAAAATGATTGTTAAACACTTCGGCAATGGCATCCTGAAGGAGGACAATACCATCAACAGACCCAAATTAGGAGATATCATCTTTAAGGATGACAAGAAGAGACGCTTGTTGAATTCCTGCACACATCCATACATTCAGAGAGAGATGATGTGGCAAGTGACAAAGTACTTCCTCAAAGGTTTGTTCATGTCAGTTGCCAGGTTAAATTCATCAATATCACCGGGTAACCGTGGTTACCCGGTGATTATAATATATAATTATAATAATTATTAATAATATGATTATAATAATTGCTGTATCTGAGGCTGACGTTTTTGCGTGATTTTAGCACGAAAAGTGATTTATAGAAATTAAATTTACAATTTTTATTGCATGACCGAAGTTCTTTAAACTACCGGTAGTCAACTGCATCTGCTCTCGCAAAAGATTTGCAACCTTCAAGATGAATCGTATAAGCACAAACTCGGGACAAAATTGTTTAGAAACTAAATTTCCTTCCCTTCTATTTTTTTTCGTTCACAGGTTATCCTTACGTCATCATGGATATTCCTCTTCTTCTTGAGGGAAGTGCACTGCGCAAATTTCTGCAAAAAGTCATAGTAGTCTACTGGTAAGTTCCACTGCAAACATTTTGGTGACTGCGTTTGGATCAAGTCTATACATATTCACTGAAATACAGTGGAACGCCACTATAACGAACACCGCTATACCGAAAATTTGGCTATACGGAACATCATCATTGGCTCCCAATTTTTATGTACAATGTCCAGCATGTATGCTGAACATTGTTCACTATAACGAACGACTACTATAACAAACATGATTGTTTTAGTGGCATTTCACTGTATTGTCTTTTAAAATGCATCTTTGTCTTTCATATCAAGTGATGAAGACATCCAGCTGAACAGACTCGTGGCTCGCAACGATCTCAGCCAAGAGGACGCCCTAGCAAGGATTAACTCTCAGATGCCACTTCGTGAGAAACGCAAACATGCTGATTATGTGATAGACAACTCAGAGAGCATAGCAGATACTAAGCTGGCTGTGGACTATCTGAATAGAGAATTCCAGGCATCGCATGCACACTGGAAACCTAGAATTGTCTTGTTAGCCGGTAGTATTGGATTTGGAATTGCACTTTATGGATTAATTAAAGCACTTTTGTGATACAAGTCCATGATTTTCGTAGTAATATTAGTACTCTTGTGTGGCACAAGTAGGGGCATCAATGGACCTTTCCCATGAAATATGCTAATTTATTAGATACGCGCACGCGCAAATGCATCATTGGTTGGCAAGCTACATGCCCTCTGCGTTGTATTTGGTACGTACATGCCTAAAGGAGCTTCAACTTTCTTGCCAACCAGTAGTACATTTGCGCATGCGCATATCTAATTAGCATATTTCATGGGAAAGGTCCATTCTATTCCTGCATTCTGTGGTCCTTTGACCTCCCCCAGTACTGCATTATGTGATGATTGTGAAGCATTCAAAGTGTTACGTGAGAATTAAGGTTATTACCCGGACTCACACTGCATGCAAGAGCCATTGCACGATTGTTGGAGTCCAGTCTTTTTATCATTCCAATTCGCAAGCAGTCAGTGCCGTCCAAGATTGGCACTGTGTAATAAATAGGTTGATGTATGAATATTAAATGATTTTTGATCGGGAAATAGATCATATGCAAATTAGGCTTGCCCTTCACCGATCGATGAGCACTGTTTACTCAATGCTTGCGAGTGCACGTGAACAAATCACTTGCTGGCTCAGGTGGGATGCGAACCCACGACCTCCTGCTTACTAGTGCAGATGCCATAATGCTTGGCCACCGAGCTAGCTGGGGTCAGCGGTGTCAATCGAATCCAATATTGGATTGGATTCGATGGGATATCATGTGCACTCACAAGCACTGAGTATACAGTGCTCATCCACGTCGGTGAAGGGCAAGTCTAATTTGCAGGTTTATGTATGTTAGGCAAATTGTTACTTCAATGTATACATCAGTAACTTCCATTACCTTAAGGCATGCTGTTCATTATACTCACTTGGTCCGTAGTCGTGGCATCGTGCATCTAGGTCGTACTTCCGGCTGTCCCTGTTCACTGGTCAGCAATCAAGTTCTACATCTTACTTAAATATTCAGAATATTACTCCATTGATATTCCAGTTGTATATCACTTTGGCTGTAATGTATTTACGACGACTTGTCTTCCTTTTTCCCAAGCTGTGTGTAAAATTTTGAATACTATATCATATTGATTAAAAAGCTGCATCCTCTTCGAGTGATCTCCCATGATTATATCATTCCTCAGGTTGCAGTAAAAAAAATTGTTGTTTGTTGGCAGGGAAAACAGTTTCTTCCTGGCACATTGATCAAACATTTTTCACAAAAGGGAAGTCAGTCAGTGTTGTACGACTCAAGGGCGAAAATTTGCTGCCTCGGCCTCGGACTCAGCCTCGTGGGTCCATGACTCGGCCTTGGCCTCGTGGGTCTCAAAGAATTTGGAATGATGACTTGGCTCGAGGCCGGGAAAATTTGTATTTAAAACTGAAACGAGTTTCCCAATTTTAGGGGGGATAATTTTTTATTTTTCATTAAATAAACACTTACAGAAAGAAAGTTAGTGTGTAATTCATTTAATGTAATGAATTGAGAGCATGGTGAACTGTGCTAGTGTGGTTATAAACTGCATTGGGAAGTTTGGGTACCGTGTCTAGAGTAGCAAACAGTCTCTCAGAGTAAAATGATATCGCTCGTGTGTGACTCGGCCTTGGCCTCTGTCTCGGAGACCCATGACTCGGACTTGGCCTTCAACTCGGCTGCTTGTGAGAAACTTGGTCTTGGCCTCAAAGACCCATGACTCGGACTCGGCCTCGGAGGTTGTGGACTCGGATGCAACACTGGAAGTCACACATAGTAGTCTACGGGTTTCAGATTCCACTTCAAATCAATGCTTTGCTTCCCTTCCTAAATACTTGACGTTGACTGAACTTTAATATCGAGTATTTGAATTGTACAAATAATAAATACTGAATAAAATGTAGAAAATATAGTTTGCCAGTTTTTCTTTGTGTATTGCAAGTCTTGGTCAATACGTTAAATTTGCTTCAGTATTTGGACAGAGTGAGATAATAGTCAAAATCTCCATAATGAGATGTGACCTGAGCACCACAAAACTTAAGACTTGGAGCCAAGTCTTTCGAAGTCGCGTTGATCGTCTCTTCTTTCATGCAACTCTCGCAAAACCGCTCTACTTTCTCGCGAGACTCATGGCTACGGCGAGAGTTTGGCTCTTGGCTCGGGACCACTCGAAAGACTTGGCTCCAAGTCTACACAAAACTAGAAAGTCACACTATAGGTCTGCTATTAGCTGCAGAAAAGAGTTTTTGTAGTTCATGTAGTAAACAGACACTTGCATGTGCTAAAACTCTAGAGAATTTACAATGTGTTTCGGGCTAATAAGAATATTCATACATGTAATTGTGTACCTTTCAGTAATAACGCGATGTCAAGCAATGAATATAAAAAGACATTCATGTATACGGTAAAAAAAGCAACCATCTGAAAAAAATCCACTTTTCTAACAATTTATTTACTCCTCAACTGAATGCACTATTGATAAATTGTCACAAGCTGTGCAAATACAAAACAAAATATGAGCAGGGGTCGATTTCACCAAACTCATCGTAACTTACTATCAATCATAGGAATCATGAAGCATATTGCAGCCCCATGTAGAAGTCGCAGGATACGATGGGTTATCCTTCGTATCTCGAGTTACGATCGATCGTAGGTCTTTGTGAAATCGACCCCTAGTTTCCCAACAATGATGTCAACTCATTACTCTGCACATTGCTTATGGTTTTTGAAACTATATTCAGTGACAATTCAATTTAAAAACAGGGTAAATATGCAGTACAATGACATTATTTTGTTCAAAAGTCTGCTTAAATTAACAGGAAAAGGGATCACATGCATGTTAAACCTTTCTGCAACAAAAACAGTTTGTTATAATGTGGAACAATGAATAACAAAACATCTGATAGGTTAATTAAAAACTAGTCAACAACACCCCCACTCCCTCCAACAAAAAACACATTTCAAAGGTTTCTTATAAAAATTGACTAGAGCCGGATTCGAACCGGTGACCTCCTGAATACCGTACAGGCGCTCTACCAACTGAGCCATCCAGCTCTACGTTGGTGGTGACAATTGACTATTGAGGTCACCACCAATGTAGGGCTGGATGGCTCAGTTGGAAGGGCGTCTGTACGGTATTCAGGAGGTCGCTCATTCGAATCCCACTCCAGTAAATTTTTCTTTGTTCACTTATCAATGACTTTAAAATTCAGTCAGTTTCCCTTGTGGTTATTTGATGGTTACTTATAAAAAATAGATTGGAACAGAATTAAAGTACAAGCATTGCATCAGAGCAAAGGGAATCCTACTACGGCATCTTGAAATAAGAACATATTACCGTGGCAACTAACATTATGTCCTGGCAAAGTAAGTAATGCAGATAACATCAAGACATTTTAATATTTTGTCACTAGTCTCTCACAAACGACTTGTTAACATAAACAGACAAAAACATAAAAAAATCACAAGTACACAAGAGATCATCCCCCACAAAAAAAAAAACCTATAAATATTTCTTACTTTGAATCCATTTACGAGCTAAATGAGACTTTGTGATTATGATCCTAATGTAACCCAATTAATCCCGCTACAATGTATTAATTTAATTACACACCGAGATCCTATACGTACCCAGTGCAGGTGTTATTCAAAGTGATCAAACCAGTAAAAAAAACGAAACAATTGATTAGACACAGCTGAAAAGAAGACGAACATTTTCTTACGTTTTATGCAGTTGACCAATACAACAGTAGGAACAAACATCCATTGGTTTCACACTATGTACATGATTGTATGCGTCTCCCAAACCCAAACTATGCACACATTCTGTTGTGGACAAAGTTCTCTTCTGAACAAAAAACCCATATAAAATACTGTATTTCACATTGAAAGGGTTGTTATGTTGTACCTAACTGAGCCTAGTTTTAGTTAATCAGCAATCATACACATAGCAGGTGAGAACATTGTACCTCATGGCATAAATGTACCCAGTTGAACCCATTCACAATCATACCCACTGTACCTATGCAATGACTCACATGTGCTGTACCCAGATGCACCCAGTGCACAATACCCAAACATACACAGTGTACCCATGTATACCCGATCTACAATCTACTGTAGCCAGGTCCACCGAATGGTGGCAATGGTGGTGGTTGCGGCAGCAAGGATCTTCCTCTTGGTAAATCGTGGTAACCTCCCATAGGATCAGACCTCTGTAATAAAAACAAGAACCAGTTTTAGAGTTAGACGAGGAATAGCACTGAAGAAAGAAAAGAAAATCTTGATCAAGCAGAAAATTAGAAAGACTGCTCACACTAAATGTAGAAAAATGAAGTTACGAGTGCAACTCCCGTGACTACCTGTAAGCAGCCTGCCAATTTGTAAGTACAGTCATGAGTACAGTCAAAGCTTAATACAAGTTCGATAGGACTAACAAAAAATGCTCATATTATTACCGGGACCCATATATTTGCGGGATCCATATTTTGTCAACTGAACTGCACAGTACATGTATGTACGTGCATAGAGTATACACTCGGTAACCCGTAATTACGAGTGAAGTCCGTAGTTACATTCTGAACGTAACGTTTGCTTAACAAATTTCATTTTGTTGAATTGTCACAGATGTAAGACATTTTACACTGGAACACTGCATGACTAAAATCCAGTGCATATGCAAACACTGTGTAAATCATAGGATGTATCAACACATCATGCTATGATATTAGCCCATACACAATCATATGATTTGAATCATACACGTCATATGATCTACTGTATGTGATACATGATCAGGATTATAATCTTCATAATGTGATCTGTCTTGATATAAGTGGGTACAAGAACAAAATCACGATCAACTTTATAATACAAGATCATGTGTTCATATAATAATGCAACATTCATTCATCATTCAATGCCTTCCAATATGGCAGCTACAAATAACGGATCTCCACATTTTTCTATCTTGGGCCAAGCAGCTCTCTTTCAGGCAATCAGTCTGAGGGCCGGTTTGTTTAACGCAAAGGATCCCAGATTTAGGTATCCACGTCCTATGCAGGGTACGCTAAAATGGGATCCTGATCAGCAGAATCATCCTGTGCTTTAAAACACACAGGCCCTGAGTTACACTATCTTTGTAACTCACAAAGGTGCAACTCACATTGGTAATTATCACATGAACTTCACGTGATCTGCCGTAAAAAAGCCATGCATTAAAGGATGATCACAGAATCTAAATCATGATCTATTGATTACTAATACTAGTGATTACAAGATCAAAATCATGATCTTCACTAATAAAGACAAGGTCAAATGGTCTATTTATTAACATAATTTGATCTCAATGATCATAATAAATTATATGATTGTTATCGTCACATCATATCCCAAAGATAAAAATAAAACATGTATTTACACCATGTAAATACACTAATATGTATTTGGCATATTGTGTCGTACATGTATCAGCAACATACATGTTAACCAAACATTTTAGATTGCTGTACTAGTGTACAGACATATGCTGATTAGATTATCATGGATCAATCTTATCAGACTCTTTTCCACTGGTTAATGGTCATCAGGTTGAACTTTTTTCAACCATGTTGTCTTTGAACGAGCACGACACAAAAGAGAGAAAACCACAAACAAAGTGATTTTTACTGCTCTCAAAGTCTAAACAAATAAAATTACAAGGAAAAAAACACAACACTTCAACAGTATTGGAAGTGAATGCTTCAAATACTTTTATTATTTTATTTTTTAATTTTTATTCATTCAAGGGTCAATATTGTCGAAAATAAAAACTGCAAAATAAAGCACATTTAAAGCAAATAAACATAAAAATACTCTTTTGAAACAGAGATGTGCAGGCAGATACCATCCTACTGCATACCATACAATCCTCTTAAAGGTAATATCATACTTTAGTGAGAGACCAAAACAGAAATGTTCACAGATTTACGTATAACTTACAGGGTATGAAGATGGTGGTGGTAGAAATGGTGCATTTATCCAGAAATTAGTAAAACAACAACCGAAAATCTTTTTTATCTTTTAAAAGATCAAAAATAAAAGAGAAAAGACTTAAGAAATACTGTGGTTGTTTTTCACTGTTTTCTCAAAAAGTGGGCATCGTATGGGACTGAAATTTTCACAGATGACTGTTACTGTATCTGTCTTGATATTTTTGCCCATGAATCTGTATTTCTTTAATAAAAACCAAAGTATGATACTACCTTTAATGTAGCAAGCCAAGTTTACACAGTCATACAGTTTTTTTTCCTATTCTACCAAAACCTTTACACATGCAAATATGGAGATGTTTCTATTGCTTGAATTTTTCAAATGAAAGATTTGAGGCTTTGCATGGTGACAATAGGGCTCTGCGCTCGAGCTATTTATAGAATACGCCCTTTGTTATCGACAGCTATAGTTACCCAGATGTTCGGAAAAACATCACAACGTTTACGTGTATGTTACTGGGGCCGTGTGCGACTTGTTTGTCCAAACTTCTGAATGTGACGTCACGAGCGCGGAGCCCTATTGGTATGTGGATCGGTTTGCGGAAACACCATGTAAGAATTGTTCGTACTTTCGCACTTCTATTTCGTTCGCACTTCTCGTAAGGTCTCAACGTTTTGACTAGTATGCTCTAGTCCTCATCAGGAGACCTCACATCCCTCATTTCAATTGTCTCCTGATGAGGCCTAGAGCAGGCTAGTAGAAACGTTGAGAGTTAAAATAAATTACAGGCAATAATTCTTGCCTACTATTGGAGTTGTTGCTATGCTATACTACCTTACCATCCTCCATGAAACACGATAATTCCTATATGGAGGACACGGCATAAACCCTCCTAAGATTGCCAGACATACTCACGTCCATTCCTTGTTTACTTTCATATGTAATCAGAGCTTGGGATAAGGTGTCTGCGACTTGCTTGGCTAATCTAGCATCGGCCTCATTGGTGATCATTGATTCAGACTGAAACAAGAGGAAAAGACGGACAATTTGAGCATTGATTCGATATCCTGCAATGAGTTTCCTAATTTATGGGCGTTTATGAAACAGAGGCTTGGGCTCTGTTTCAGTTTTCAATTCCATTTTGTGAATCCATTCTGAAATAACGGGTATCAAAATAGAGGCCTTTGGCTGCGGTTTGGAAGTAGATTCTCTGGTTTGAAAAGGAAACAGAGCTTCAGCTTCAATGAAAAACCACAACCTATATTTTAAGCATATGGATGACGGAACCAGAGCCTGAGCCTGAGCCTAAGCCTCCATTTCGTAAACATCCTATGATGATTTTTCCACAAGATGTTTACAGCATAAAACGTCTCCCACTGTATCTGTGTGAGAAGTAGAGAACAGGTGCCAATTTCATAGAGCTGCTTAAGCACAAAACTTGCTTAAGCATGAAAAGTCTTCCTTGATCTAACAGGATTACCAACCAAATGGTCATGTGATGTTTACTGCTTTTGACTTGTATTCGGCCATTGTTTGCTGAGCATAAAATTCACAAGGAGTTTTGGTTGGCATACTGATTTCAGTTACCAAGGTTTTTAGAGCTTAAGCAAATTTTGGTGCTTAAGCAGCTCTATGAAATTGGCCCCAAGTGGAGTTATGGGTGCCATCCACTTACGGGCACCAAATGCAACTAAAAACGCTTAAATGAAATACAGAATAAAATGAAAAAGACTGACCAGGTTAGAAAACATATCCTGGACAGCCAGACTGCTGCCTGGTCCAATGTTAGACTGACCGTCACCCGGCGGTCCACTGGTCATCCTGTCTTGACCGCTGGTGCTATAACTGGGCTTCTTCAGGCAACTCTTCAGAGGAGGCGGATTTGGTTGGCTGGTGTTCATCTGGCTGAGTTGTTCAAGACTGACTGTGACTGGTGGCTGTGGAGTATGGTCAGTCATTGGCTGGACATAACAGAGCAAATAACAACCTGTAAATATCAAAAAGCTCAAAACTCAAACTACTTTCTTAATATTTTCCTACAGTGGTTCAGTTTTGTTCCTTTTTATGCACACAGGCACAAATTTTAAATCCCAAAACCAAATTTTGGAATCAACTGTCATCTCATATAACTATCAACTTTGCCAGATTCACATTCTTTCTTTGTTGATGCTCTTGTAGTAATTAGACCAAAGAATATTTGATAACTACATTCCAATGAAATTTTGTGGTCTGTTTACTCGTGTTTTTTTTTTACTAAGTTGAACTTGAACTTCTAAATAATAATGACTCTGACACTAAGACCTGCAACAAAATAACATTTTTACTTCATTTCAATATCAACACTTCTAACAAAAATTCCCCCTAAAGAAATATTTGGTTGAAGTTTCAACAACTGCTAATTTTCTCCTCAAGATTTATGTATACTCTATTTAACAGGACTCTGAATAACTTTCTGTAACATGAGCAGGGAAAATTGCTTTGAAAGAAAAAAATATTTCTAGTACCAACAATATGAGCAACCCCCAAAAATAAATCAAAATTCACACAAAAATAAATAATAATAAAACTTGCAGATAGGGTCTGCAGAAAATTATCTCACCTTTATATACTTTCAAATTCTGACTTTCTTCCGAGTTTACACAGCGCACAGGAACAACACAAAATGTTGTTCAAAGGGAAAGCTTGATATGTGTGATCACGCTTTTGGTTTATTAATTTTTTTAAAGTGGAATATGATACATGCACCATGCATCTTCTTGTAGCCATATCCAATTGTTAAATATTTGCAGTGTACAAGTGTATTGTCATCTTTGTTCCTATGTGACTTTGTGTGTAACAGACATGACAGAAAGGTACATAAAACCACTCACATATCCCAATGATATCATTTGGATATAGCGGTGTGTGAGTGGTTTCATGGCTTCTGGCCGATGAACAAAGATTAGGGAAACTACCAACATAGAGCTGGATAGCTCAGTTGGTAAGAGCGCCGATACGGTATTCAGGTGGTCGCTGGTTCGAATCCAGCTCCAGCCAATTTGTCTTTGTTCACTTTTCAATGACAATACAGTCGAACCTCGTTAATACGAGGTCGATGGGACTTACCGAAAATGCTCGTATTAAGCGGGGCCTCGTATTATGCGGGATCCATATTTTGTCAACCGAAATGCAAGTGTGTGCGTACACGGCACATACAGCATGCACTATCCCTCTGGTAACCCATAATTACGTGTCAAGTCCGTGTTTACATTTTAGAAGTAATTTATTCTTAATAAATTTGCTTGATAAATTTCATTTTGTTGAATTGTCACGGATGTAAAAGGGATTTCATTACAATATGTAAGAATAATAAAAACCAAGTACATAAATATGTAATAATAAAAATAATGACGACACGAAAACGTCATGAAAATTGCGAGTGGATGACAGTGACGAACGTTAGCACCGCACATTCAGACAAGTTGGTTGCCAAACAATGTGTGCAGTATGAAGCAATGTGCACCGCAGGGAACCAGCGTTATTTTGATGGACACGAGAGGGCGCCTTTCCTAACTTAAATTAATAAGTGCGTTCGTGGTGGTTTTTTTTTTTTTGACACAGATTATTTTTTTAAGATGTCGTTTTTTTTTAGCAGCCCAACATTTGTCTTTTTTCCCTCCCCTCCATGTAGCCAATCACAAAATTTGCGCTATGTCGGGACTTCGTAACGGTGACCAATCAGCGGAAGCATTGCATGAACGAAATCCATGCTGCAGTTTAGCCACATATCCGATCACGTGCATGGTGACCACGTGTAGCTGTAACATAGGCCGATCGGTCGGGCCGCAGTCGGATCGTATCGGTCCGTTCATGGAATATTATTTTGTTCGGATACATGTTGGCTACACTTTGAAGAACTTGTTGTGACCAAAATCCTTTTTACCCGTCATCAGCAAGGTAAAATTGTCTGGAAATAAGTGTGGACTTTGGTTTGATTTTTGAAAAAAAAAATGAAGAAGTTTTTCTCCTTTCGAAAACGAATCGACAAAATGTAAGACCTCGCCGTTTTCCTCGGTCGGGTTTTGACTTTAGCGACAGCCAAAAAAACCCATGTGGATCACGCACAATAAAAAAAAAAAAATGACGCGCCGTACATTGTCTGTTTTTTTGTTTACACTTTCCACTGGGTAAGCCGCTGGTAAAACCGCAGGAGGGGATTAGTGTGCATTAGCACTGCAGTGAATTTAGCTTTCGGTAACATGAAACAACAGCGACTTGATGGTGGTGGGATTTTTCTGAATCTGTACAAAGAAATCCGAAATTCGATTCCAAAAGAAGCCAGATTAAAAAATCCTCGTATTAAATGGGTTGTTTACAAAGACTTTCATGCAACTGGGTCAGCCAAAAACGCTTGTATTAAAAGGTTTTTCGTATTATCAGTGCTTGTATTAAGCAAATATTTCCCCATAGAAACGTACACAACTCGGTCGGGACCGGCGGAATATGCTCGTCTTAACCGAGATCTCGTCTTACGAGAGCTCATATTAATGAGGTTCGACTGTACATCATATCATAGATTCAGAGTGTATGTTGCAGGTTTGTTGAATCTTGATGTGTCAGTATCTGCATGGGAGCATGTTAAGTCTAGCTGGGGGGCTCGCCCATCCTATTGCGCTTAGCGGAAATGTATGCTTGCTAACTTGATATAAAGAGGAATTCATCAGTTAGAAAATTCTGACCAAAGATAGTGCTCTGTCTTGACAAGAGGCAAGACATTCACATAAATGCAACTTCTAGAACTCAAACTTTAATTTTGACAGGAACATTGGAAGGCAACTTTGGCAATGGGCCGAGGGCAACAAGATAATTGCCTCTATTACCTCTGTGAAGTTCCATGCTATCAACCATATAATGATTGGTATTAATATGATCATATCAGAATTGTACACCTCAATTCATTTCACATTTTGTAACATGTTTAATCCATAAAGTTAAACAGTGCTACTCACTCGTACCTTGAATAATCTTTGGACAAAGATTGTATACCAATAAAGCAACTGAAATTTTATTATATATGTAGCAAATACATAAATATATTTCTACATTTAACCAGGTATACACATCCATGTACAATTGACAGTCACAACATTTTGGTGAGGCTATTTCAAGTCTGCTGCTATGCAACAAGATGATGTGTATAGAGAACAGAACAAATATTCAAAGGGGAAAACCGAAATACTAAAAATTGCTTGTTTCAAGCAAAATGTGTAATTGAAAGTGCAGTTTATGTCAAGATAAACTGTGTCTATCTCCATGAATGACAGACCAGTAAATATAACTGCATATATTGATACTGCTGTCATTACACAATGTAGATACAACCTGAACAGGTCACTTGCATGACCTCAGCTCCTGTTAAGGTCACTTCCATGACCTCAGCTCCTGTAGAGGTCACTTGCATAAACTTAGTTCCTGTAGAGGTCACTTGAATGACCTCAGTTTATGTAAAGGTCACTTGCATGACCTCAGATTATGTAGCGGTCACTTGCATTACCTCATTTTTTGACGAGGTCAATTGCATGACCCCAGTTCCTGCAGATATCACTTGCATGACCTCAGTTACTGTAGAGATCACTTGCATGACCTCAATATGTAGAGGTCACTTGCACGACCTCATCCCTTATAGGTCACTGTTTTCCTACAGAGGAACTTTCGGACCTCAAGCCAACCCCCAAAACCATAGTATGACCTTTTTTTATGTGAAACTCACAGCCATGTCTCTGAAGCCAAGTATCTCCCGTGTAGGCAGGGGTGGTTCACGACCTCCTGGCAAGGGCATATCCACATTATGATCATAGTCATCATACGCATCACCCCTTACTCGTCTGCTACTGCCAAAACGACGCTCAAATTCACGTAGGATGAACGCATCGGTGACAGAGTCACGCTTCAGAGAGTCTAGAATCTCCCTTTGGAAGAAGAAAGAAAAAAAAACAGAACAAACCATACATTACAGACTGAGAGATCATGTGACAAGTAGCTACACACTACAAACTACTGAGATACACGCTTAGGGTGAAGGTAAGGGATCAGGTTGGTGTAACGGTTCTTTCCTCACCTTTCACCTCTGTGGACCAGGTTCAAGTCTGGCTCGGTCCACAAGTGGATTGGATTCTCAGTCCCTACCTGATTCTGTGGGTTTTACCCAGAATATTGCTCTGTAGTTTTCCTCCCACCTCTAAAACTGTATCTTCTTCTCATCGTCTTTCCATAAAAAAGGTTTCATCAGGCTTTCGAGCTTCAGTGCCTAGAGCACTTCTGAGGAATCCTTGGTGTCATTCCCAGAAATAAATAAATACATATTACAGAATCTCGTCTTACGTCTTAATGGCCTCAATGTCTGCATCCCTCCTGGTTGGAGGAGGAGGAAGGTCATAACCTCCTCCTAGATCTCTAGCATCTTCGTAGTCCATGATGCCACGTCCTCGACCTCTGGGATTAAATGCTCCTCCCATGTCATCGTCCAGAGTCCGTCCACTGCTCAAGGAAGAGCCAAATCCTCCCCTGGTGGGTCCGGCACCACGCCCAAATCCTCCTAGGCAAATATGATCATGACATCAATCTCGTTACAATGAGATATCATGTAGAAGTCTGATACAGTGTATCAGAAAAGAGAACACACCTTTAAGTAATAAACTCAATACAAGTAACAAACTGCAGCAAACTGTTCATCGGCCAAAATAATAACCTGAAATTTATAAAAATGCTTGGAGTTAGGAGGGCCTGACATGTTTTGATCCTAGCAGGAACTTTATAAATATCCTGCTAGGATCGAAACACGTCAGTTAGGAGGGCCTGATGCATTTCGATCCAAGCAGGATCTTCATTGAAGCCTTCAATAAAGATCCTGCTAGGATTGAAATGCGTCAGGCCCTCGTAACTCCAAGTTTTTATTTGAAATTGAGTGAATGAAGGTCTTTTCATAATACCTCCATTAGGACTGCTCCCAAACTGACTTCCAAGAGAAGTACTAAAACTTCCAAGTGCAGCACCACGGCCACCCAATGCACCACCACGGCCACCCAATGCACCACCACGACCTCCTACGGCACCACCACGACCTCCTCCAGCGGCACCACAGCCACTCAAAGCACCACGTCCACCACCTCTCCCAGCAAAGCCTCCAGACGATCTGTCAAATCCGGTAGATGGGCCCCCACGACCTGGAAGACCACCACGACCTCTAGCTGGAGGAGCACCACCTCGGCCTTTGCTAAAGCCTGGGTTATTCTGTTGGAAACCTTTCACATTTTGTGATGGTACCGCCTTCTTAACACCTAGCAAAAGTACAAAGATGATGAAAAAAAAAATGATGGGCATGAAATAAAATCTGCTTTCTTGAGCACTACCCCTTCAGTTCAACTCTACTTATCCTATGCATTGGCAATTTGCTTTTTTATGATCATCACAGGGTTATTGACTATATTTGTCTTATAACAGCAAGCCTTTTACAGTAAATTAACTAATTTAATTTTAACAATGACAACCACATACTGAGTGTCCTTATACCTTGTAACCCAATATTCTCTGCTTTGACTCGTTTAATCTTGTGCGTCTTTCCTCGACACCCTGCTGCAACGTCATCGATGAACTCCTTGAGTTTCTCACTCTGTTTGCCTCTTGTAGACTTATTCTTCCTTTCCTCATCTTTGTTGGCGGTGCCTTTGGGGGCTCCATCTGCATTGGCCTTATCCTCCTCAGCGTCTTCTTTGGCCACACTTTCGATGATCGCAGCAATGTCCGGCTTGTGCTTATTCTGATAGTAAAAGAAACAGTTTTGCATGAGTAAAGAATTTGAACTTGAACCCAAGACATATGGGGCCATTCTCAAAGCTCGGCTCCAGTTCAGGCTTCATCTCTGCCATCTATATGCTGAAAATTTAGGTTGTAGTTTTTCATTGAGGCTGAAGCTCTGTTTCCTTTTTCAAACCAGAGAATTTACTTCCGAACCGCAGCCAAATGTCTCTATTTTGATACCCATAATTTTAAAATGGATTCATGAAATGTAGCTGGAGCCGGAGCTGGAGTCGGAGCCTAGCCGGAGCTGAGCTTTGAGAAAGGCCTCTGGACTACTGTAACTGTGCTTCACCAACGACTGTCAATCGACTGTCGATCATCTATGCACATGGTGCCAGTCAGAATTTATTTAAAGCCATGTAGCAGTTGATATCTTTCCACTGTGGATTCAGGTATTAAGACAACAAGCTCTTTTGCAGAAATCAATCAACTAAAAAAAAGTTCTGAATAAAAACAGACAATATTGTTTCGTTTTTGGCCTTTACACATATATTCCTTGTGCTCTCCCTCAAAACATTAAAAAAAAATGTGTGGAAATGTAATTCTTACTATGTAAGCCAAACGATGGCGGAAACCAATCAGATGGAAGATGATGTTGCCTTGTAATGTACGGCAAGTGCACAGCTCACAGTTGTAATCAGGCGGACTTCCCTCACGAACAATCTCAGTGACATACTCCAACCCTGGACAAACATTTCAAAAGACAAAATCAGTATGTTTTAATGGATTAGTCCATTTCAAAGAAAATCAACTTTAACAAAGATTGTAGTCAGAGCTATAGGGTAACAAGATAATAATTTATGATTTTATGTATTACACTACAAAATTGGGTAATAACATCTAGACAACTGTCAGGCACATTTGACGTCTTTAGTATTCGCTGTTAAAGATACAGTGGCGCGCCACTATAATGAACATGGCGGGATGCACAGATATTGCGTGTTATCGTGGTCATTTGTTATAGTGATTCAAAGAACCATATTGGGTATGTACTGTACAAGAAATTGGGAGGCAAGGATGATGTTCGGTATAGCCAAATGTTCGGTATAGCAGTGTTTATGTTATAGTGACGTTCCTCTGTACCCATACAAAATTGTAACAAATTCATAGTACATATAAACATAACATGGCATGAAGTACGAAGTGGCTTTACATGTGGCACTAATGCTTTATAGTGGCCTTAATTGAATTCATGTCATGAATTTGTCACTAGTAAAACCATGCTTATGGGACTGAGGCAATAGAAAATGTCGACTCTTACCAACTATTGGATCATTGACTTTAGAGAGCATTTGACGCAATGTTTTCTTGTCACTTGGGCCCTCGTCATGTTCCAGTTTCCTCTTGCGAAGTGTCAAAGGACCAGTCCTGATAAGTGGTTCTGCGTGATAAATGTACAGTGAGACAATAACTACACATACATGTACAAAGATGTAAACAAATATTTCAAACACACACATCGTTATGAGATAAAAATGCATCGTCAAGTCCGCACTCAACTGAGCAATGATGAAACAAATCAAGACTTCAGAGTTTTTCAGCATTGTTGTTTCCAGTTTTCAGGAATGACTTACAAAATACATTCAAATATCACATTGCTATTTTCACCAAGTAAAATAGACAATGAATTTGAAAATAAAGAGTATAAACCTTTATCAAAAGGTTTTACTGGAATATAATTTGGGAAATTTTTTTTATACCAACAATTATTGGTATTTCAAGAAGAAAAACAGAAGTTCATGAACTACAAAATCCATTCAAACTGGTTTGATTCGGGTGAAATGTATGATTTCACCAGAAAGACACCAACAATAAAGAATGTTGCAGTTCATGAGTGAGAGAGTATATAAATTCTGAAGATTTAATACCAAGCTGCGATTTAAGCAGATTTGATTGGTCAACTTGACGATGTATGCAAATTACATCTGATCTGATGTATGTACATTGAATTGAACAAAGATTGTGCATGAATTCCATTGAATTCATTTCCATTTTCTCCTACAAATACTGGAGTTTGTACTCTCAGTAATGGATGGTAAAAGACCAAGGCATTTCAGATGCAGTGTATGTACCGGTACACTGGAATTACCTTTTTCTCAGTGAACCTCAGGTCGTCAGTACATTTAGAATGACATTGTGAATTGGTCATGTGGTTGCACGTACACTGGCAGTTCAAGACTGCTCTAATAACGGCATGCTATCAACACAGAGGTCAATGCACTTTACAAAACCTGCATGTAACAGCGCACGTCAACAATTTTGGGCAACAATATGACAAGTGCATCATCATGCAGATCACTAGTCTGAGGGTCAAAATTAACAGCAGTCCACTAGCCCGGGGCCACCGAAAACAATCATCCACTGGTCCTGCGGGCCACAACGAGACTGATATTAATTTTGACCCCTGTTAAACTAGTCCCTGTGAAGAGTAACCTTGCTTAGGTTTAGGTGGGTTTTAAATTCACCATTCCAATATTTGTAAGGTTGAAAAACTAATGTTGCTTTAATGACTCATACATGTACATGTATGTTTCTCAACATAAATTACACACCAATCAAATCATTACTCACAGCATGATTCCGAAGAGGCAACACTTCCTTTTCTGTTTTCTGTTTTTAGTTATGATAACCAAACAGATGGAAACATTCATTTTTGAAGACTATAAAAACAGATATCTACAAACATCTGTCTGTATGGAAAATAATCAGCTCCTAAGATGAAGCAAATGCTGCTTCAGTTATGAGCATATCCGTGGTGATCCAAAGCTTTTGATTTTGAGGCTAGAAACATGGTTCTAGCAGGAATTTGCATGTCAAAATACTCATTTGGAATATAAATGTCTAAAAAAAATTGACCTTCAATTTCTAATATTATTCTCCTGTTCATTTATTGTGTTTCATATGAGATGGTTGAAGTGTCAACCTTGCAACTCAGATAGCTCAGAGTTACAAATGGTTGACAAAAAAATGTCAAAGTTCAGTTGAATGAACTTTGATGAACTGATTGAATGGGAACATTACCTTTGGATCATACTGTAACTGAACTTAATGCAATGCAAGTTTAAAACTCTCAAAAGATATTTTAAACAAACTGCTACCAACCACACATGGTAGAATTAACTGGTTTCCATGTACAACTTCATTGCTTAATGATGCAAACATTCCCTGGTGCTCTGCAGGGAATGTCAGCTTTGGTTATTTTCCATACAGTTCTAGGATGTTTTATTGTACTTTGTGAGAATCAAGGGTTGCAGATGGGATTTTGAGCCAAAATCTCCTTTAACTTTCTGCACCCGTTCACTCACCGCCTTTTTCAAGATTCTTGACGTTCTAAATGCAGAGGGGGGAAAAGAGAAACAAAATAACATTAGGTAGAGGAATAGCTCATTTGCTATGCCCTCTGGAAAGAGAATGCTCCTTGAACACTGACTTCAAGAACGAATGAAAGCAAATGAAAAGTGATTCCACAGCTTTTTCAAATGTTTCACAGTTCTTCGCGTTATGTGGTTCCCATTGTCAATACAGGTAAAACTTTATGAAAAGTTTTGCGCGAAATAAAATCACAAATATAAACAAGTTCCGATATGAATTCAGTCTTGACCAGTTATTATGCTGCAGCTGCACAGCATCGACACAGCTCCTCAGTCTTTCCATAACTAGTTCTGAGGAAACTTTGGAGTAGTTTGCTGACAAACTACAAAAACAAGTAAGTGCTGCTGCTTTGCTAACGATCGCAGTACGTGTAGTTGGGTCAAACACTCAACTACGTGATTGTCAAAATTGCTAGACATTGTTTAATGCCAGTATTAATTCTGGGAACCACCAGTTTAGTAATGGCAAATAAATGAATTTGCAATTCACTATAACAAATTAGAAGCCTTAAAAATGACCAAACAAAGATGAGATTGTACGTCAGGTATTCAGATAGTGACATTCCATTTGATATATCATTCATTTTACACCTACAAAGAGGTGAATCTTTCATACAGGTGAGAAAACAGATGTTTTCTTCAAATGGTATAGCCAACTTCATTCCCCCCTATAATTGGAACTTATACAATAACCATCAAGCTCCTTTCCTGTGCTCAGCGGCGTATCTAGGGAAAACGGTGCATGAGACAAGCACTAAAATTGAGCTCCTAATTCCAACTCCTGATGCCAATGAAAAAACAAAAATTCAGACAATTTGAAATTGGAATGTTTTTGGTTCGTTTATTGGAGTAGATATTTGTTTTTCCCCCTTAGCATTTTGTGTGGCCCCTAGGAAGTGGCGGCCGTGGCACATGCCCATCCTGCATCCCCCCCAGATACGCCATTGCCTGTCCCTCATGTACAGCAATCCGAGCTAATATACATGTTGGTCTGGAATCCTACCTCGTTACCACTGTGTTTATGTGGGAAAGAAGGGGATTACATTAAATCCAAGCACACCTTCTGTAACATTTTGTTGAATGTAAATGTAACCAGATAAAAATTTGTGGTGAAACCTCACCACTCGCACTTAATAATGTTTAAGCACAAGTTGATCGGTTGATAAAAAGTATTCAAGTAAGATAGGTTTGTAATCTTTTCTGTGAGAATGTGTAGCAAAGCACAAGAATTAATTATTCTTTCACCCAAACAAGATGCACAAATAAAAGAAAATCTGATTAAAACTCTCATTACAAACCAGAAAAATAATCAACCCCGCCCCTACGCAAAAAAAAAGCTGTTCACAAAAAGCTGTTCTGTTCACAAAGTTAGTCCCCAAACATATTTCAAAACAAGCTATTTGGGAGCATTAAAAACAAATGGGAGACTTTTGAGAACCGGTTTTCAAGTCAACAGCGCACGCACAACAGCGCACGCGTAAAACAACGTGCGCATGCTCACAATTGCGTGCGCGTGTGCTGTTGACTTGAAGACCGGTTCTCAAAATTCTCCCATTATTTTTTTTCCTTTCAGTGTCATGTCACATGAGAGAGTCTGTCCATAAATACCTGCATGTGACGAATTCCCATCATATGCGCTTTGTAGTTCCCTGGCCCTGTAGTTTTAGCATTGCAGACCTGTCAAGATATAAGCAACAGTCAACTGGTCAAGCAGACATTTTTGCATACAAGAATTCAGAATTCTATTCAATATTTATGATGAAACAAGATTAATATCATACTTTGGTTTTTGTCAAAGCAATACAGATTCATGGGCAAAAATATTAAGGAAGATACAGTAACAGTCATCTGTGAAAATTTCAGTCCCATACGGTGCCCACTTTTTGAGAAAACAGTGAAAAACTGCCATAGTATTTCTTAAGTCTTTTCTCTTTTATTTTTGATCTTTTAAAAGATCAACAAGGAGGCCAGTCAAGTGTGACTGATGGTGATTAGAACAAAGGAGATGTAACGTTGTAGAAACAGGCATGCAAAAGAGTGAAATGAAAAACAGACGAAATCAGCTGATCCGAGGAAAAGTTGTTTTCCTGTAGAAAGCATAATCGTTTTAGTGATTGGTTGGCTTACTCACCTTACACCAATATTCATCCGGGAAATGACCCTGGTGATCTTGAAGATAACCTGATTCAGCGTCAGCATTTGAACCGCCTTTACCAGACCCACCTAAGCCGCCTCTAGAAGCACCTCCTCTCTGAGCTCCTCGTCCTAATCCCACACCTCCCCTACCAGTTCCTCCCCTACTGCCTCCCGCTGAACCTCTCAAGGAACTTCCATTGAATCTTCCTCCTCCTCTGTTTGGACCTTGCATGGCGCCTCTGCTAGCTCCTCCTCCACGGGTAATACCGCCTCTTCCTCGAGGTGCTCCGCCCAAACCTCCACCGAAACCTCTGCCGCTGCTGCTTCCTCCTCCAAAACCTCCAGTATTTATCCCTCCACCGCCAACGTAGAAATCACTGCCTCCTGATCCGCCCATGCCAGATGGGAAAGAGGAAAAGTCATTGAAGGATTTGGAATCGAAGTCTGAAGAGAAGCCACCAGAACTAAAGCCGTAATCAACCAGCCCTCCTCCAATAGGTCGAGAGGAATCCATCATGAAATCGGAACTTGATCGTTTATACATGGTTGGTCAATTTCCTGTAAAAGGAAAAGTTAGGTTCTGTATTGGGAAGAAATCATTAATGTTTATACAGAGTGCTGGTCAAGCTGTACACCAACCAACTTGTATGCTGACATGTATGCTGACAAATTGTATGCTGTCCAGCTAGTAAACACAACGATTCTACGACGACCAACTCGTACATATTTTCACTTGTGCGCCGACCAACTTGTACGCCGTTTCCAATGAAATTACTCCTGAAATTGAAACATTCAAATAAACAGTAATGCAGATGTATTTTTTCCCAGTTGGGCAGTGTATGACCTAGACTAGCAGGCTAGTCGTTGTAAGTCACGTTGATCGTCTCTTCTTTCATGCTACTCTCGCGAAATCGCTCTACTTTCTCGCCAGACTCATGGCTACGGCGAGAGTTCGGCTCTCGGCGCGGGACCACTCGAAAATAAGGACTAGCCAAACACGATTTAGACATTATTCATTTATTCACGCAGGGGCGTGCTTTGCATCGTGGTTGCCATAGAGACGGCCGTTAAGATGAGTCCATTTTATTTGAGGGTGATATACAATTTCAAATAAGGCAACAGTACATGTACTATACTGTAGTAGTTCGTAACATTAGACTGCATTTTCATACTATGTTTTTTATTGGATTCCTTTTTAAGTTGAATGATTTAATAAATAATTGTTTGTAGTTAACTGGAACAAAAGTAATATCTATCAGTTTAAAATGTGTGCATTACTTCATGAAAATGAATAATGCCCAAGGCAAATGCATGTAAATGATTTCTCTATAGCAAGTGGTCTACACTATAACTACAGTTAGTAAGACGGACTTTCTTTATTTATGCACGAAGAAGATAAAAACAAAATATGCACATGTAAATTCACGACGCACTAGAGTTATTAAAAGTATCACTGTCAAGGTCATACCATTATGGCTAGCTAGACGTGCGACGCCTGTGGTTGTCTATTTAACGTGAATCAGTACAATCATGTGCAGCTGTGCTGCACGATGTAGCGTGGGCCTACATAGGCCTATTGAATATTCATTGTTTAATAAAAATTGGCCAATCAGACGCGTCCGTACAATTTCGGCTAAAGATCCCATAGGCCGTGTACAAAGTGAAATCGTGTTTGTTTAGTCGCACAGCGAAAAATTCCCCATATGCACTGTAACACGGATGGAAACAGTGCCGTGTGTGAAAAGCGCCGCGCTGATTGGTCAACGCGCGAGGCCGTGCTCGTGACGTCACGAAAACCATGTGCTGGCCCAACTCGTTACGCACGCACGCAGGGCCGTTGCAGACACGTACGGGGCACGCATTACGCGATGTGCCTATTCAAACACACGCGGTGTACGACTACGCAACGATCAACAGTCGGCCGTACGACATCTCTGGGTGACCATGCAATTCTATGCATATTCATGTGGCGCTCTCAGCATACACAACCAATAGACCCAACACACGTTATATGAATATTCAACGACCCAACAATCACACTCAGACGGTGGCGCGGTTTCGCGGTAAAATGACAACAAAAATACAGCTCACCAAAGTTAAAATACGATCGCGGTGTCCGTGAGTTCTCGAACGTCGGGTGACACCACCAAAAATGGTCAAAAGGTCGGAGAAATGTACAAATTTGTATGTTTTTGGTACCATTCGAAAGATCGTGGCAAGGTCTGTCGAAGTAACTATGGTTAGAGTGGGCATCGCTGAGTATGTGCCCATGCACGTCAGTTTCATTCATGAAAACTTCCATTTTTGGTCAGTGCGATGACGTCACACAATGACATGATCGTGACGCCCTCTTGCGGCCGTTTCGTGCCAATTCGTGTAAGGGATTTTTCGCTGTGAGTCGTTGTATTCGAGTGGTCCCGCGCCGAGAGAACGAACTCTCGCCGTAGCCATGAGTCTCACACGGTTTCGCGAGAGTTGCGTGAAAGAAGAGACGATCAACGCCACTTACAACGACTAGCCTGCTAGTCTATGTATGACCAGGATGACTAACATTACCTAATATGAGTTGAGTCATGTGAGTGGCAAAGGAATTGACCAACCCTAGTCGGCATTTGGCGTAAGACTTGGTCGGTATACAATTACAAGTTGGTCTGCGTACGTACGAGTTGGTCGGTGTACAAGTTGGCTGGTGTACGAGCATGACGAGTTGCCCATTGGGGAAAGAATTCCACTGACGGCCATTACAGAAAAACACAAAAACTTGAGTAAGGTTTAGGGCCTAACTTAAATCGTAATAAGCCTAGCAATTTAGGTAACTTAAAAAAGGCCTTTTTCCTACAAGAGTTAACTTATTGGATGCAAGTCAAGATGAACGTCAATCTCAGGTATATAACACTGGGGTAGCTTATCTGAAAAGTGAGATTTTGACCTAATTATACACTTCGAATGCAGCAGTAGGCCTAGCCATTTTTTTTTCTCAAATCGCCCTTTGTCGGTCCCATTAATAACCATAGGTTTGTGTAATTACACATGATTACAAGCATGACAAGTGATGGCCGTCAGTAGAATTCTTCCCAAATCATGCATTTTAAGTCACATAAATAGCTATGAACCGAACATCTACTGAGCTCTTAACATTCTAAGGAGCCTCAGTAACAAATACTTCATTTATTCAAACAAATAATTCGTTAATAACGACGCCAAAATCTTGTACTCACCAACAAAATCAGCAGAAGAACACACAGGACAAAATTAGAAAATCGTGTATTGAGAAAGGGCACGCTTTATTAATTCCTGGTACCCCTTTCACTACTGCCATACCCATATGTACACAAATGATTCGGAACCAGCGTACAATGACACAAGGAACGCATGCGCTCCACTTTAATTGAATTTCAATGTATATATATTTTAAATCTTCCCCTCACATCAACTGCCTCGTTGGCGCAGTCGGCAGCGCGTCAGTCTCATAATCTGAAGGTCGTGAGTTCGAGCCTCACACGGGGCAAGATTTTTTTCTTTTTTCCAACCTTAACAATAACTTTGCAAAAACACCTCACTGAAATTCAAAAGTAACAAAAAATAATTTTAACCATATTTTCTCATCTCTTAATTTCCAGTAATTACAGTCTCACATACACTTTTTCCTCCTCAAATCTTCCAAAGTTATTAAAAATAAAAACAAATTTTGTATAATTTTTTTTAATTAATCAGCAGTAAAATTCATGGAAGATTTTTCAGACTATAATTTTCTGACAAATATTGAGCAGCTCTTCTCCTTTGTTGCATGTTTGAAAATGTGCAAATATGTCATTTTTGGCCATTAATTCATCATGATTTCAAATTTTCATCAATTAAGTAAATCAAGATCAGTAAGATAATTAAGCTAACACAAATTAAGATATGCAAACAAGAGATTGTCATTTCATCATTCACAGCACTTCTTTAGAAGTTAACCAGTTTATTCACTACATTTATAACTACAGTACTTTCAAAAGTAACATACATGTGTATAAGAAATTAATAAAGTTATTTACATTATATATAAAAAAATGATACCAGCCAGATTCATTTTTTATTCATTTTATAATGAAAACAGAAAAAGTTACCCTCATTGCCTGTTTGGAAACATCATTACCATTTAATATGCATAATTACAAAATGCTTGGAAGTTAGGAGGGCCTGACATTTTGATCCTAGCAGAATCTTAATTTATTGAAGGCTATATGACAATTACGGGACAAGAACATAATTACAATATGATTCATGATTCACAAGTTCTCAATTTTCAAATTCTATTTTGTCTTGGGAATGTTATAAACCTTAACATTATGTGTCTCAGAAGTGAGTATCCCATCATATTCATTCTGTGAATTTGTGACATAAATCATCCTCACTAATAAAAGTTGATTGGTATATATCATTTTAAAGTTGGTGTTTCAAAGTAATTATAATAAATCTATAAATCTTTTACAGCCTCCTGAAGATAGTCCAACCAGTCAGATATTCTGGGTGATTGCTGGGAAGGCTGTAAATAAAATAATAAAAACAGCACAAATCAACAAATCAAGTAATAAACTGCTGCATACTGCTCATCAGCCAAAATAATGACCCAAAATATATAAAATGCTTGGAATTAGGAGGGCATGACGTGTTTCGATCCTAGCAGGATCTTTATTGATCCTAGCAAGATCTTTATCAAAGGCCTTCGATAAAGATTCTGCTGGGATCGAAACTTGTCAGGCCCTCCTAACTCTAAGCAAAAACAGGAAAAAACAGCAGTATATGTGACAGCCATCTAACTCATAACAGGGAGATAGGTACGTCTCCAATGAGAATGAACTGCCACAGTAGACACTCAGGAGGTAGCCTTCCAAAGATCGAGCCCAAAGCATAAGCCTTTCACAAGTTAAAATTAAATTGAACAATATCTGGTAAACTGAATTCTTTCAGGCTACGTAAACATCAAAACCTGAAGTTTGCACACTTAAGACACTGTCGCTATATATCACATGATTCAGGGCAAGCTTTTGATTGTTTACATAACAGACATCTTGCTTCAATGCACTGTTCATAATGGATAAGAATGGCAAAAGGGAACCAGTCTATTCCAAAGATAGTTATCGCTATGCAATGAGCCTGCACTGAATCATGTGATATAGCAACAGTCTTTAGTCTGGGAATATCAAACCGGGGTGTTTATTTATGTGCAATAAAAGAATTAAGTCTGTGTGCCAGATACTATTAAGATTTAACTGGCTTATTGAGGAGAAATATTTACCTTGAATTCTTCAATAGGTGGGTGTTGACCTACCCCCTCTATTGATTTGAGGTGAACTACGGTGGACCCTTGAGGCCCAGTAGCTAGGGACAAGGTGCAAACAATCTGAGCACTGTCGCCAAAGATAACCCGTAGAATACCATCCTCTGGCACCCAGTCAATGGCATACCTGTACCAAGACATAACATGAACCTCCTCAGTCAATTTCTGTGATCTCTGAACACAAACATTACGTGACTTTGGATTGTTAGATTCACATTGTCCAATTCAATGGGTTTGTTAATTATGCTCAAATAATGACCAAACCTAACTAAGGCCAAACGAACAAAGATAATTGACTATTTGGGACACCACCATCCAAAGAAGGGCTGGATAGCTCAGTTGGTAGACAGAGCGGCTGTACAATATTCAGGAGGTCGCCGGTTCGAATCCCACTACAGTCAATATTTGTTTGTCCACTTTTTAAGGCCAAACATCGTTAGCACCATCCTAACTATGACCCAAATATAGATGGGACAATGGCCATGGTTGGAGTTAGCAAACTTAGGGGGGTTTTTTTATTTATTTTTTTTATGAAAGGGTTTACGAAAAAGAGGCTCAGGCTTCATCTCTATCATCCATATGATGAAAAGTTGTGTTTTTTTTATTGAAGCTCAAGCTCTGTTTTAATTTTTCAAACCAGAGAATCTACATCCAGACCACAGACAAAAGCCGCTATTTTGATACCTGCTATTTTAGAATGGATTCACGAAATGTGGCCTGAGCCTGAGCCTCTGTTTTGTAAACGCCCTCAGTATATCAACTTACTGATGACGGAGCTGCTCCACTTCCAGGAATAGGGGTGCATGGGTCCTGAATCTTTTCATCACTGCTGAGACTAAGAAAGTGACGTTGTTTCGCCTGACCGCCTCTTGTACAAGATCAGATATTTCAAGCGTGTCTGTATCGCTCTGTATAAAAGAACAGAGTCAAGAATTTTGTTACCAGAAAATTAAGAAGATATATTAAAAACGAAGGCTAGCTATTAAATGTGGGTTAACTCTGCTGTGCTTAATGTAAAGGGGAGATGCCATTAAAAAAAAATAATAAAGGCATAATACAGGATTGGTAAAGGTGACAGAACAGCTGGGGTCTGTTCATAATTAGATTTGTAATGGAATAAAACCAAACCCGTGAAATGTTCAGCTCATATCATCATCAGAAAATGTTGAAAACAGTGAAAAACGCTCATGGCATTTTCAAATCCATTCACAGGAGTCGTGATCTCATCCCCAGATCAAAACTGTTTACGGTCTTTAGTTTTACTCATTTTCAGGCTAAATACAGCATTTCATTTTAACGGTATATGTTTCTACCACTACCAGCACCATCTTCATATCCTGAAAGTTATATGTATATCTGTGAACATTTCTGTTTGGGGGTATGTTACGAATCCTGTACTGTACCTTTAGATTCAGTTTCTCCTTTGAGAGACATTTAAAGATAAATTTACGATTCGGAGATCAGATTCCTGAGAGAGAAGACTGACTTACAGTTGCAGAAATGAGCTGTTTGGTTGTCCATGCCTCGGTATCAGGTTTGAAGTGTAAGGACAGCAAGGCAGTCATACCATCCTTCAAACCAGGGATACAGCCAGCCGTGCTAAGCTCCAGCGTCCAGCAATTATCTTCAAAGGATCTCTCGGAGACTCCAGACAGTTCTGTCAACATCTTAGAAGCTGATTCACACCTAAAATAGCAATTAATTTCTGTCAATTAATTGGTCAATTTATGACCGAAAATGAATAAAAAGACAATATTGTAGTCATTGGTCAGGTAATTAGAAAGCATTTTCTAACATTTCAAACTAAATACAAGTACTAAACATCAGCCAAAACAACGGACCTGAAATAAATAAAATGCTTGGAGTTAGGAGGGCCTGACACATTTCAATCCTAGCATGATCTTTCTCAAACGCTAAAAAGAAAGCCTTTGACAAAGATCCTGCTAGGATCAAAATCCATCAGGCCCTCCAAACTCTGAGCATCTCAAACTAAAAACTGTTATGACTACACATTCTTGTCCTAAACTGCTGATAAATAAAACCAACCAGTTTCTCTTTTCCGATTCTTGCTTGCCCTTATGTGATTTCTCTTCAAGCTGTTGTGACAGGTCCTTCGAGGCTTTTTGGGTTTTGGCCAGTAGCATCTGTTGTTCCTTGCGTAAGGATTCTGTGCCTTCTTGAATCCTTGTCATTACCGGTTCGTAATGGCTCAGGAACGACTCAACCGATTCCAACTCTTCTTTCTACAATGCAACAAAGATTTAAAAATCTGATCTAAGAAGTAAAAATAGATAAGCAGTTCAAGAATGATAATAAACAGAGCATTTATAATGCATGCACACAGTATCAGGACAGTACCATTCAAAGGCACAGCTTATTATCCCCTGGTCATTGGGCTACAATAACATTCCTGAAACCATCTCAACTCCCTGGGGAGTATACAGCCCTGACTGCTATAAGCCCATGAAGGCTAATCAAGCACAAAGCCATCTCTACCATCACAGGTACCCACACTTACTCCTTGGTGAAGAGGAGCAATACATGTATGTAACACAGCATCTTGGATGCAAGCACCACTAATCCATGGCTGGATTCAAACCCACACTCTGTATATTGACTATGAGATCTCTTGAATACAACATGCCAGACCACTAGGCCACAGCATCCCACTCGAAATGAAATAAACAGTAATAGAAATCTAACGTTTTCTTTGATATGCACCTGTTTGTCAAAAATCTCCTGGAAGTTCTCTAAGTTGATGCCACTGCCTTTGAAAGGAGCCAGCGCTTCACTGCTTCTAACTCCAATTTCTTGCTCAATTTGAGCTGCCACGTCATTGGTATCCTCTATCGTCCTGTCCAGTGATTCCAACTTGTTGTCAAGAGTTTCTTGACCTGAAGGTAAAGATGTACAAACAAACAAACTGACTTAATAAGAACCAGTCTAACCTATTCTAAACATCTCAATTTGGAGTGATGTGCCTAGTGTGCTATACTCAAGATCTTGTGGTCAATCTACAGATTGTGGGTTCGAATCCAGCTACATTATGCGCTATATGTGCTTGCGTCCTTGGGCAAGATGCTTTGTCACATATTGCTACTCTTCACTCAGGAGTAAATGGGTACCTACCTGTTGGTATAGAGATGGCTTTATGTTATGTCTTTGTGCTCTTAAAGTAGCCAGGGCTGTATACTTCCCAGGGAATTGGGATGGTTTCAGGAATGCTAATATAACCCAATGACCAGATAATAAATAATGTAGGCGGCTTGAGTGGGTTTCCGGATAAGTGTGCCATATATATATCTTAATTAATTAATTAATTAATTAATTATCAAAATATGTGGTACAGTTTCTTGACAAGAAAGCGCCCCAGTCTAATGAGACTGTTTCTCAATGTTTCACAATATAGTGAATTTTGTGGAGAACCCTACATAGATAATAGGTTTGATTCTGAACATACTGAATGGCATCTATTTACTACATAGAATGGTCCAGGATTACATTCAAGGAAACAGTACTTCATGGAAACTTACAATTCTGCACTTGTTTCATGATCATCATCTGAAGATGATCTTGGAGTTCACTAGCTTCTGTCTTGGCATCTTTGAGCTGACGACGAGCCTTCTTAGATTCTTCATCTGTTGATGAAAGAAACAAAGGGAAATCTGAAGACTTACAATGTCCATTTTCAGTGCCTTCAATTATGTGAGACAAGAACATCTGATGATGGCGAGTGTAAATGAATACAATGAATATCTATTACCAGACAAGTCGACCGCGGGAAAACTTGACTCGAGACAAGTCGACCGCAAAGACAACTCGACTCAAACACAAGTCGACTCCATCTCTGCCGATGCGATGCGCGGGTTTGCACGATTATAGCAATGTACAAAATGTATCTGAATCAGTATAAATAACTAAATAAGTGACACTGAAAATTATATTCTCATTGGAAGCAAAAGGCCGCTCGATGGTCTGCAAATAATAGACTAGCAGCGGGCCACACTGCATCAGGTTGGCCATCCAGTGGCTAGCAGGCACACTGTGGCTAGTCAGTCCAGAGCTGTCTCGGAGTCGAGTTGCCTTTGCGGTCGACTTGTCTCGAGTTGAGTTGACCTGTGGTCAACTCGTCTGGTGCCCAATACAATGATGCATTTAATAGCTGGACAGCCAAATGACGCCTGATGGAGACTTGCCATTCATTTTGTGAGATGAATGTCTTCTCAATTTGAGCGACTGACTCAGAAGAACGACAGCTTACCACATGATATGACTGAGGGCCATTCATCCCTAGGAACATTTTCCAGGTAATCCAAGAGGTTGGTCCGACTCTTGAGCTGGATAAACGCAAACTTCAACTTCTTGAATTCATCCTGATCATAAAAGAAATCAAAACCAAAATCTGGGGAATCAAATTTGATTTTAACTTTTGGTTAAAAGATCAAAAGACAAAATCAAGACAAATTCATGGGATATGCTCATTATGCTGATAATATGTATTCAGATAGAATGGAAACCTTCTCAGATTCCAGTCACTACCAGGACCAGGGGTCGATTTCACCAAACTCATCGCAAGTTACTAGTATCAATCGTAGGACTTATGATGCATTGCAGCCCCACATAGGATAGGCCATCTACGATGGATTATCCTTTGTAACTCGAGTTACGATCGCTTTTAGGGGCTTCATGAAATTGACCCCTGTACTAAGGAGTAAGGACCTAGACCTGGGGTCCTTAGGTTCTTAATTAAACAAAGTTACCACAATGTCATGATGAAATGCACCATGTTGACAGGATGCTTAACTCTGAACACCTGTTGCTATTAAACTGAGACTTGTGATCTATGTATTCATCTAACTCCCAGGTTCATTTTAACCTACTACAAAACGACACGCTATGTGAAATTATTATCACCTTGACCAGTTCCGCAGTTAACATAATGTATTGGCAATACACATAATTTAATAACCAATCAGTCAGTCTCGTAAATAGGACCCAAGAGCAGTATTCCAAATCCTGGATTCTAAGCATTACAATATCGATCCTGGGCCCTGTTTACAGGACTACCAATCGATGTTACAAAATCATTTATTTGTTACCAGGCAGTGCATATTTTGCCGGCACTGGTCTCACAGCAAATGGTATTTTGCCTTTCCCTTACTTTGATTGGCCGATTTGTAGTAACTTATTAGAATGTACCTCCAGCAAAATAACCTTCAAAAGAATGACAGTGCCGGCAAAATACTTCCTTGTCAATATGATACATACCATTGCTTGCTGATATTCTATTTTTATATCATGTTGGCCTAATTGTTCCTCATCAGCTTGACAGGAATCTTCCGTCTTTACTTTCTTGGGGAGAATGCTGGCCTGGTCTTTAAGCTCACTCAAAATCCTGATCCGAAACACAAATGGAACATTTGTAAAGCTTCATCATTCATTCGCAAAATCTAGACCCAGTATTGGGGCACTGAACTCCCTTTTTTAAATTTTGGGGTTGATGGTCAGTCTGGACTGACCGTCAACCCCAAAATTAAAAAAGGGGTCTACACTGACCGTCAACCCCAAAATTAAAAAGGGAACCCCGTCAACCCCAAAATTAAAAAAAGGGAGTTCGGTGCCCCAGTAAGGCCTACTGACTACTGAGTACTGGGTCTACGCAAAATCATAAATATTTTAAAATGGCATGCCATGCACATTTTCAGAATAATTATTTTCTAAAGTTAATCCCCCCCCCCACAAATAATTTAAAAAAACAATTCAATTTCAAATGTCAAGTTCAAAACTTTAATAGCTGCAATGATCGTAACCCTAGGTCTGACGTGGGTAAGATCCCAGTCCCCATGTCAGATTTAATCCTAACGTTAGGTCTGACATGGGGACTGGGAATTACGATCATCACAACTAAGAAAATCCACGGAGGTTTTCTACCTCCATGGAAAATTTGACACAAGTTGCAAACAAAACAAAATTAAACTTGACAACTTGACAAAACTATTCAAGATTTAGCCTATTTTTCTAGCCTGCATTAAACAATTTTAACACTGGGGTACCTCGTCTGTCTTTCCAACAAACTCGAACATTCAGAAAATGAAAATCCTCGGCTCTGACTTTCAGTAGATTCCATCATTTCCATGATTATTCAAACTACTGTTTTCAACTTTTTGTTAATGTTTTGAATGTACCGCCTTGATTAATGGGCCTAGCGCAGTTCATTGCTGCGCGAACGTATTTCCATTACTGCATATCCTCATCACGCAGTTGTTGGCAAGTACCAGCGAAATTGAGCAAACCATTTGACAAGCGCCCTCATTTGGCAAAGATTTGACAAGAGCAAGTTGTCAATGCTGGATAATGAAAATAATTACATTTAAGTGAATACTGTACTTTTCTTTTTTAGCCTTTGAGAAAGATCCTGCTGGGATTTAAATATTTTTTTAGGTTCTTTTCATATCGTTTAAAACATCCGGGCATATACTGGATCATCATAAATTTTGAGAAATGCCCACATCTCTAAAACTAAAAGGGAGTCCGGGAAAAATAACTGCTTCCAAGTTAAATAAAGGCATAAATTAATGCATAAATCTTTTGAAATAAGAGGCCTCACTTTAGATTTTCAGAGTAATGGCAATATGTGATTTGAAGTTCTAAGGAAAGAGAGGTTTTAGATCAATCCGATTGCCACGGATTGAACTTAAAGGGAGCATTATAGGATTTGCAAGGCCTCCAAAAGGAGGTTTGAGGCAGAAAATGGACTCAACAGTTCGTAAACAGTGCAAACTGTCATCATGGGAAATCTTGGTTCATCAGATGTTGGGATTTTCAAGGAAATCAAGATTTAGTATCTTTTCCAAAGATAGTTCGTCCTAAAGATTTTTGGAACAAACATTAAGTAAACTATTCTTCATGTTTTATAAGAAAATCGAGTCTGGTTTTCGCTATTTTCTCGTGACTCAGATGTCCAATTGAGTTCAAATTTTCACAGGTTTATTATTTCATGTACATGTTTGATCAGACAAAGTATGAGTGCAGTCCTGTGACCTTTACTAATCATGTATTAACATGAGGCATGGGTTCCCTGCTATGCGAGTTAAAGACTCAGAAAAAGGGAAACTAAGTCATTCAAATCAAAAAGACATAATACACTTACAAAGTTTTAACCAGAAAAATAAAGAAATCCAAAAGTCAGTTCTTATGGTTGGTAGATTTGACTCAGGGCATGATTTATTGAAGCAAATTAATCATTTATAATTGTAATAACTAGAGCTGGTAAACGGTGAAGTATTGACAGTTAACTTAGTATTTTATTCCGAAATTTCACCACCACTGTCAATTATCAATAAAATTTCCACTAATTTTTACAATTTTCATACACATTGTTTTAAAGGTAGTATCACACTTTGGTAAGAAACCAAAACAGAAATGTTTACAGATTTATGTATAACTTACAGGGTATGAAGATGGTGGTGGTAGAAACATACCGTTAAAATTGTTCCGCCTGAAATGGTGTACTTATCCAGAAATTAGTAAAACAACGACCAAAAATCTTTTTGATCTTTTAAAAGATCAAAAATAAAAGAGAAAAGACTTAAGAAATAATGTGGCTGTTTTTCACTGTTTCCTCAAAAAGTGGGTACCAAAAAATGTTCACAGATGACTGTTACTGTATCTGTCTTGATACTTTTGCCCATGAATCTGCATTTCTTTGAAAAAAAAAAATTTCAGGTGGAAAGATTTAAACAGTATGTTTCTATACCACCACCATCTTCATACTCTGTAAGTTATACGTAAACAAAGTAAGATACTATCATACTACCTTTAAGCGATTTTACAGTTTGCTCTCAAATAAAAAAAAGAAGATAAAAAAAACTTGTTTGATAAAGAACAAAGAACACTATTATAGAACTTCCCTTTAAGTTTTCGAAATCTCAAATTTCCAAGGTAATTTTCTGTTAGTGTTTCTTGGATTTGCTCTAGACTCAAACAGAAGTTATTTAGCTAGTCCCAATGACATTGTCATTTAGCCTACTATCCCAGTATTTACAACTAAAAATTTCCATATTTACTCCACAATGTTCCTGTTTCATTTTGTTTCTAAAAGTGTGTCAATATAATACCAGGGGTCGATTTCAGGAAGCCCTATGATCGATCGTTACTCGAGCTTTGAAGGATAACCAATCGTACCCTATGAAGGGCTACAATGCATCATAAGTAATACGATTGTTCTTAAGTTACGAAGAGTTTGGTGAAATCGACCCCAGTTTTTTTTGTTTCTTTGAATGGCTCAATATAATTTCACACCATTTCTGCTGCTACCGACCATGATGTCCCTTAAGTCGAGGGGTCTCTAACCAACTCTATGACTTCTCACATCCTCTCTGATTTTCTAGACTTTGATTCCCGATCCTTGTAATAGCTACGATCCCCATGCTTGGATCTTCTTTGCTGGTGATCATCATCACGACCGTAGTCATCTCGTCCTCTTTGAGCCTTTCGACTTCTTTCAGACTCATCGTCATCGTATCTCCTCTCTCTCTTAATCTCAACGTGGCTTCTCTGTCTATTTCTGTGATGAGAGTCGTGCATCTTTGAACCCCGAACCCTGACCTCATCATCGCTACTAGAATCTTGTCTCCTCTTCCTGTCCCTCATATGAGCATCTCGCTCTCCACCGTTCTGTCTCTTTTTCTCCTTGCGATGATGATGATGTCTTTCATCTGAGCTTTCTTCACTGCTGGAATCATCGTCGCTTTCTTCAACTTTCCTCTGTTTCTTGTGCTTCTTGTGTCGTCTCTTGGATTCGTCTTCAGATGAACTGCTCTCCTCGTGTCTCCGTTTCTTGTGGCTTGTCTTCTTGTGGATGGAACCAGAGTGCTTCCTTTCCATGCGGTTTAGTTTCCTATCCAGTAAAAAAGATATTATCTACGATCAGTGATTGCAATCATGTGGAAATGGCAAAAATGATCGTCAAAAAATCTTAATATCCCTTCCAGGCCTTGCGCTAACTTTTTTACGGCTAGCACACCGGGCCAGCTTACTGCAGATTTTACTTTTACTTTTTTTTTACTAGCCCACTGGGCAACCAAGGAAGTGAGTCTAGCTATCCCAGAACAGTTTTGCTATGATGTACGACAAGCTAGTACTATTTCGAGTCCTGCCTTTCCTAAAAAGCAACACAAACATCTTGCCCCATAAAATAATTCCTATACCGCAGAAACAGAGTCAAATACAACCTTATCTAACCATTACAAAACAAAAGTAAACACATAAGGCCTGATGTGTGATGAGATTTCAATCAAGATCAACATTTCGACGAGGTTTGTAACATTTGCAGCATTAAAGATCTTGAATTCAATCATCCAATCAATTACATCATGAATGTTTTATGACAGCTACCTCTCTGTATGAATATATAAACGTGGAGCGTGTCACCTTTTAGTTTTATCTTGATGTTTGCAAAGTATATTGCTCATGGTTATTGCATTGGGTTTGAGAGCCTAACGTGTTTTGATCCTCGCAGGATCTTCATTGATTGCTTATGGTTATTGTTTGTTCACTTCATACCCCTGAATCTTTCGGAACTATCTCTCTCATCAAGTATACACATGTTCCACTGTCTCCACATTGGAGGCTTTCAACTAATTTTTATGGAAATACAGTCGAATCTCGTTATAACAAACTCCTGTTCTTAGAGTCTGTGTTCCTTCAATTCTCATGTTTTCTTTATAGTTTTTTTTTTAACTCCTTTTACAACAAAATCCTTTTATAACAAAGTAACTTATCTGGTCACTGTGATATTGTTATAACGAATTTGACTGTAGTTTTATGAAAACAAATGACTTACTTTAGGAGTTTCTTCTTTTGCTTTTTTGTCAGTGAGTTTAGGAAGGCTTCCTCATCTGGGGGTCCATCGTCTGAATCATCATCTCCTACTAAATCCTGTCAACAAAAATAAACAAGCCAACAATCAGAACAAAGTCCTCTCAACATTAAGAAATAATCTAAAATCCATGACATCAAAAATCATATGCGACAGCTCGGCGGTTGCGGAACATGGGACATACCCCAGACTGGGACAGAATCACATGTGTGGACAGAGACCACTATTGGTTCACCCGATGGGTCAAGGAGGCCATCCAGATCCGTCTCCACCCCAGCAACATCAACAGAGACAACGGCATCAAAATCCCTGAGACGTGGACCCGTGCTGTGAGACAGCATGCCGTTCGTGCAGTGGCACGGGCCAATCGTCCCGTATCAAGCCAAATCACAGTACAACACCATGCACCTTGGATCTTCTGAATCCAGTTATAAGGAGCACGGACGTGACCACTGCCATCGTCTGACGAAGTATTGCAATTTGCATGCGAAATGTCGCGATCTCAACCATTGACCACATCGTGTGACAACAGCTTGTACATTTTATTAAAAGTCCTACTTCACAAACCCAAAATCTTTCTAAATTCATTTCCTGGGAAGAATAAGAAAAATCTCTTTCTTTTATTCCTTTCAACAAACCACAATCGGCATGATATTGTACTGAAGAGTTTCAGGACTTACCCTGCTGAAGTTTGTGTCCTCAATGCTTCTACCAAGCACACTCTGCTTGAATGCATAACCATCACGTCGCATGTCTTCTACCAGCTGGTCTTGGTTGGTGGCCCCCGAGGATGGTTTGTCTGGCTCCGAAGACTTGTACAATGGACACTAGAAAATAAAAAAAGGCCAAAATGCTTTTAAATTTGAATTTAATTTCTATGCCAGTTTGGAGGTAGCCTTGGTCAAGGTGAAGAAAGAAGAAGGCCAAAAAGTAGTGAAGGCTTGCTGCAGCTCACCACAAAAATCGTCCAACAGTAATTTCAGAAACATACGATACCTCGTTGTGTGATATAACAGTCGTCTCTAAAGGATCGCTATTCTTACATTAATAAAACATGAATTATGCATGTTTACTTTGCTGTAACTGGACACCGTGCACACATTGCCCACCTCCACATTTCAAATTCGCATATGAGGTCTCCGCAAGAAATCCGGCGTAAAAGTAAAGAAACACATATTACAGGTATGCAACTTGGACTTCACAAAAAAAGAGGAAATACCAATCTTCACTACATTTTGTACAGTTAGTGTTTTTCACTTTTCAATGGCCTAAGTGAAAAAAGAGGAAATCTGCTGATCCGAGGAAAAGTTGCATGCCTGATATTAGCGGTCATGGATGAGTGAACCACATCGTTCATTCTGGTTCAGCTGATTTGCATATTTCTCAGACTGCGCAAGGTCGCTATTCACCTGGATATGTGCATAATATTATACGCATCACACAGGCAACGATCGTGTGGCTGGAGCTGCGAACTAAAGCACGCAGTACGACTAATGACGAATGCCTTGACCAAGGCTAGTTTGGAGTTAGCACCTGAACCTGAAGGCTATACGGAATTAAAGGAAATGTACTCCTAAACCATGTCTGGATAGGTCCTTACCTCTCTGTCAGTAGGGATATGACCCATCTCGTTGCATTTCACACATCTCACGTTCCGCACAATGCCAGTATCATCTTGGCTGGATCCACTAGGTGTGGCATCTTTAGCAGCAATGGGTCTCTTCCATTCCAGCTTTCCATCGGTGCTCTTCTCTGATTCCTTCTGGTAGGCCTTGGGCGCTTCGTAGATGAATGTCAAGCCGTGCTTCACTCGCTCATCTCCCATCAACTGCCTTCATATTGAAAATAAACCAAATCATATTTAAAGGTACAGTACAGGATTGGTAACATACTCAAGCAGAAATATTCACAGATTTACATATAACTTTCAGGGTATGAAGATGGTGCTGGTAGAAACATACTGTTAAATGTTTTTCTGCCTGAAATGGTGTGTTTATCCAGTAATTACTAAAGCAAAGACCTCGGGGTAAGATCAAAACCATTCTTTATGTTTTATAAGAAAAACTGAGTCGGGTTTTTGCTATTTTCACATGACTCAGATATCTAATTGAACTCAAATTTTGACAGGGTTATCATTTCATGTACATGCTGGATCAGAGTTTTGTGAGACAAATTGTAAGTGCTGTTCTGTGGCCTAATACCAATCATGTATTAAACTATTATACCTTTAAAGGTAATATCATACTTTGGTTTTTGTCAAAGAAAAGCAGATTCATGGGCAAAAATATCAAGGAAGATACAGTAACAGTCATCTGTGAAACTTTCAGCCCCATACATTGCCCACTTTTTTAGAAAACAGTGAAAACGACCAAGGTATTTCTTAAGTCTTTTCTCTTTTATTTTTGAGCTTTAAAAGATCAAAAATAATTTTGGTAGCTGGTTTTTACTCTTTTCTGGATAAATACAGCATTTCAGGCAGACACATTTTAACGGTATATGTTTCAACCATCACCATCTTCATACCATGTAAGTTATACTAGGTAAATCTGTGAAGATTTCTGTTTCGGTATATATGCTACCAAAGTATGATAATACCTTTAAGACAAATTGATTCATCATGTTATATACCGGTATGTACTTTGCTCCTGGTTGGAGAATTAAACAATCGCAGTAATTTCTCTCACTGAAGGATATCATCTTTTGCCAGCTATGTGTATCTGCTATAGAAATCTTGGAAATTTCTTTAGCAGAGGCTAGGAATAAGGAGGGGGACCTCACCTGTTGTTGTAGTGGTCTTGGTCTCTCTCATACTCGGAGCGTAGATTGTCTTGCTTTTGAGTCTCCTCTTTCACACGTTGTTCCGCAAGCCAAACCTAAACATAAGAAATGTAGTCAAAGGAAAGAACAGTTAATTTTAATAATGTAACAAATTAAAAGATGAGTAATACATATACTGCTCAGTCATTTCATGAATCATAGTAACACCTAGTCCAAGTAAATTGGACCCTTAAAATCGCCTTCCTCAACATTTGGACATGATCTGGTGATATGATCATTAGCCTTGGCCTTGCTCCGTCAAGGTGACATGGAAGGCCTAGCCCTAGGCTAAGTCAATGATAATGTCACCCTGACGGATCAAGTGTTACAGCGATTGTTAAGTTTAGGACCCCTTGTCATGCCTGTGTTTTATCACACGCCAAAACCACCGTGAATACGTTACGATGCGAATGCTGCGCATGATAAAAACATATGATGCAATAAAGCAAGGGTCCCAAACTTTACAAACGCCAGAGTTATGATCATCGCTAGGCCCCTACTTACTTTTTGTTAGTCGGATACAAACTAATTCAGTCAAACTTATGCTAGATTTGACTACAGAAATTTATACTTAATTTCTACTACTATTAGGGCCTACTTACTAGTACTAAAATACATGGAGAAATATTCCTGTAGAGTGTAGTGTATAATTAACTGCCAATGCCATTGCATTGGCCATTGTGGGGGATTGTGCGTTGACGGGATCCCGAAACACATTGATTTTTTTGGCTCTAAACTAACTTCTAACGTTACTTCTCAAAAATAATACTTTTGACTTTCAGCAAATGTTCCTGGGTCCTTAAAAGCCTAGATTGAAGAAATTTGTGCAACATTTCAGTGTAAAAATGCAATTTTTTTAACATGCTTCTTGCAAACTTGAAAACAGCCCGTCTAATCGCGTGAGGACATTTTGTCTGGTCTGGTTAGTCTAGTGCCCAGACTCAACAGATCAAGAGTCTTCAAAATGTCAGAAGGCCATTTCCCACGTCACTTGACAAATCTCGGGGGTGGAAACCAGACTGTTCTCGTCTGCGGCCGTCCGTGCGGCCGTGAAATGTTCCAGGTCTTCGTTACTGTTTTTACCTCATAATTTCCCTCAAAAATCAAAGCCCTGCCCTCTTTCCACAAACTAACTTTGCTAATAATGTAGACGAGGACATCACCATTCCACCAAGGTATATTTAGGTAAGTAACTTTCAAAAAGTAGTTTCCTTTCCTTTATTTATAGTCGATTCATGCATCATGCATGAGGTCGAGAATCAATCATTTTTAAGAATGTTTTACGGTGGGTTTTTAAAAGTGTGTACTTACCCTTTTTATGTTTGCAAATGACGAGGGATGGAAGAACTTCTTGCACATAAAATTTGCGAAAGACTTTCCCATCTTGATTCTGGAATTTGACTAATTTTACTGAACTTTCTAGCAACGAAACGAAATTTCGACGCTTCGCTGAAAATAATTGACACAGCTTTTAGTTATAGCGCCCTCTTTCGATTGGTAATCATTTTGGCGTGTCATGTGAAAAATGTCGTCGGACCTATACATACCCGAAAAAGGGGGATTTTATGAAATATTTCAGACTTTAAGTTGCAAAAAATATCCTTTTTGTCAAGAATTTATAAGTATTAAATCAACAAGAACTTAATCTGAATAAATTATTCCCATTATGAGCTATTTATAATAGGAAAATAAGGTTTCACTTGTTTACGTTTTTAATTTCCTACCTCCACTGAAGTGGAATATCCCAAAATATTAATGACGTAAACATAAACATTACGATTGTGAAAATGGAAGGAATCGGAGAAGGAAGCGCCGATAAATCTCTAAAAAGCAACTTATCTGACGCCGAAATGAGGGAATTTGAACGGCAAGCCGAAGTTCGATTGAGAGAGAAAAAGTTGAGAGAGCTGTTTGGTCCTCTTGAAGGATTTATCATGTCGGTACAGAGCCTCATTGTGTGGGAAAAACCAAGTCGTAGCGCTGTGATGTTATTGTGTGTGAATGGTTTGTTTTGGTAAGTGTCAAAAGTTGTAAATTATTCCCACGAACATCATATTCATAACGACTGAGCTCTGAATTATTCAATTAAGGAAACGGACAATAATTTGCATATTTGGAGCAAGAGGGTGTAGAGTTCACGAGACTACACATTTTGCTTGTTGTTCACTTCATCCCTGAGATGTCATTCAAATTTTCAAAGTATTTTGTAAACAATTTTGTTAAAAAAATTAAACGTTATTTCTTAGTCCAGTGTCAGTGTCACTGTCAGATTCTTGTTATTTCCACATGATACAAATGAATGGTAACTGATCATCATTAATTTTATTTCTGATGTTAAGCGTTGATTGTCAGCAGAACTCTCTCTAATGAGTTCTATTGCCTGGTGTTCTCCATAAAGGAATCCCCCATAAAGAAACCTACAGTGCAGATATGGTGAAAAACAAAGCCAAACAAAACAAAACATGACCTAGGTATTGAACGTACAGTATTTCTAAACAAAAGTCAATGCATATCATTGGTTGGTTCCACACAGGTTGGCTGTTAGCACCACTTATCGTGTCATCTTCCTGGCAGCCGTCTCGTGCATCATCTTGGTTTCTATGGAAACAATACGTACTAAAGTATGGCCAGAGATAAGAGGTATTATCATAGAATTATTGGAAATGATGTAATTTCTTATCTACATTGTTGATCTATTTGACCTCTGTGGTCAGTCAGTCACTTCTAAATAAATATGTTTGTTTTAGTTTGATAATTTTACAGATGTTGAAATCAAATCAGTCTGAAGCAAGTAAGGCTGCAGTTTGTAACCGATTACCCGAGTAACCGACCGTCCGTTCAGGTACCCGGGTACATTTTTGCGGTTAGGTTAATCAAAGTGTATTTTTTTTATGGGCCTTTTCTTTTTTAAACATAAGTGCTTCTGGAGTTCACCAAGAAAAAAATAGCAAAATAGGGTTATTGAGCACAAAACCACGATCTTTTGAAGATTGACAAGCCGGCTAATACAAAGCAGAAGCCAGACATTTTCCAATCTCCCCTTCTTCCGGACGTGGACATGGCCTTTGTGGACACATCCTTTGTGTAGCCAACAGTTTCCATTCACCAGACGGCATCATATTACAGCCCAAAACATCAGAGGATTATCAGGGGAGCCGACAGCTATTCAACTTCATTCTTGAGAGGCTGACTGAGTTTTTTTTAAGTACAACGGGATTTTCTTTTTCAGGGGATCGTGATTTTCTGCCGGGGAATTTTTTAGAGGGTATTTTTTAAAGGATTGGTATCTTTTCAAGATTGCAAAATAAAGGCAGGGTTTTGTTTCTTTCGGGAGATTGGGAATTTTCTTGGGTACCAGCCTTTTATTTCTCCAGAGGATTGGGATATTTCGGGGAATCATGATTTTTTCGAGGTTGGTAATGGTTTTTTTTAGGAGTTTTTAGACACTTTGTATTTCTGTGGAGGTAAGAACTTTAAATGGGGTATGGTCAATGTTTTTTTTTGGGGGGGGAGGGGTTGTGATTTTTCCCCCAGGGATCTGTATTTTTTCAGGGATTGGTATTTTTAAGGGATTGAATTTACATGATGACACTTTTCTTGGGGATGAAGATTTATGAAGGAGCTTGGCTGGCATGCAAGGATTTTTCAGTAGATCGTGATCATCGTGATTTTGTCAAGGGATCTTTTTTTTCAGGGGATTGCCGATTTGTTTAAATTGGTGGTTTTTCCCCACTCAGGAGATAGGCTCTCGATTCTCCAGGGATTATCAACTCAAGTTGGACCAGAGCCAATGGGGCTGGGCGTGTGAAATAAACACATGAAACCACACAGTCACACTATGAACAGTGATTGGTTTGATCTGTGCATGGGCTGTCAATGATGTTGGCCGTGGGCCAATCAGCTTGGAGCAAGGGCGGGGTGAATGTTGCCACCGGCAAGATCAAAAAACTTTATTCAGCAGTTATCTGGAAAGTACTTTGGAAGGGCTGAATGAGGACAAATAAGGGTTGGACAACAGAATAAGCACGTGTCAAGCAGAGTACCTTTGCATCATGTCATTGGCTAGTTTTTGCATGGGCTGTCAATGAAGTAGGCCGGAGACTTGGTTAGTTCTCGGCGCTTGTTCTCAGTGAATTTCATAAGCAGAAAAAAATCAGTACCTATGACCGTAGAGCTACAATAACAGACTGCGTTGTGTCATTGTGTGGAGGTATTTTTACATGATCCGTTATTGATGTAGGGCCAACCTTTTTGTTTGTTCTACCGCCTTATAATTCACGATGTCTGACTGATTTTTGCCATTCATTGTCCTGACAAAAAATGTTATCAGCCGACTTCCTCAAAGATCGAAACTGACTATTTCTTTGTTTTGTTTTGTTATACGGGTAATCGTAACCGTAACCGAAAAACCAGACGGGTAATCGGTTACAAAATTATCCGCAAACTTACAGCCCTAGAAGCAAGTGACATAATTATATGCCATTCTGTACTCCGGTTGATTGTCCTGTCACAAACTAACAAGTAACATAAAAATGGTTTATTTGGGTGAGCACAAGTAAAGATATTAAGCAAATCTGGTTTAATTTTCAAGTATATAACTTTTTGTTATCTCTTCCTTCCATTGTTTCCACAGTCCATCGGCCAGATGAACAAGATGAGGGGTGAGTGGGCATTTTTTGAAAAAACAAACAAAACACACCCCCCACAAACAAACAGACTTGAACAAACCCTGATGTCTTACAAGAATGTAATTCTTACTGCAGAAACATTGTTTTTGTTCTAGATAACATTGTTCCAGAAGTGTTAATGTTTGTTGTTCTATTTTTTAGGGAGCTAGGCCTTACTCAATGTGTCTTTATGTGATTCAACTTTTTTTTAGGCCGTGTCCGAAACGGGCTTTCAGAGCCACGGCTAGGTCTATTTTCTTGGTGTCTCCGCATATTTCTAATGGAGTGAAGACTTAGACCTAACTCTAGGCAAACTCTAGACAACAGATTTGGATGCAGCCTAATTTCTATGCAACAATCTTTTTCATTGTGCACACTGCAGCGACTTTACTCTAATTGGGGCTGATGCTATAGTACTGGTACAAGTTATAGTTTTTACACTGTAAAATGTTTTGCATATCTGCATTTGATTACAGCTGGACTGCTGTACATCCACAACTGCTAAGTCTTCCAGAGCTGTGCGAGAACATAGCAAAGTTGTGGGTTACCATGGAAAGGCTGAATACCAGGATATGGGACCTACGAAGAGATCACCCTTCAAAGGTATGAGTTTTTATACTCTATAGCTTTATAAGTCATGCTATTATATTAAATCTAGATTATTCACTCATTTGCCTATTTTCAGATTACCCACCTGTTCACTTGAAAGAATCTCCAAAGATTTATTAATTCTTATCTTTTTATCAAAGCCCAAACAATTTTTCTTCAGAGAACGAATTTACATGTTGCGTATTGTATTCTAATAAAAATGTATAAATAACACTTTTGCTTTTGCAGTTTTGCTTGTATACATCCAGCCTCTGCCTGTTTTTAGCAGCCATTGGACATTACATCTCTGGAGTTCTTATTTCCTACTTTATCGGTAAGTTATTGGTATACATTGGCTGTGACTGTTTCATGATGCACTATGGCTGACAACTGGTCATGTGCATTCAAGTCTCTATTGAAGAAATCTTTCAATTGAATATTGTTTTATCCTTAAAAATGTATGATTTTCACATATTTTCACATTATTCAACTGTCAGCGAGAAGACACTTTTGAAGCTTACCTCTTTTTTATTTGGCCTAAACTTTCCTAGATTTACTTCCCCTTTAATTACAGACTTTCAAGAGCTATCAGAACTAGACCATCTAATAAAGTGATGATGTAACAGTGTGATGAATCATTAATTTGAGTTTTATTTGTGTTGTTTCTCTAGTTTCCGGACTTCTGCTGTGGCCAGCACTGGAGTTTCATAATATTAGTGGGAATTTGTACCGTCGCATTGAACCATTTCTACAGCAACTGGATCACAGTATTGACAGCCCACAAAGGGAAAAGAGGATCAGATGTAAGGAGTTTGTTGATCAAAGTCTGGATTTTTACTTAAATTAATGCTCATACTTTTATATGTATGCCAATGATGCAACTGGCCACTTCCACAAAATCTGAAAATAACTTGCTGTGTTATAGCTAGAGTCATTTATGCACTGAGTATAGACACATATCATGATCCAAGGAAGTGTCACAGAAGACTAAGTGTATATCAATAAAGGAGACTTGAAAATAAATTGTAAAATTCAAGGGATTTGAAGGGAAAAATCGGAATTGGGGTGAAAATAGGAGAAGAAAATCTGATTTCAGATTAAAACAGTCCTTGAATTTGGTTCTGAAAGGGGCAAGGGAAATCAATCATAATGTCTATGGAAACATTTGAAGGGGGCCCCCAAGGCCAAGAACCAGGGCAACAAAGTTGAAAAGTTGCATCTCTGTTATGCATTTACACTTCATACTGAGGATAATATTGCACATGTGTGTCAAACATAGTACAAACATCTCTTTGTTTCTTTTCTGTGGATTGCGAATACTGTACTGCAATTCATTGTAATTGATACCTACCTTGAAAACGTTTATTTGATCCAGCTCGGAAGAGAACGCAGTCCAAATCAAGTACTTCTGCTGATACCAGCGACAGTGATTTGGATGAATTCTGTCCGACACCTGGGCCGATGGTTGATGCAGCACTTGCTCATGCTGCTACTGTAGGACACTCGAGGAAGTCCGACACTGGGACATCAGCTGGGCTGTTTGGTGGTCTCTCCAAAGGCCTGTCATTGGAGCTCAACACTGATGATGGTAAGGGATGAATAGTTACGACTTTGGTGTTTTGGTCCACATTCGGAGAGCCCTCAGCAGCTGTTGTAGAGTGAATGTGGCCTGAAATATCTGGTGGATGTCAAGAATTAGTCATACAAAACTGTCCCATAATCTCAGTAATCTCTTCAATTGAAAGTAATGCAACTTTATCTCTTGGGTTTTCCTCAAATTTAGTATAAAATGGTTTTCATCACAAGTATATTAGACATAGACAATTCAATAATGTTCGCCCTCCCTCAAGATCACACTCTCTGCTCACTTACTTTCGAGTCTGGTTTTTGACTAATTTGTTTGGTCCACATTTTCCTTTGTTCTTGTCTTCATTTTGTAGAATTCACCGATACCGAGCTGCCTAGCTACATGGGTGGAATCTCACAAGTCCCATCCTACGACAACACAGCTTGGGATCAAAGCGCTGATGAACTAGAAATAGATTTACCTTATGATGACCACCCACCTGTTCCTGGCAAGTTGGAGGAACCGAAGGTCGGACCGGAGGCAGAAACGACCGGACCACCTGACACCATGCAGTTTGTCTCGTCGCATTTCCACGATACAAACGAGATGGGTAATGAAGAGGTGATGGCAGGTAATATGGAGTTCCCTGATGTGGATGTGGACGGGAAGCCATTACAGCGTGGCTCTAGTAAGCAGCAAGCAACAGCAGAAGAGCCCCTAGGCCTACTGCCACCTGCTGCTGCAAAACTCCTCTCACAGACTGTCACGTCTTTGATGACCGACGCTCTAATAACCCAATTACAAGACATGAGCTCTCAGGATGACACCCACTCCTCAACTTCAGAACCATCTCAACTATCACAACGTCAACAACTTCCAACGTCTCAGGAATCTACCAGGAAAGAAACGGGAGCACAGGCCTCGACGGATTGTGATTCAGCAGACTTTGAGATGTTGGACAGGGCAGAGTTGGAGCAGACAGAAGGAGGGAGGGTCCCGGGAGAAGAGAAGAAAGACGAAGTCAAGCCAAGAAGTGGTTATGGTATTGGCTTCTTAACATCTTGGCTCAGCAGGAAAAAGTAAGCAATATTATAGATTTTGAATTGGTATTGAATCTTTCCTGCCTCATGAGAATGTACAACAAGTGCCCCCTCCTCACCACCCTTATCTATTCCCGGAGTGGATCTCATTAAAGTACAAAAAATACTTGTTTGAACTGAATGGTTAATAATACCAACCCCTTAATAGTACAAATAAATATTTACATTCGCCCAATGATTGCTTTTTTTAAAGTAAATTTCAGTCGTGGTTAATTTTTACGGTGAGAAGCTAATTACGGAAAACAAATGTATCAACGAAATTTTTTTTACAGTGTTTATGGTATTTACCCTTTTTAACGTCATGAATAGTATATTTACATGCAAGTGGTACTCTGTCAGTTTGGCTTTGTTTAAAATAAACGTCATTTATAAAGCATCATTTGTGAATATTTGTTTCGCAGTAAGATAATGTACTGGTTACTACTGTAGGATATTAGGCGGTTGTTAAGTTTATGTCCTAATATGGTGGTTAATTTTTCCCTCAACTGAAATGAATGCCTTCAATATGACTGAAGTGGTATCAATGTATTATACACCTTTTCTTACATACATTTATGGTTTGCGGTTAATACTTTTTCTATAAAACATTAAGACTAATCAACACCTTTCCCTAAACATGTTACATGGAAGTGCTGCATAACAGAAATATACTTGTTGAATTTACACCAAGTGCTTTGTTAACTTACTAAAAAGATGAACCTAATTTGAAGAAAAAAACAATGTGGCAATTTTATCAAATAAAAATACTACTAATGAAATATATACTTTCTCTCAAAATATAAAATAAAAACATAATTCAGGTCATTTTCTAGTTTGTTGGTGAGCCAGTTTGCAGCAGATCATTATTGCTATATACATGTAAATGTTTTATGTTATTCCAGAATATTGTTTTCAATAAATTTTACTTGGTATCCTGAGGATTTAGAAACACAAACTGTAGTAGTATTTGAAAATACACGTATTTAGAAATACATTCATTTGAAGGATGCAGGAACGCCTGCCTATGTGAGTAATATGTGGTATTAAACAGGGATGAGATTTCTCAGATTAAAGTCTGATTTCAGACTTTTGTGTTTTGGATTTCAGACTTTTTTCCTCACAGGCTGTGTACAAAAGTATAGGAGATTCTAAATTTCAGACTTTTTATGCTCCCTGTCAGCTGTTTTCAGACATTTTTATCATTGGTCAATCTCATCCCTGATTAAAGGGGGCAGCAAAACTAACAAAATCTTACAAAATAAAAGAACAATAATACCTGTTACAGTATTAATGATCTCATTGTAATTGTTGCATATCAGAAGGTGACTATTTATATTATATTTGAATGTTTATTTTTTAGAAATTTATGTTGATTTTATGTATACCTGTTGGTGCAAGCTTTGCTCTGTTTGACTTAATTTGCTTTTCTTCAAATAGTTTGATATTCGGGGCGAATATTTTCATTTACAATTACATGTACATTTATATCAAACATTTTCAGTTTTCATTATTTAGAGCCTATTTTGAATTGGTACGGCCGTATGTTACGACCGTATAATGGTTGTAATATGTATATACATGTATATATATACCGGATATGTAAAGTTGTCGGAATCATATCAAATGTTTTATTTAGAGAAATCAGTACAAAGTTTAACTATCACAGAATTACATGTAAATTGGGTGATTCAAGATGTACTGATTTCACATGCTTTAAATTTTATTGTAAGGCAAATTACCTCTGTGAATGGTTAACTAAACAAGTCAAGAAACAAATTGTGGACTACTTGAAGTGAGGAATTTGTGATGTGTTTCGCAATAAAGAAATTGAAAAGAAACAAGAAAGATATCATGTTTTCACATTTATGAATTGGAATTATTAAATCAGTGGTTTCCAAACGGTACTTTAAATCCATATAATTATTGGAATTTCACATTTGGTGTTGTCTCATTCACTTATGTATGTTAACAAGATAACACCAGAGTCCCATTGGATTTGATGCAGGAATATGAGTCGGTCTTCTCACTCACAGTTTAAACACGCAATGATTTCAATATTTATCCCACATCAAAGCATTCCTCATACAGGAATGATAAATTAATAGATAACATGTTCCAAACAGGTACATACATTGCACATGTCCTGTAAGGTGCTGCAGTATAGGAGGTGTGGCCTTCTGGGGTCAATTTCATGAAGAACTGCTAAATAAAACAAACTATTAAAGATTCCATTCGATATTTATGGTCAGTGAACAAGAGCCAAAGAACAATCACAAGCGATACACAACACACGGGAATTTGGTTGTTAATACTGTTATTTTTAAGACGGACATTTCACGGTTAGCAAATTTTTGTGCTAAGCACACGTGAAATTGGCCCCTGATCTCGCAATTTCAGGAGTAAAATGGCTGCTGCTAAAAAAACACATGTACAAATTGAATGAGAGTTGAATTTACATGTAAATGTACATGTACAATCTTCTTTACCATAAAGAACATTTTTGTTCCTGTTGTCCTTTCCACTTACAACCAGACTATGCTGTAAGTATTCAGATAGCCTATCCCGTAAGGCTCTTCTCTTCTCAGGTTCTCAGGCATGCAAGTTGGGCAGTTGGGCTTTACAAAAAAATTACAGCCTCAAGATACAGTGTTTTTCACTTTTCAGTGACATAGGTGAAGTGAAAAAAGAAAAAGAAAATCAGCCGATCCAAGGAAAAGTTGCATGCCTGTGTTCTGGAGGGACATACAATAAAAATGCACACATCATCAAACTACGGTACGCAGACAAAAAGACACATGTACTCCAGTGATACGCTTCCCTCAACTGAATGTTTTATTTGAATATTCAATACCAAGTATTGTTTTTCCAGTTCCTTATATTAATCTCAAATTTCTTCAGGGTAAGCGCAGCATCCCATGTACAGTCGGCCAGGAGAATATTGTGTTGAGTGGATTCCTTGGAGTGTTGTTGCGGATTTATTATTCCCAGTTTGTAGAATTATTCCTGTAAGTAGTCAAAAGTATAGCATCTATGTTTCCTTCATTTCACGAAGACGGCGGACAGCGCTTCGGACTGTGGCTGCGGCAGTTGTGCTGTGGATGGAAGAGAAAAGACAGAAAACAAAAAATAATAATAAATATATTAAAATCAACAAAAAACATTTGCACAAAGAAACAGAGTACAAAATGTGGCTTAACCAAATGTCAGGCCAGCAATTAAGGAAAAGCAGCGACAGTTCACAAAATCCATTGTCTGGAAGAATTCATGTACCGGTAATCATTTCTGTATATTACAAATAATCGCACATGATCAGAAAGTATACAATTGAGAGTTAAATGAGGTCAAGAATTTACAAACATAAACCTGAAACGTCTGGATTGATACCAGTAGTACAAGTGCGCTAATCAACCTTATGAAGGGGTGTCCCTACAATGTATGTATCCATGTGTCACATTGCCCAAGAGAAACCATCAGAAATAGATCTAAATGTGATATTTACAGGGCTGTGATTGAACTTGCATAAAAAACCTGAAAACATAGCCCAAAATAATGAAAATCATACATTTCCTATACTTTTGTACAGGCAAAGTGAGGCCAAAAAACTGACATCAGGATTTTTCCTAAAAAATTACATTCCTGTATTTATCAGGTGATAACCACAGGTTTGCTGGTAAATTGAGTTCAGTTTTTAACCTACCTGTAGACCCATGCACCGCCAGCAACAACCTTGCGGCAAGCCTTGCAGCTCCAGATTCCAACACACTTCCTCCTCATTGCTTCCTGTTCAAACAAAATAAATGGTCCACATCTCAAAACAAGTGTTTGAAATATTTAAACTTTGGTTCCATTAAATAGCTGACAAGTAGCTGTTCCTGTAAAAGCCTTTACAAATTATCACATCTTTTACAATAATACAGGCCTGGAATTTGGTTCTGAAAGGGGCAAGGCCACTTTTCCATTGCAAGGGGCACTTCCATTGAAAAATCACAATGTCTATGGAAACATTTGAAGGGGGAACCAAGGCCAAGAACCAGGGCAACGAAGGCCATAGCCTCCGTTTAATTCCAGGCTTGATAATAGCAATATCTTTATATTTGAATTGCGAGTGGCTAATTTAAACTTTTGCTAATTGCATAGAACGAAGCGATCGACCATTGATAAATCTCTTTTTCTCATAAAATAAAATTTCACACTATTTTTCAGCCAGCATTTCCTTGAAGGTATTTAATGTTTCTGCTTTGTTTAACCAAGAATTCATTGTGTCAACAATATAAAAAAATCCTGGATGAGCATAGGAACCAACTTGATTACAATCATGACAAAAATGTTAAGCACATTCTTACCTTTCCACAAAACACACAGGTGTACTTGCCGTGCTGCGAGATCTCGATCTTTTTGACCATCTTACGCAGCGAGGCACCGTAACGTGTGCCATACTTCCCTGTGATACCGACTTTCTTTGTACGCTTGGCCTAGGATTAAAAGAAAACATTTGGGGAGAATTATTACTTGATTTCAAGGTGTGTTACTACATGCTGTATGCTATACACTACAAGCATTGTTGATTCTTAAGTGTTTTAAAAACACGCCGGAACGACCGTGAATACGCTCTGTTGCACATGATGTGCATAATGTATGATAAAAACACAAAAGAGTCCCAAACTTTAAAATCGCCCATGCATCTGGGCACCATGCAACAAAGCAGAGTTTGTTTGTTGCTATAATGGGATAGCACGTCTTTGGTATTGGATGTTACGTCGCAGTTTGTGTGCCTTTTCTAGTAATAATGACACGTTCATGTGACGGGCTCTAAAACTAAACAAATCACAAGACAGAATATATGCAAAGGGTGCTAAAATACTATTTACTAATTAAAGAGAAATTATGATATAGTAATCTAGGCCCAGTAGGCCTAAATTATAGACATAAATTCTGCCTTAAGCATCCAACACATGTTAGGCCCTAACAAATCTCTCAAGAAAAACATAAAAATCAGAAAATATTTCTAGGGGTAGGGGAAGAGGCTCAAGTTAAAGTTAGGCCGGGTAGCTTAACTAAAATCAGAAAGGTGTCCATACAGAGACAACACTAAACACCCCCGCCCCCCCCAAAAAAAAAAACCCCAAAACCTAGGGCCTGTTTGTTTAACGGGTTTCAGGTCAACTCGGTCCGTAACCAACTCGGTCCGAGTCAACTCGGTCCGTGACCAACTCGGTCCGTAACCAACTCGGTCCATGACCAACTCGGTCCGTAACCAACTCGGTCCGAGGCCAACTCGGTCCGTAACCAACTCGGTCCGTGACCAACTCGGTCCGTGACCAACTCGGTCCCTACGGGAAAATGCACGCAAAAACGTCTGGTAATTTTGTTGCAGCAAAACGAGTACGAAGTCTCGCAAATTGCGTGAATTTAACTATTTATTTAGGTCTATTTATTTATTTATTATCTTAAAATCCTTTAAAAGAATGAAAAATACATTGACAGGTGCAGCCCAGGGCCTGACAAAAAGTAAAAAAAAAGAAAAAAAAAAGGGTCATCAAAAGACGTGCCTTCCCAAACACCTGCCAATTATAAATCTTATATTAAATTATGTTATATGTATATTACACATTAATTAAAACAAAGCTAAAAAAAACAAAAACACATAACAATCATCATTATTATTCATAAATTGATTTATTAATTTTAAACATAAAAAGCACGTTTTCATAAGGCATTTGACTTCGTGTATAATTTAATTAATATTTTAATTAAAATTGTATTGTGCCATTTTATTCAAATAATTATGGTATCAACATAATAAGACATAATTTATTTCTTCACGGTTTCAGCCACAAGCAAAACATATTATTATGTTATGATGACATTAAAAAACATTAATGCAAGTAGCCTACATGGATTTTCCCCTACATGTTGTAGCTGCTGAAAACTGCATGGATTCTTTTTTGTGTACGTTTTCCCATAGGGACCGAGTTGGTCACGGACCGAGTTGGTTACGGACCGAGTTGGTCACGGACCGAGTTGGCCTCGGACCGAGTTGGCCACGGACCGAGTTGGTCACGGACCGAGTTGGTCACGGACCGAGTTGGTTTCGGACCGAGTTGGTCTCGGGCCGAGTTGATCACGGACCGAGTTGACTCGGACCGAGTTGGTTACGGACCGAGTTGACTGGCACCCGTTTAACGCACGGGCACGCCACGGGATCACGGATGCTACTGATCCGGATCCTGCATGGGACGCTGATCCGCAAATCTGGGATCCCATGTGTGAAACAAACAGGCCCCTAGTCTAGTAAAGGGCCTAGTTTCATATAGGGCAGAACTGAAACATCAGTGAACGCTTCCCGGTTAAGTTGTCACCGACAATTTATAAACTGTCAAAATGATAAAATTAAAAATGGCAACTTCACAGTTCCTATTAACAATGTTAACACGGTTTATTTTTATTGTCCGTCAGCGGAAATCTTCCCGAAAGTTATAATGGAACAGTAAAACGAAACTCTCAGTAAGTAAGGGGCCGTAAGTACGAGATGTTGTTGACATGTTGTTGAGTATGAACCGTCACCGTTGAGGTAGACCATCGATTTAGCCTAATCCCTGTATTGTACGTGTATGGTATCATTACGTTCTTTAAATGCCACGTTTGTCATATATATTATCACTCGATGCCCCAAATATTAATATGCACATAAATGTAATATTTTCTCCTTTCATAAAACGATATTTAAATCTTGGTTCCCCTTTGGATTGTCTCGATTAGAGTGGATTTATTGAGTAGTATTCCACACAACTAACCATGGCTATTTCGAACCAAGATGGTAGAGAACGATCTACAACTACAGGTCAGAGGTCATAAAAAAAATTCCACCTCTTTCACAGTCTAGTTCTAACAGAGGACTTCAACTAATTTTCTCTAAGGTTTTTTTGAATTGTCTTCACATTTAATGCACGAAATTTCACGTTTAATTTTTATTTTCTTTGTGGTTAGAATGAAATAGCAATAATAAGTAAGGTTAAAAAAAAACTTTGGTGGCACTTGTGAAAATCTTTCTCACAAACGTAACTTGATTGCACAACGTATTGTAAATGACGAATGTGCAGTGAATACACATGTGTACATGTACACTGTACATTATTCTGATTCCACCGACGGAACCCAATTTCTGATCATCGCGGTAACGTGAAAACACTGACGAATATATTATCTGGTTGAATTTAAGTAGGTAAGCCTTAACTTTTGTGAAAATTAATAATATTTTAACTTCATTTTGAACTTGAAAAGTGAGCAAAGAAAAACCGACGGGACTCGAACCAGCGACCTACATTTTGAACTTGCATAACTCACAGAATCATGAATGACAGTCACTGATTTACAGCATCACTACTCATCATAATAACATTGTTACCAGATCCAGCATGGAGGTTGATATAACATAGGGGCAGCTAGGCCTAGGGACTACTTATTAAAATTTAAAGGTGAACAAAGTAAAATTGACTGGTGTGGGATTCGAACTAGTGACCTCTGGAATACCGTACTGGCGCTCTTCTTATAACAACTGAGCTGTCCAGCCCTACATTGCTATTGGTGGTGTCCCAAATAGTCAATTATCTTTGTTCGTTTAGCCTTCCTAAAACTAACGATTTTGACACGAACAATAAAATATTGTATTGTACATAATTGTATTATAACTTTCATCTGGATTATTTCTCTTCAGTTGCAGCTATGTCTTCCCTATCATTCACCTGCATATCATGTCGCGTGGCTTTTGCCAGCGCAGACCTCCAGAGGGCGCACTACAAATCAGACTGGCATCGCTATAACCTGAAGCGCAAGGTGGCCGAGATGGTGCCAGTTACTGCTGAAGAGTTTAAGCAACGAGTCTTGGACAAGCAGGCCAAGGCAGCCGAGGCGCGTCATGACTCCTCGTCAGTCTGTAAGACATGCTCCAAGCATTTCAACACGGAGAATGCATTCAGTAATCACATGCAGTCTAAGAAGCACAGGGATGCTGAGGCTCGCATCGCTAGACAGATGGAATTGGAGGTTAGTTGATGAAATCTTAGAGAGTAAGACTGGGTGCCGATCTCTAAAGTGCAAATCCATCGCTAAATGGAAAATCGATAACTACCTTGCATAACAATTTTCATTGTCAGCAATGGATTTGGGCATTAGCGATGATTGCAAAGCGTACTTAGTGAAATCGGCCCCAAATATGTACTCCATATGTTGCCAAGTAAAAAAATTGAAAAGCATTTAAAAATTCAGGAGGAGCTTTGTATCTTCACTTAACATTCTGATGGGAATAAATTAGCTCTTTCTTACAATTGATATATCCATTTATGTAGATGAATCAATAACCATTGGTATTTTACAAATTTTTCTGTAGAGGAAAGTGTGTCAAGTTTAACAATGGATTTATGTATTTATTTTTTCATTTCTGCTTTGTTCAAATGCTAGACTGAGAAACAAAATGCCAAGAATCGCGAGAAGGGTCTCGATGATGCTGCTAATACAGAAGCCAAGGAAAAAGTCGCAGCTAACAAAGTGCCATCTGTTGACGAGAAGGGATCTTCATCAAAGACAAGACCGGATGAGAAGAAAAATAGAACAGTGGTTAATCCAGGGATTGGAGCTTCTTCAAGTCAGGATGTTGGTAGGGATATACTGTAATATGCAATAGGGGACAATTTCATAGAGCTGCTTAAACACAAAATTTGCTTTTAAAAACATGAAAAGTCTTCCTTGATCAAATAGGATTGCCAACCAAATTTTAATGGGATGTTTACTGCTTTGGACTTTTCGGCCATTGTTTGCTGAGCATACTGATATTATTTACCAAGGTTTTTGGTGCTAAAGCAAATTTTGGCGCTTAAGCAGCTCTATGAAATTGGCCCAGTGTCATAACACCCTGTACACACAAACCTGTTTTTGAATTGAATTATCAAAATGTTGAAGTTTTTGAATGAAATATTGCTTACATGGCTGGTATCTCTGCAGATGAGTTGTAGCAGAGAAATGTTAACTCTATGTTTCTACCACCACCATCTTTATACCCTGTACGTTATAGGTAAATCTGTGAAGATTTCTGTTTCGGTATGCTACCATCTACCAAAGAATGATTGTACCTTTAATTTATATGTAATTTACTCTTTCAGAAATGGAAGATGACGATGATGATGACGATGAATGGGAGGAGATTGATGGAGACCCTGTCGAGATCACCGATTGTCTCTTCTGTAATCACTCAAGCAAATCAGTAGAAGCAAACTGCCAACATATGACCAGAGTGCACAGTTTCTTCATCCCCAATGTAGAATTTATCTGTGATCTAGATGGATTATTGGCCTATCTTGGTACGTTTAAAGAAACTAGTTGGAAGTTTTTAGATGGTAATAAGTGCAGCAGTTGCAATACATCTACATGTACATCTAATTTTAGTAATATTGTACACAACTCACTTAAAACAAAAGTTATAAAATCTACTGTACCTTTACAAGTAATAAACTGCTGCTACCTGCTCATCAACCAAAATAATGACCTGAAATGTATGGGCCTGTCGCTTTTTGATCCGAGCCCTTTTTAGCCTTCTATAAAGACCTTGCTAGGATTGAAACGCATCAGGCCCTCCTAACTCCAAGCAAAATCTACCTTTATTTTGAAGTAATTTTCAGTAATAATCTTATTTCCTCTGCATGGCCAGGATTTGTTGAAGGCTTTTGCTGGTAGCAGAGTTATTAGGCCATTGCCTTTGGTCTCCAAAATTTGAGCATGCACATGATGACTTGAAAACGTTATTCATTTAATATCTTCAGTCTATGCTTAAAAACATTATTCATTCAATATCTTCACTGTATGCTTAACATTTCCAAATATTTAAATTTTCATTATGTTGTAGGAGAGAAGGTCGGATGTGGTTTCATGTGTCTGTGGTGCAATGACAGAGGACGGACATTCTTCTCGTTAGAAGCTGTACAGAAACACATGACAGACAAAGGTCACTGCAAGATCCTATACGAGGGAGATGCAGTCTATGAGTATGCGGAATATTATGACTTCAGGTAGGTACAGTGGAACGCTGCTTTACCGAACATCATACTTGGCTCCCAATTTGTATGTACAATGTATAGGCCTGCTGAACATTGTTCACTATAATGAACGACCACTATAACAAACAGCATATGGTTGACAGAGACAAAGCCGGAGCTGGAGCCGGAGTTTTGAAAAGGCCCCAAGGACTTATGGTTAATACCCAAATTGCTTATTTCCAAATTACAGAAAGAGCTACCCCGATCATGCTGACCATGGTGCAGACAGCGATGATGATGAAGTAGATGATGCTTCATTACAAATTAAACAGGAAGGATACGAGTTGGTGTTACCATCAGGTCAGTTGCTAAACCTCACCACAGCTTCTGTGAACACCCCCAAGAGGTGGTGCATATTAAGCAACATCAAATCAAATATGATTTGATAAAAAAACATTTAAAGAATAAAAATTAGCTTTTCTAAGTCCTTAAAAGGACTTTTGTATTCTTGCATATACTTTCACTGGACACATCTTCAAAAACTTTCAAACCATCTTATTGTACTATTGTTCTTTACAAGTACCTGTAATAAACTGCTGCAAACTGCTCGTCGGCCAAAATAATGACCTGAAATTTATAAAATGCTTGGAGTTAGGAGGGCCTGACTCTTTCGATCCTAGCAGGATCTTTATCAAAGGCTCATTGACGTTTTGATACTAGATCTTTATCGAAGGCTCATTTAGCCTTTGATAAAGATCCTGCTAGGATCGAAACGTCAGGCCCTCCTAACTCCAAATATTTTGTACAGTAGTTAGTCATTTATAATACACTGAATTCCCCAGTTAAAGTCAAAGATTAACAAAATAGAATGAACCTATTCTCAGTAGTTTTCAAGCACATAGTTAGTATCTTATATTTCTATTTTGTTTTTTGTCAACAGGAGCTCGTGTTGGTCACAGAGAGCTTCAGCGCTATTTCCGTCAGAACATCCCACCAACTCGACAGATTGTCAAGAAGAACAGTGCAGTGATCGGCCGGATAATGACACAATATAAAGCGCTTGGATGGAGCGGTGATAAAGGTACAAGAAATTGCAGTGTGAAAAGGCCAATGGGAAACTGAAACAAATGCGTTATTATTAGTGTCGCAAAAATTCAACTTGGCCACTCTTTCTATATATACCGAGAGAATATTCATTATTTTGGAAAGTCTGGAAACCTTGGTGCTTGGAACAAGTTTGTGCCAGAGCTAAATGTACCCCAGTGTGACTTTCCAAACACATTGTGAAGAAGCCTATGTTCAATACAAGGAAAAACTGCTGCAAACAGCTCATCAGCCAAACTAATGACCTGATATTTATAAAAATGCTTTGAGTTTATAGGAGGGCCCTTTAGCCTTCAATAAAGATTCTGCTAATAAGTCAGGCCCTCCTAACTCCAAGTATTGTAATATTGGCAAATGAACCCAAAGTAAAGATTAAGACCTTGATAGAGTCACATTGAAGTTAATACCTGAACGTGTGGAATTATGCTACTAATTCAGATGATCTTAGTTTGAGAATACTCTCAAACCTAAACAAGTAAATGGGTATAATACTTTCTTACACTGTTGTCCTGTTTTGTTCTTATACTCTTATACTGCCTTGTACTACTGGTATTAACAGGCTTTAACTTCTTATTGCACTCTTTATAGGTGAAGCAGCTCAAAAGAGAGTCCGTGACATGCGCTACGTCCAGAAATTCCGATCCAGGAAGGACTTACATTTGAGACTGAAAGCCAACAAGTTTCAGCCGCACCTCCGTCCCCAGGTCATCTTCTAGATGACCAGAAGCTTCATTGGTTTTCCTGCTTCAGATGAGAGGAAGGTCCTTAACAAGAATGCTAATTGGTTATCATGTAGATGCTGCAAACATTTAAATCATTGACATTCACAGCCTTGGGTGTACCAAGGAGATACAGTACACTGTCCATATCTTATTACCTTCCTTTCCGTAGTCCTTACTCCTCACTCTCAGGCCCTTTATGAAACCACGGCTTGGGCTTGATCATCTAAAAGCTGAAAATACAGGTTTGTGGTTTTTCCCGGAGATTATAGCTCCATTTTCATGTTCGAAGCAGAGTATCTACTTAGAAACCTTTCTCAAAAAACCTCTATTTTGATACCTGTTACTTTAAAATGGATGTAAGAAATGGAGCCAAGGCGGAGCTGTAGCCCAAGCCGAGGTTTTGTAAAGGCCCTCAGTACATGTATCTTGTTCCTTCAGGGACAAGATCATTATTCATTATAAATCATGGATTACACATAATCAAATGAAGACTGCACTTAACATAGAAAAGTGTAATGTATTCCACCTTCACTAGGTCGATTTAAAATAAAGTTCATTTGCATAATGTAATAATTCTTTACAGTTGAAATTCAATTCTAATTCAAGTGTACAAAATAAGTGAAATATATTCTGTAATGGAATTATTTTGCTGTGTATATAACTAGTATTGTTGAATTTGATTTCTCAATAACTATGTCTTTTAAAGAACTGCATGTTTTTTTCTTTTCTTTATCATGTCAGTAGGCAAACTTTGTTTTCAGAACTTTTCACGCCATACAATAAATCTGTGCCTTGAATTCAATTTTCTAGAATGGATTCAGTCGTGACAAACTGCACCTCAACTTTGAGTATTTTTCTGTCTTTTAGAAGGTGGTTCTTGTACACTACTGCCATTGGATTCAGCCAGAGGCTTTTTACTGGCCCATGGAGTACTAAATAAGGTCTTGTGTTTCCCTGTGGATGATGTCACTGATGTCCCACATTTGGTGTTCTCACTACCACCCATCAAAGCTTTGTTTTTGGTCTTGGTTAGCATTTTCTCAACATCACTACCATGACACGCCTTCCTCTGTCCTGTCAGTGAAGTGCCTTTTACGGAGTTGGTGTCTGACGTTTTGTCGTTGTTGCCAGGTTTCAGTTCAGTGTAATTAGCGTCAATCCTCTTTGAAGCCGTCAGCTCAGAATCACTCAAGTTGTCTGATTCCTGTGATTCCATGGCAACCAGACAAGCCAGGTCCTCCTGTTCAGATGCCTCGTCATCTTCCAGAAAAGATTTCTCAAAGAAAGAAAGGATGCTTTTCTGTCTGGGGTCCTGGCAAAAGGCACATAATTATATCATATCATCAAATACTCTTATAAGAAAGATTTGAGGCTTTGCGTGGTGATAATTGGTACATGGATCGGTTTGCGGAAACACCATGTTATATTTGTTCGTACTTAAGCACTTTTGGTTAGGTCTCAATGTTTCGACTAGCCTGCTCTAGTCATCATCAGGAGATGATTGAATTGAGGGATGTGAGGTCCTTATTATATGATTGTTGAGGATCCTGCTCTGTGGAGGAGCTTTGTGATCGATGCTCACTGGGGCGTGAGAGGATCGGTTGTGTGGAAGGGCTTCGTGATTGGTGCTCACTGGAGTGTCTATCATTTCTAAAATGTCTAAACGTTGAGACCTAACCAGAAGTGTCTAAGTACGAACAAATATCACATGGCAGGGCTCGAAATAGTACTAGCCCAGTGTACAATGTCTAGCAAAAAGTACTCTGGGCTAGGTAGACTCACTTCCTTGGTTGCCTGGTGGGCTAGTAAAAAAAATTAAGAACATACATGTTAAGGTATGGATCAACATATGTATGGGCTAGTAAAAATCTAAGTGGGCTAGTAAAATCTGAACTAAGCTGGCCCGATGGGCTAGCCAGGAAGAAAAGTTAGCGCAAGGCCTGCATGGTGTTTTCACAAACTGATCCACATACCAATTAATACTCTTATAATTTGCAGAACAACTTTCCTGTATCAAAGTTTATCAATTTGAAAATGAAACCAGTGAGGTGTTTAAGTCTTACCTTTAATGCTGTGGTATCTGCATCTGAGAAGTCGTCCTTAGATAAGCCAGCTTTCCCCAAAACAGACAGCTTGTTTTGCACCAGGGGCCTGATAACGAGCAACAAGTCATTTATTCTTATAGTAAGATTACCGGGTAATAATTATATCATGATGATAATTTGTCAAGGATAATACTTGTTCCAGTAGTCTGAATATTGTACTGAGAATGTAAGAGAAAGTAATAATAAAGGTACACATGGAACATATGCCCTTATATTGAGCATGAATGTCTGGATTTTAGTATTTAGTATTTATTTCATTTCTCGGTATTTATTTCATTTCTCGGGAAGGACAAGTTACAACTTACAAGAACAAACAATTTACACTTTCAGTGGAACAGGAAAAAACAAATACAATAACTACATATTAAAAATCCAGTTGGCTCCCGAAGGATTGCCCAAAAGAAATTAATTCTGTCAAAGGGGCTCTCCCGACTAATTGAATTAATTAAATAAGAATGAATATAAATAATCATAAATTGTAAGAATCAACTAACCATATGTAGTCATCAGCAGTCCCCTTGGCGATCAAATATCGTATAGTTGTGGAGTCTTCTTGCCCAATGCGATGCACTCTGTCCTCTGCTTGTATCAGAATCTACATCAATCAAAACCATGAGGTACAATCACCAGTTTGCCGAACAGGTCCAACTGTTATATGGAATATTATTAAAGTAACCATATTTTAAAATGTATACTCCCCCCTGTATAGCATTTATGAAGAAATACTATTTTAAGCGGAAGGCTTGAAATTCAAATTGAGTAAAATGTCATTCATTGTTTTTGTAACCCTTCAGTTTTAGACCTGTGGATATCCTTAGTTCACAACTACAAATCTCAATCTTTATGTCCCTAATACCAGGGGCCAATGGAGCAGTTAAGCGCAAAAAAATTGCTTAGCACAAAATGTCGTGCTCAATAAAACAAACCACCATTAACAAATCCATTTGATATACGTGGTCAGCGTCTCAGCAAACAACAGCCAATGAACAATCGCAAATGATATACAACCCCTAGAAATTTGGTTGTTAATCCTGTTGTGATTAAGACAGAATTTTTGTGGTTAGCAATTTTTGTGCTAAGCAGGGCCGTGAAATTGGCCCCTGTACATGTGAAAATGTGAGCACTGTGACTTACGCCTGGATTCCAGAAGAGTTCAGCAAAGACCACCATACTGGCAGAGGTTAGAGTAAGACCCGCATTGGCAGCAGTGATGGACAGAACAGCAACACGGCATGTGTCATCGTTCTGGAACTTGTCACAGCAGGCCTTGCGCTGTAGTGCAGTGGTGCTACCATCAATACGGATATAGTCATGTTTCTGCATTTCAAAATATTCAACAATTATTCAGTATTTATTCACATTAGTATTATAATTGAAAAGATTTGAAGCTATGCATGGTGGAAGTACTAAAATAAGGTAGGTTTGCAGTGACACCATGTTGTCTCTTCTGTGAGAGTATGTGGTTCTGAGACAAACCGTTGGTATTATCTCGACGTTTTCATCAAGTTCATGTGTTTCTGAGTGTATTGTTGTCGACTCAGTTATGATGACATTATTTGCTGAGAAATAGGAATTTTGTTAGCCTTTGATAATCCCAACAAGAATCTTCATTGACTTCACAAAGTTTGGATTGCATTATCCGTATGCCGTGTCCTGGCTGTGGCTGCAAAAAATGCACAAGTCTATGGAAATTGCTGCAGTCACTGGCTAGTGGCTGCCATAGGTGCGTGTGTAATATTTGCAGCCGCAGCCAGAGATTTGGGACACAGCTTAGCCTCACCTTCTGACTGATGGCATTACAGAGGATATCTAAGACACTCCGATGATGAGCAAAGATAAGGAACTTATGCCCTGCCTCCAGAAGATCAAGTACATAGTCCCTGCATGAAAATAATTATATTTATGACACAAACAAATGAAAAAATAGTAATACATGGTTGAGTGAAATGGCTGGGTGATATTATGCTGACCTATAAATGCTATTCAAACTCGTGAATGGACCGTTCTGGCTTTGCTCTTAAGCCCCACCCACCTTAGCAACCCAGTGTGTTTTACATACAGCAGGTGACCGAGTTTGACCGAGGTAATGGACACCAACGACTCAAACTGGTCAATGCACACAGTTTGATTGACAGGCCAGAAATCTTTGGTTTCATTAACACTGTAAGATTTAGATAGATCTAGAAAGCTCTTTTCTCATTCGTTTCAGTGGTGAATTATCAGAATTAGTTTTGTATTCCTGAAGCTGTCCGCCCACTTTGTGGTGTTTAGTATGATCAATGAACCGTTACGGCTTTGCTCTTAAGCCCCGCCCACGATTACCACATACCACATGATATGTGACCGAGTTTGACAAGGCTTTCGTGGACACCTGATTAAAAGGCATCCTCCAATCGGTCAATGCGCATAGTTTCATTGACAGGCCAGAAGGGTCCATTAACCCTAGCAACTTGGATAAAAAAAAAAATGAAATTCCGATCTTGAACAAACTTTTTGTAGTGTTTTACACTTTTCAATGGCATACAAGGGATAGTGAAAACAAGAGGAAATCAGCTGATCCGAGGAAAAGTTGCATGCCTGATTAACATTTTTCACTCTGTTTCTCCTACCTAATTGCAGGTGCTTTCACAAGACCTGTCTCCGCAAAGTACTTCAGCAAGATCCCTCTCTCTTCAGATTTCTGGACCAAAGAAGAAAAAAATCTTGATATGTAAAACATAATTCAAACCATGACCAATTTGCTATGGTAGACTTGGGGGCCAATTTCACGACTCTGCTTAGCACAAAAATTTGCTAACCATGACATTTCTGTCTTAAAGAAAACCAAATTTCTATGTGTTGTGTATCACTTGTGATTGTTCTTTGGCTGTTGTTCGCCGATCACGAATATCAAATGGGATTCTTAATAGTTGTTTATTTTATTGTGAGAAAGACATTTTGTACTTGGCAATTTCTTTGTGCTTAACAGCTCCATGTAATTGGCCCCCGGATTACATTGACAAAGACCCTATGAAGTTAACAATGGTAGATATGAGATTTAAGAGAATACCAAAAATACTACTAAAATAAAACTCTTTCATTTGCAGACTTAAACAAGAATAACTTGACTAGTTTTGATTTATTAGAATACTTACAGACTTATTTTTGTCCATTTGATCTGCTGCAGACTTGAGTGATTTGCTGCTAGTTTTAACCACTGAAGGATCCATTAAGACCTGAAGATTTAAAGTGAAACATGCTTATCAACTTCAGTATGTTGAATAACACTACAGATAAACTGCATACCCTATACAATTCACCAGACTTGACATGTGAGTGGAATGGAAAGAATATATTACCATTTGCCTGGTCTTTGAGGGTAGCTCTTTCAACACATCTTGTTTTAGTCGTCTGATCATGATACATTCTTCCAGCAGGAGTTGAAGCTCAGTCATGTTAGATGAGCCTGAGTAGTCCCACCCCCATGCATTCTGCACAGACAAAGACAAACGTTAATTGTGATTGTTCCTCTTATAACACCTGTTCCAATGATAGCTCATTGCCAATGATAAAGAAACACACTAAGCTGACAACTATAAGATCGATGGATATTGAACATAAGGTCAATACAAATAATAAACATGTTGAAGTCTCTATGTTCAATAAACATATTGAACATGTTGAAGTCTGTGACAATCCGATCTCTTTGCCTACTAATAGGCGTGCATCTTGGACTTAATTCCAATCTTTACCATACTTTGTACAGTGTTTTCCACTTTTCAATGGCATAAGAGTGAAGTGAATAAAAAAGAGAAAATCAGATGATCCGAGGAAAAGTTGCATACCTGTACTAAAAACTCAGTCAGCTATGGGATTATCAGGCATGCAACTCAGACTTGACAAAAAATGAGGAAATTCCCATCTTTACAAGACTTTATGCAGTCTTTTTCTATTTTTAATGACATGAGTGTGATGAGAAAAACGAGGAAATCAGCTGATCCGAGGAAAAGTTGCATGCCTGGATTATGTACACAATTTCAGGGCGAACTGTTCCACAATCCATTTCTCATAATAATACATAATCACTGCAAACTTCCGGCCTATCTGCAAAAGGGTCCAAGGTCTGATAACAGGCCACAAAATGATTCAGCTTCTTCACCGTGATCTTGCAGCCTTCCAATGCAACAGGGCTCGAATTTTGTGAAAAAAAAACACTGGACAGCAGGTCTAGAAACTGAAGCATTTTACTAGATCTGAACTTTTTTCACTAGACCTGTGGCATTCATGTACATAGGAAAACCGTAATAGAGCTCCGCACTAATGATGTCACAAAAGTCCCCGGATGTCAGACAAACATTGACTCATGCACGTAGTGTACACCATGCATGCACACGCACATACCACACATTTGCATGGTTGCAATGTAATTTGTCTGAGATCCGGTGTGCTATTTTTAGCGCAAGTGCAGAGTGCTATTGTATGCAATATTGTTACTGTGTCATAAATCATCAATTTAGGAACCATTTTATTTGTGCAAAATTAAATCAAAATCACTAGACAGCTGGATATAGTGCAGTACACATTTTACACTGAAATCACTAGACTCGGTCCACGGTCTAGTGGATATTTCAAGCCCTGTGCAAACTTTGGACAATTATGAATCATGCATGCTTATAGGATCAATATTAGCTTCGGATTTAAGGGATAACATTTTATCCTTTTAAAGAGTCATTAACATCCCAATTTATATTCCAATTTTCTTGAATGTTGGTCATGACATACTTATAGAGATCAAAAACCACAAAATCAGTTTCCTGCTTTCAAATTTGCCCAGCCGATTGCACTATCTCAAGGTTCAATAAGCATTGCAGTACATGAATGTGTTGCAAAGTCAGGCCATGAGAGCCTTGGCCAGACACATCAGAAAGGATTATTACTTGCCCGTATGAGTCAAGACGTTTCACAGGTTATTGTTATATAAGCCCACCCAGCCTATGATATTAGTATGATTTCCTGTCCATTGACTTTGTGCTGTAATCCTGATAAATATTCAGGATTGCATCAGACATTGTAAAGTGCAAAGTGCCAGACATTATCAAACACATGGGCTGGGTCTGGTATCACATTTCAAGTGATTTTCACAAAGAATTTTTCTCTCTTTAAAAAAAAAAAAAAAATTGAAAAGAAGATCTTTGAAGATAGTTGAAAACTTTAACTAATAAAGACAAAATCTTTTATGGGGTTAGCACTCATATGTTAAAATCAATCAAAATCATCAAATAACCACAAGGGAAACTGACTGCATTTTTTAAGTCATAAAAAGGTGAACAAAGAAAAATTTACTGGAGTAAAATTCGAACCAGCGACCTCCCGAACACCTTTGTTCACCTTTAAAATCAATTCAAATTAACAAATTTAATGTGCAGTGTTGGTAAAAAAGATAGAAAGAAAACAAAACAGACAGCTTTTGGGGAGAAAATACGATCATTTCAGATTTCTCTCTCTGTACAAGAAATCTTAATCATGATATGATCTGGGGTCAATTACATAGAGCTGCTTCCTTGATCAAATTGGATTGCCAACCAAATTTGCATGTGATGTTTACTGCTTTTGACTTGTATTCGACCGTTGTTTGCTGAGGATAACATTCACAATGAGTTTTGGCTAGCATACTGATTATATTTACAAAGGCTTTTTGTGCTTGCGCAAATTTTGGTGCTTAAGCAGCTCTATGAAATTGACCCCTGGACGGCTTATATCAGAGTTTCTCTGGGACATAGTGTGATCAATGAATTCAAAAGTGTGGTACCTGAACTGCATTGCAATATCTGACTGCATACTCATGGAAAGATGGGAAGAGCCTTGGAGCTACACCTAGGATTTGAGTGTACAACTCAGACGGTCTGGAGAGAGCTGGGGTACCAGACAGAAGTATCACACGTGGTGCTGCCTGAAAATCAAACAAAAATACCAGACTATTCCTGGTTCAGAATTCACCAATGATTGACTTTCAAATAATAAATGTAATACATAAATATAAAGACCTCCTCATCAATTTCAAAAAGACCGGTGTTCGTCTCAATGCAGCGCCCCCACGACCACCTCCGATCAAGGTACCAATGACAATGACGATATAAATATTAAGATCATTACATTTCAATCTTTGTTGAAAGAAAATGACTCACCTTGAGAAGTGGGAGAGCTGCCTTGGTTCTTGCTGTTTTGATATTCTTCAAAAAGTGGCATTCGTCCTAAAATGTTCCGAAAGAGCAAAAAGGTACAAGTAATAAACTGCTGCAAACTACTCATCAGCCAAAATAATGACCTGCAATTCATAAAATGCTTGGAGTTACAGGAGGGCCTGACGCGTTTTGATCCTAGCAGGATCTTTCTCAAAGGCTAAATGACAAGAGGACAAGAACATGCAAGTAAAGATACACATAAATGGATGAGAGGATCAGGACAAAAGGGGGTATGGGGAGGGTGAGGGTGGGTAAGATCAAAGGTGGACACCAACAAAGGCGTGGAGAAGAAAGAGGCTGGGGAAACAAATCACTACTTCAAAGTTGAAGCATGCCAAATTGGAACATACACGTACAACTTCAAATAATTATAGGATGAGAAATTGGCAACGATTTGTTCTTACCATGATGACAACTTGGAAGCGAAACTTGACGAGTTCCTGTGCTTTCCTGTGCATCAAATCATAACTGAGGATATTCACTTGTCCTGAAGTGCCCGGACTTTTACTGTTTACTACAACATTGATGTCATCCGGGGAAAGAGACGGTACCCACTTTTCAAAGGCCTAGATGCAAACAATGACAAAAAAGTTTCAGTTAGAACAAGAAAAAAACTGCTGCAAACAGCTCATCAGCAAAAAAAATGACCTGAAATTTATAAAATGCACACTAACAGGCCCAACTAACTCCCAGCAAAATCAGTTAAAGTTAAACATAACTGCAGTTTTAAATACCATCAACTAAACTTGGTGCAAGAAGTGTACCAATATGTAACATCAAATCAGTTTATCATTCATTAGTTAAAAGCAATCAAATGAAATGGGAGAGATGACTTTAATATACGGTATGTAGCTGGGAAAGCTGCAACCAAATTATATGTGTATATTACTAGCCATTGAATCTATTGACAGGTCTCAGGAATAATCTTAAATTTGCTGTATAAAAACTGGCTCCATAACTGATGAAAATACTGTTGATACAAGTAACAAACTACTGCAAATTGCTCATCAGCCAAAATAATGACCTGCAATTTATAAAATGCTTGGAGTAATTAGGAGGGCCTGACGCATTTCGATCCTAACCGGATCTTTAGCCTTCGATAAAGAATAGATCCTGCTAGGATCGAAACGCGCCAGGCCCTCCTAACTCCTAAAATATTGATTGGTAATATAAAGTGCAGAAACATCATTTGTACCTCGGCCCATGCGTATCTTACAGACGAAGGTGACACAACAAGAACTGGCCACTCCATACGGTAGTAACATGCTATACATATAGCTTGAAGTGTCTTTCCTAATCCCATATCATCAGCAATCAGTACACGACCCTCTCTACAGACTGCAAAACTGCAATTTATATGGATAACAAGTAGAATATCATGAGCATTTTACACTATTAAAGATTGATTACCTGTACGGAAGTCTGTCATAGGGGGTTTACGAGACGGAGGCTCAGGCTCCAAATCGTGAATCCATTCTAAAATAACAGATATCAAAATAGAGGCTTTTTGTCTGCTGTTCAGAAGAAGATTCTCTGGTTTGAAAAGGAAAGCAGAGCTTCAGCTTCAATGAAAAACCACAACCTTATATTTTCAGCATATGGATGACAGAGCCGGAGCCTGAGCATCTATTTCGTAAACCCCCTTAATAAAATTTCTCCTGGGAAAGCAGCATGAAGAAAAATGATGTGAAACATTCTCATCATTAACAAATAATATCTCGCAATTTTCCAGGGGAAAAATATTGGAGATGCATGCACCAGTAGTTGCACCTAGTAACTTCCAGTAAACACAGTCTGAAAACTTATCTTATACAAGTATACACTTACTTGACACCCTCTCGCTGAAAGTTCATCAGTGTGTTTGTAAGTTTCTCATCTACAGATGTAAGGTTGGCGTCAGGTATTACACGTTTCCCATCCCAGCCATGACGTTGTCTCCGGAATGCTGCACACACTGCCTTGGGTAGAGGTTCGATCTCCACCACAGGCCTCAGGGTTCTAACTGCCTCAACTGCAAAACATTATATCAATAAAAACAGTCACAGTGAATATTGATGAGAAAGTGGTATATCAACAATTTCAACTTTAAACAAAAACTACTTGCAATATCATCATCAAATAACCACAAGGGAAACTGACTGAATTTTAAGTCATTGAAAAGTGAACAAAGAAAATGATCCTTTTGCGTGGTTTCATGGCTTCTGACTGCCAAACAAGCAAAGATAATTGACTATTAGGGACACCACCAACATAGGGCTGGGTAGCTCAGTTGGTAGAGCTGGTTCAAATCCCGCTCCAGTAAATTTTTCTTTGTTCACTTTTCAAACACTTCTTGCAATTCAAATATGAAAAGCTAAAAAAAATCAAATTGGGATTAAGATTTTAAGTATGGCAAACAGGTACATTACTTACTCAGGGTATCATAGTCTGAAAGACCAAAAGACCACTTCCTGTCCACAGCATCTGCAAATGAATGTAGACATCAGTATGTTAAACTGTAAAGTCAGAGTTAAATCACTTAGTGAGATACATTGTACACAGAATTCCAATTCAATTCAATCAAATATTGGTGATAACGCAAACAAGTACGCAGGCCTTGAATTTGGTTCTGAAAGGGGCAAGACCACTTTTCCATTACAAGGGGCAATTCTATTGGAAAATCATAATGTCTATATGGAAACATCTGAAGGCGAGGCCATGAACCAGGGCAACAAAGGCCATGACCTCTGTGGCCTAACATGGTTAAATTCAAACCTTGTGTACGTACAAAAGCCAAAGAAATCTCTGACCCCATATTTGAAATAAAACTTGCTGCAGATTCATGTTATTAAAGAAGCCATGGTCTGAACTCTGAAATGAATGCAAAATAAGCACCATAACTTACCATACTTCTTGCTGGGGATTTCTTTGAATATTTCAATCAGCTTGGAATTGTAGCTGACATCCACCACAAATCTACTCCTTGATATCAGTACACAGTTTCCTGATAGAGTACTACTCCCCTGTCCTCCTCCAAAGTTTGGCTTTGTCGCACCACCTTTTACCGACGTATCTGACCGTTTTAGCATCTGGTTATCTGTACGTGCCTTGAACTGAGACCGATGTGTTGCAGCTTTCTGCTGTTGTTGATTGACTTGATTCACAGTTTGTGCTTTAGTATCTGTCTTCCCAGAACAGCCGACCTGGGCACTTGCACTAGCTGTACCACTACTAGACGATGGTTTGGGTTTAGCAGAATAGAAACTTGTTATGGTCTTTGGTTTATGGATACTAGCAGCTGGATTTGATGATGGCTGGATGCATCCTTCCTGGAGAGTGCCCTCCATTGTTGGGTTTGCACCGTGAACTGCCGAAGCTGAATTGGGCAGGTTTTGCATACTAGACATAGGCACATTGTTTGTTGTGGTTGTTGTGGTAGTGTAAGTGGTAGCCACACGTAGTGACGAGTGTTTATTTAGACACTGGACAGATTCTGGTCCGGATGATTTACTGCTGAAGCTTGACGCTTTGAAGCCTGCTTCTTTGGCTGGCATTTGGTTTCCAGAAATCCTAGAATTGAAATTATTACCGCCATTATCTTTCAAATGAAAATCCACTGCCTTGGACTTTGGGAATTTCTTGGAGAAATCTACTGAAGCAGTCCCGACTGAACTGCTTTTGTTGGTTGCAGAGTCCTTTTTGGAATGGGTATGGGCATTGGTAACAGATGTGGTGATCCGTTGGGCCCGTCGGAGAAGAGCTTTTTGTCTATTTTCTTCCATACGCCTCTTTTGTTCTTCAGTAAGCCCTCCAGCTGATGCCATGATGATGATGGTTTACAGGATCTTGATTACCTACTGAAAGAGAAATAGTTTTTAAGAGTAAGATGCAATGAATGACTTCTGCAGACACGGACAGCCTTAGTTGAGATTTGCAAACAGTATATGTCAAAGACTCATACAAATATGAACAAAAGCATTAACAACAGACCTAGACCCAGAAACTGGGGTGCTAAACTCCCTTTTTTTTATTTTGGGGGTCGACGGTTGGTCTAGCGCCCCAGAGAATCCCATAATCATTCGAGATTTTGTACACAGAAAAAAAAACATGCTTCACGGCACTTGCACTGGAAAATGTCCTCAAATGACGAAGACAATCAAGTCATGTCAGGATGTCAGGGATGAAATGCAGCATTTTTTGAGTAATTGCAGAATACACCGCCACTCAACTCTCCCTCATTGAACCTGTGTACAAATGTCCTCCTTGGCCGCTCATATGACTTTATACACTGGGATTTCGAGTGGCAAGGTATTCTGCAATTGAGTCACATTTTTATTTGTACTCCAGATCAATCTGTGTGATGAAAATCAACGTTTCTGACCAAAACCCAGATGACATTTCGGAGCATCCGGCCTTGGTCTGGCTCTCCGCTCCGCCTATTAAAAAAAGCATGTAGTCAGGTGAATGTGGCTCTCTCCAACAGTCCCGCACAATTGCAGAATACCCCGCCACTCACCTTGCCCACTCCGTAGCCGCGGATCCGCGGATACAGAGTCACGGTTCAGTGAATGTGCTTTGTACACAGTGTGCAGTTCACTTCGTATCCGAGTATCCACTTCCCCGGACCCACATTGGACTTAGAATTTTTTCCAACCTTCCCCATTCACTTAGCGTGGTTCATAGGGATGCTTCGTTCTCTAATAAGCTGTACACAACACTGCCTGGGCCTAGCCAGTTTGCACTGCAAGGTAGAATTTTTTCTAGCCATTCGTGATTCGCTCGACCTCGTATCCATTTTCATTGAATTTTAGGGGGTATTTTCGCGTGGCGGAGTATTCTGCAATTGCTCCAACAGTCCAACAGGAGGGTTCCGAACTTTACAATCGCTTGATTATTGATATCAATGATTGATTCGATTCGATAATAACAAAATATTTTGAGGAAGGAAACTTCCTTCATGGTCATGGAGTTGAGGCGCCCCTCCGCCCCCCCCCCCCCCTTCTAAGACTTAAGTCTTAACAAGTGTACTGACTGAGTCTGTGTACTGTGTTGACATTGTATTTGTAAGTTGACCATGTGGCCATGGGCCTAACAAGTTAGTTCTTAAGAAAAGTAGGGGCCTAACCCTAAACATGCTAAAATAAAGTAGGCCTAAAAAGTAAAAATAAATCAATGAAAATGAGTGAATCGTGAATGACATGAATGATCAATGAATGATTGTATACAAATAATGAATGTTTATGAGTGGAATGGTAAAAATAATTTCATGAGGTGACAGATGGACTGTTCCATTTCACGAGGCGAAGCTAAGTCTAAGTAGATCTTTGTCATTTGATTTTGATTGGAGGATAGGCCTAACATTTTAAGAGCTAGCGAGACAAAAAAAACTTAAAATCTTGGCAAAATTTACGCTCTTATTACAGTAACGCGCGTTGCACGCCAACGCGCACGCAGTGACAAATAAATGGAACGCCGCTTGACCAATCACGTATTGAAGTCCCTTGCGTGCAATAGTACAAATCGGATGGCACCAATTATGCACGGTGGATAGAACAAATTTCGGCGATTGTGGGTTGACGGGATCCCAAAACACATTGATTTTTTTGGCTCTGAACTAACTTCTACTCCTCAAAAATGATACTATTGACTTCCAGCAAATGTTCCTGGGTCCTTAAAAGCCTAGATTGAAGAAATTTGTTAAACATTTCAGGGTTAAAATTCAATTTTCTTACGCGCTTCTTGTAAACTTTAAAACAGGCCGTCTGATCGCGTGAGGCCATTTTGTCTGGTCTGGTTAGTCTAGTGCCCAGACCCAACAAATCAAGAGTCCTCAAAATGTCAGAGTGGAAACCAGACTATTCTCGTGTGCGGCCGTCCGTGCAGCGGTGAAATGTTACAATCTTGGTTACCGTTTTTACCCCATAATTTCCCTCAAAAATCAAAGCCCTGCCCTCTTTCCAAAAAATTAACCTTGGTAATATAGAGGAGAAGACCAACAAAGTATATGTAGGTAAGTTACTTTTCAAAAAGAAGTTTCCTTTCCTTTATAAGTTTAGGACCCGTAAAGCTACAATCCCCCAAATTTCAACGGTTGTGACGTAAGCCATGAATTGGTGTAGGCTATTTATCAAATATCACGTGACATACAATCCTCCAATCAAATGACAAGGATCTACTAAGGTGTTAGGGCCTATATAACAATATTACAATAGGGCCTAGGCCTAGTATTGTATTACAATATTTTTCCTCCGCTCACGGACCCGGTCATTATATTATTTATAATTAGCCTACCAGACAACGGTGGAGCCTGGAGTCAGTCCTGGTAAAGTTAAATCTTACTCTGATATATATTCTGCGCGATCAGCCAAGTAGTTTTGTTTTATTGAAATCAACATTAACTGATTTAAACCTAGGCCTACCACATTTCTAGATTTATATTCACAGTTGAACTCGAAGTCGAAGTCGTACACACTTTTTCATCCTCGCCGCCATTTTCATTTTTGTTGTGAACCAATGCATGATGGGTAATTCAATCCAGGAAGTGACCAATTAGATTAAGTGTTATAAAGCGTGCAACTTCTGGCCAATGAAATTAACTGTAAGAAATGGTTTTGGTTTTGATCTTGCCGCGCCGCCATTAAACTTCTTCGTCGATCGGTAAAAACAACTGGACAAGGACGAGGTTTATTCCGGCTAAAACCCCGTGTACCCGAGAAATAGTTCGAGGAAAGTGGGAAGCAAGTGGATTGAAAAGACGATGAGCAAATCGAAAGACGGAGATGGTAAATTTGTGTGAGGAAATAAACGTGGGAAAATTGTTCGCTAATTTTTACAGACTGGGTGACTAAGTCTTAACGTTAGGCCTAACATTATCAAGTTACACAGTACACGCTGTCATGGTTGTTTACAAAACAGTCACTGACAGTTTGAGCATGGAGGCCATGCTTGGGCCTATAGAGGAATTGAGGGGTTAGTGTAGTTTATGCCACCCATATTATTTTCAATATTTATTTACCTTCTTCTGTTCCAAAATGAGATTCGTTACTTAAAGCAAATTTATTCATGGTCCTGAAACCCTAAAATGAACTTATTTCGGCAATATTTCGGCGATTGTGGGTTGACGGGATCCCAAAACACATTGATTTTTTTGGCTCTGAACTAACTTCTACTCCTCAAAAATGATACTATTGACTTCCAGCAAATGTTCCTGGGTCCTTAAAAGCCTAGATTGAAGAAATTTGTTAAACATTTCAGGGTTAAAATTCAATTTTCTTACGCGCTTCTTGTAAACTTTAAAACAGGCCGTCTGATCGCGTGAGGCCATTTTGTCTGGTCTGGTTAGTCTAGTGCCCAGACCCAACATATCAAGAGTCCTCAAAATGTCAGAGTGGAAACCAGACTATTCTCGTGTGCGGCCGTCCGTGCAGCGGTGAAATGTTACAATCTTGGTTACCGTTTTTACCCCATAATTTCCCTCAAAAATCAAAGCCCTGCCCTCTTTCCAAAAAATTAACCTTGGTAATATAGAGGAGAAGACCAACAAAGTATATGTAGGTAAGTTACTTTTCAAAAAGAAGTTTCCTTTCCTTTATAAGTTTAGGACCCGTAAAGCTACAATCCCCAATATTTCAGTGAAAACAAAACAGTTTCTTACCCAAATAAATACTGAAAATAATATGGGTGGCGTAAACTACACTAATGCCGGAATTGATGTCAACAGCTGATCGGTGATGAACCGTAGCCATGGGCAGTTATGCTTACGTTAGACCTGGGGTGCGTTCCGCTTGCGGTAACATATGCGAACATGTTCGCGCCGTTTGCATTATTACGCTTGGATTTTGTAGCAGAACGCACACGCAACAAATGGCGAACATGTGTTGCGTACTGTGTCTATCTTTCATTCAATGTAGTTAGCTAACCAGCAAACACCTCTTCTACACTGTTAATGTTATGTTAGCTATGAAATAGGCCAACGTTGTATTCATGTTTGGTGAACAGCGCGTTTCTGTTTGAAAATGATGTCGCACATCGTGCGCCGTGCACGTAGTTAGCTGGAGTGGAACGCATCGGCACACTGAGTACGTCATACCACTACCAGTGGTGTACTCCAACTATCTTGCGTGCAAGTGGTACAGCCTAGGGTTAAGGCCAAGATTATGCAAGTATACCACTCTGGATCACCATAAATCCCGATGTCCTGTTATCCCACGTAGCTCAAGACGTCTTACATGACACATCTTGAGTCCAGACTCGCCCTCCCATGTCTATAAACTTTCAGAAAGGAAACTTTGAAAGCAGAAGAGGAATTCCATAACAACTTGGAAAATGTTTCTCATGGCATATCATACTGTGTCCTGCCAAATTCGATTTTTGTTCCCCACAATCATTTTTTGGGGGGCAACAAAAAAAATCAATTTTTTTTTTGGGGGGGGGGGTTCTCTGTGGAACATCCTGATAGGACACTGTCCAATTATTTAATGAGTGATGCGTCCGCTAATGTGAATCGTGCATAACAGTGGTGGTCACCTGAAGAATAGAGCTCTGCGCTAGTGACGTCACATTCGGATGTTCGGACAAACAAGTCGCACGTTACCCAATTAACTTACACATAAACATTGTGAAGTTTGTCCGAACATTCGGGTAACTATACCTGTCGATATAAAGGGTGTATTCTATAAATAGCTCGAGTGCGGAGCCCTATTTCTCTTCCTATAAGTTTTCCCGAAAAACGACTATTGAAATTAGTATTGTATCCTACTTGAAGTGAATCATATCCTCATATGTCTTTGGTCAACATACTGCTCACCAGAGTGGAAGTCATAATTTCAGATGACAACATTTACAATGTATTATTGGGATGTGAGACTTCAAATTTTGATCTAATTTCCTATTTTTGGGTGAGGATTTCAACTCAAAATTTCAGCATTTCTTGTACACCTGCTCTGTACAAAAGTGTATTATAGTAACTTTTACATTTTAGCTTTTTCCTTGGTGTTTCCTAATTTGTGTGTGTGTGGCCACGAGTTCGCATTCCCATCCTGATTGTATTTGACAAATCAGACATAAGGACGTTTACGAAACTGAGGCTCAGGCTCCGTCTCAGGCTCCGGCAACATTTTAATGAATCCATTCTGAAACAACTGTTTTCAAAATAGTGGCTTTTGGCTGCGGTTCGGAGGGATATTCTCTGGTTTGAAAAGGAAAACAGAGCTTCAGCTTCAATGAAAAACCACAGCCTACATTTTCGGCATATGGATGTCACAGCTGGAGCCTGAGCCTGAGCCTAAGCCTCCGTTTCGTAAACGCCCATAGGTGCGGAATCAATCAACTAAAAGCCCAGGTTCTGTAATTAAATATTATTTAGTTGATTACCGGTATGAGAGATGGAATATATCATATCCATGACATACTTTGCAATGTATTGGGCAAGGGCAAGGTTTTATTTAAGGTTTCTAAACTTTCTAAGGATTTTGCATCATATATTCATTATGAAATGTGTTTTGTTTTTTCTGCAGCAAGAAATGCAATCTTGGACTACCTAAATCGTCAAAACAGACCGTATAGTGCCATTGATGTCTTCAATAACCTTCACAAGGAGTATGGGAAGACGGTAAACATATCATCATGATTAAATCCTTGCAAAAGTTGTGCTTATCAAGGGCCTGTTTGTTTAACGCACAAGATCACAAATCCTACTGATCCGGATCCCATTTTAGCGTACCGGTATCCTGCATAGGACGTGGATCTGCAGATCTGGGATCCTGTGCATTCAACAAACAGGCCCAAAAACGTTTCCCTGCAAAGATTTTTACAAATACACATATATGCACCACAATTGATCGTTCCAGCTTTGCTCTTAAGCCCCGCCCCTGTGTGAGTTTTACATACTGCGTGTGACTGTGTTTTACTGATGCTTTCGTGGTCACCTGATTAAAAGCATCCTCCAATTGGTCAATGCGCATAGTTTGATTGACAGGCCGGAAGGGTCCATTATAGCTCTATTGTAATTCTTGTTCAAGTGAAGTATCCATTGTAGCTCCATAAATATATTGTAATTCTTGTTCAAGTGATGTACTGCTCAGTATTGGTAGATACTTGGGTGAAGTTGTGTCAAACTTAAGGAGGATATCTAAGAACCTTGCGATTAGAGACAAGTCTTGTAAAGCCCATCCTTAATACCAGAATGGTCCAGCCAGGTGTGGTCGCATTGGTCATACACTGAGACACATCCTCTTATTCTGATTCACCTCATAATCTACTACTTCCATTTTAGCCTTGTGGGTCTCATATCTTAGTTTGTGGACTATTGTATACATGTAGCATCTGCATTCTATGGGCCTGTTTGTTTAATGCAAAGGATCACGGATTTTGCGGATCCGGATCCCATTTTAGCGTACCCTGCATAGGAGGTGAATCCCTAAATATGGGATCCTTTGCCTTAAACAAACAGGCCCTAATTTTGGAGCATTGTCAGTAAAAAAATTTTCTCCTAGCTTTGCAGCTGTTGAACTTGAGTCTACCAGAATTATTCCTCTGAGACCAAACAGTAAGATCTCTTAAGTCCTTCAGGCTCACATAATGACAGAAACAGCACACAAGCTGCAAACCGCCTGAAATGCTTTGACTGGAATGACAGAAATGACACACAATTAATGCACAATGAATTGAGCAATGTGTGTGTGTCTGTCATCTAGTGAGGCAAGTCTTATTGTGGTGGATATATATCGCTTCTCCGTCATGACAGCAATTTTTTCCACTCTGTGGAAACTGTACAGTGTCAGTGGAATGCCGCTATAACAAACACTGCTTCACTGTACTGGCTATACCGAACATCATCCGTGGCTCTCAGTTTTTGTGTACAATATGCATTTTGAACATTGTTCAATATAGCAACCACCAATAACGGACAATTTCTGTGCATCACAGCGTTTTTGTTATAGTGGCGTTCCACTGTACATGTATGGCAGTTAGAACCCCTACTGTCAACTTTGACACATTAACATCAAATATCATCTGGGATGGGTGTACAGGACAGTATTTGGTCAAACCTGTGACAAACAAACGTACTACGCATATTGACCATATGAATTTACAAGACTTTAATTTGTCCTTACTTCCTAACAACGAACAGTACACGCTCTAAGTGTCTCATGGAAACCTAATTTAAAACTTGTTTGATTATAATTTTTATGTGCGTAGGATGTGTCATTGAAGTAGACTCATGATCCTATAGAACGGTCACGTCAGGACAGGAAGCAAGTCATATAGGCTTAATACTTGTACATGCTGGCTTTTTTCTGTAAACAGTTGTGATTACAAAAATAGAAACATACAGTCATTACCTAATTAGCATATATTACATATTGCAGTGTGTATGAACTTCATATGTGTTTAAATTGAAGGACGGGTTTATAAATGATACTTGGCAATTTTCTATACTCATTTCAAGATGAATTCCATTTGTGGACTGGTCCTAATTTCATGGAACCTGTTACGGTATTAAGCAAAAATTCTTCACTTACGATAGCAGGCTCTTTTTGCTTACGGTTAGCGTATTTCACAGGAGAGTTTTCTTTCACACTATGCTAAGAAGCAAGGACTTTTCTGCAGAATGCACATGACAGCGCGTTAGCAGGAAAAAAGGTTAGCCTAGAATTCTTCGTTATCCGATTACTAGCGCCGAAAGTCTTTTAGGCCTACGGATTCCATGAAATAGATTTCACAACATTAGGTCGTAACAGATCCCTTGAAATTGGGTCCTGCACTCAGAAGGAGCTCCAATTTGGTAACTTACTTGGAATAATGGTTTACACCTGCTCTTGCATGCACGTTATCTAGTTATAGGCCCTGCATTGCACCTGGTCAAGATGGTATTGACTGATGTAGAGTTGTGTGTGTGAGACTCGTTGAGTCATCTAAGACATCGCCTCCGCACTAGGGGTAGTCTTCAAGTAACTACATGTATACATCTTCCATAACAGTAACCATCATATGATGTATTAATGGCAACATCCTTTAATTGCATTCGTTAGAAGGAATAATGTGGGGTTTCAAGATGGTAAAATAACATCCTTATTGATATTGGCCTTGTAAGAAGAAGAGGAATTAAGTTTAACCGATTAGTCATGTAATTGACTTTGATCACCTTTTTTCCTATGTTCATGTATGTTATTTATAATGCATGGAGTACGTGTCTCTAATTCCTTCCTCTATGGTGTAACTCTGTCACACTCTATAAGATGTCGTGATCCCTCGTTATATGCCAAGGCTCCACCTTGAAAGGACCACCAGACTCGGGAAGCGATTCATTGGTTGAAAGTGATGACATACATCAGGTATTTGCCAAACGGTTGGATTCTTGCAAGGCGTGTTTCCTATTCTCAGCCTGTTTAATTTTCCGTTTCCTCTGGTGATGCAGCTTACGAGGGGAGGACGTGGCTGTTAATAATCCCACTGCTCTGGGCATGCACGGACCAGCGGCCTGGCTGCTACATGTACACAGCAATTCCCATTCACATACCTTCATAATAAGACTTGGCACAATACCCGAAGGATCTTGCGGTTTATTTTTACCCGATTAGGATCTGCATTAAATTTGTGAACACTTTGTTAGAAACCCGCAAGAGAGACAGATAACAGCTAAAACTGGATTCATTCAAATTGTCTTATCCCACATGTGCGTTCAATCTTTTTAATCGTGTTAATTCTCGAACAGGACACACAGGAAGTTGTTTCCAAAAAGACTGGCCTCATTTTACATACGTCACGCATATAAGACGGCATTTGGCTGGACGGTAGAGGAGTGTTGAATTGGCGCTTGTAGTGGACAACACTCATTGTCTCTGTGTTTGGATTTATAAGTTTTGATAACAACAATGGCTACGATGTACCAGCTTCTGATTCTTGAATTCCTATTCGTGTCTTCGTTCGGTCAACCCACATGGAGAATGGAACCAGTGGACTCTGTCGCACTCAAGGGAGATACCGTAGTTCTCACATGTTTTGTTGGGAATCGTACCAGTCCAACTCGATCGGACCAGAAACTTTTCTGGTATCATGCTGAGCACAACCAGCGCATCAGTCGCAACATGAACATCTTGGCTGAATCTGATGGGTCCCAGTATTCCGTCGATTACAATCGGATTTTGGGCACGTACACTTTGATAATAAGCAACATCGATCAGCAACGCCACGGTGGCCACTATCAGTGCATCTATCGTGATCCTGTTTCCAGTACGGAGTACCTCTCTGAGTTTTCAACGCTGACTGTCCTAGTACCTCCTGAAGGTGGATACAAACAGTGCAGAGTTTATCCCAAGTCTAAAATCATCTTATCACCAACTGGTACGAGGGTTTTGGCCTGTGAATCCCCATTTCCAATTGAAACTGATGAACACGTTCTGCAGGTCAGCCAAAATAAGGCCGTCTACCATAATTGGCAGGGGGAGAACACTATGGTTCTGCATGCATTCTTTCTGCAGAACAGAACGACATTGCTGTCTGAATCAGGACGTCTTGACGGCAATCCGGTGTCGGTTGAATTCTGTGCCGTCAACAGTCTCGTGGTCAGCCTGTTGCCTGAGTTCTGTCGTCTTTTACCCATAAAGAAGAACATGGCAGCTGTTATTGACCCTCAGAGTGTAACTGTGAATGTAGGAGACGATGTGTCTTTAAGATGTGGGAGTGACGATGAGGTTGCTATCGTGGATTACTCTTGGGAGTTTAAAGGTGTCTTCCCTCTGGATGGCTTCTCCTTGCAAGACAAAGGACGTATCATTACCATCAAGAACCTGGGATTCACTGATGGTCAGGTCAAGATTAATTGCCGCATCACATCGGTGCTTGGACTACAGGCGACAGCGACCGCTAACATCACCGTCCTCTTTGGGGATTACCCAACTACTTCTCAGGAACCCTTGAACCAGATCAGACTGCCCGATGAAAGTCAGCCCAAAGAAGTACCGGTAAGTCCTGATGACAGTCTGCTGAAAAACATCAGTCTCCTGGTAGGTCCTGCCTTAGGTGTTATCCTCCTCTTCATCTGTGCCTTGCTGTTGGCCTGCTGTTTAGTCAGAGGAAAGAGAATGAAGAAGCTGAAAGGATCCCCGTCCTGCCTCTCGCAAGAAACACGTGCAGCCGTGTCCCTCATGACGGTCAACAAGAACAATAGCACGGCTTCAAAGCGTCATTTCTCCGACTCTGCTGCCTGTAGGGCAAGTCATGTGAGCGAGGAATATGAAAACATTGAGGCGTACGCAGAGAAACTTGGCGAGTTTTCCCGCGGAACGAGCTCTTTCCAACTGAATGCGATTCGTCCCATGGAGGCAAACATCAAGTTTAAGATTGAGCTACCGCAGTCTATGAGCACCAGCATGCCAGCACTCAACATGCACGGCATATCATCCGTTACAAACACTGACATGCCTCCAAATAACGTCACAATGAGATCTCCAAAATCAACACGGCGTAGCAGCAGCATCGATAAAAAGAGCAAAATCTTTAGCAATCGAGACGGAAAACAAGAAGATTGTTACATGCCTCTTAGTAAAATCATGACGGACATGAATAATGCCCCTGTGCCTAATTCAACAAACTATGGACGGATCGGTACATGTTACTGATAAACACTTCACAGATTCAGTCTAATTTTGTATAATTTGTAAAAATCAAATCAGATACGTGTACATTACAAGGCTACGAGGATTAGGTAATGCTTACAAAAATTGCTAAGCATAAATTGTGTTGCATATTTGTAATCTATTATCAATCAAAGAATAGAACACCACTAGGGATTGATTTCATGAATGCCTGCGATCGATCGTAACTCCAGTTATGTAGGATAACCCATCATAGGGGGCATATCCCACATAGGGCTTCAATGCATCAAAAGTCCTACTATTGATAGTAAATTTACGAAGAGTTTGGTGAAATTGACCCCAGGTAACATTAAGTGAGGTTCAAACCATTACATCTGCTTGAAAGTTGAAAATAAAGACTCTAGCTAGAGAATTACACTCAATAAATGGTGTACAATATCTTTACTAGCTGTACAATGTTAACCTATGATAGCATTATAAAAGTGCATCAAACTCAGCTCTGAAGTCTTCAAAAGAGCGCTGTAATTTAGTTTTTAAAACAATTGCCAATAATGTACGAAGGTGCACTGATCCCCAACACATTAAACTGACCGTTAGACCCTAAATGCTTAAATGATAAAGTGTGATGAACCACTAACGATTAAGTAAACAGCGTTTACTTATTAATTTGATTAAGTTTACAGTATTAATTGAAAAGTGAACAAAGAAAAATTGTTTGTTCACTTTTCAATTTCAGTCAGTTTCCCTTGTGGTTATTTGATGATTATACAGTATTAATTGTGTAAAATGAAGCCAAACTTGTGTCAAGTTTATTGCAAAATGTACTCTTTCAAAAACTTGCTCAAATAAAAATTTAAATTGTGTATAATTTGTTATTAAACAAATATTGTTTATTTTCCCCCTTTTTTTTGTAAACAGCGCACCCAAGTGCACTTTATTTGTACTCGTATTTGGGACATCAGGCAGGACTGTGTGATTGTAAAATTAAGTAAATCCCTATGAAGGATCACAGTGTTGTGCAAATTGATTTTTTATGAAGCGCTTGAAGTGAAGTAACTTCCCTTAGTCTTTTTGGAGTTTGTATAATATTGAGTAAATCTGAATATTATCAGTGGATCACCATCTGGTTTTTGAAGTGATTTATTGTTCAAGATATTTGAAAGTATTTTATCTGTTAAAACTATATAATGTCTGTATATGGAGGTATGCACAATGTGCAATTGTACGCATGTACAAGTGAATTGTTCTTATCATGTGCGGTTTTGTACCAGTATGCATTTCTTTATAAAAGTTATAAAGTGGTGGATAGCCGTGTCAGTCATATTACAATAATATCAAAATACAAGTAGCATTTTAATGACTAACTAGGGTACAAATGTGTATTTAAGCGTTCGTAGGAAAGAGTATTTCCTCTGTCGCACATTTTTACCCTAGTTAGTCATTAAAGGCTACAGTGTACTTGTATTTTGCTATTTTTATAAAAGTTGTAAAAGTTAGAGGGGCTGAGTTTTGGGGAAATTGGTTGGGAGCATTTAATAGCGATACAGATGTACACAAATTTTAATTGTGTATAATTTGTAATTCAACAAATATTGCGCAGTGTTTTTCTTCTTTTGTAAAGAGTGCACCCAAGTGCACTTTATTTGTACTCATATTTAGTTACACAAGTGGGACAACAGGTTGGACAGTAAAATTATGTAAAACCCTATAGGCCTAAAGGATCATATTGTTGTGCAAATTGACTTTTTATGAAGTTATTTTTTATAAAAAGTTGTCAAAGTTAGAGGGGTTTAAGTTCTGGGGAAAATGGTTGGGAGCATCAAATACTGATACAGGTGTACAATTTGGGATCTTGGGGTCTGGTACTCTGTTTCCCACAACAGACTGGACGTGCTGGATCTCTCCATGAAATTAGAGGTCCTTATAATTATAACAGTTCCATGTGAATGGTTGTACAGGGGCCAATTTCATAGAGCTGCTTAAGCACAAAATTTGGAAAGTCTTCCATGATCAAATATGATTGAACCAACCAAATATTCATATGTGATGTTTACTGTTTGTGATTTGTATTTACATTCAGCCATTGTTTAATATTCACAAGGAGTTTTGGCTGGCATACTGATTTTGTTTACCAATATTTTTGGTGCTCAAGCAATTAAGCAGCTCTGTGAATTTGACCCAGGTTAAGCTTGAATATTGTGTATATTAAATAATATTGTACATTGTAAATTCAATATTCATCCAGTGAAAGATAATAAATAAGAAAGATACCAGAAATTGCTTAGTGTGATGCCTGTCATACATGTACTTCCAAAGTGAAAAGTCTCCTTTTAAAGTCATATTTCATTGAAACAAATGCAAATATGTGAAATGCTAGGCCTAACTGGCATGGGTTCATGGGAGTACACTTTGCACCAAAGTCAGTGGTAATTGAGGAAATGCCTGTTTCCGATCTCAAGTCGCCATAGCCCATTGCTCACCCTAAGATGTGAACAATGACAGGACACATGACTTCACACTTTGTGATGCTGTGACATTTAGTTTGTGTCAGTTTTGTTTATCGTGATCTGTCATGAAGCCCTGTGGAAACAGCAGACGTTTCATACAAAGATTGTTCAAAGATCGTGCTCTTTTGTTTCATATTGTTTGGATGACAATGACTGATGTCCGGCTTTGAAAACGTACAGATTTGCAAAAATGAATTATAGAAATTGCCTTTTCCCCAAGGAATTTTACTTGCCCTTTTTTTTATCAGAGGTTTTGAGTGGTTTTGAATTTCCTAAAAAATTCCTTTCATAGTGATTTGCATCAATGATATTGCAAAATTGAAAAAAGATTCCTTACAAGTAATTATTTTCAATTGATATGTCTGCAACTGTATACAGTAGATACACATGCATTTTCTTAGTTCAAAACTCATTTATACTTGGCTAAACTTAAAAAGTACAATCAGTTGAATTCATTTATATGGGGCGTGGGAACGCATAAACCCTACATTGTGTTAGTGGCTAACTTTGTTCAAAAAATACAATTGTGATGCAATCTTTTAACATAATACAGGATTGGTAAAGGTGATAGAACAGTTACAGTCAAGGGATAAAAAAAAAATGACAAACCTGTGAAATTTTCAGCTCATGTCATTATCGGAAATTGTCGAAAAGAGTGGAAAATGCTCATGTGCAGTATTTTAAAATCTATTCACAGGAGTTTTTATCTCACCCCGAGATCAAAACTGTTTACGGTCATTGTTTTTGATATTTTCTGGATAAGAACAGTATTTCAGCCGGAAATATTTTAACAGTATGTTTCTACCAGCACTATCTTCATATGTAAACCTATGAACATTTCTGTTTGGGTATTTTACCAAATCCTGTACTGTTCCCTTAAAGAAATGTTGATACAAGTATTGTTAATATTCCCATTATTTACACAAGTTTGACTCCTGTATTGCACAGCATTTGTTCACTGAGTGTTAATAAGCACACTCTCTCTGTGCAGTGAACATTATAGCTTTGCAATGGACAAAAAACAAGAATCAGTGCTTCCGTGAAAGATTAGGAAGCCAGGAAATAGCAATTAATGAAATATTACAGCTTGATATACACACACTGCTCAACTTGGGCCAAGGCTTCTTGTATTACATGCAGATATATCCAACTGAGCACTGTGATGCATGATATCGGAACTGCCCTGAGAAGGAACTGGAACTTGCAATTTTCCGCCAATTCAGACAAATTAAACCTGTCACATTTTCAGCATCATATACCATATACTCATACCCTTCATGCCCTGTCAATCGTTTCTGTTTCTTCTTCTTCTTTTTTTTTGTTTACCTCGAAATACACGCTGATTACCGGTATGAAATTAGGTTACACCCACACATGAAATTAGATTACTACATGTACTTGGTAACGCCCTCACTGTCATTTGTGCATGATGCACACTCCCTTGGAAGTTGCATTGCTTCACGTACTGTATGATTTCCTATTCGGCTTGAGTTTGGGTATAACTTAAGCCAGATGTGTGTAAATGTGGAAATACTTTGGACACAGGGTCATCGGTGGTTTTCAATGTGTACCTGCTAGCTATCAGCAGCGTATCTGGGGAAAACGGCATCCGGGGCAAACGTTGAAATTGCGCCCCCAATTCCAACTCCTGATGCCAATGAACAAAACATTAATCAGACAATTTGAAATTGGAATCTTTCTTTCTTTGTTCATTGGATGAGATTTCCAATAACTTCACTGACAGTACAGCTGTCTTTTTTTTTGTGCCCCCTAAAAAGTTGCACTCGGGGCACATGCTCCCCTTGCCCCCCTCCCCCTATAGTTATGCCACTCCCTGCAATTTGACAATTGAAATAATTAATTAAGCAAGGTGCAGGCAGAATGAAAGGAGTTCCTTTTTTGAAAACCTTTTCTTAAACTCAGTTAAACATCATGTATCTTTCATGAAAGTTTCCTCGTTCTACAAAAGGCGAGCCATTTATCCATTTCCGTTAGACAGTTAAAAATATCTGTCCATTGAACGACAATTAAAGTTCATGGGCAGACGATCTTTTCAGGCATTGCTTGAGCAAAGTACTTATAAGCACCCATGACAAGAGGTGACAAGTTGAGCAGCTAAGTACAAACACTCATGACAAGGTGACAAAATGCTCCCATTCTCCCGGGGACTAGTTGTCTTCGAGGTTAATGCTTGAAGATTAACAGCATTAGAAATATATCAGGTCTCAGGATGGCCAGCTGAATGAGCTGATGACGAACTGAGAGTGGTCATCTTTGTGTTTCTGTTGCTGGGCCAAACTAAGCCACAGTCTGACCAACAGTATGCAGTTAATTATAGCAATGGGTCATCATGATAAACCATATTTATTGTACTCTACACTATTAAAATAGTTTGTGGCCTACTTTAATTCAGTCATTGCATACCTGAAGTCTAGTTCATTTGGCCTGAATGGATAATTAGAGTCAAATTAGGGAAACAGAGAAAGTATGTAGCACTAGCAGGGACTAACTGTTAAAGTGCTGTTGTTGTACTTTCTAAACTTTCCAGCCCTATGAGCTATGACTCTATAGGGCTTTTCACACTATCCAAAATCTTGGGGTTGGAATCGGATCGAACCCCAAGATTTTTTTAAAGGACAGCCTAGCTGGATCTAAATCAACCCTGGTAGGGAGCAGGGTTGAAAATCTCAACCCGGTTCCAAACTGCATTTTGGGCCGTGTGACGCATTATCTGTGTTGTATGAGCCGGTTCACCATAAACATAGTGTGATTGTTGTGTCTCTTCGATCCTGTTCGGGCTGGATCCGGGTTGGTTTTAACACGGATCGAACAGGAGATAGTGTGAAAAGGCCTTATGATCGGGCTTCCCTGTTGTCAAATATCTTTACAAAAAATTATAAGCAAGCTTTTTCTGGCCTAAAAATATCACCAATGAAATGAAACGCAGAAACAATTTTACTTCCAAATTCATGTGTGTCAAGCAAGTCAAACAGTGGTTGTGTGTTTCTGTAATTTTTTTTCAGGCCGTCGTCAGAGCTTTGGAAGAGCTGGCACAGAATGGAAAGATTAAAGAGAAGGTTTATGGCAAACAGAAGGTGTATGTTGCAGATCAGGTATGTATCTCCTTTTATCATCTGCTGGTTGTATTTTTCATTCACTTTGATCTGTGTCGGCATTAGCTATCCCAACAAACTTGTAGGCAATCTGCTTAGCTCTTAAGAATCTTCCTTAATATGCAATATCGGCACTGAGTTTTAAACTGAATTTTAAGTTACTGAAAAGTGAATAAATGAACAAAGAAATATTGACTGGAGCAGGATTCGAACCAGCGACCTCCAGAATACCGTACCAGCGCTTTTACCAACTGAGCTACCCAGCCTTGGTGGTGTCACTAATAGTCAATTATCTTTCTTCGTTTGGCAGTCAGAAGCCATGAAACCAACCTAATCCCAATTTTTACCCATTTCTTTCTGAAGGCAATGTGCTATGCATATGACTACCTTCTCTGACTGTCATTATTTAAGTTTTAATCCCCGTATATTTGTGTATTTTGCAGAGCCAGTTCCCTGATGTTGATGAATCTGAGCTGAAGAGCATGGATGAAGAAATCAAGGCATTGACAGACAAAGTACAAACCTCACAGAACACCTGCAAACTACAGGAAAGAGGTTGGAAATAAGAACAAATCAGACAAATCAGAACAATTCTCAGACTCCATCCTAATAATTCCAGATCAGGAACAATTTCCACAGACAATCTACATGTGTACTCATACAATGTAGGCCTGGTAGACACTATATGTTCATAAGGCTGCAATCTTTATGAGCGGGATGGTCAAGTGGTGCTATATTTCACTCGTCCTGATCTTCACCTCATCAAGGGTCCTCTGTTTAAATCTCATTGAAAGCTAGCAACATCTAGATTGAGTTACAAGTCTGTCTCAGTCTCTATCTTATCATTTAATCATTTTTCCGTCAGATCCAATATTGAGATCATTCCTTGATCTCCACAGATTGTTAGATTGTGAACAACTTTGTTTGCTTTTCTAAGAATCGTGAATTTTCTTTTATTTCTGCAGAATTGAGGACTATAGATACATCCATGAGTACAGAGGAAGCAAGACAGCGATTGGACAAAGTCGTCACAGAGGTCAGTTCTTACCTCTTGGTCTTCGGTATCTTTCTCTCAGTACAGGGGTCGATTTCACCAAACTCATCTTAACTTACTATCAATCGTAGGAGTATGATGCATTGCAGCCCTACGTAGGATACCATGGGTTATCCTTCATAACTCTAGTTACGATCGATCATAGAGCTCCCAGAAATCAATCCCTGGACCACTTTTAGGACTGTAGACGGCTCAGAACATTTTTCATTGAGCACAGAGAAAGCTGAGACACCATGTGGATTTGATTTGATTTGATTTGTATTGATTTGTATTGATTTGTATTGATTTGATTTGTATCGATTTATATTGCAGATAAGTCACAACCAAGACAGGTTAGCCACAATCAAGTCAGCAACTAATCAAGTCACACCCGAAGAAAAAGACAGAATCTACTCCAACAGAACCAAGTACGTCAAGAAATGGAAGAAGAGAAAAAGAATGGTCAGTATTCACATGAATGATGTCATATACATGACACGAAATGTCATGTTTGGGACATTGTTACTTCATGGGAGACATTGGGCTCATGGTGGCGGCAGACATACGGGTCCTTTGAGGCTTTTGGCAGAAGGAGACGTGCCCCATTCTTAAAATTTAAAAATAACAATAACCCTTAAATAAATGTCTCAATAGGGCTCAGCGCTTGAGCTATTTATAGAACACTTCCTTTGTATCGACAGCAGCTATAGTTACCCGGTTGATCGGAAAAATATCACATTGTTTACCTGTAAGTTGAATTGGACGACGTGTGACTTTTTTGTCCGAACATTCTGAATGTGACGTCACAAGCGCGGAGCCCTATTCTCAAAGAATAAAATTGCCATTTTAAAAACCAAAATCAAGAAAGTTTTACCATTAATACATAAAATAACCCAAAATGTAATAGCAACCATGTTGATTTTGATTTATCAAGTGTGTTTAAATAAATCAAGTGTTTAAACATGGACAGCCATGTTGAAAGAATCAATGTTTTTTGTTTGTACTCAACAGACCATGGATATTGTCAACGCCATCTTAGAAGGGTATCCCAAGACCAAGAAACAATTATTTGTAAGTTGGCCATCAGATGGTTCTTCAAATTCTTAAAACAATTACCTAAAAACAATGTCCCCCAGTGGCATAATTAAGGGGGGGGGCACGTGCCCTGGGGACGCCACTTTTTAGGGAAACGCAAAGGCAAAAAAAGGTAGCTGTACTGTCAGTGAAGTTTTTTGAAATCTAATTAAATTAAAAAACAAAGAAAGATTTCAAATTGTCTGTTTTTGTGGGTTTTTTCATTGGCATCATTCATGCATAAGTTGGAATTAGGGGAGCAATTTTAGCGCTTGCCCTGGGCGCCGTTTTCCCTATATACACCACTGCTGTTCCCACATATTATTTAAGTATGAATATAATGGAACATCATTAAACTTGTTGCAAAGTTGCCGTAGTGGTATTTGTAGCTGTAATGCTTTTACCATGTATGTTTATACTGGGGAAATTAGTGCAGATCAACGCCCTTTTCCTGTAAGGTCATTTAATTATACACATCACGACCTTCACAATCCACCTTGTTGAGCCCAAGCAGGTGTACATCAAGCCACTCACTCAATCAGATTCATCACAATGTCTACTTCACTTCTTTCAACAGGAAGACATCGGCCTGGAAACAGATGAGGAATACAACGCTACTATGCCTGAGTAAAATAAGGTACAGCTGGATCCAGCGTCTTAGATCTAAAGTGATATCTTCCTCAAGATCTTCCTAGTTTATCAACTCCTGTGACTTTGATTTTTAGGTCATCGTACTTTCAAAGTATTCACAGGGTGTACAGTACACAGCCATTGTGACATTTCTGGATCAGGATTACAATGCATTGACCCCTGACGGTGGATAGGCCAGGGGGCCTTTAAAGGTACTATCATACTTTGGTAATTAGACACCAAAACAGAAATGTTCACAGATTTACGTATAAGCTTACAGGGTATGAAGATGGCGATGGTAGAAACATACCATGAAAATTGTTCCGCCTGAAATGGTGTGTTTATCCATAAATTAGTAAAACAACGACCGGAAATCTTTTTGATCTTTTAAAAGATCAAAAATAAAAGAGAAAAGACTTAAGAAATACTGTTGCCATTTTTCACTGTTTTCTCAAAAAGTGGGCACCGTATGGGACTGAAATTTTCACAGATGACTATTATTGTATCGTCCTTGATATTTTTGCCCAGAAATCTGTATTTCTTTGACAAAAACCAATGTATGAAACTACCTTTAACAAACCTCGGCTCTGGTTCTGGCTCAGGCTCCAGCTCCATTTCGTGAATCCATTCTAAAATAATGAGTATCAAAATAGAGGCTTGTGGCTGGGGTTTGGAAACTTTGTACATACTCCGGTTTGGAAAAGAAAACCGAGCTTCAGCTTCACTGAGGTATATTTTCAGCATATGGATGACAGAGACTAAGCCGGAGCCGGAGCCGAGGTTTGGAAAAGGCCCCAGGTATATGGTTTTGTTTAAGTTATCATTGTAATGTCAAACCAATTGCCCATTGATATGTAATATCTTGGAGCCTTATTTACTGCAAGATGTGGTTTTAATGTTTATGTATTAAACTAAGCAAGGAAGTTGTATTACTACTCAACATAAATGTGACCTGTGTTTGATTTAATAGATGTCCTCTTGAAACGTGTTGCGGTTTAGTTATACTAAAAATAAAGAAATGTCACAACCTCAGCCATGTAGCCTTCAAGTTGTTTCAGTTTCGCAGAAAACATGAGGATGTGGTTTACGCCTACATGTATTCCTTCATAACGCTTGAGCCATACACACACTATACTAGTGGGTGTTCAATGTAAAGAACCTGGACAGATTTCAGTAAGATTTCAGTAACAGAAAGTGGCGGCATTCCTCTAGACTTGTCACGCACTCCCTATCAAGAAGATTACCCATTAGCACCCTATCATAAATTACAGCCAAGTTAGGAATAAAATACCCGTATCTTTGAATCACTGATGTAACTTCAAAGAGATTCTCCTAGGCGTCAATTTGTCCCTCCTCTCCCGTCCGTAATAATCAAGGATTTCTGTCAGTACTTTGACTTTACATAAAATGAAAATAGACATTATATCGTGCCTTGAAGCTTTACAAGGTAATCCCGGCTGTATATGACCTCTGTATAGTCGTCCTAGCTGTATGAATCATAGAAGGTATTACAGTACCAATTAAGCATGCCCTTATGATACACACTGCTGGTACCTCAAATTGTATAATGGAAAAGTGTAGGCCTATACATTTACTTTATTTTACAAGAAACTGTACACAGAATTGTACAGTGTTATTACAGTGGAACGCCACTTAAACAAACATGCCAGGATGCACAGAAATTGTTTGTTATAGTGGTTGTTCGTTATAGTGAAAAATGTTCAGAAGGCCTATACATTGCACATAACAATAGCGTTTCGCACTTGTGCTAAAAATAGCACCGGATCTCAGACAAACATTGCAACCATGCAAACGGGCGTGCGTGCGTGCATGTACACTACGTATGTGAGTCAATGTTTGTCTGACATCCTGGCATTTTGTGACGTCATTAGTGCAGAGCGCTATTGGGAGCCAAGGATGATGTTCGGTATAGCCAAATGCAAATTAAAGCTGTGTTCCATTGTATTATGAGTGTTCTGAGGCAACTGTTCTAATTCCTAAGTAGGCATACATGGCTAGGAGTGCACTAGTTTAGTCAAGAAGTGCACTTAAGACAATGAAGTTATAATTATCAGTGTATTAGGCATCTTTTGAAAATTGTGATTTTAAAAGGGGAGGGCACTGTGTGACTCAGTGGGTTCACCTGTTGCACAACAAAAATTGCAAAACCATTCACTGTTTGAAATACATGTACAGTTACGCGCTCCAGCTATTTATAGAATACGCCCTTTATATTGACAGCTTTAATTACCCGGATGTTCTGACACTAATTTAACAACGTTTACATGTAATTAATTGATCAACGTGCGAGTTTGTTTGTCCGAACTTCTGAAAGTGACGTCACGAGCGGGGAGCCGTATTCCTTCCTTGGTTCGTGTTTCTGAAATGCCAAGCCTTAGACATACCCCTTACACCTTTCACATCCACTTTACATGTTCACATCACAGAGTCATTTACTAGCTAGCTATGGATAGGCACAAAAGTACTGTGAACTTGTCGTGCCAAGTCTGATCTGTACACATCCTGTCCGTGTGTGAGAGAGTAATCAGAACATCACTGCTCATCACACACACAGTATAATGACTAGTACATGTACTATCGTGGATTTAAAGTCAATGCTTCAAGCTTGTACCAGGCAGACAGGCTAAGCACTCAGAGGATTTGGAGTTAAATCTTTGAAGTTGATATCTGAGTTGATTTCTTACAGTTACTGTTTAGGAATGGGAGACTTTTGAGCTTGGTCTTCAGCTTGATAGCGCATGCGCACAACAATGCGCGCATGCTCAGAACAACGTGTGCTTGCTCACAAATGCGCGCGCATGCTCAGAGCTAGCAAAAAGAGACTTTTGTCTGCTGCAGCCAACGTCTCAAAAGTCTCCCATTACAAGTATTTGCTCTTCTAAAGTATAAAATGAACAATAAATTTCAGTATCGAACTGCTCCAAACTGCTCATCATCCATAAAATGACCTGAAATTTATAAAGTGCTTGGAGTTAGGAGGGCCTGACGCTTTACGATCCTAGCAGGATCTTTCTCAAAGGCTAAATGACAAGAGGACAAGAACATGCAAGTTACAACATTTCATAGCTGGGAAAAACTAGCCACAACATATAACAATCCAGCTACTTTTCGTCCAAATTGCATTTTATTAGCAATATATTAACTTGCTAGAAACTCTTAGCTCAGCAAAAAAAAACCACTTAGTGTAAAGCTTGTCACTTTAAAGTCAAAGTTTTTGGTATTTAGTAAAAAGTCTATTTTTGTACAATGTACACAAAACAATATGAAAATACACAATGTGGTTATGTACATAGCATTAACATCAGCTCAGCTGACAAAGGCGGATGACAGATGCACACTACTTGCTAAAAAAAACCAATAACACAGACTGAAAGAGGCCTAAGAAAATAGATGAACTTTATCGAATGAATACATCATGGTTCCGTGAATAGTCTATCATCTATGAGCTTTATCTTTGGTGTTTGATTAAAGGACTTTTTCGCAAAAGTCCACAATTACCATAAGTGTTCAGGGCAGTCTTTAAACACACAGGCATGAGTCCAGCCAGTGGACCCTTGGGCTTGTAACTAAGGGCATTTACGAAACTGAGGCTCAGGCTCCGTCTGAAATAACGGGTATCAAAATAAAGGCTTTTGGCTGCAGTTCTGAAGTAGATTCTCTGGTTTGAAAAGGAATACAGAGCTTCAGCTTCAATGAAAAACGACACACTATATTTTCAGTATATGAATTTCAGAGCTGGAGCTGGAGCCTGAGACCGAGCCTGAGCCTGTGCCTCCGTTTCGTAAATGCCCTATGAGCTAAAACACAAATCTCAGACTACTTCAATTCCCTTTACCTCCCTCGTAACGAACAGGTATCTGTTGGGGCAGATCATGTTATTGTACTTTCGCGAAAGAGTAAGGAATTGGAGATTTGGTACACTGACCAGGGGCCAATTTCATAGAGATTGCTTAAGCATCAAAACTTGATTAAGCACCAAAAACCTTGATAAATAAAACCAGTATGCCAGCCAAATCTCCTTGCGAATGTTATGCTCAGCAAAACAATGGCCGAATACAGTTATTACATGGTAATAACTTGAAAAACACGCTGTGTAGGTATAGGTTGCTTTTTTCCTACTCCTAGCAAGACACAGCAGAAGCAAATGTTAGAAGATGACATCACGTCTGAAAAAAAAATTTGCTCTTCTGGTTGATCAAGTCTTTTCAGCGAAGCAGCAAATTGGCGCAGGGGTATTTGCATATAGTAGTATTCGTCTGTGGTAGGTTGAATGCAGTAGACTGAGTATGTGCTTGGAAAACATGCACCAAAATGCTCACGTTCAGTTCCCAAACATTGAAATATTGTAGGAGATTTTAAGACAAAGATGGTTCTAATATTTCAATCCATTTTGCTGAGATGGGGATGGGTCACGTGGCTTCCTGGGGGATGGCCATCAGAAGACCGAAGGAGTACCGCTCTAAGGTAGATGAGACAACGCGCTGCCGCATCGCATGCTCCCACTGATTGATTTATTGATTGATTGATCGATAGGCCAAATATTTCAATTTTAAAACAAGTACATGATAAAAATGAGTACTGAATAAAATTTGTTAATAATGAAACTTCTAAAGAGTAGAACTAGAAAGAGTTCATCAGCTTCCCAAGTTAAAGGATTTATACCCAAAGATTTAAAATTAATTCAGGAAATAAGAATTATAATTATTAGGCCGTACTTATCCCAGACCAAAAGGTCATCATTTCATTCAAAGGTCAGGCTGTGTCCCATTTCTGTGGCTGCGACCGCATATAACACACAAGTCTATGGAAATGGCTGCAGTCACTGGCTAGTGGCTGCTATAGGTACATGCGTAATTTGCAGCCGCAGCCAGAGAATTGCGACACGGCCTTAATATCACATTGCTTTATAATAAACGTCCAACGAAATTAGGATCTAAACAAATTCATACTCGTCCCATTTCATTTACACCTTCAGCCACGGTAATCACAGGTTTGAAGCAACCACAGAATTGAATGAAATCTTTGGTTAGACCACAAATCTATTAAACACGATAGCTCCATGGTTAGACATACATTTTTTCAAAATATAAAACGTGCAATACTGTATAGTTTAGTTTAGTTTAGTTTGCATTTTGTGTGAAAGATTATAGCACTACCTGGCGGCATAGTAAATCTTTTTTGCGAATGTAATAACGAATGAATTTGGCATACCAGTAATTGCAAACAATTACCTGAATTTGTTTCATTGCCATCACTAGCTAATGATGTGTCTGTGTGGAAATGAACGTGTACGTGGAATGATGCTATAGTGCAATTGTTTTAACTTCAAAAGGCACACTGCCCCAAAACAAATAAAAAACAAACAAACAAGCAAACAAAATAAGCAGAGAAATGTCCAATCGGAATGGTACTGACTTCAATTAATGTCAACGAATCCAAACACAAAATCAAAAATGTTGGCTGGTATCACGTGGTGGAATGTGGTGCAATGGGGGTCGGTTACCGCTTAAAGCTTACAGAGAGGCTTACTCAATACTTATAATTTAATGCTGTCATAAGATCAGGAGCCAATTTCATGGAGCTGCTAAGCACCAAAAAAATGCTTAGCACACAAATGTCTTGCCCAATAAAACAAACCACCATTTAAAATTCCATTTGATATTCATGGTCAGCAAACAACAGCCAAAGAACAATCGCAAACGATACACAACACATGGAAATTTGGTTGCTATCCCTGTTTTTATTAAGACAGAAATGTCATGCTTAGCAAATTTTTGTGCTAAGCAACGCCATGAAATTGGCCCAGTCGTCTACACAGTTTAACATTTGAATTAGTTGTGTATTATTCAATACAAGTTTATTTCAATAAATAACTGCCCTTAAATGTGCTTCACAGAGTGCAAAGTGCTACGCCGTTTTGAAAGGAAATAATTTCATGTACACAGTTTAAAAATAAGCATAAGATAATTTTGTGAACATGGTGCATAATGTCAGAAATAATAAATAGCATTAATAATATATCTTAATATCATATTTTCTTTCCAAAAAAACATACAGTTTATTTACAAACAAGAGTACATTTGTACAAATATATACATATATCATTATTACAGAGATAATTACTTTTATACACTTTTAAATATAGCGTCACCTGTTCTGCAACATTATTCTATGTAACAGAATGACTATGACACTACACCATAGTAATACTAGATAATTACTTGTTAATTGATGAGCTGTGCTTGGTATTACAGTTTGTGTCGATACCATCGTAGTACTTGCTGCTAGTAATGGTGATAGGTACATGTAAGACACGACCATAGGGCTTCGTGTGTTGATCAAAGCTCCTAGTTTTTCTGCTTCTCTATTACATGCTTCAATCTGCAAGGAGAAGATTATAAATTTTAGGTTAAGTCATCATCATAAAGGCTTGAAAAGTGAACAAAGAAAAATTGAATGGGGCGGGATTCGAACCGGCGACCTCCTGAATACTGTACAGGCGCTCTACCAACTGAGCCATTCAGCCCTATGTTGATGGTGACCCCAATAGTCAATTATCTATGTTCGTTTGGCAGTCAGAAGCCATGAAACCACGCACACACCGCCATACCCCAAGGATCATTTCACCGATACGCGCAGCAATGCTGCAACCTGGGAACGGTACATGGGGGATCATTCAAAGAGGATACGGCTTTTTCATGAAGGCTTATTAGTTTGTTTGATTAACAACTTGACTAGAGAACAGGTGTGATGTGCCAATTTCCCTCCCCCCCCCAACCCGGTACTGTGGGCGTCGCCCTTGTGATAAAAGTGTTCCCAATGACTCATACAGGTAAAGAATACTACGGTAGTGGGCCCAAGATTATGAAGATGCGACTTAAAATCTCAAATGAACTGGGTTTGACATAAAGCCTTATATGGTCTGGGTTTCTAAGTTTTAATGGCCAAGAAGATATTAAGTTCATTTGATGAATATTTACCTGTACTTCAGTAGGGACTGGTATTGTAGGCATTACAGAGAGGACAATGTCGCCCTCTATGCTGAGATATCCATACAGATCGCACTCCGCCTATGCAAATAAACAAACAGACAAACAGATTGACTTATTATTAGTACATTCATTCATCAGCTTGTCAACGTGCTGCGTAACATTTGGACTCATTGTCACAAAGTACGTTATATATTTCATAATATAGGCAAATCCTACACCCGGCTAGACTTAAAGGCACTATCATACTTTGGTAGCATACCAACACAGAAATCTTCACTTCACACATACTTTGGGCATTTTTTACTGTTTTCTCAAAAAGTGGGCACCGTATGGGACTGAAAATTTCACAGATGACTGTAACTGTATCTTCTTTGATATTTTTGCCCATGCATTTCTTTGATAAAAACCAAAGTATGATTTTACCTTTAACAATGAAGCCTATACATACAGTTTAAATTGCTCTTGGTATGCAATACTTACCACAGCCACCATTGTTCTGAGTCCGTTCAAAATATCTGCAACCGATACGGCCTTGTTCCCAAAAGCAGACGCCGCAAAATCAGCTTCATGTTCACTGAATAAGACCCTGGTATAAGCCGCTGAAAGGAAAAAACACAAGCACTTCATATGAATGAACAATTCTTGCAAAGTAGGGCAAGTCTAATTTGCATGATTCTATCTCCCTGACGGAAAATCATTATATTCATGATGAATTGCGGTACCCGCCACAACATTGGATTTGATTCACCCTGCTGACCCCAGCTAGCTCGGTGGCCTAGCGGTATGGCACTTGCACTAGTAAGCAGGAGGTCGTGGATTTGAATCCCACCTGAGCCAGCACATGATTTTTCCATGTGTGTTCAACAAGCACCGAGTATGCAGTGCTCATCTACATCGGTGAAGGGCAAGCCTAATTTGCCTAGAAAGTAGTCCCTTTGAATAATAAGCATCTTAATACTAACCACACACAGGGCAGCAGGCTCCAGGGGGTGTCACTCCTAGGCAGTGTGGGATCGATGTCTCTGGACACTTCACAGATGAACACTGAGGGGCTGTCTCGATTCCTGAACAAAATTCAAGGTAAGCTTGACAGTTTGAGGCCACAGCCGGGAGGAATTCATCATCAAAACTTGTTCTCATTCATGAAATTTAAACAAACAAGTATACAACTATACATAATTACTTCCAATCTAACTAAAAATTGCTCTGAGAACAAATCAAACCTAATGAAGCAATTGGGAATATAATAACCCATAACCAGCATTTGAAACGCTCTTTTCATTAAACCAAATCACAGCGCTTACAATTATTATTATCCCTAGGCCTAGTCATCAGAGGTCACATTAACCAGTCCTGAAACAATCTCAGCTGTGGGGAGTATACAGGGCACTTGGAAGTATATACATGTACAGGGAAAAGATCCTACAGAAATAAGACGGTATTTCAGTCATGTTTCAGTCTTGTTTCAGTTGTTTACTTTTTACAATTCATTAGGTTACATTTCTATAAGTATTCCACTTATTAATGATCAATGTAATCATCTCTAAATCTTGTATTCAGGATGATAAATTTAAGTATGCAGTGTTCCCTCACCATTTTGTTTGCTGACAGCTTGGCACGGTCCATAGTAGTCAACGATACTTCTATCACTCCAAGCTGCACATTCACTGACATAAGTCTCCCCGTTCTGACCGCAGACTGTACGACGATTGACCATATTACATCTTATCTGTGAATGGACAGGAAAACGTGAATTGAATTAATGAATTGTTAAAGGTAATTTCATACTTTGGTTTTTGTGAAAGAAATGCAGATTCATGGGCAAAAATATCAAGGAAGATACAGTAACAGTCATCAGAGAAATTTCCAGTCCCATACGGTGCCCTTTTTCTGAGAAAACAGTGAAAAACGCCCACAGTTAAAAATCTTTTCATCATTATTTTTGATCTTCCAAAGATCAAAATTGTTTTTGGTAATAGGTTTTTTTCTCTTTTCTGGAATAATACAGCATTTCAGGCAGAACATTTTTTAAAAACAGTACGTTTCTACCATGACCATCTTTATACCCTGTATAAAGGTATAGGTCATTCTGTAAAGATATCGGTTTCAGTATACTACCAAAGATGATAGTACCTTTAAGAAACAAAGAAAGATGAATCAGAATTGATTGCAATGCTGATACATCACTGCTAGAAAAGTAAGAATGTATCATACAAGCTGAGGTTTATGCTATACTTTACCTGGCATGGGCCCAGATAGTCAAGAGTCTTCCCTCTTCTATGTAGAGTGCATAAATTATGATGTTCTTTCCCATCAGTATCACAAACTGGTGCACGTGATTCCCTGTTACAGTGATGACTGGTAGTAGCAGTGACTGTCAAGAATACAAGGATAGCAAAATGTTGTATTAGTTTGGAACATGCTGTAATCTATCATTATATAAGTCATCCAGTAGGTAAAATTGATCTTTACTACAGGTTTGGTAACATACCAAAACAGAAATCAATTGAGCTAGAAATTTCACAGGTTTGTTTTTATTTCATGACAAATAAAATAATGAACAGAAGGCAGCTGTTCTGTCAACTTTACCAAAGTATGATACTAAGCTTTAAGCATTAAATAAAGGCAAGATGTATGAAATTGTTTCACTTACTACACTCATACTGTGGGCAATGGGCGTAATTGATACTCAGACACACCTTCCGTCTAGCTACACACCTGACAGACATAAAGACAAAAGGAAAGAGTCCAACTAATTAAAAAAATGGCTTCTGACTGCCAAAGGAACAAAGATAATTGATTAATTAGGGACACTACCAACATAGGGCTGATGGATAGCTCAGTTGATAAGAATGCCGGTACGTATGGTATTCCGGAGGTCTCTGGTTTGAATCCTGTTCCAGTCAATTTGTCTATGTTCACTTTTCAATGAAATAAAAAAACTGTATAGAAATTGTTATTGTAACAAAAACAACCAAATTATATTGACGAATTATGTTCAACAAGCCAGATGGCTTTATACTGACAAATGAAAGTTCTGATGATTTCAACAACAAAACTCTGAGAATATTAGAAGAGTGCCCTCTATTGACATACCTTTCATTGGCCTGGCATGGATTATCAGCACATGGATCTCCCATAGAATCACACGTACCAAACTCAAACTGGTTATCCTTAAGATTGGCAGCACACCTGTTGAGTAAGAACAAAATTACCTGTAAAAATGCTATAAACCACTGTACAGTCTGCTCACAGTTAATGGGTGTGGCCAGTATCATAGTCAATGCACCTGTTACTGAATATATAACACCTGTTAATGATATTCTTAATTAATTGCTAGATGACTTGATTGAAGGTATACACCATACATACTTGGCAACACATGCGCTAGGATATGTCCGTCCATTGGCTCCACATACAGGTACATATTGGTCTGTACATTCACAGGGAATTGTTGTATAGTGATGACTGGCTTCTGGTAGGTCTTCCGTGTTGCTGACCGGGCAATATTTCTTGGAGCACGTCTCCACACCATTGAAGCATATACATTCATTACAGTTTATCTTGTAATGACTCCCGTGTTCTGTACAGGAAATAATAAGACACAAAATCAATAACCTACAAAACTGATGGAATTTTTAATTTTCTTTTATAATTACCATTAATTATTATTGATTAATTACTTTAAAAAATGAAAAATTGTTTTTTTCATAAATTCTCATGTTTATTGCAACAATAACATAATTTCATTACAATACATGTTTAATCTGTTGTTATAACATCATCATGAATGGTTCATAATGAAGTTTGTAATTTGATGATGTGTCCATATGGAAGATACTTTGCAAGAATCACCGGATTTACCTCTTCTTTCTCCATGTCCAGTACAAGCCTCCATCGTTTCACACTGTAGCCGCTGACATTGCTCCAACATTCCATTTGCACTGCACTTACATGCCTTATAGCACGCTAGATTATTTGGCAAATCGGGAAGGCGGACGTAACTCCCACGACTGACTAGGAAGGTGGAGGCATCACCCAAGCGACAACCAGGAGTGCACTTGGTCTGAGTGCACATCTCTCCATAACCACACAGCCCACGGTTTATGGAACAGATACCACTAGAGCCTGTGGTTTCATTGTTGCAAGGATCGCTGTGACAGGGTACAGTTATCTCCTTATTCTTGGTCTTCTGAGGAGCTGGGTCTAAGGAAAAGGGAGAGGAAATCAAATCTTCATTGGTTCTTATATAAACATCATGTCTACTTATATTGCACCATACCTGGATTAATAAAGAATAATGTGTAAAGATCCTACTGTATTACAGTAAAACCTCATTAACTCGAAAGGGAATGAATGTAGACTTTGGAATATCCAGACTTTGACTAACGCACGGTTTGAATTTTCAAGTCAAATTGAGCACATAGAGTTGTTTGGAGGAAAAACTTTGACATAAGCAGGATTTCGACCACAGGTAATTTGACATACTGATGTATTTATGTAAACAAAAGTCTATTCTTTTAGCGGGAACAAAGCATCACTTTGAGTTAAGCGGACTTTTGAGTTTTGCAAGTTTGAGTTATTGAGGTTTTACTGTAAGTGCAAACAAATTGATTCGCTTAGAATGCAAAACTACAAACAGAGCGTTTATTAACAAACTGAGCCGGCCTCATAAGGAGGCACATGGTTACCAAGATAAGGACTAAACTTACCAAGATATTCACTGAGTGGAATGCAAGGTGCATCTCCATCTAATGGAGACAGGATGTTACATAGACCTTGAGCTGTAAGACCCTTAGCAAGCCGTGACTGGTCAATACATCGACTCAAGATGTGAATACAATCCGCTCTAATGACACAAAAAACACAAAATACGTTCATTTGGGTGTAAATAAACTTCACTGAATGTATAACAGCAACAGTTAAGCAAGTCAATGTCAGTACAGTTGACTCAACAGAAGAGAGTTAAGCTTAAATTCTGTAATCAACAAATAACCAGAAGGGAAACTGACTGAATTTAACGCCATTGAAAAGTGAATAAAGAAAAAATGACTGGAGTGAGATTCGAACCAGCGATCTCCAGAATAGATAGCATATTTGTGACCCAATGCAGCGTAATGAGGACTGTTCCCCAGATTTGACTTTTTGAGTTATATACACTACTAGAAGGAGTAATCCATGGGCTTTCCAATGATACAAAGATTATTTTCATATCTTATTCCATTCCAAAGTTATGACCCGATAAAGAGAACGTAGCGGTGCTCAGACTCGGAAATTACTTTTTGAGAAAAACGGCTTCAAAGTTTATACACGTCGCGCGCGTCGCAATCAGTGACCGGCAGAGCGCAGTATGCCTATGTACAGTACATGTTTGTGTACGTTGTTTGTGCACTAATAATGGATCAACATTTAGGGGCTTATGACTGTGAAATTCTGTTTCCTTCCAAGATAAAAATGACTTTCATTTTGTCTTAAAATTAATCCTGTTACTATTTGGAAAAAGAAGTATACGTAAACATGTTTAAATCTAGCATTACTACTATAATATGAATAACAGCATTGTTTTTTTTACCAACAATGAAAGATGATGTTCCCAGTTTCCCACTGTTTCAACTGAGTCACCACATTTTTTAATTTGGCCCACTGTATTTCATCGGTCAACCCAATGGCTCCAGTATTTGCTCAGGCAGTTGAAGGTAGAATATGAAATGTTCGTCTCCATTTAGCTCCAACTGTGTCAGAAAACATCCACTGCAAGTATAGGCCAGTTGTTGGTTTTAGCGTGGGAATTGTATTTTAACATTATTATACTGGCCTTCCGTTGCAGAGATTTACCGTGTCAACGCGTGGCATTGAACTTCCTTCGGTTTTACTCGCCAAAACTACCCGTGACAATTTGACAAAAACACACAAATAAGAATGGCAATTACGGAACCCAATTTTGCGTTTGGTAATTGCCGATTTTCGGTAAAACAATCAGGCTAATCTTTAAAATATTAACTGTATTCCACGCAACAAACACCGCTGCCATTGCAATGTTTATAAGCACTGTTTTCTATCGTGTACATGTACACTGTACTGGCCTATGGCTTACTGCACTAGTACTAGTACTGCACCGTATACAGTACATGTACGCATTATACATTGTGTGCATGTGGATACTGTGTGTACACACAGAACGAATGTCGCTTAGCGACTGTGGCGCGCTACGCGCACAGTGATTGGCTGAGCGCTGTGCTACATCACGTATCTAAGTAAACAGTACGCGCTTGGGTCCAATCAGGGAGATGTATTTGAATGACGCGGGCCCTGGCCGCGAACTAGACCGTGATTTCGCTTTGCACACGGTGTTTTGTTTACAAACTTCAATGGATTGATATGGAATAACGGGGTTTCTGAGGATGATGTCATTGCTATTAATAGAAAGAGTAGTCAATGCTCAATTGAATGGTACCATACACACCGTGCAGTCATCAACAGATCAGCACGAATTCGCGCTGTGAACTTGGTCAGATTTTGAGATATTTCCCTCAGATTTTGTAAAAGATGACAGAAAGACTCTTCAAACACGTTCTGGAAAACCTCCTTTTTACTCATTTTCCTTAACTTTTTTTGAAATAATTATGAATACAGCGAATCTTTGATACTTTACCAATCCAAAATTACAAGAAAACAAAAATTGATTTTGGAGTCATTTTTTGCGATTCGGCATTTTCGGACGTCGATTACACGGAATTGGCATAGAAGTTTTTCGCTAACCGATTAAGCGCCAAAAGTATTGCTTATCGATTCCATGTAATGGATTGCACGCATAGCAGTGCCCGTAAGCACAAAAATAGGCCGTAACAGATTCCATGAAATTTGGACCCGGTTAGGAAACTTCCAAATCACAATTAAAGACAAACATTGTGTAGATCTAGCACCCAGACTACCCTACTTACTTGCATATCATATTGACATGTGATTCGGGGTGACATGGCTTGACCTGTAGTGTACATGCTATGGCCTTCCACATTTCCGATTCACACTCTGCAATATCCAGCACTGGGATATCCATGAAAGGCATATGGATCAATCCTTCGCTCCATAGTTGCATGTCATTGGACGCTCCGCTGTCTGATCGCGCTGAACAACTCCTGAACAGATCAGTGGGTCTAAGGACAAAAAATGAACATTTGAAAGAATTATTTATGATTGTCAACTCATGATTGTCTTTTGAGACATTTTATAATATTACTTGGACAAACCAATGCATATTAATGAGCTAGTTTGATCAGCGACTATCTGTCAACCACTGGTCGATTGTGCCTGGTACCCATGGAATATTTAGTGTACAGGTTACCAGGCATATAATCCACCAGTAGTTGATAGATAGTCTCTGATCGAACTTGCTCAATACTGAAGCAGGACAAGGTATAAAGCAACATTCAAGTCATACTGGAATAAACTAAGGGCCTGTTTGTTTCAGTAACGCGATCAGTGGTCCGGCGCTCAAAAGCTGACTCAGGATCGTATTTTAGCTTATCCTGCCTGCGACGTGGATTTGCAAGATATGGCGACCAAAATCTGTGGCGAAACAAACAGGTCCTTATGGAAATATTTGGATAGCAGCTGTACTCAGCCGGGTAGGGGAATTTAGGTTAAGAATGAACATATATTTACCTGTTGTTGAATTTAGTACAAAATGTTAACCCACTACAGCCTGGTTGACAAGGTTCTTGAACTGCAAAGATGAAAATTGAATACAAACGATTCATTTCATGTGATACTTGAGTAAATATAAACTAATGTAACAACAAAATGTTAAGGCAAAATCAGCACTGCATGGTCCATGGTTGCACGGGTTTAACTGCTTGCCAAAAAATCAGGTTACATCTGCAGTTTGTCAACTCATGACTTTCTGAAATAGCGCCCTCTACTGTTCAATTTTACACATGGAATCACTTGTTGCAGATATTTTGAAGTACATGTATGAGCATCATGCAGTGGTCTTTCGTCAATAAATGCCCGAGTGTAACTGTAAAAGCCAAAAATCTCCTCCTTTATTCAGAAATGCTCTTCTCTGTTGACTTTGGGCCTGTCTGTTTCAAGCACGAGATCAGTAATTCTGCTGATCCTGCTCCCATTTTAGCGTATCCTGCGTCATGGGATGTTGATCTGCAACATCACTGATCGCATGCTGAAGCAAACAGACCCTTAAGTGAGGTTAATCATTACTAACCATCAGCTAGACATGTAAGTAGAGACACCTCCATGGGTTGGTATTGACAATGCTCATCAAAATCATTCCAGCTCTGTTTGGTGGACCAGGAGGTGCTGTACAACTGTGGAGTGATTGACAACGTATACAAGAGAAAAATTCAGATAAGATGCCTGATGAGGGCTAGCAGTACCAGCAGCCGAAACAGCGCTACCAGCAACACGACATTGTGTGACTTTGAATAACCCTTTCCTTTCTAGACAATGGTATGAAGCATTAAACTCACTTAAACTCACATCTTGTGCTCATAAAATGGAACATTATGACGTTGAAAGAAATAATATTGAAACAGCATAGTCCAATGGGATGGTGTCCCTGGAACTGTCTGATCAATCATGATTCAAAAATCAATCAATCAATAAATCAGATATAAGTAACTGATCAATCTAAAACCAGTTAAGTAAAAATCAAGTTGTAGGGAACTAGAAATGGACCGTTCCACCTTTGCTCTTAGGCTCCGCCCACCTTAGCAATGCCACATGTTTTACATAAAGCATGTGGCCAAGTTTGACCGAGGTAATGGATGACAATGACTCCGATTGGTCAATGCACACAGTTTGATTGACAGGCTGAAAGGGAGCAGTAAGAGTCACTACTCAATTACATACACATTCATGAACTATACCTCACAATCAATAATTTGAATTCAATTTCATTTTATTTCCCTCACACATCTGAGCACAGAGCAAGTCTCATGTTTTTGCTGGTAATAGTTCCCTGGTCACACAGGCTCATTAGCATTCCTGAAACAATCTCAGCTCCCTGGGGAGTATACAGCCCCCCCACCCCCTCCCCACTGCAAATCACACAATGGCTGATCAAGTACAAAGCCATCTCTACCCTCACAGGTACCATTTACACCTGGTGAAGAGGAGCAATATGTGACAAAGTGTCTTGCCCAAGGATGCAAGCGCCATTAGCCCATGGCTGGATTCGAACCCACAATCTGTAGATTGAGTATGCCAGACCACTAAGCCACTGCACCTCTGGTATGAATCCTACCTTGACACATATTTCTCGACACCTTGTACTGACTGCCCTACTACAGCACTGTAGTTTAGCTCCGTCCAAGGCACTCAAATTGGGAACTGGATAAGGCCATTCAGATGTTCCTTGTGAACCTGAAACAATCAACAACAATTCCACAAGTAATATACACTACATACTTATTGTATTATACTGCCATCAAATTAGCCATAAAATCAGCCCTAATAGTTAAAGGTACTATCATACTTTGGTAGGATACCGAAACAGAAATCTCCACAGATCTACATAACTTATAGGGTATAGAGACGAAGATGGTAGAAACATATTGTTAACATTTTCCTGCCTGAAATGCTGCATTTATCCAGAAAAGAGTAAAACCAGAGAGAATTTTGATCTTTGGAAGATCAAAAACAACAGTGAAGAGATTTAAAAAATACCGGGTACCATCGGCGTTTTTCACTGTTTTCTAAAAAAGTTGGCACCGTATGGGACTGGGAATTTCACTGATGACTGTTACTGTATCTTTCTTGACATTTTTGCCCATGAATCTGCATTTCCATGACAAAAACCCAAGTATGATATTACCTTTAAGCTGTAAGCATATAACGCTGTGTGTACTGATAACACTGCTTCATACCTGAATTGAGTAGAAAGCATTCCCACATGCCTTCATGGGGCTGGATACCCCCACATTCCTCTAACAGTGAATCAATGATTTCAGGCTCTGAGGTTAGGTTGGTGTGAACCCGACGACATGTTTCTCGGCACGCTGTGCTGTGTGAACGCTCACAGCAATGGAGACCTGTGAAATTCAAACAAGAATTGTAATAGTCATTTAAAAGTGACCAAAGAAAAATTGACTGGAGTGGGATTCAAACCAGAGATCTCCGGAATACCGTATACCGGCACTCTACCAACTGAGCAATCCAGCCCTATGTTGGTGGACATATTTTATTTACACTAGTGTAAAAGGCAATCCATTTCCAAATTCTGCACAAACACTAATATACTTTAAATTACACTATTTCGCCTAGGATGCAGATTCTCTACACTACATACATTTCCTGCTTACTATCTCTAAGACGGAATTTCGCTTATGATGCAGATTCTACACTGCATAAATTTCCTGCTTACGGTCTCTTGGACAGAATTTTGCTTATGATGCTGATTCTACACTACCGGTACATAAATTTCCTGCTTACTGTCTTTTAGACAGCATAAATTTCCTGCTTACTGCCTCTTTGACAGAATGGATAAGGATTTTACACTACATACATTTCCTGCTTACTGTCTCTTAGACAGAATTTCTTCTATGATGCAGATTCTACACGGCATAAAATTCCTGCTTACTGTCTTTAAGACAGAAATTCACACATGCTTAGGATTATTCATGCTTACTGTCTCTAAGACAGAATTTCTTCTATGATGCAGATTCTACATGACATAAATTTCCTGCTTACTGTCTTTAAGACAGAATTTCATATATGATTAGGATTATTCATGCTTAATGTCTCTAAGACAGAATTTTACATATGATGCAGATTCCGATGACATAAATTTCCTGCTTACTGCCTTTTAGACAGAATGGACAAGGATTCTACAGGGCATAAATTTCCTGCTTACTGTCTCTTGGGTCTCTAGCAGGTATGGCCACAGAGGTATAGTTCTCCACACACTGGATGACTGTCTGACTATCCCGGCAGTATATAGACACATCTAAGGACATCTCATCAGTAGGTGTCAATGCATCAAAGACTACTTCACACTTCTGCCGACATTGGGTGGCCGTAGACGCATGATGGCAACAGTGTTCCTTCTCTATACATTCAGAAATTATGCAAAGCAGGTAGCAACATGTTTATAAATAATTAATGCATCTGAAAAACAAAGCGATGTGGGTATGAAATTCTCAAAGACATCTATAGCCTATTTTGCAAAGGTACCATAGTGACGGAGTCTCAGGCTCAGGTTCCAGCTCTGACATCCATATGATGAAAATATAGGTTGTGGTTTTTCTCTGACTAAGCTGAAGCTCGGTTTTCCTTTTTCAAACCAGAGAATCTACTTCCAAACCGCAGCCAAAAGCCTCCATTTTGATACCCTTTATTTCAGAATGGATTCACGAAATGGAGCCGGAGCCTGAGCCTCCGTTTCATAAACACCCTATGTGGAATGTTGGCCTACTATAATATCTGGGGTAAATTTCACGTCCCTGCTTAGCACACAAATTTACTGACCATGAAATTTCTGTCTTATTCAAAACAGAATTAACAACCAAATGTCCATTCATTTTTTTCTTTGGCTGTTGTTCGCTGACCATGAATATCAAATGGAATTCTTAATGGTGGTTTGTTTTATTGAGCAAGACATTTTGTGCTCAAAAAATTGTTTTGTGCTTAACAGCTCCATAAAATTTGCCCCTGGACATTAAGATCATTCCAAGAACAATGACCCCCCTATTAATAAGCTGCAGACGTAGGAGGGGAGGGCTATGGGAAATTAAACAATCTTGCTTGTCAAAGGCCAATAATTTTCTTTTTGACACCACCAAAAGTAGAGCAAAAACCTTCCCAATTTTAAGGTCATGGGACATAGAATGATGCCAAATCACTAGCTCAATATTCCTTCAATTTTGTATTATTATTTCCAATATCCATTCACTTGAGAGTATGAAGGCGTCAAACTTACTTTCAAATCTGTCGAGACACTGGAACAATGAAGGCTGCAAGGGAGAAAGACAAAACCTAGATTAATAAGACAAACTCGGCAAAATGTACAATTTGTTTAATTGCAGGGATCAATTACAGTATTCACATTTTTTACCAAAGAATTTAGAAATCTGCCAATACTGACAAAAGTTAAACCATCATTCTCACCTCTTCATGTCTAGAGCAAGCTGATGATGCTTGTGTGAAAGAACTGGCCTGTAAATGATAACAGAAATATAGTCATTGAAAAGTGAACAAAGACAAATTTACTGGAGTGGGATTCGAACCAGCGACCACCGGATTACAGCAATGGTGCTCTTATCAACTAAGCTACCCAGCCCTATGTTGGTGGTGTCCCTAATAGGATAGTCAATTATCTTTATTTGTTTGGCAGTCAGTAGCCATGAAACCACACAACAAACCATGCCAGCACTTCAACTTGACTTGAAATTTGTACAGGTAATAAAGTCCTGCAAACTGCTCATCAGCCAAAATAATGCTTGGAGTCAGGAGGGCCTGACGTATTTCGATCCTAGCAGGATCTTTTACCGAAGGCTAAACATTTCAGTTTCCCTTGTGGTTATTTGATGAGAAATAGAGCCAATTAAATAATGACAAACTCAGCTGAAGGCCTAGTCGGTCAGGCCGCTTGATCAATGAACTACTCATCTTATAACAACTTGATGGAATTGTACAAGTCTGTTGCGCATTATGCGCTCTGTGAACATACTGTTAAAGTGTGCAATTTCCTTGTTTCTATAATTGACAGTAGTAGCATGCTTCATGTACCACATGTGGAGTGGATTATGATTGAGTGCGCATACAAGCATGCCGATGCAAGCTATGCATATGGAACATGCATACTAGAAGCCACATATCTTAGATCTGTCCCTAAGATATATTGAGTTTTAAAGTTCAAGTCGCTAAATTCATCCTTGATATAAACGACCTTGTTTGTTGCGACAAACTCTCCTTTTGGTCTCCTGATGATGAGGACTAGAGCAGGCTTGTCGAAACGTTGAGACCTTACGAGAAGTGCAAACGAAATAAGAAGTGCGAAAATACGAAAGATTCTTACATGATGTTTCCGATCCACATAAACTCTATACAAAAACTGCTCACCGACTCTTCCCACAGTATTTAAATATCTTCAACCTCTACCCCACCCTTTCCTCATCCCAGCTTTATTTACACTGAGTTCCTCATCCCTAACACCTCCCTCCCAGGGGGACGGCAAATATACTCATTATACATTAGGGTCTCTCAGGCCAGCTTCATGGCGGATGTTTAACCCCCTGACATTTTCAAAAGGCTCAGTCTAGGCCTTCAACTTGAAGCAGCAGCCGCCAACTAAATCTCCTTCTCTGTATACTTCCACTTTGAGTCCGGGCAAGAAACGTGATCTGAGGGTTGTCTCTGAACAAAATCCACGGTGCACCGCGCCACCTGTGGTGAGCGGGACGGATCCATAAACAGAACAGCTGACACCAAGTTGGACTTCGGAGGGGGATTTGAGGGAGGGAATGGAGGGTTTGTTGGTTTTGGTACAGCTCCCCGCCAGGGTCTATTTTTGATTCAAGGGAGACTGGAGTTGAAGTTGAAACCGATCGCAGACCCGATGCCTTGAGCAAGTGATTCACCAGAACTTTTTCTCAGAAAAAGCCTAAATAATTTGGACTCTTAAAAAGTTAATCACAAAATGGAAGGTTTTGGCAGTCACAATCAAATCTTGTTATATAATTGTCCATTTTCCGACAGCAGATTCTTTTTCACATTCTGCCTTTTTCAACATTTTGTTCCAATCTTTTACACTTACAGTTGCTTCCTATACATTAGAGGTAATTGCCAGTAACCCGACACTAATTTATGGAGAACAGGGCCAAACCCAAGCACCCATTGCCAATAAAAATCTCTCGTTACAATAAATAAAAATTCTTTTCTTCAAAAACCGAGAAGCATATTCCAAGCATCTCCTGGGACAGCATAGAGGTATAGAGGATACACTTTCTACTTGGGTTATAAAACTCTCTGGCCCAGTTCTTCAGACTTCAGAGCCCGTCCAAAACTATTCCGTCATTGCCTCATAAATCAGGGCTTAATTGCCACCCCACACCATCAACTGACACAAATCACACTGTTGGCAAGACCAAATGAGAGCTGGATATCAAAGGAAAGTTGAAGGACAACAATAAATCACGTTGCAGGAAGTGTTTTGCATTTCAGCATATGATGAAAATCCTGGTGAACTGCCTGTGCAATCAGTCAGCGCCCGGGCAGGGTTCTCAAACAGCTGTTGATGATTGTGGATTTATTCTCAAAGTCCCTAAAACACCAAATAAAGGCATGTAAACCAAATCCAGACCACTGGTATTGGTCTAGTAATATTGAAGAAAGAGGAAAACACATTTGAAGGACTATTTTGGCAAGTCCAATGAATTAGGACACAAAACACAGATTCCTTATCTATAAGCATTACTTTTAAGTCATTGAAAAGTGAACAAAGAAAAATTGACTGGAGCAAGATTCGAACCAGTGACCTCCAGAATACCGTACCGAAGCTCTGACCAACTGAGCTATCCAGCCCTATGTTGGTGGTGTTCCTAATAGTCAATTATCTTTGTTCATTTGGTAGTCAGAACTTCAAAAGCCATGAAACCACCAACATACCGCTATATCCCAAGGATCATAGGTATGATTCAAATAAGCTTTGTAATGGATGGATCGTACTAAAGACATGTACCAAATTCAAATATCTATAAATGTCCAAATCTTGATTCAGATAATTTTGTATAGTGCATGGTGATTATAAGAAAAGATTGAAAAGACAAACAGAAACATCAAGTGAAAAGGGTATTTATTTACCCATGAAGAACAAACATATGTACACATATTACATCACATATTATTTTAAGCTTATTAGTTTATCCTTTGATAAAGATCCTGCTAGGATCAAAATATACCAGGCCCGCCTTACTTCAAGCATTGTATAAAGTTCGGGTTATTATTTTGGCTGATGAGCAGTTTGGAGCTATTTTCCATCAAACAGGCATGCAACTTGGACTTAATAAAAAAAAGAAGGAAATTCCAATCTTTACCATACTTTGTACAGAGTTGTAAACTTTTCTAGGGCATGAGAGTGAAGTGAAAAAAGAGAGGAAATCAGCTGATCCAAGGAAAAGTTGCATGCCTGATTAAAGTTCTACCAATTAGTCTTGGATTTTAAAGCAATCGCCTGTCACTATTACTCTTCAGTTTTGATTTGCTCGTCTGTTTGCTGGTTTCCGATTTTGATTTGTTTTTCTCCAACAGTTGGCAAACACTCCCTCACTATGAAGCCCAACCCAGGTGCCACTCCTCACAGTCCAAGTGCAACAAAACCAGACACTAAGGGGTTTACATCCACAGCAGGTTGCACCCCAACCCCCTCTGTCACACCCCCTAGCCTTTGGCATGACCCCCCTCAAGTAACAATCCGTCAAACTCAATTGCTAAGCCTCAGGGTTATTAACTGTCAATCAAACCATTAAGTGTGTGATGGAGAGATTGATCATACAGAAAAAACCCAGGCTAGGTTGATTTCATTAAAATGTTCTGGAGATTTAAACAAATTCAGCTGATGCTGCAAGACTTCAACTTCAAGCTGTATATTAATCTTGTAAAGTGTGAGGCGTATAATGATCCGATCTAAATTATGGTACCAGGAAATGAATATCTTTAAACCCATTATTAATGGAGACAAACACATGCAATAGTTAGCATAAACATATTGTACTTAAAACTGCACAGTCAACAACTTTTGACTATTGCAACTGTGTACTAAACATTTTGGCAAGTTATGTTGAATGTTACTTGAAAATACTGGCGGCCAGCAAGTCACTTCTTCACCTTTTGGTTGATTGGATCAAAATCTCCCTTCTTGTCACCTGTTCTTTGTTTAATTGTCATAGAAAGATTTGATGCTTTGCATGGTGACAATTGGTATGTGGATCGGTTTGCGGAAACACCATGCAATATTCGTTCGTACTTTCGTACTTCTTGTAAGGTCTCAACGCTTCGACTAGCCTGCTCTTTCTAGTCCTCATCAGGAGACCAGGAGTCTGTCTATACTTCAAAGTGTACATGTATCTGTCCATTTGTAATCCATTATAGGTAGTATCATACTTTGGTAGCATACCGAAACAGAATTCTTCACAGATTTATCTATACATTAATACAGGGTATAAAGATGAGGATGGTAGAAACATACTGTTAGAATTTTTCCACCTGAAATGCTGTATTTAGCCAGAAATGTGTAAAACGAAAGATAGGAAACAGTTTTGATCTCCGAGATCAAAACCTCACAATTACAAAATTACTTTACAATTTTGCTTAACAATTGCAACAGTCTTTTGCCGTTTTCTACTGTTTCCAATGATCAATTGGCCTGAAAACTTCACAGATTTGTTTTTATTTCATGACAAATCAAATTATGGACAGACCGCAGCTGTTCTATCAACTTTACCAAAGTATGATACTACCTTTAAACTTAGCAACAAACTTGCTAAAGGAATATGAAAGACAGAAATTCTGGATAAACATGGAGGAATAAGGACATTCTTCCGTGTGATTGATAACTTACTTGCATGCAGGCAGCATGGCAATGACCTGCACGGGCATTGATGCAACAAAGACGACCAGGCCATCCTGTGTCCTCCTGCCAAATATCTGCATAAAAACAAACAAATTTCAAACAGAAATAAGCAAGGAGAATATATTTTGTGTTAAGTTCCTAGTCTACAGGTGTTTTATACACACACAGGACAATATACTCATCATCAACATGTTCATTATCACACAAGATGTAGACAGTTTTAAATATCCGATGCGACTTGCACTCTAAAAAAAAACTGGAGGAGAGAAAAAATTCCCCTGATGCGCCCCAGGCACGCCTGAAGAGAATAGCACATAATCACCTGTTTGCTAGCAAATGTGGAACCCCAGGCCCTGTATTAATTGCACATAGTTGATAGCCTGTCACATCACCTTGTCTGCATTTTCATCATCTGATGAATGTGTGTAAAGGGGGGTGGGTAGTCAGTCACAGCCTAGATCTCTCTTAGTGTGACTCATCATTATCTTCAACTCAATGTGAAACACAGGTTTGGATATGATCTAGATTATTTTGGCCCTGAGTGATTGCAATCCTTCCATGGGTTTGTCTGTTCGTTTCTCTGTACTTAATGATGAATGATGAATTTTTGTAACTATCTGTCAGATTCTATTTGTTACATTTTGCACATTGGTTGCGGAGAGATGACCGGGAAGTGCAGTTTTGTAGTTGGGTGGTGATACATGTAGACATTTTGAACACATTTTACAAGAATCATCAAATAACCACAAGGGAAACTAACTGATATTAAATTCATTGTGGACAATGTTGGACACCACCAATGTAGGGCTGGATGGCTCAGTTGGAAGAGCGTCTGTACGGTATTCAGGAGGCCGCTGGTTCGAATCCTGCTCCAGTCAATTTTTCTTTGTTCACTTTTCAATGACTTTTTACAAGATTTAGAATATTTGAGTTTCATAGTTTGCCAGTCATTTCAGTAAGTCTGCACTCTGGGGCCAATTTCATAGAGCTGCTTAAGCTCAAACTTTGCTAAAGCATAAAAAGTCTTCCTTGATCAAACATGATTACCAACCAAATTTTCATGTGATTTTTACCGCTTTTGACTTGTATTTGGCCATTGCTTGCTGAGCATAACATTCACAAGGAGTTTTGTCTTGCCTACTGATTTTACATACCACCAAAAGTTTTGGTAAAAATAATGTTGGTGCTGAGCAGCTCTATGAAATTGGCCCCCAGATTGGTCATATCAGTATATGGAACAGTTCGGCCCTCTGCTGTTGTCCCAATAACCATGGAACAAACTAAACAAGGATGACGACTGTGGCCCAAGACTTGAGAGAAAAAAAACAAGATGAGACAGATAACAAAAAGTCCCTCGAGGGCCCCCAAAGGAGTCTTTGTTCGAAATGGTCATCCCATGAAATGTCCGGCCCTCTCTCTGTATTTATAAAAGAGTAATCAAGAATACAGCGCTGCAGCGCCGGTCCACGAGTTGTTGTAATATATGTCTGTTTCTGCATATGTGTGACGGTGTCTATGTCGGTGTCTGACTCAGTCAGAAACCCAATTAAGTGGATTAACAAGATATTATCTCCAATACAAATTGACAGAGAAGCCATTAGCCATGTTATTGCATCCGGTCTATGCCCCCATTCCCCCACGTTCAACACATTAAGGCGCATCATACACAGACATGTGGGCCGCCGCCAATCCTGCCATGTGCATTCACCGTTCTTTAATTTCCGTCCAATAAAAACCGATGTTTCTGCAATTAGTTACAGGGCAATCAGATAACATTATCGTTAATGGGAAGCAGCAAGCTGCGATATTATTGTCTGGCCATATCTCTCTCTCTGACTGGCCCAGGCAGCGTGACAAGGTGATTATAATCTCCAGAGTGAGATGTACAAGGGAATTAGCAGCCGACCCATCACTGAAAAAAAGACATTAAGCCTTGACGACATTAAATAATGCTACCTTCAATTACATCTTTTAGGATGGACTGTAATGGTAATTGAAATTTGTAGAATTAGGGGCAATTATCTGGGTAGATAAACTCATAGGCAAATGTATAAATATGAACACCTGGAGAATCTTTCATTCTTGAAGGGGTCGTATAACCAATAACCAGATTAACAGTTAAAAGGTTACTTCATAATTTGGTTTTTGTCAAAAAAATGCAGATTCATTTGCACAAATATCAAGAAGGATAGAGCAACGGTCATCTGTGAAATTTCCAGTCCCATACGGTGCCTACATTTTGAGAAAACAGTGAAACACGCTGGCGGTATTTTCAAATCTGTTCACATGCAGCCTGCAGGAGTTTTGATCTCCGAGATAAAAACTGGGTTTTTTTTGGTCTTTGATTTTATACTTTTCAGGATGAAATAGAGCATTTCGGGCAGAAAATGTTAACAGTAGGCTTATATTTCTACCATCGTGCATCTTTATACCCTGTATGTTATAGGTAAATCTGTGAAGATTTCTGTTGGTACTACCACAGTATGATAGTACTTTTCATCAACTTGAGTAAGAAATTATTAGGGGGATAACCTAACAAAGTGTTTTTGAGTCAAAGTGTTTTGAGTTTGGCATCTTTTCAGGCAGAGTATGAAAATAAAATCTTGATCAGACAAAAATTCCTGTTGAATCAGGAAAAACATCTTTAAGACCTTAAGCTTTGTTGAATGGGCTTCATCATGGCTGCTCTCACTACCTAGATTCAACACATAAATCAAATAATGACCGTCAGTTGTGAAATTATGACTAATAAATGTAATTTTTAAGTATCCTCAAAGAGCCATGATTCTCTTAATGATATAAATATGTATAGCTTGCACTGAGAAGCCTACACAAGAAGCTAAATTTTACAGTCCGATAACATGTTCATACCTGTCATAAACAAAGGAATATGCCAGTGATGATTAAAACCAGATGTACCAGAACATATTACCACTGGCCTCTAGGACATGACAACCAAGAGCTGTTTATTGCCACTAAACTAAACAACTGTGGTGGGGAACCTTTTAAGATTCCTCCCCTGCCACTGAACTTGTCAAATCAAGTCTCTTGTTCAGATCCTGGGGACCTATTTGACTGTGTTCTGCGATACCTCCATACCTGTCAGGTTTTCTCAAGTGCATGGGGGTAGATTTTGGGGGGTAATGTAAACACACTGGTGTACATTAAGGGCTTGTTCAAAAATGAGAGTATTTATTGAAGTAGTGTTAGTGTGGTGATTTTCAATTGAATTTTATTAATGGAATTGGATGTAAACAGAATGCCAGAGTGATTGAGATTGATTAGACACTGTGAACAGTGCAGTGACTCACCTGGGTTAATTCTTTTGATTTTGATTCTGTATGAAAACTACTGGAGAAGGTGTAGGCCTATACCTTTTTACACACAAGAGGATGGCCAATGGTCACTGAAGTTGAGGTCATTTTTCTACTTTTCCGCTTTCTAAAATATTTGAAATCAGCTCATCATCTCTTTTGTGAGATTTGATAATAACGTACAAGTAATAAACTGTTGCAAACTGCTCATCAGCCAAAATAATGAAGTGAAATTTATAAAAAATGCTTAAGAAAGCCTTACACATTTCGATTCTAGCAGGATCTGTATCCATTGATAAAGATCCTGCTGATATACAGAGTGATATTTGAAGATTTTTTTTACTTCCCAAAATAAATTGCCATCAAAATGATCAAAATTTCATCAATGGGGGCAGCAAACAAATTGTGACATCACATGATGTAGCTGTTAAGCAGAAGAGTATTATTGCACAAGTCATAATAAAGTCTTTTGAATTTCTAGAGGCAACTTTCAGTTTAGGCACCAATAACTGTTGTGATAATTTTTCGAAGGCTAGTGGGAAAAGAGGCCACAAAAAATGCCTCTAGAAAAGATCTTTGCATTTTACAATTCTGTCAGTGTTTGGAAGTAGATAAAGGAGTGTTGCTTGATTTAAGAGGTGTTTCTTTATTCTACCATGGTCTGTCCTCTTTAAAAGCAGACTGTTTCAAATTCTTTGAAAAATTTATGTTAGCACTTGGAAATTGAACTGGCAGTTTTCCAAAATAAGTTCAGTTTCTGTTTCACTTCTGCCAAGATCAGCTTTCATGTTAAACCTCACTGAGTTGACTCAAGATTGAGATTGGTTGTGTAGGACTACTACTGCCCATTTTCACCTGTACATTCATTGGTACAGCTATCCCAATACAACCTGTAATTCAGGTTTCCTATACAATTGGTGAAGCCTATATGAAGATTGTCTGAGAGCTTGTCTGAAGCCTGTCTGAAGCTTGTCTGAAGCCTGTCTGAAGCCTGTCTGAAGCCTGTCTGAAGCCTGTCTGAAGCCTGTCTGAAGCTTTTCAAGATTCTTTCTCAGTCAGATCATGGAGCAAAGTTGCTAATGCTGGTTCCATGGTTAGACCATTCATTTCCATCACTAATTCTCCAGGCAAATTAGGACAAGCAACCTGAAAACCCAGTACAAAGATCTGAAGCTTCACAAAGCTCCACAAAGGCAGCAATGACAAACAGAATGGCATCTTCACAACACACTGACAAACAAATTTATGCAGAGTCCCAATGGCACAACATGGCCAACAACATACAACATGTACAGGATGATAAAAACAGCCTAGAGTGCCTTCCAGAACAGAACCGCTGGCAACAAAATGGAGTAAATCTAATCAACCCAGCCTAACAACCTGGGGAGAGAGAGCCAAGTTGCAGAGCACCATATTGCAAAACAGGGTGCATATAAACTGCAAGATGACCATTGGGTTTACCTATGACAAATTACCCCATCGGAATCGGGGCAATTTTCTCGGTGGGGAGCCTGATGGAGCTGCCCTATTTGATTCTCACTGATTGCTTGGGGTAGACTTGGACTACGGTTAAACCGAGTGTACCTTTCTGGTTGATTCTGTGGATGCTGAGGCAACAAGATTAGAAAAACAGACAAGGAATGAAACTAATTTTCAGGGGACGATTTCACCAAACTCATCCTAACTTACTATCAATCGTAGGATATATGATGCATTGCAGTCCTACGAAAGATAGGCCCCTATGATGGATTATCCTTCGTAACTTGAGTCCGTGAAATCGACCCCAGATCCCATAATGTATTAATAAAACAACTTTATGGAATGAGTAATTACTGGTACTTAATTTCGTACTTAATTTCATACTGAACAAATAATAAATGAGAGCACTTTTTTTTTTTTTTTAACTATACCATAATTGCAGGACATATTCCATCATGGTTGCTCACATTGTTGTTGAAATAAATAATAGCCTTTAGCCTTCGGTTAAGATCCTGCTAGGATCGAAACGCGTCAAAGCATTCAAGCATTTTGATAAATTTCAGGCCATTATTTTGGCTGATGAGCAGTTTGCAGCGGTTTATGACTTGTGCTGTTAAAATAAAGTAGGTTATAAAAGCAGCAAACGGCCTATTAAATGGCCCTCGTGAAATTAGATCTTGCTCACTTTGTTTTAAGAGCAAGGTGTTGGCCTACCCATTCCTTAAATGATGACCTCTTTGATGGTTATACAGTCTTGAATATTCACACTTATAGGTTTCTTTACAAGCTGGCCTCCAGTCAAGTATCTCAGATGGAGGAGTCTCTTCCTTCCTCCATGCTCAGATCAACAATAAGCAAGAAGACAACTGTTAGAGGTGTATGTAGTCATAACACGCTCTCCTTATAGCTGGTGCAGAGTTGCACGCCTTCCAACAGAATCCCTACAGGTACCAATCAATACAATTAAGAATTCATGTGACACTCGGGCCAGAAAGTTGATAGCTTTTACGTCTAACACCTGATCTCAATCAGCCCCTGAAACGGGAGAGGAATATTGCGAAAGAGAATCTTCACTCGTCCACTTTCCCCCTAAAGACATACTTCACATTTTCCTGTTACCTGACAATTACACTGTCATGTCATCCCAGCTCGGGATACATGCATGATACGTCTTGATATCGGAGACAATTACCCTATCATCGTCACAGGGAGGGATGATAACCCAATCCTTATTTCGCACGGCTTCTTGCAACCGAGACAATTTTGTGATATGATCAAATGGAACAAAATATCAATGCTCATCTTCCGGGGTGTGTAGGCTACCGCTGACATTTTTCTTTTCATTTCGGCCCATCCTTTTTTCGAAGGGGTTATTCACATCGCAGGAATCTACACATGCCAGGAGGTGTTAGATATCCCACTGGTAACAGGTCACACAGGAGTACCGGTTACGGAGCAAGCAGTTTCCCAAGTTGCCCGTGGGGCTTTATATCCCCTCTTGTCCGGTCCGTCCGCCTTTGAGACTATTCACAGATCAGGCGGGTTATAGTCCGTCTAGGTGCCGGTTGTTATTATTCCACCGCCATCAAACCCTTTGTAGTCTCCCGGCATCCGGCTCGTTGACTATCACCCCCACAGCTAACTAGGAATCTAGGGGATTTGTCCCGAGCATTAGTGGCAGAAAGTTGTGATTTTCACGGGGATTTCCAAGCCCCTGTATTATTTATGAAAGGCTTAGAGGGGATTGGCTAGCTGTCTTCTTGTTATTGTTATTCCCCTGTTCATCTGGTATCACTAATAACTGACTGTACTGTACAGGGCTTGGCTAGAGCAAGGTTATGCACACAATCGTCTATTGCAAATTAAAATGGCCTGAATATGCGCCCTTTTTTTCCAGGGGCCAATTTCATAAAGCTGCTAAGCACCAAAAATTGCTTAGCACAAAAATGGCTTGTCCTATAAAACAAATCACCAATGAAAATTTAATTTGATATTCGTGGTCAGTGAACAACAGCCAAACAACAATCGTACATGATACACAACACATGGAAATTTGGTTGTTAATCCTGGGGTGTTTTTTAAGACAGAAATGTCATGCTTAGCAAATTTTTGTGCTAAGCAGGTCCATGAAATTGGCCCTAGGTCGAAGCCACCGGTATTTCAGTTAAACCATCGGTTCTTGTATGGCCTTCAAATTGTATTTCGGATTGAAAACAGGTAATAATTTTTGGATCTTTGCCATGGCCATATGTATGGTCAATCCTTTAAATAAGCTTGGAGTTAGGAGGGCCTGACACGTTTCATTCCAAGTAGGATCTTTAAATAAGAAATCATTAGGGCCTATATTTACTGTATTCTTCATTAAAATGTATAACCCAAGCACGGCCTAAAGATCATAACAAGGACATATTACTAAACACCATACAGGGCCACATGTACAATACAGGACTAAGCAAATTTTACATGTAATTGACTACATCTACAATGTAACTGTACAGTGTCATTGGTTTGGTCAATTTATAATCAAGGCCACTATGATAACTGTAGCATCATTCGCAAGCCCACCTCTTTTTCTTTAGGTTTTCAGTTTGACAGTTACCAGTAAGCCATGGAACTTTCATGAAGCAAAGCAGACATTTCTCTGGTTAAAGGTATATACTTTGGTTTTTGTCAAAGAAACGCAGAATCATGTGTCACAAATATCAAGACAGAAACAGCAACAATCATCTGTGAAACTTCAAGTTCCCGTACCATACAGTGCCCACTTTTTAAGAAAACAGTGAATAACACCCATGGAAAGTATTTTAAAAATCTTTTCACCATTGTTTTTGATCTTCAGAAGATCAAAATTGTTTTTGATCATTTGGTTTTAGTCTTTTCTGGATAAATACAGCATTTCAGGCAGAAAAACTTGAACAGTATGTTTCTACCATCACCATCTTAAATACCCTGTAAATTACAGGTAAATCTGTGAAGAATTCTGTCTCGGTATGCTACCAAAGCATGATACTACCTTTAAAGAATATGAAGGGGGGACAAGATGTTGCCAATAGATAGTGACATATAACTGCATTCAAGGAGGGACAAGATGTTGCCAATAGATAGTGACATATAACTGCATTCAATCTGTCATGTTGTGGTTGATTGGCCATACTAAGTGACATGACAGACTGGTTTTGTGGTAATAACTGATGGATATAATTAACCTAGACTGACATTGCTGGCCACTTGCCAATTACAGGCAAGTATCTACGCTCCAGTGAAGCCTTTATATGGTTCATTCCACCAAGCCGGGGCACGATCTGGGATTGTTTCTGCGGTTGTTTCTGTCGTACATCATTCATTATTCAGCAAAGCCTTGCAATTCTTCTTCAACTTCAAATGAATCAAATACCTAAACCTTGAACTATAAATTAAAACATATATTAGGTACTCTCATACTTTGGTAGGAAACCAAAACAGAAATGTTAACAGATTAATGTTTAACTTACAGGGTATAAAGATGGACCTGGTACAGACACCATTAAAAATGTTCCATCTGAAATGCTGTATTTATCCAGAAATGAGAAAAACTAAAGACCGATAACAGTTTTGATCTCCGAGATCAAAACCTCACAATTACAATTACCTTACAATTTCGCGTAACAATTGCAATGGCTTTTCGCTGTACGGTTTTCGACTGTTTCCAATGATCAATTGAGCTGAAGGTTTGTTTTTATTTCACAACAAATCAAATTAAGAACAGACCGCAGCTGTTCTATCAACTTAACCAAAGTATGATACTACCTTTAAAAGCCATAATAAAAGCATGCACAGTACACTTAATGCTTTTACCAACAGATGTAATTAAGATATGCCATCTAATATTGTACTGTTCCTGCATGTACTCCATATCCACAGAATCAGCCATGGGCATGTAGGAAATTGTCACAGAAAACAAAAATGGACAGTTTTGTGTTGAATTCAAGCAGCAATCTTAAGACAATATCAAAAGTAATCTTCAATTTTTTTTCATAACCACCACATTCAGACGAAGATGTGATCATTCCTAGGTTACATTCCCTCGTCATGTCATTACAACAGATGCTATCCATATGTCACTGATTCCTGCATGCATCATCAATAGCGAAGCAGACGAGCTGACTTCCCATCATTCCAATATATCTCATTGTAAATTACGAGCATCTCAACATGCGAACCAAGCCTATGCCTCCCCCTTGCCATCAATTTTCTGATCCTAGACATGTTAAAGCTGCTGTATAATTGTGATTCTTACTTGATTATAAGTTGAACATGAATACATTATTTAAAAGCTTTGAGGCTTTGCATGGTGATAATTGGCACGTGAATCGGTTTGCGAAAACATTTGTTCGTACAACCAGAAGTGCGACTAAGTGAGAAGTGCAGAAGTATGAACAATTGAACGAATATTACATGGTGTTTCTGCAAACTGATCCATATAATTATTTGCAAGGTGAAAATGTTATAATTTTTTCAAATTTGTGTTGAAGTTATTCATGTTTGCCTTTAGAAATTACTGAATTAAAGGTGTGAAAAGCTATTATTTGCAAAATGAATTTCACTCCAAGATTAATATTGAAGTAAAATTATGGGTAGCCGTGTCAGTCTATCAAAATGATAAAAAAAAAATTAAGGTAGCACAAGACTAACCAGGGGAATAAGTACCCTAGTTAGTCTTTAAGTGCTATGTACCTAAATTTTCTTGATTACCCAGATTAATCTGTCTATCAGTGTATAAAACGTCTTTCTCCCGGACCGGATAGATTTTCTTGATTCTCTTATATCTGAGAATATGTCTTCAGTATACCTGAAGCAAATATATATTGCACCATACACCTACCTATATACCTACAAGGAGTAACAAGAGCCATGTGTTATTAGTTTTGGATAAAAAATCTCTGTCCCTAGAGTGATTACAAGTTTCCATCATCGCTGATGTGAAGATAACTTCTTCATCACTATCCTCCTCTGTTTACCCAGAGGCTGATGCAACAGTAATTCCTCCGCCGATCTCGAGTCACTCCCCGAGTCTCCCAATCTATCACCCAATCCCTAGATCTGGAAGTAATTTTGACACCATGTTTATTCATACATGTATGGAGGAAATAGTCTGGCCGGTATCACGGTTGGATGACCGCTACGCAAGACACGGTTTCTAGCGAGACGCGGTTTTCTAGCGACAAGACCTGATCTAGATATCCTCATCCATCATATAAGGCCCACATCACTCTCAAATGCAGCCACAGATTTTGATCTAGGACAATGAACTCAAATTGTTTAGGTTTTATCACTGACACATTATTTGTTCTCGTCTCTGACATCCGGTGGCCATTTTTTCTCCTGATCACCAGACCCCCTGGTGTGATGTATCAAACTTGGACTGAGAATTATTACTTTCAGTTTGATGGATGAAAACATGTGAATAGTACGTGTAAATTTATCAATGCATGAAAAAAAAACCATGGCAGAGATTTTTCACCAGGTAGAAGGATGAATGATGGAGCGCAATTAAAGATTGATGCACAAGTAACATTCTCTCAAGTTATTTCCGGTATAAGTACATCCAAAGGGAGGATAAGATTTCATATCCTATGCTCTGACTACGAGGTGTCGAACATAAAAAATTGCAAGCCACCAGAAATATAGTCTATGTGATAGATGCGCTCGCCGTACAGCAAGCGAGCGTCTGTCATAATGTGTGCAGATTTACAGATTGATTAATGCAAGCCAACCCAGCACTGACCTGTAAGTTTTGACCAATCAAGTTCAATATCCTCAATCATGATCCGAACGGAAATGTTCTCAAAACAGATCTGATTGGCTGATGTGCTACGTTGTATGAAATTTGAATGCACACATGTACATGTATCAGATGTTCGTACGTAATGTGGCACAGAGTAGAAAGGGTGATACTCAGACTACCAGAAATACTGAATCTACCACAATTTCTAGTAATGAGGAAAACAACTGCAGTGAAGGGCGTAAATGCCAAAAATGGCAAGAATGGAAAGAATACTGGGAAATAGGAGGGCTTGTTTGTTTCAGGCATGAGCTCAGTGATCATGCTCTTCGAGATCCCATTTTAGTGTATCCTGCATAGGATGTGGATCTGCTACCTCACTGATCGCATGACGAAACAAAACGCCCCAATAGTAATCTCAGTTTCAAATTGAGCACTTCGCAGCTGAAACTATGCATATTATTTCCGTCTTTAAGAAAAGGGTCATGTGCTGAGCCTGTGATTCTCAAGGGACGACACTCTCCTCTCCAAACCCCAAATACCAAACCAGCATGAGGAATAATGACCTTCCCATGAAACTGCCACCAAGTTATTGATGGGACACTCCTCTCAACTGAAACCTTGACAACTGCTAAGCCTGTCTGCTGCTGGAGGAAACACACTGTCAGCAAAGGATGTCTAGAAAACTGGCTCCAAATGGAGTGATGTGTCAATGCTACCCCCTGACATCTTAACAACTCTGTCTGAAATGTTCCTGCCAGATGTGCTTGTTATAAACTAATAAGATTCAGGGAGAGGTGTTGCATTATGCACTATGAGAATTACAGAAAGTGACAGTACTCATGACAAGCTCATAAATCCAAGTGGGGTCAACGGATATAATATTGGGTAGTATCTATTACCGTGTCTTGCATTATAATGGGCACATATTTCTGTTTGGAGGTCGATGGGGCTTAGGCTATCAAAAAATTTGATTTATGACATTAGAAAGCAAGAAGCACCTTGAAAGTTGTAATTAATGTAACTTTCCAACAGCTTATTATTTGGGTATGCTGGACTTTTTTTTCGAATTGTTGTTTTATTGCCTTTTGTTTGTTTTTAGCATCTTATACATGTATAATATAAGATGAAATCCATCTTTTAAATGTTCATTTAATTGTTATTAATAGTTCATTGTATACTTTCAAAATTATAATTTCATAATGTTTTACAAAAGAAACAACTTTTAGTTCAAAAATGTGTACTTTCGTGTTCAGAGTTTAAAAAACTTTTAAAAGACAACTCGCTTGGCTGCAATAATGATAAATGACCATTCCACTGTTGCAATATCATATCCTGACCACAAAGTGGTTCACCATAGCAAATCTCAGAGAAGACGGATCCATTAATATATATATATATATACACCTGCCTGTATACTACAGCTTGGAAATTATGACAAATGTCCCGCGCCGATTGCGGGCTACTGGAGTGAAATTAACTTATTACCCGTGTACATATGTATCTCACAAGCCCAAGGGCTGCGGCGAATCCACAATATAGTTTCACGGGACAGATGCATCTGTAACCATAAATCGATGCGTTTTAATTTAGATTTTCTCTTGTGAATTTCTGAGGCCGTAACTCCAGGCGGGGAGTTTTGTACGTTTGACGGGACACGAAGGAGAATGGGGGATAAGGGGGGGACGGGACGACGAGATTGATGATGGAGTGTTTGCGCCGGATCATTTTTTGTTTGCGATGAATCACTAGAAGCCGGAGAATTGTGGGAACTGAAGAGCAGGCCGCTAGGCCCTTCCAGGCTTGCTAACTCCTCCCGGATAAATAGCAATCTGGGGCTGGATATGATACGTCTGTCGCTGCATCACCTCAAGCACAATCCAAACCGAACAAGAACAAAAAACTTGTGAACTGTGATTGCAATATCTAGTGTGGAAAGGAAATGACAGGCACGCCAAGACCACGCAGCAGCATCGTTGAAAACCATCCGAAACAAATCAGCAGTTGGTGTTTATGCCTATAGGAACGGATTCTGATATCCCATAGAAAAATAGCCATGTACAATGTAACTGTCTTTACAAGTAGGTTTCACTTCGTGCCTATATAACCTACATTGATACCCGGCACTTCAAATTAAAAGAAGAGAAACGATCGCTAGATCCCCCGACACTTACGCCTACTCGTATGACACTAGACCTGATACGAGGTAAATACTAGGAAAATATTTTATCTATGGCAGCCTGCTTAAAAACCAGGGGAAAAGATCTGATACAGCACCTTATTTAAGAGAGTTTTCCGAATTTTTTATCTTCCTAAGAAGTAGTACATAAAATGTGAAATAATATGAAGTAAACAAATTCTGGTGTTATATAACTTTCTAACGATGCTGTGAGTAGAATTATCACATATGTGTACCTAAGGCTAATTTTGATGGAATACTACAAAGCAAGAAAAAGGAGAATTTTGCATTTTTAATACAGTTACGTTAATATGTATTTTGATATACAATGGAACGCCACTATAATGAACATTTGGCTATACCGAACATTTGGCTTTAAATACTGAACATCATCCTTGGCTCCCACTTTTTTTATACAATGCATACCGAATATGGTTCTTTAAATCACTATAAGGAACGACAACTATAACAGACAATATCTGTGCATCCCGCCATGTTCGTTATGGCAGTGTCCCACTGTAGTGGTTTTTTTTTTTTTTCGAAAGAAAGTCTCAAAATATATGCACCCACAGCGTCCTGAGAATACAATGGTTAGCCACACATTCAGAAATTCCTTTGAGTTTCAAACATGGTGAGGATCATATGGGCGGCCAAAAGGGCCAAAATCAAACAAATGTTTAGAAGGACAAAAACATCATCCAAAGATCAATTTTATTCAAACAAAGGACAAATCAACAAAAGAACAAATTCACGAGAAGACAAAATGTAAATCAAAGGACAAAACTAGAAGACAACTTGACAAGAAGACAAAATCGAACAAATGACAAAACGACAAGAGGACAAATTTACAAACAGACAAAACCAAATTCAAACAAAGGACAAAATGACAAGAGGACATATTTACAAAAAGACAAAACCGAAATCAAACAAAGGACAAAATGACAAGAGGACATATTTACAAGAAGACAAAACCGAAATCAAACAAAGGACAAAATGACAAGAGGACAAATTTACAAACAGACAAAACCAAAATCAAACAAAGGACAAAACGGCAAAAGGACAAATTTACAAAAAGACAAAACCAAAATCAAACAAAGGACAAAACGGCAAGAGGACAAATTTACAAAAAGACAAAACCAAAATCAAACAAAGGACAAAACGGCAAGAGGACAAATTTACAAAAAGACAAAACCAAAATCAAACGAAGAAAAAAATAACAAGAGGACCGATTTCAAGAAAGAAGTAAAAAAAAAAAACCACGCGCAAAACCACAAGAGGACGAATGCACACAATTAGGGACGAAGTGAAAATCAGACGACCGCTATTACACACACACATGTTGGAAAACTGAAAAGGTCACTCACGTACACAGGACGAACATTTTCACAAACGGACAAAGGTCGTTGCGAAGAGAACTGACCAGCACCGAACGATGGGGGCGGCCCCCATTGACTTATATAATCTCTATCTCCGATCTCCATCATCGTTTTCGAAACGAGTGGACTGGGCTTCAGTCCGAGCTTGAATATTCTGATAAATACCACAACGCTAGGATGCGGTCTTATAGTATAAGTTATAGGATGAGTTATTAATATGTTGTCTGTCTCCCGCAGAAGGCGCTGGTTATTTCATCAGGGTTTCCCTTTTTTCTTATCTTTTTTTTTTTTGGGGGGGGCGGGGGGAATTTGTGCCAATTAACCATTTCACGAAGAAAATCTCGTTGATATATGTATTTTTTTTAAAAAAAAAGAAAGACTCCAAATCAAACAGTGCAATGTGTTCCAATATTTAAATCACCATGTTGTTGTATTGCTCTCTATCACAATGTCAAGCTAGCTGTCAAGCAAAATAATTCAAAATCGGCAGGGACAGCCTATATATACTACTAGCAGACGTCTTTTGCTCCTCATGTGCCTTCAATCCCTTCATTAGTAGTAAAATAAGACTGTTAAAAACTTTGTTTTCAATTGCAGGGCCATGCAAAAATCAAGAGTTTACCGGATTTTTTGCAGTTTTCACAAGCCAAGAGAAAGTACCCAGGCTAAATGCGGGCATGAACTACATGTACTTAATGTACAGTAAATGCGGTAGGCCTACATAATGAACACACAGTGGCTATACTCCAGTTTGTTTTAGCTAGGGTATTACGTAACAGATGTGCTACAGCAGCGAACCAGATCTATGCCCTGAGGCAAATAGTACTCCTGGGAATTTACTCCAGCAGGTTTTACACTAAAATTGTAAAGGGACCTCCAAAAACAATTGAGACAGAGATAGAGATTATATAAGTCAATGGGGGCCGCCCCCATCGTTCGGTGCTGGTCAGTTCTCTTCGCAACGACCTTTGTCCGTTTGTGAAAATGTTCGTCTTGTGTGAGTGAGTGACCTTCCCTGCGGTCGTCTGATTTTCACTTCGTCCTTAATTGTGTGCATTCGTCCTCTTGAGGTTTTGCGCGTGATTTGTTTTTTTACTGTCTTTCTTTAAATCGGTCCTCTTGTCATTTTTTTCTTTGTTTGATTTTGGTTTGGTCTTTTTGTAGATTTGTCCTTTTGCTGTTTTGTCCTTTGTTTGATTTTGGATTTGTCTTTTTGTAAATTTGTCCTCTTGTCGTTTTGTCCTTTATTTGATTTTGGTTTTGTCTTTTTGTAAATTTGTCCTCTTGTCGTTTTGTCCTTTGTTTAATTTTGGATTTTGTCTTTTTGTCAATTTGTCCTTTTGCCGTTTTGTCCTTTGTTTGATTTTGGTTTTGTCTGTTTGTAAATTTGTCCTCTTGTCGTTTTGTCCTTTGTTTAATTTTGGATTTTGTCTTTTTGTCAATTTGTCCTTTTGCCGTTTTGTCCTTTGTTTGATTTTGGTTTTGTCTTTTTGTAAATTTGTCCTCTTGTCATTTTGTCCTTTGTTTGATTTTGGTTTTGTCTGTTTGTAAATTTGTCCTCTTGTCATTTTGTCCTTTGTTTGATTTTGTCTTCTTGTGAAGTTTTTGTCCTTTGATTTACATGTTGTCTTTTCGTGAATTTGTTCTTGTGTTGATTTGTCCTTTGTTTGAATAAAATTGATCTTTGGATGATTTGTTTGTCCTTCTAAACATTTGTTTGATTTTGGCCCTTTTGGCCGCCCATAGGATCACTGCCTTCTTGAAAATCAACGCCCAGTTCAGTGAAGACAGAGCCTTCAAACACCAGGAATCCAGGATTATGTTTCAAATGGCTAGGTCCCTCTCAACCAACAAAGTAAACCCAATATTCCAGTTGCTTAAAAGAAATCACAGGTTTTAATCTTAAGTCATCATCAAAACCTCATTTTTCAAGAGTTCGGAGAAAAAATTACCAGCTAAAATAACCAAAAGGAATCCGGAAACCTGATTAATTAGGTCCCCAGACCATTCGTTCACTAAGGGGGGTTCGACTGCAATATCACGGGAATCGTTGATCTTTGACCCTTCAACTCAGCAAGGTCAACTCTCTAACAGGCAGCTATTGCTGGAGTACGTCCTCGTAACTTTTCTTGGCTGAACAGCTGTTTTTTCCCTGGCTATTAAGTGACAATGCCAGTGATGAAAAATGAAGCCCCTGAGACTAGTTAATGTGGCATAAGTTGGAACACAGATGGGAGATAAGGTTGAAAGGAGCTGGCAATGTGAACAAATAAATTTTACTTCTACTTTTAATAAAAATCAGGAGTTATTTTCAAATAACTATCAAGTTTGACAAGAGTTTTCTAACTCACAATCAAGATTGCACCATGCAGGATAAAGAATTGACTAATAAATACTCCACTGGTTAGTTTTGCCAGTTTCCTCCTTTTCTTATACAAGTATGCCAGGGTTTAAGAAATCAGATCTTCGAATCAATCGCCACGTATTTGTTTATCAGTTCAGCAACCTATCATATGAAAGCACAAATTCATTCTTACTAGCATAAATATCCCAGGCCACTCCTAGCTATCCTCAAGTGTCAGGCATAGTAGAGGGGAAATATGAATAGTTATAATGCCTGGGGGGTACGGCATTTTTCCTTTTTTGACAGATACTTTGAAGTCCGCTGGGATAACAGGCTTTTTAAAGGCTCCAGAGACCTGGCTTTGGTCTTGAACCTTTCCCTGACACAGGAAAGATATACGACACTAACAAAACATGCAGTCGGATTTCTTACTCTTAGGTTGCCATTTATTTCTTTGTGGCGTGTAATTTCTTTTATGAGTTACTGAATTTCTGGTGGGGAGGTTGTTTGTACTGTATTTCCTCAGATCTTTCTGAATAGTTAAATCTGGATGTTGATATAAAATCTCCAGTTGTCCACTCTCAGACCTACTCCTAAACTGGTCTGTTCATCATTCACAAGCCCACATCTTTTTCTTTTTTTCAGTTATCAGTATGCCATAGAACATCCATGAAGCAAAGCAGACATTTCTCTGGTTAAAGGTAATATCATACTTTGGTTTTTGTCAAAGAAATGCGGATTCATGGGCAAAAATATCGAGACAGATACAGCAACAATCATCCGTGAAATTCCCAGTCCCATACAATGCCCCCTTTTTTAGAAAACATTGAAAAACGGCCACCGTAGTTTAAATTTATTTCACAGGATTTTTGATCTTCCGAAGATCAAAATTGTTTTTGGTCAATTGGTTTTATTCTTTTCTGGATAAATACAGCATTTCAGGCAGAAAAATGTTATCGTTTGTTTCTGCCATCACCATCTTATACCCTGTAAGTTATAGGTAAATCTGTGGAGATTTCTGTTTCAGAATGCTACCAAAGTATGATAGTACTTTCAATTCTACTATTCCAGAATAATGCTCTAAAAAGGATGACCGCAAATATTCACAATTGTACTGCAACTTCTGTCAAACACAGTTGCAATCAATTCCGTATCCATCAACATGTGCTAAACCACGCAAAGTAACAAGCAGATATTCAATAAAAGAAATTCCAGAGAGGTGAACAACCAACAGCACAATTGTCAAAAAGATTTTGATAAAATCAGTAACGGAATAAACGACTTCACTACGCATTACCTCCACTTCAATATACCAAACCTCAAAAAAGCTGCCTTTGTCAATTTGACTTACAGTATACATAAGGCCTACATCATGTCCCGATAAAAGAAAATTCGGGGATCGAACAAAAAATGTGCATCGGAGCTGAACAGCGAATAAGGAATCTTTTTAAAAATAGGATTCCGATAAGATCAGCAACAGGCATCAATAATTCAGTGGGAAAAACTACCAAAGTACAATCAAGTTGACCTGAATCTATTAACTTTTCTTTGTTGGTAGTTTTGCCCACTGATGGCTATCGGATCTCAACACTGAGCCACGCCAGACTGATCAGGCAACTAACATACAGGCTTGCAGGCAGTAATCTCCGGACTGGTATTTGAATTATTCCTTCTGTTAATCTTACACAATATGGCCAGTTTTTTTTTCTGATTGTACCCATATACCAGAAATAATTCCATGCTTTGCCTGCAGTGACGGTAGTTTTTTTTTTCATGAACTGTGCAAAGTTGAACTCCTATGACGAGTACACTAGGAACATAGAAACCAATACAAGCCTGCGTCCATACTCCATACATGCATGACTGAACTCCAATACCAGAATCACAAGAGACTTTCAATCCTCGGGTTTATTGTCAGAAAACCGGAAAATGTTTCCAGTGAATATAATTGGACCTCATAGTCGTCGACAACGACGGAGAAAAGAGAAGGATTGGTCTCCATTTTGTTACTGCTGCCCCGTTCGGTTCGTTCGTTGTAGAGTAGCCCCCTACGGCTAGGCAGGAGGGAGGGCTGGTTGGGGCAATTAGCGGTACCCTTAAAAGCGTCAGACCCACCCCTCCAAACATGATCCCCCTAAGGGTATGAGCAGTATTGCTTTTTATCAGAATGGGACTTTACATGAACAACTGAAACTGGATGAAATGCTCAATTTGTGAAATGGGACAAGACAAGAAGTGTCTGTAGAATATCATAAAAGATAATTATGTTTTGCATTAAGGAAAAGCAACAAAAAAAGATACCACAAAATGGTTTAAATACATTTTATCTAGTGTTCTATAGGCCTACCATTTCTTCTGTTTATTTCATTTTTTTTCTTCAAATACATTTAACCACACAACAAACTAAATTAACTAACTAACGTTAAAGAGATAATTATGTGCAGATGTGATTTAACAACATATTCACTGTGGGTTTTTTTGTTGTATAAAACATAAATGAGAAAACAAAGCAAAAACAAAGAAAGACAAGATTTGAGACTTTGCATGATGACAATTGGTATGTGGATCGATTTGAGGGAAACACCATAAGAATTGTTCGTACTTTCGCACTTCTCGTAAGGTCTCAACGTTTCCACAAAGTAAGACTATTCAGTAAGAATGTTGTACATTTCAATAAAGGTTATAAATGCAGGCCGACATATGATCGTAGAAAACGGCGATGATATGTAAAAGGAAATATCTTTTCATGTAACAGAATAAAAAACTGATAAGTGGATGTATTGGAATTACCACTATAACTGAATGAAACGGACCATGGCCGCTGGATTCACTCTGTATTCCATAATGAAAGTTGAACACGATCATATGGAAATTCTGTCCTATAAATTTATCTTCAACCTAGACATATGCACTGATGTCATTTCAATATGCTGAATAGAATATTTGACAGGTATTCAAGATGAATTTTCTTTTTTAATGATGAATTGGCTGGATTAAGCCACAGACTATGGTTGACAAAATACATTGCATGTAACCAAGGACATATGTATAGTCATCAGATTAGAACTGTGGAGGTCTACATTAAAGGTACAGTACATGATTGGTAACATACCCAAACAGGAATGTTCACAGATTTACATATAACTTTCAGGGTATGAAGATGATGCTGGTAGAAACATTAAAATATTTCCGGCTGAAATGGTATATATTTATCCCGAAATTAGTCAAAAAAGACCGAAAACAGTTTTGAACTCAGAGTAAGATCAAAACCATTCTTTATGTCTTAAAAGGAAAATTGAGTTGGGTTTTCGCTATTTTCTTGTGACTCAGATGTCCGATTGAGCTCAAATTTTCACAGGTTTATCATTTCTTGTACATGCTGGATCAGACAAAGTATGAGTGCTGTTCTGTGACCTTTAACAATCATGTATTATACCTTTAAGTACCGGTATCTCTGCAGTTGCATGGTGACCATTATCTTATTTCAAACCTGTGTCATGTCTCAGTAAGTAGGTCTTATTGACTGTGGCAGCCAACAAATGGAGGACTTCCTATAGTGCAACAATTCATCTTAATGTCTATCCATCATGAGCTCTAGTCCCATAGAAAGGTACAAATTACTTTAAAGGTAATACCATAGTTTGGTTTTTGTCAAAGAAATGAAGATTCATGGGTAAAAATATCAGGAAAGAACAGTCATCTGTGAAATTTCCAGTCCCATATAGTGCCCACTTTTGGCGAAAATAGTGAAAAATGCCCACAGTATTTTAAAAATCTTTTCACCGTTATTTTTATCTTTCAAAGATCAGAATTGTGTTTGGTCAGTGATTTTACTCTTTTCTGGATAAATACAGCATTTCAGGCAGAAACATTTTAACGGTATGCTTCTACTATCACCATCTTTATACCCTGTAAGTTATAAGCAAATCTGTGAAGATTTCTGTTTCGGTATCCCACCAAAGTATGATAGTACCTTTAAAAACAAAACAATTACTGAATTTGAATCTACGGTATTTATTGGACTTGAGAGAAATGGGTTAGCAGGGAATAGGAGGGGTAGGAATGGGGTCAAAAAGTACCCCCTTATTATGTATGGTGCAGCATTTCTCTCTTTTTTTGGGGGGGGGGGCAGGGTGTTGGGGTTGAGTTACAGCACCTGGTTTTTGCATGATAAATCCATAACGCTGCATCAACTTTAAAAAAAAACAAAAAAAACGTTAAGCTTTTTTCAGAACTTTTTGTTGAATCCATTTACCAGAAAGATGCAATCAATCAATCTTGGACTTGAAAGAAGTCATTACTAACCCAAAGGAAACCATCAAATTGGGACGGTTTACGCTCTATCAACAAAATTTAACATCAGTTACGTGCTTAGGGTAGGGCGGAAGTCCATTCTAGGCAAAGAGACGCGTGTTTGGGCATCAATAATGTTTACAACCTCGTAGGGGATGGTCATAAACTTAACAAGTATTTCTATTCAGCCGATTTTCAAAGCCGAATGGTGATAAACCGACAATAGGTGACTAGGGGAACTACAATTTGTGTGGCTTTTATGTCCTAATAAAAGTCACAAATGTATTTTTGTAAACGTAAGTCATATCTGACAAGAGTTCATTCACTGTGGTCTGCTTTTTGTTTTTTCAGTCCTTTCTTTTTTAACTTTTTCCTTTTTAACAAAAGGCGAAACATTTTCTTGAGGGCTTTTCACACTATCCAAAATCTCGGGGTTGGAACCGGATCGAACCCTGAGATTTTTTTCAACCCTTTTCACACTTAAACATTTTCAACCCCGAGCCAGCCCGGGTAGAACGGCCTAGCCGAATCAAAATCAACCCTGGTAGGGTTAAAAATCTCAACCCGGTTCCAAACTGCATTTTGGGCCATGTGACGCGTGAATGCGTGATCAGTGTTGTATGAGTCGGTTACCATAAACGTAGTGTGAATGTTGCGTCTCTTCGATCCGGTTCAAAAACTTGCCGGGCTAAACTGGGGTGGATCCGGGTTGGTTTCAACACGGATCGAAAAGGAGATGTGAAAAGGCCTTTGGAAGTCGGCCCTTAAACGAAGAGAGATGGATGCTACTTTCTTAGATCTGAGGTTTTTGTTGGCATGGCCATTAAGCCTGCTTAGTTCATCTTGATTGAGACATGGAGGAAGGAAAAGATTCTTCCTCCATGATTGAGAAGACCAATTCCATTTGCATCCAGTTGCTTCACAAAGCACACATAGAGGATATTTCAAGAAATGACAGAAGACAATTTCTCCCAAAGGAGCCCAAGTAGCACCTGCCATACCCATACATGCACATTGACAAATTGGTATATTGGCCTGAATAATGAACGTCCAACTTAGCTTCACAGCTAAGAATAATCCCAGGCTGTTCCGATGTTCCAAATCCTCCCACGGAATCAATGCTTGAACACTAAGATCAATAACAGACTCCCAAAAGACACTAAATCCTTTAGGTCCGCTCAGCCCCTCTCGTCAGTAGGAACAAGTGGGGGGTATTAACCGTTGATTTAAGGGGAGGGTTTTTGTCAGGATCGAACAATGGGAGCCTAAATGCCGCTCCGTTTTTGGATACAAACAGGTTGAACAAAAATTCTCGGCAGAGTTTACAGAGCGCAGTCACTTGTATTCAAGATGGAAGCCCCCTGAACAATGCATCTTGGGACAGACACCACACATCGAGCTGAAGAGGGGTTTATACCGGAGTATTGAAAAACTGAAAGATCTGGGTTAGGACACCAATGGAGGCATACAATGAGAGCCGAACACATGGCTCATTGAGCTGGGAGGAAAAGACTCCTCCAGAGTTGTACAGGAAACTCAGTGGTCCGTATGCCGCAAATTGTGCGCAAATTGTTCAGATGTGTCCTGGGCCATTAGGGGACAATGCAGGGGGGCTGTTATGTCCCTGTGGGAGGGGACTGGGGGAAGTTTTAATACAGGGACTGAAACCTTTAATGGACTGTGGAGCTTTTCCACTTGAGATGACTCTGTCATGATAAATTCTGTCAAGAGTTGCTCTAATAACCCTACATGTAATGTTTGTGTTCTTTTATTACTTTCTCCAATTACTGTTTGCAACCCCAATACCATGCTGCTGCATATGATGAACAAAACGCAAATTGGACGCCTAGTAGGAGCAGGACAATCAAGTATACAATCAGTATCTTCATTGTTACAAATGTAAAAACGAAACACACATAGCGATGCTGCGAACATTTTCCTTGTCGTCCGAGGAACTGTCTGTTTTCTCAGGTCAATATTCATTTTTTTTCATATTTTAAGCAAAATGGAACCCAAAGGAATCCAGGGTGTGTACATGTAGGGGCCCCACTGTGACTGCTTTTGGAAAACAAAATTTGAAATGTTTTCACAGAGTCCTTCGAACATTCGAATTTTGAAGTCCTCCAGGACAAGAAAAAATTGCCCCAGAGTGCATGATGTGACAGGAAAAGTACATTCAAGAACCAAAGAATAACAAACATGGTGATAATGTGTGGGTTTTCATACCAGGTAGAAAAAACAGACATGAGGGGAACTACACAAAAGAAGCCGTACACCTAGAGAGTCTGAAAGGAGCTGTCCGCGGAAATTCATGAAAAATCACGTAGTGTACTTTTTTGAAGGAGAAAAACTTGAGGAATGTTTGTTTTTCTTACCTGGCGCTGAAGTGTTGACACACTGCCAAAAAGTTGTCTGAAAGAGAGGGAGAGAAATGTGGGAACAATGAATATACCAAGTTTGAACGACCCATTCGGGATTTTGATGCAGGAATGGTAAAAACCATTGAATGAATGAAATGGCAATGACAGTTGACAGGCACATCATTGCAACAACAAAGTTAGAGGTGTGGACATTGATCAATCACATGGGTCGATTTCACAAAGCCCTGGGATAGATCGTAACTCGAGTTACGAAGAATAACCTATCGTAATTGTCTTATCCTACGTAGGACTGCAATGCATCATAAATCCTACGATTGATAGTAAGTTGCGACGAGTTTCGTGAAATCGACCCCGGGTTCTGTATTGAGAACAGTATTTAAATTAATGGGGTTTGGTTGACCAATCAGTGCAGATTATCTGGATTGGTATTGGTAACATTGGTCACATATTGGGCATTTCTGGACTACTTTACACATTAGATTTAATACTACGTGTAGGTGAGCAAAGTGTCTTGTTCATGGTTAAGGCTTCAAAAATCAAGATCCCCATTACTGACTTCAACCAACCATGGAGCTTGGAAGAGAAACATGTACCAGGTAGAATTCTGATCAAGAACTTGAGTTTCACTTTGAGCTCCAAGTCTTGAAAGTCACTGCAAATCCACCCCAACAGGGCTGGAAATAAGGTTTCGTGAGGGCAAGGCCAATTTTCCATTGCAAGGGGCACTTCCATTGGAAAATCAACATTTGAAGGGGCACCAAGGCCAAAAACCAGGGCAACGAAAGCCATGGCCTCCGTGGCCTCCGTTTATTTCCAGGCTTGCCCCAACTGTACCCATTTATTTCTTTTGCAATATAATGAATAAGATGTAGCATATGCACAATATGCAGCACAGACTGCAGTATGAAAATAAATTAAGTTTGCATGTAAACATTTGTCAACCATATAGGAACCGAAGTCTGCTTCGTGACCTTGTATGTGTCTTCCATTGTGGTAGTCTCTTTCAAAAAGCTGTCCGTGAACTTCAAAGAACCCCATCCTCTCCCAACGACCAATTTCATTTTGATTTTCCCATACAGTGTTCCTGCGCCAAGCGAATACTTTGGTTTATTCTGTGTGTATTCTTTACACTCCTTAATAACTTGTCATCCCTGTGTATGCCTAAGAATCACCGGAGTGGAAGTTACTCAAGAGGGAAACATGCAGCCGGACAAATCAACCAGAAAAATAATAATACAAGAATAATATGCGGAGTGAACACTGAAAACAGCCCCTTTCATTATACAAGTAACAAAGTACATGGCACAGTTTAGGGCAACAGTAACAGGCCTGGGTGTAGGGTCAATGGAAAACACAGGGGGGTAATTCTACCCCTTAATGAAACCCAACAAAACAAACTCACACGTTTTTTAATTCACCAATCGTGCAATTGTATGATTATTTTTAGTTTGGAGTGTGAGGGCCCAGTGGGGTATCACATACAAATCAAATTGCCTGTCAAAACTTGACGCCGTAATTTAATTTGTCTGCTGTAACATGTGAATGGAATTAATAATACAAGGCTAGCCTGTCAATCCATTACTCAGAGTGGCAAGGACAAAAGTTGCACTGATGTTTACAATGCCATTTTTAGAAATCAAAGTTATTTATTAAGCATGCTTTGATTCCTTTTGATAGGTCTGATTTGATTTTAAATGATAATCTGATAATTTAGTACAAAGGTAACTTTCCATCTGCAGGTGGGAAATGGAAGATTATTCAACTTAAAAGGTATAATACATGATTGGTAATGGTCACATAACAGCACTCATACTTTGTCTGATCCAGCATGTATATAAAATAAAAAGCCTGTGAAAATTTGAGCTCAATCGGACAACTGAGTCACGAGAAAATAGCGAAAACCCGACTCAATTTTTCTTATAAACCATAAAGAATGGTTTTGATCTTACCTCAAGATCACACAAGATCACAACTGTTTTCGGTCGTTAATTAATTTCTGGTTAAATACAGCATTTCAGGCAGAAATATTTGAACGATATGTTTCTACCAGCACTATCTTCATACCCAGAAAGTTATATTACATGTAAGTCTGTGAACATTTCTGTTTGGGTTTGTTACCATACTTTACCTTTAAATAATACTGAATTACTGTAATAATGAAAGGAAACAAGTACGATTTTTTAAATAAACTTCACTTATATAAAAAATGTATTTCACTTTGTTTATCAACCAAATTTCATTTTGCATATCGCTAACTGAAAACTGAAATGCAACCCAAATCATTTGTGAAGTTAATTGCACATTTATCAGTTAAAGTTTATTTCTTTCAGGTAAATCTTAACCTCACACATAGTGAGGAGCACATCTCTATAAATAAATTCCTATAGAGCTATGATAAACCTACAATCCATGTATCAAGCTCATACTTATGGTCTTGCTCAAGATTATGTTCATCCCTTGGCTTCAGAAAGAGTGTTTACACTATAGTTGGTGATTGTGCAGGAGCTAGATTTATCTAAATAGGAGGTGATATAGAAGACAGCCCTACCTTCTTGCATGACAGCCATTATCAGATCAGCATATATTTATACTCTGCCTCTGAAAAACGCTCTATTAAATCAAACCAAAACATTTTCAAACCTGGGTTCTGGAACATGGTAAGGAAAAAAATTGCTCAATTATACGGCGCCTGTCTCGTGCCCTCGGGGCCCTGACTGACGCAAAAAGGTGTCTAATTGTGGACGAGAGGGACACGTTTTTACACCTGATGGTGTGTGTAAGGCGTCTGGTTCTAACGCTTGTTTTGAAATTTTATTTGGGTCCCAGTAAAAAGAAACTGCTTTTGACTTTCATTACATATGTATGTGGTGTATGTAGTTAAGAAGACTAGATTTCAAGAGGTCCTCCAATGAATAATTGAAATTGATATTTTGAAGAAAAAAAGAGCAAGATGAATTCATCGTTTCACTCAACTCTCTTCCCATTTGTCAGGCATTTTTTACTTAACCACTTGTGATTAAACACCATGTAGGCCTACATTATTAAAAAGGAAAGGATTATTCATCGCAGTAAATACAGATAAGGAAAAAAGGTAATCAACGTCACGCGATGTCGTGCTGCTGGTAACGACATTTCGGCAGCTGGATGACGACTAGCAGTTCCAGCAGCCGAAATGTCACTACCATGCAGCTACACGACATCGCGTGACATCGATCACATCTTTCCTTACCATATCGTATGAACATGTACTAAGCTTTCCAACCACCATATATGGCTCTTAATATATACCAAAAACAGAAAACAACGCCAAAAAACCAACAGCAATGAAAAAAAAACAAGCAAATTTTGTGGAAGATTCTTTGGTTTTACTTTTTATGATCTTATCTCAGACAAAGAAAGACACTTAAGACGTCAATGTTACCACCTACAAACCTTAAAACTATCATTCATAAGTCCAACGTGCAATTGAGCCCACATGAACATATGCCTCTGCACTTTATCATTTTCAACACACACAGCCCCCCCCCCCCCCCCACCACCTCCCACCTCCTTGCACCTGAAGAAAATAAATGGGAATTGTGTTACAGGCCAACTTAATGTAATTAACTCCGAGCACTGATATTATTTTCAACCTTTTCTTCGTAAATACTAATGCAATTACCAAGCCTGCGGGTGATGCTCTGCTGATGTATATATATATATATATATATATATATATATACCAGTCTGATGAATGCATATAATACCAGTCAGTTTTATAAGATTCATAGATGGTAACTTCACACTCTGGCCCATGCTCATGTACCGTTTAATTCTTCGGATATTACACTCTCACATTTTATAAAGCTTCTAAGGAAATTACTGCTTGTCACGAAATGAGCCAAGCTTCCATAATGAGACAAAGCTTCTTCTTGCCCTACTCTGTAAAACCTTGTAAGTAGTGGTCAGAGTTAATGTAAGAGGCAATGCACTTAGCATCTTCAGAAACCACTTGCTTACCATATCCTTCTGATTCCAATATGTTAAACTTATCTCACTTTTACAAAATGTATAGTGCAGTACAGTACAAGTTTGGTATTAAGACTTGCGGTGACACCATGTATAACACTCTTTTTGGAAGATGTGTGGTCCTGAAAAGGACCGATGAGAGTTAAGTTCTTGAAGTTTCGACTGGGGTGCTCCGGTCGTCCTCAGGAGAGATGGTACAAGATGTTTCAAGTAAACTGTGATACAACATCCTTAGTTTATGTACATTGTTGATGCTTTCATGTTACAATTTGCAGTTAATAATTAGATAAGCCTATTTTTCTGTACAAGTAATAATCTCCTGCAAACTGATTATCAGCCAAAATAATGACCTGAAATTTATAACATACTTGGAATTAGGAGGGCCTGATGTGTTTCGATTTTAGCAGGATCTTAGCCTTCGATAAAGATCCTGCTAGGATCAAAACGTGTCAGGCCCTCCTAACTCAAAGCATTTATTTTCTGTATATAGTAATCTGTCAATTAAATTCCTTCTTATCGGGACAAATTGTGACGCGTTTTTTAGTACAAGTCTAATCTATATGACATTCATATCATTGTTGTAAGGGTAATTGCATATTCCTTTGTATTTTCACTTTGATTTAAATATGAAATAAGTCCATTGAATCACCTTGACTTGTTAAAAGATTCCTGCCAAAAAAAAAAGAAAAAAAAATTCCATTAACTGAAAGCCACCTACTGGTAATATTGATGTGCACAAAAGCCACAAACTTGAATCAATATTATTGACTCGCCGTGCTGTACATAAACACAAATTGCCCAATGTCATTTAAAGTTTAAGACTACACTCCGAGTCCTTTCAAATGTTGTCCTAAGAATAACAAAATGAGTGTTGGGTGAAAAGAAAAAAAAGCTTTTCTGTCGTTCGACGCAGGAGACTGCATTATGCCATCAAACTGAATGACTATCTTTTTCTTCTTCTTTTTTTCCTCCCACAAAAACCTGTGTTTTGATTCTACTACTCTAGTGATTTTCTCAATTCTTGTCTTCTTTTGATTCGTGCCGACTCGGAGTGGGTTATGTGTCCTTGAGCTGACAAGGAGAATACGTTTTTCACTGAATGCTGCCGAACAAGTCTTTAAAAAGACAGCAACTTTCAGACGTGATATCGCTAAGAAAATACAATTCTGAGATTCTATAAGCTCATGCCAATTTGAAAAAATGACTTAAAGGTATTATACATGATTGGTAAAGGTCACAGAACAGCACTCACACGTTTTGGCTGGCCCAGCATGTACATGAAATGATAAACCTGTGAACATTTGAGCTCAATCGGACATTATTTGAGTTATGAGAAAATAATGAACTGGTGAAAACCCAACTCATTTTTCTTAAAAAAAACATAAAGAATGGTTTTGATCTTACCCCGAGATCAAAACTGTTTTCGGTCTTTGTTTCACTTATTTCTGGATAAATACACCATTTCAGGCGGAAATATTATAACAGTATGTTTCTACCAGCACCATCTTCATACCCCGAAAGTTATACGTAAATCTGTGTACATATTTCTGTTTGGGTTTGTTACCAATCCTGTACTTTTACCTTTAAATTGAAATCATTTCTTTTTTTCTGTCAAGATTATTTCCTTTACCTGGCTTTTTCTTTTTACTCCCAGTTATTGGAGTTTATTTGATGAAATAAAGCATTCAGAAAAAGATTGATTATTGTAAAATGTGAAATGTCACGTGTTGATGTGTCATTCACATCCCCTACTCCAATAATAGAGAAAATAATCATTTCAAATAATATCAAAATAATCTTCATAACAATGAAAAGTTCAACCCTCTCCTGCCTACATTCAGTCAATAAAAATTGCCTTGTTATCTAAATTAAATAATTAATGTAGAAATACCTCTGGCCACGTATGTTATATTAAATTCTTTCTGCCAAATATAATGTCATTCCACCGCACATAAATACATTATAAAGGCCACGGAAATTACACAATGTAGTCAAGATATAAAATGTACCATGCACTTTCTGCAGTCAATATCTCTTATACAACATTATCATTGATTTTTGTGTGTGTGCATATTTCTGAATTTCAAAGGCAACATTTCCCACAAATTTATAATTTGAGTATAAGACTTTTTTTTTATAATTATGGAACGGAAAATGGCAATTAACTTCAAGTCTCTTTTTCTATACAAATTATCCTGCTAGAAGTATACCTAAACATAACACAATGGTATTTGTTGTGAACTGGAGCTGGAGTGGTCAGTATTTTTACTGGAAAATAATGGTTTAAAAAAAACTGGTGGTTTTTTTTCCGTCAAATAAATTTTCTTCCCACATAATACTGGGACTCCAGTTTTAAAGACCTTTTGGTATGAAAGATTCATGGGCAAAAATACCAAGGAAGATATAGTGACATTCATCTGTGAAATTTTCAGTCCCAAACGGTGCCCACTTTTTTAGAAAACCGTGAAAAATGTAAAAAAGTACCTTTTAAATATTTTCAGAGTTACTTTGAATCTTTAAAAGATCAAAATTGTTTTGGGTCATTGGTTTTATTCGTTTCTGGATAAATATAACATTTCAAGCAGAATCACTTTAATGGTATGTTTCTATCATCACCATCTTTATACCGTGTAAGTTATAGGAACATCTCATCTGCGAAGATGTCTGTTTCGGTATGCTACCAAAGTATGATACAACCTTTAAGACTCTTTTGGTCTTTCTATAGACATGACAACATATCAGTTTTATAGTTCAATGGTATGATAGGGCCTAATGTTTGGTTTCAGTATGTCTGCCGCCTGATTAGGCCTACAGGTGAGGTGAAGGTTGACATAATAATGTCATCAGTCACTCAACAACTCCCCTGTATACCCCTGCCCAGCCCTGGTAATTGGCAAAGGGTTGCCCATTTAGTAAAAGTGTTTACACTACAGCTGGCAAGGTGATTGGAATCAATAAAATTATGTCAGGTGTGCTCTATTCAAACTGAACAAGCCCTGCCCAATGAAATTTGTGCAGTGATGCAACTGGAAAGGTCACTGTGTATAAATAGTGCAATATTCGCAGCGTAGGAGTTACGTGGAAGTTCATTCTATCCAGGTTTTTTGTTAAGTATTACTTAAAGGTAATATCATACAGTTTTCTTTTTCAAACCAGAGAATCTACTTGTGAACCGCAGCCAAAAGCCTCTATTTTGAAACCAGTTATTTTAGAATGGATTCACGAAATGGAGCCAGAGCTGGAGCCGGAGCCAGAACCGGAGCCAAGGTTTGGAAAAGAGCCCAAGTTTTATACTAGGCCTATCACACAAGCTCTTAATCCTCTCTAATCCACCTCCCTAATCCACATAAGATCACTGCTGGATGGGATGTAGTACAATTAAATGGCTGATGATACCGGGGCCAATTTCACGGCCCTGCTTAGCAAACAAAATTTGCTAACCATGGAATTTCTGTCTTAATAAAAACATGATTAACAACCAAATTAACAAGATTAACAACAAAATGTGTTGAATATCACTTGTGAATGTTCTTTGGCTGTTGTTCGTTGACAATGAATATCAAATGGAATTTTTAATGGTGGTTTGTTTATTGAGCAAGACTTTTTTTGCTTAGCAAATTTGTTTGTGCTTAACAGTTCCGTGAAATTGGCCCCAGGTAGTAAGAGATCTGACAAATCAAATATTCTCACCGTTTTCTCTAAAAATAAACAAAGCAACTACATTTTTTACCATACTCCAAGGAAATGATCCATGAAATCAATAATGAGTCACCATTCTCCCTGTAAGACAAGGCAATGCATTGCCACTTCAACTTAACTTAACTTCATTTTGAAAAATGGGCCATTTATATTGAATATTGTATGCAAGTTCTTTGTACCCATTTGTTCACAATGGTACACGCTTTAGTGGTCAGGTTCTTGCAGCCACAGTTTTTTTCCGGTCAGCAATGAATTATACCCTAGATTGAGAATGCATGGTCAAAGACGTGTGTAAAGTAAGCATTACTTACCACAAGAGGTCAATGTATTCTGCGAATTAAAAATCCTTTTATTTTTGGATGAATTGAATTTGAAAGCCACAAGGAAAGCTTGGTAAAATCTACTCGGTTTGATCATGCATTGATCAACAGGTTTATGTACAGGCAGGAACAGGTGTAGTGTGTGTGTAAATGTTGAGAAAAACACTGATCATTTATTGCCCTTGTTTCTACATAAAATTTGATGTGCTATTCTTATCCAGTGTGTTTAGTTTAACTTTCATTGTATCAAAAGAAGTATGTTGCGAGTTTTTATAAATCAGAAATATGTAGGCCTACTTACTAGTAGATGGGCAAAAATGTCAAGAAAGGTACAGTAACAGTTAACTGTGAAATTCCCAGTCCCATTCTGCCCACATTTTGATAAAACAAAAAAGTATGATACTACCTTTAATATGTACATGTACATGTATACAACATTCTGAACAACATCAGGTGTCCGATTTTGTCAATAAAAAGGCATAAGGGCCTCTTTTAATATGTCACATATTTTCTTGTTCATTGCAGTCAATTACGTCATTTGCTCATAAAATATCCCTACTGGGGTCTATAATATTTTATAGTGTCTGTCTACCTCAACATCTTGACTACATGTACACTGATCACATAAATGCTGTTTGTATACCACTACCATGAAAAAAAAAGAAATAAAATAAACTATGCTCTGTGATATTGCACGCAAGATGATTGATGGTGCAGTTGGTCTCCCATAATTACCGATCATGATCTGTACCAACATAAATTCCACCTTCAGAATATGATGAATTGATGTACGTCAAAACATTTGATCTTTGTTCCAATTAATAATAGACCGTCCAAAAGCACGGAAGTATAACATTTGACGTGATTCAAATTCCAGCATGGAATGTCGTCACGGACATTTCATAGAGAATTTCAAATAAGATTGACAATAAGAAGGCATGGCTCCATCTATCTACATATATGCTGGTAGATATTGACAGTATGGAGACTGATCTAAGCAGTGGTGTTATTCCTGTTTAAGGAGTACCAGCATGTGTCTAGGATAATGATGGCACACGGGTTAGACTACCCTAATTAAGCGGACGGTCCGTAAAGAGATTTGAGGAATAAAGGACAGGATTGCCAATAATGGACACAATAGATGAATGGATCAAGAATGACGATCAGTAGCCAATTAGAGTGGGACTTTTCCCAATTAAGATGATGATGCTGGACAAGTATGTTCTGCTATTTAGAGAACAAGGGTTCACAGAGGTCACAGGTGGATGGGGTCCATACAACACTGAAGGAGTGGAAAATCATGCTGTATCTGATTATCATTTCTTTCTCCAAACAAAATGAACTTTCTTATTGCTTGAATCTGATAAACCTAAATAAGGGAAGACTTTAACCAGAGAAATACAAGACAGACTTATATGGTATACAAAAAATGGTGTAGAAAATATCAAACCCTGACCTGTTGAAAGACTACAGACATCTTGGGCTAATAACAAGAATCATGTAAGTGTTTATTGCTGAGCTTTCTGTTACTTTTTGTCAGTGGCTGACAACTCCACAATAGACTGCATCCATACTGTAATAATCTGCCAAGTTTTGGCATCATTGGAATTTACAGAAAGGCTCTCATTGCATGCTTCGCCATATGTTTTATTCACAAGCTTCCACCTTAAACAAAATAGGACAGCCTGACAAAATTATGTTGTCAAAAACATCTACCATTTGTGAGAATGTTTGCTAGCTGTGACTAGTTTTGACTTGGGAGTTCGCTTTGAAATCTCCATTCCTGGGTATACCATACTACTGCATACTATGATCACAGACAGACCGCCCAGCTGCTTAATGACCCGACCTGGGTCACAACTTGACCTCTTGGGGTCCCTGGAATGCACAAATGAATTCAGCAGGGATCTAATTGTCCCTCGCTGATTGACAGAATAACTTGTTATTGGCTTAAGAATTTGTGGCTTACTGCTGTACATGTTGAAATGTGCCTGGCCAACTTTGCAAAGTCAGAGGCTCGAGGTGGTAAATGAAAAGGGGGTTGGGCTGTGGGCAGATAGTGCCGTTGATTGGGTGATAAAAATGTCGCTTTGGTGAAAGAGAAGAGGTCAGAAAGATATATAAGCTTAGTCATCTTTTCTTTATCAATTTAATGAAACCATGGAGGTATGATGAATCTAATTTCTTGGCTACTTCTGAAACTGAAGTGCTTATTGTGCCAAGCATAAACAATAGGCCTATCGCTTCCACACTGTAACACCGTAACATCTGCAGCAACTGACAGAGATTGTCGCTCAAGAATTGGACTCTAGAGTCACGGTCGACGCTGCTCAACAGTGAATTGACACTCCGGGCACAGTCCATTGTCTTTCAAGACAGACGGAGCCAACGAACGAACGAAGGAATGAACGAATCATGGAGGAAGGCAGAACCAACAGCTTATTATTTCCTTTCATAAGAAGATAAAACTGAATTGATTTCAAATATTAATCATAGACAAAGAATCTCGTTTATGAAATGTATTTTGAAACGAAAGCCCATACAAAAATGATCTCGGATCAAACTGCCAATAATAAAAGCCTTTGAGAAAGATCCTGCTAGAATTGAAAAGCTTCAGGCCGTCCTACATGTGTAACTCCAAGCATGATAATGATATACTTCAGGTCATTTTGGCTGAAGAGCAGTTTGCAGCAGTTTCTTATTTTGTATTAATAATAAAAACTGTATTCTTTATTTTGAGTGAAAGTAAGATTGATCGGAGCATGATTCCTGAGAGATCTGAACAAGGAGGGAAGGTCTCTTTTCTTCCTCCATGATCACGGTGGAGGAAGTCCTAATTCCCCAGTGATACCGTGGACTGACAGGTGTGTACAGTCAGAACTTGGTATTCACAGGAGCCAAAAATAAACAAAAAAGTAGTCACCTGTGCTAACAGTATGGTAGACCCAGTTTGCACACCAATTATTTGGCCGACCTTTCTATTATACAAGTGGCTGGGCAAGTGCAATATGGGCCACCGAGTATACGGTACCAGGATCAACACACATGCTGTATATCGGTACCCTGGTTGAAGTTACTGATGTGTACATGTTATGTTGAATGGACTGTGGGAAAAAAAACATGGCATGTGTTCCATCCAGTCTCCTAATGCACTAATACACACATATCACATAGCCAAGCAATTAACAATGCCCAGAGTTTTCCTTCTTTCCAAAACTGAGAAGAGGGAGACTAGAAGAAAAAAAAATGCAACTTGGGGGTTTCCGAACAGCAGATTGAAAAGGAACAGGGTTGGGTTTCATGCCTGGCTGTGGATTATTTCCACGGCCCTTCTATTTTCTTCATACTCTCTATGGATAGGAGAGGGGGGGCTTTTAACTGGGAAAACACGGCGTGACAAAGGGGCCGACCCGGTTTGTGGAGAGCGGGCCCAGCTTTCAGGGGCTTCAACGGCAAGCTGTGAAAGAGGAGAAGGGTCTTTGGATATAAGAGGCCGGCCGAATCTCTTGAGACGTGACAGTGAACTCTTGTGAAAATGGGGAATTTTTTGGAGGCCGGCAATTTCCATAATGATTACCAGTGCACTGCCTCACTTGATCACGGTTTCATTTTTTCCATTCTTTTTATTAATAACCGATATGATTTTCATTCACATTGAACGACTAATAATAATCTAAAAATGTTGCAAGACAGCAAAAGTAATGTGCATTCAATGCAATACATTTAATTTTGAGATGTCGATTTGGAGGTGGCTTTGGCCAGATGGTAAATATATTCACCGGAACCAACTCTTTTCTTTCAGCCTTCTATAAAGTATCCTGCTAGGATCGAAATGCATCAGGCCCTCACTAACTCCAAGCATTTTTATACAATTTCAGGTCATTATTTTGGCTGATGAGCTGCAGTTTACAGCAATTTATTACACGTATTGATATTTTCTTTTACAGTAATTAGGTGTTCGGGTTCACTCCGAACACCTATTGTTCTTGTACAAGTTTTTTTTTTCCTTTTTAAAGTTTTTTTCTTCCCAAATTTGTCCGCAAGACTTCGTACGTCCCAACATACTTTCACATAACAGTTGCACTACGAAATGACACCCTGAACACCTAGTGGTTGTTCCCACAACCACAATGTCTAGTTTTCATTATTATTTAAACCTACTACGGTATAATTCTCAAATTCACACAATAACAGTAGAAAAACAGCAAATAATTGTGTACTTCTAATAAAGCGCCTTTTTTACTTGAAACCACCTACATATCAATTGACATTCAATCATTTCATACAGAACGTGAGCTTGTTTGGAGGCTTAGCCTTGGCATTTCTCAACATCCATATCTTAAACAATGTCTTTTGAATGCCTCAAAACTCACCATGAATTGTAAAAAGTGATAAATTACAAATAACACAACAGAAAGTATCGGCAAATCTGCTTATTTTTTGCAATTTATACAGTATAATACCCACTGCATGTATTGTGGTGATGCTGACAAATGGGCGAATCGCACAATGGACTAATCCAACGTAACGGAAAGCATCCAGGCATTTAGACTCGGCGTGAATTTTGTCACCGAAGGATTAACTTGTATTTTACAGTGCAGCGCTTCAGATTTTCACTGAACCGTCTGTTAATTTACCGGGATTACAACTGTAAGGATTATTTACACAAGTTGCTTTCAGGTGTGGTTTTTAAATTGATTTGTAGGCTCTATCGACCAAAACATGCGAGTAATGGAGTCAACGAATCTGTTTCTCGAATGTGACAGCGAACTGAATGTAATAGGACTCCGCGCTCGAGCTATTTATAGAATACGCCCTTTATATCGTCAGCTAAAGTTACCCGGATGTTCGGACAAATTTAAAAATGTTAACGTGTAAGTTAATTGGACAACGTGCGACTTGTTTGTCCGAACGTCTGAATGTGACGTCACGAGCGCTGAGCTCTATTGATGCCGGGATGAACCGCAGCAGATCCGGGTTGGTTTCGACACGGATCGAAAAGGAGATAGTGTGAAAAGGTCTAATGATGTTCAGCAAAAGAATTTGAAATTAACAGACTTAAAATACTGCCAAGACATGACAAGAACATTTTGAAAGGATTCACAAAGTTGAAAGAGCAGATATCTTACCAGAGATGTCGGGCAGTTGTTACGTAAATTGGATAGATGTTGACGCCTTCCAGCCGCTGATGCTTCAAGCGCCATCTGTTATATGAGACAGATAATAAAGACAAATCTTCGTCAAAACAAAATCATCTTGAACTTCCTCTGCTTTATTCAAATTGTGGCTGGAAAAAATTGATAAATTCTTCAAATGAACTGAGAGTGTACATTGATGTCAAACTCAATTTTCATCCAAAGTGTCGATAATATGCAACATGTACATTAATTAATGCACAATACATCCTTTAACAGCCTAATTCATCTTATAAGTTACAAACAAATTATGCATTCTTATTTTTTCATCCATTAAAATATTTATTAAAATATTTCTTTCTGAACATTGAAACTAGAAACTATATAAGGTTTAGCAGTGAACAGAAGACAACTCATAAAGCTGTTAGTGTTAGTTATTATTACTAAAAAACAATGGCAAAAGCATTCCCAATAAAATTCCCTCAGAAGTCTTACACCAATGTATACTGCACGGCAGAGCTAGCTGGGGACAATACAAATTTGCACCATTCATTCTCCCTGCACATGTACTTACTTAGTCATGTTCAATATTTGATTTGAGCACATAATGCATATATTTGTTACCATAGGCATTATATATAGTACAAGATGCATATTATGAGGCTAGAGATATTTCACTGACGCAATTAGATGCATATTGTTAGCCCCGGAGTACATGTACATCATAATTGCTGCTGATAATTCAGACACTAATGAACAAAAAACCTCAGTCCTTTTCATGTCATGTAATTGAGGAAATTACAACCCTACCCCTAGGCTTTGACAATACGAGTGCTTCGATGCATTGTATACCGATAAATTGCCCCTTGTTTTTTATTAGCTCCTTTGCAGCCTCGAGGCTCCGAGACGAAAAGACTAGTCCAAGTGGGAGGTTAAAAAATTCACCAATTTTTTTTTATAAGGATACTAGTCATAAGTGTGATATATACCAAATGAGTGTCTGTGATGATAATATGCTGGCCTACACTGAAAGTGAAGGATATTCATAATTTGGACTGATTATTTGACTAATAAGTGCAAGATTTTCTTGAATTGTCGCACAAAAACTGACATTCTGATTTGATATCTTTATAACCCATTCTGGTTTTGCTTGGAGTTAAGAGGGCCTGAAGCGTTCCGATCATAGCAGGATCTTTATCGAAGGCTGATTTTAGTATCAAGGGTGAAAACACCCATACTCATCTTTTCCCATTTGCAGTTTTATAAATAACTGTAATTTCTATGCATTTTGCCCTTCAATTGTTTCCATTTATAAGTTTCTTACAGTTGTGTTGCTTACTACCAACAAAAACAACACTTGAACTATCTTCCCTCACCCTCGGACATTTCCTAAAGAACGTACCACCACAGACTGACTCAGCCAGGCAGTAGAGGAATACTACCCACAAGCAATTTATGCACATTATTATTATACACAGGACAATTAATTCTACCCACTAGACCTGACAGACACACCATCTGCAAAGGCCGGATTATTTTTTTCTTGATTAGGGTCAAGAAAGGGGACGCAGATCGATAAAGTGGACAGGACGGGACAAGGGCCGATGGGGGTAATTCAATGAGAGCATCAAGATGGTAGTTATTATGCTTTTAGCCTTCTTGTTACGCTATGCATTGTGCTCACATCCAACGATAGCCTGTTGATCCTGTGGTATAATTTGTATGTTATTGGTAAGGTTAACTAGATGAGGCCTTTTCCTTTTCAATCCGTGATGAACCAGGCCAGATCCATCCCGGTTCAGCCCGGCAAGTGTTTGAACCGGATCAAAGAGATGCAACATTCTGACTACATTTATGGTGAACCGGCTCATACCACAGGGATCACAGCAAAAAATGCAGTTTGGAACTGGGTTGAGATTTTCAACCCTGATCCCTTATCCCTACCAGGTTGTTTTTGACCCGGTTTAATAGGCCATCCTACCATGGAGTTAGGAAACAGACCTACCCGGATTTGCTCACGGTTGAACATTTTCAATTGGGAAAAGGGTTGGACAAAATCTCAGGGTTCGATCCGGTTCCATTTTGGATAGTGTGAAAAGCCCTATAATGGGTATGAGTTGGGTTCCAGTCAGTTCCTCCAATCTCTGGTGTACACTTAAATAACAAATAAACAGCATAGAAATCCTTCCTTCCAACATGCCAAAGTTGGGTATGAAACTGTCTCCTTCTTGACAAAATAAATTTACAGAGCGGACAAAGTCTTTATTTGAGGAGACCTTGGTTTTTTAATGGCAATTTGGGAAGCTACATTTTTTACTGTCCAAATAGTCCAGACTGAAAGCTAGTGTCCTTCAGTAAAAAAAAAAAATGGCCTCCTTTGAGCCGAGGAAACTAAAATGCAGATACTGATGAAGATGTGATTACTTTAGTTTGATAAATTCCAGTAAATCCCATCCTTGAATCCTTTTGCTACCTCAACGAAGGAATTTCAAAAGCATCAGAAAACACACACAATCATCTGAAGCATTCACTTAACAGTGGCCTGCCAGCATTTTGTGTGAGTTGTGGAGCACTCCAGAGAAGAAAGAGAGAAAGTCCCAAACAAATAGAAAGGCGGCACCCTCAAAAGGGGGTCAGGCAATACACACACTGTGAAAATCAAGCCAGTGCGATAAACACCGAGGTTTTTTCAGAGTGGGTAGTGAATGGATGGGAAAACAGTCCCAACATCACGCTGAGCATTCTTGTAGTCTCTCTCTTTCTAGCTCCGCTGTGCCTGTGTACACGGTGTTCCATGTTTACCCAAGAACCTGGGCAGTTTTTCTTTCCACGGATTGTTGGTTTAGGGTTTAGGAACTCATGAAGACCGCTGGTTGCCTGCCTGCCTGCACACATTTTTTTGGCGAGAGAATTGTGTGCGGGTGTTTGTTTCTCTGGTGGGAGTCGTGTTGTGTTTGTTGGGTTTCAGTCATATAGAATTTTCAATGGTTTGTGTTTTTCTCCCCCTTGTGTCTAGTGCTAAACTGACAGTTTAAGGTTTTAGCAGGGGAATAGAGCAGAAGTGAAACAGAAGTTATAAGGCTGTCCATCAACATCTGACATAAATGCATCAATAACTTTACCCTGAATTACAATAGAATTTCAACTCATGACCTCCTACTAGAACTAGTACTATTGCTGCAAACATCCTAAGCATCAGATAGCGACCATGTGCACAGTAAGAATACTTTAATTTCATATTAAGACATAGACCTACACGTACACATCATAAATTGAATAAAATGGCATTGGTTTTCACAGAAACAAAAATCATTCTTTTTACTACAGATATATTGTAAAATATGCAGTGACAAATAATATCTGATCAAATAATGAATTATCTTTTCAAGTTTGGACACATTTTTTTTCTAGAAATCAAGTCCTAGAAATCAAAAGTGTGCATGTGTTTTCATCACTTTTATTGACAGCTTGTTTTTTTTCTTACAGAAGACTGCGACATTATGACCAACAATAGATCATACAATGGTTTTTACTATTTTAGTGACTGAATATTGATGTCGTGAACTACAAAAGACAAAAGCGACAGGGCCTATATCAAAAATATTCTAAGAAACAGCTAAAATATACCAAAATTCATTTCACAATATAAAGCTCCAACTCCCCGATGAAAAATTTACCACACAATGAAATGCACTGTTGGTGATATATTGGTAGCCCCAGGCCAAAATCAACAGTAGCTGTGACCCTTGACTATGAGGGGTCCCATTTAGCTATTACAATGGGTTAGACAAATAAACCCAGTGCAACAACAGACATGGTTAGATTATCAGCTGGATCTTTAGGCATGGGTTTATTGCCAATATCCTTCATGTAATCACTTTCAATTTCCAACCCAACAAAGACTATAATTCATCATCTATATAATAACTGGGAGTTTGTGATTTTGACACACGTTGTACATGATATGATCAGATGAATAAACACACATGTCTGTTTCTCCAGTCAATGGATGGAAATAGGCCAAGCAGAACTAATGAGTATAAACAGGCCGGACATCATTCAAAGTTCTGCAATATTGCAGATATATAATCAAACGTGGGACGTGAACATAAAACAAATTACAGTTGCAAATTGCATCAATTGTGACTTGTCAACAATTAATTCAGTCGACAGGTCCATGAAAGGTTCAGTGGTATTGGAAGTTGAGGTTAAAATTACAACTTCAAGAATAATGTTCACTGAATTAAATGTTTTGTCATATACAGGCGCGGTTCTAGAGCCATTATTTTTTGGGGGGGGCCAAGAAGACCCAATATTTTGGGGGCTCCACCCTTCTTCTAACACTCACTTCTGTTATGTCTTTTTAGGAGTAGAAAAACATGCACATAGCCTACACAACGCATTTTTTATGAAATTGGCGCTTAATAACTAAAAAGATCCAGTATTTTCTTTTTCAATTGCATTTTGTTTGGGGGGCTCGACAAAATCTTGGGGGGCTCAAGCCCCCCCCCCCCCAAGCCCCCTGTAGAATCGCCACTGGTCTTAAAGACTTCTTTTTAAATAGCATGAGGTCATGATGACATCATCATTTACAATTTTATCTTTAGTTTCACCTACTACTAGCCTACTGTGTTTGAGTGCAAATTTGCAAAATCAATGGGGAAAAACACGACAAGAGTCCTCCGACCTCCTTCCTGCATGCACTGGATCAGATTTTCTTGGGGAAATTAATATTCTTCGGCCTCTTATTTTTTATATTTGGGTATTGACTTCAAAGTAAATGTAACGGTACAAGTACAAGTGTACACATATTTTTGGGTGTTAGTTATGTGTTTGTACACTACCAATCAATTTGTAGTTGCAAGCTTCATCATTTTGTTTTGTACGCAACATTTTCTCTTATTAATTCTAGAAAGGTTCCGACGCCAAAGTCTGCATCATTTTCAGAGTGTGAATAACAAATTTCAAATTTCAATATTTGAAAAGTGAATAATTTTTGCGTGTTTTGGGAATCAAAATAAGTAACTTCTTGGCAACTTGCCTTAAAATTATCAAGCAGAGAGAATTCGGTGGATTGAAAATTGCCACAATGTGAAACTCTTCAACTCTAAAAAATACGTATTTGACGCGAAAAGAGCTTTGAACCCATCATGGGCATGCATCATTCCAAGTAAGCGTCCCAGCGTGAAATCAAGATTAAACTCATTCATGTTTGAACGGCCCATCCCTACACAATTCCAGATCATTTTCGCCCGAATTGTCTTTAAGCATAGTTGGGTTCTGGGGTTATAACCACACAAAAAAACCAAGGATCAGAAAATGTCGATCAAGCGAACTGTGCGCCGACAAGAAACTCAATTTGTAACACATGCTCCCTGCTGCTGAAATTGCTTTTTCATTATTGCGCGCCATCTGTCATTTGTCCGCGCAGGAAACCGAGAAATGAGAAACGAGAATCATGGCCTGAATTTGTCGCATCATTCAGGACGTATAAATTACTTTGCTTGTAGACTCAGACATTTTTTTTTTGCAGTTCAATCACAAATCAGTTTGTCGTTGCAGATTGTAATTACGTAGTGCACTGGATCGGAGTGGAGTGGAAGGAGCAGATCTCTGCACCTCTCTTGTCAAGTTTGTCGTCCCCCCTCTGTCCTCCCAGCCTAACCTGTCAATCATGGGCAATCTGACTGATCGCGCTGGATTACAACACAGCCAGAAATTTCCTAGCTTCCGCTCGGCTTCGTAGATTTTCAGACCCACACATTTTCTCTCTCTCTCTCTCTCCCCTGTTGTCAGTAAATCTTTGCCTGCTCTGATTATATAGGTCGTGGGGGTTTGGAACAGAGAGGTATGATCTTGCTTCTCCATCGGTCCATCGTCGGGGGATTTCTCCAGCTCTTTTTGTCGGCACGGGACAAAAGCTGGTTAGCGGGCTGGGGTTCTGTGCACAAAGGAAGAGTGTTATCGGAAGATGTGGCCCCAGGCTTGCTTCTTTTCGCAGCCTGTGCCTGGCCGGTCAGGCCCTTTTGTGTAAGCAATGATTGATGGATGTCACAGCCACACTACAGATTTCTCAACGGAATCAATTTAATTTTTTTTACTGATATCTTCACACCAAAAATTCAAAATGAACCATGCTGCACATATAAAACTCCCTCCTCCCAAGCAAGATGAATATCGCAACGTATCAGCCCTCCTCGAAAAAAAAAAAAATAAAAATAAATGAGTTCTGGAACTAAGCCTCGCAATATGGTAATATCCTTGCTGAACCGACGAGAGGCTGGCTGCATTTTCCGCTCTATCAAGCAGCAAGTTTTTGAGTCATTTTTGCATGGCTTGGCGTACTTTTAGCCAGATATATATAATATAAAGCCTTGCACAAATAAAACATTATCGTTGAGTCTCGCTGCTCAGGCAGGGATATGCTTAACACACATGTGGTCTGGATGTTGTACACTTTGGGAGGGCTGGTGCAATTACCAACGTAGCGTGACTAAAACCGGGATCAAGACATGGAAGAAGAATTTGTAAAATCTGTTCACTTCAGCGTAGAAAGTAGTACAATGTACCGTGCTCTGTCCGGCGTCTCTATGATATTATTTTTCTCTGCTGTCTGAATTGTAAATAATTTAATCAAACATATTGACCAGCTTAGCACATTTTTCCTATCTTAAAAGATCCAATAATACTCACATGGTGACTTCTTTAAATAATTTACAACGCATGGAGGTCACCAATCTCAAGAAGTGAACTTAATTTCAAAATAAGATTTTGTGTACTTTTTTTAAAATTTCATTTTGAATTTATAACATTCTTGGCGTAAATCGAACCTTTTTGAATTATGATTTGTAATTTCATGGAGGCCACACCTTATAGGCACATTGGTTTCTGTTGCCCTTTTATATAGCAGTGATCTGATAGAAGCTTGCATTTTCTCCTTTTTTTTAATAGAATCCAGGTTTTTACATTTAAAAAAATCAAACGATCAAATTTCAACAATGAAACATTTTAAAAAGCATCATGAAATGAAATGAGAATTAGTTATTGCCAAACTTTTTTACATTAATGTCAAAATTTCGAGAGAAGAGTTTTAGGCCTAGAATTTTGGCAAATTTTGTCTGCCAAAATAAATTTGGCATAAATTTGATACCAAGTGAGTGAGCATAGAGAAACAGATCTTTTAACTGAATCACATCCATTTCCACTGTCCTAATTTTAACATTTCACCCATAAACAATGAATCATGCACCAAAAATAGCAGACACAGTCAGTCTAGCGAGAACGTGAAGCCCCAGTGAAATTGCAATTGGGACTCGAATCTTCAATGAAAAACGCAAAGCTCATGTTTTCCTCTGGATTGTGCACGCACATGGAGACAATTCCGATCGAAGCCAAGGACAAAACAGAAATTGTCCTGAAATGTTAAACGCCTTTACATTTCAATCAAGAAACTAGCTACCAAGGGTTGCAAAAAGACACAGTACTACTGTAGAAGCAATTTGTACATGTAGGCCTACACTTCAAGATGGCTGATGGCAATCACTTTGTTACACTTAAATCTCTTAATTAATGTGCAGATCCACGTGTACACTTCAACACCTGCACACCTGCCTCTACATCTCAAACTGGTCATCTATATCCATCCACCATCTTGGCCAACTGTCTGTAGACAATTATCAATCAAAGTTAGTATTCAGTTCACACACACAGAAAGGACAAATTACATCTTAGACTGCTTGTAGTACAATCACACCGATCATTTAAATGGTGGAATCTTAAAAGAGCCATGTTTCCATTACACATCTCTCTCTCTTCTTCACCTCAAGGTAAGGGACTAAAGCCCTTTTCACACGACGCCAAAAAAACTCTCAACCATTGAGACATTTTCTCATGGTTGCGAAATCTTACAAAACGGTTTTACGCTGGCCACTTTTGCGTCCTTTCACACGGCACAGTGTAACATTTCGCAAGCCTCCCTTGAGACGGAACGCGGGTAATCGATAAACTATGCATTTATGAATGTAAAACGCTCCTAGTACCATCACGACGCTGAGGTTGCGCGTAAAGCACGCGGGCGTGCGCGCAGTCGGAAAAGGCAATGAAACACATAGAAAACACAAGCATGCGCAGTGCAGAGCACTTCGCAAGGGACCCTTGAGAAATTTTGTCGTAGGTCTGGACCTCGGTCAAAATCTCTCGAGGATTCACCAGGGACGTCGGTCACTCTCAAGCATTGGTGTCCTTTCACACGATTACACTTTTGTAAGATTTCGCAACCGTGAGAGAATTTCTCAATGGTTGAGAGTTTTTTTGGCGTCGTGTGAAAAGGGCTTAAGACTCTCCATTTAATTAATACAAATTATTTTCACGTTGCTGGGACTAAAATATATGGTACTAATGAGTAAATAGTTCTTTGCCATTGTTAGATAAGATAATGAGCTTAATAAATGATAACCTTGAACAAAATGTCTATTGTCTATAGAATGAAATTAATGGTAGTTTTTAAGGTCAATGTGAACTCTGCTTTAGAATTATAATTATGTACAGTGTTCAATTGATAACAATTAAAGTCTTGTCCCTTCATTTCTACAGTGAGAAAGGTGGCCATTTGTCAGCAACTCTTATCAATGTATGAACATGTAATACATGCAGAAGGTTTACATAACTATCACTGTGTCAATAATCATGTGTCCATTTACAGTAGCTGCATAGTAAGTCTATGATAGCTGAATATGATAACACCTACAATGTATTTTAAGCAATACCCTGTGAACTTAAGACATGCTTGCATTTGTTATAAATGCAGAGTGTGTTGTCATGATGTGTGAGTCTAGTCTTCAAACATCTCACATCAGCCCACAAACATCGCAGTTTACAATATTGTAAAAAGGTTTTTGTCTTGAGAGTAATTTCTTGTACTACTTTGGAATATCAAATTTACAGTGCTCAGCTGTAAACAAAAAAATCAAAACTTAACTGCCAAGTTGATTGGTGAGGGTTTTACAAAAACATCTTAAATCTAGTTATTTGGGTGGGAAAGGTAAACAAAATGGTGTAACTTTCAAATAATGAGCCAATGGTTTTCCACGGAAACAATATTGTTTTAAACTCAGAATACATTCTAGATGTACTAACTACACTTTCCCTCCTTTCACTTAAAATTTGAAAAAAACTTTGTCAAAATTCTGTACCACATATATTCCTCAATAAACTTCTGGCACTAATTCAAGACACGTGGTTGAAAAGGAAGCTGTAAAATTCTTTCCAAGTTAAAACAAAAACAATTGAAGTTCTGAAATTCTTATCCACTGCCTCTGGCTGAAAGAAAGAGACCTTTATCATGTGCAGGTTTGATCGTGCCTCCATCAAATATATCCCTTACAATTTCTAGAGTAAAGTTTCAACTACAGATGTGGCCTGCCCCGACCAAAGTGCAAGAAATCCAGATCAGGTATCAGCTACTCTGTGGCAGAATCGTGCTTCTTGGTCCGAGAGATTGGAGCACAAGTCACAAGAGATTCCCCCAGAACAAAATGGGTTAATAAATTGAATAATGCCCCCCAAAACACTAGAAATAAAACAGAGAATGTAGCATGGTTATTGAGTAAGTGGTTTATTGCCGTGTAAATGGGATCTCACAGTGAGGGAAGGCGGAGGTTGTTCAAATAAAAAGACGCGACTTTTAGATCATTGCTTGTATAATGTGGCATCAAGTACAAGATTTGTTACCTTGTTACCATAACAAATTGCAGGTTTTGGATGCATATGCATGCTTTGATGGTGCATTTAACTGTTATTTTCAAACTACATTTGCCTCATTTGCAAAATGTAAAATGTACATGTATGCAGAAACAGCAAAATGTGTTTCGATTCATCATGGCACACTCTCAATTTGCATTACTGAGCTCACTGTCTACATTTATAACATGCAAATTAATGTCCATCTTTCCAAAGTTTGTTGACGTAAAAATAAACCACATGTTTTTCAGTGGTATTTGGTTCATATTCATATTATGTTTCACTAGGTGTAAATACATTGTAGTCTTCAGTCTTAGCAAAGATTCTTAGCTATTTGTATTTTCTTCAGAGCAGTGAATAAAATGGTGTAGTAGGCCTATAGGATATTAATATGTACAGCCTATAATACACAGCATCCATGCAGTACAGGGCCAAATAAACTCAAAACTCTACATTTATGTACCAGCGCTTTGTACACAAAACCAACCAAATCACCCGAACTCTATTGCCCCAAGTAAAGGAAACACTGGACTACTTTTTACGAGCTACTTAATTCCCCCAAAATGATGCTTTTAACCTAGAAAATTCCTCCCTAAGAAAGAACCCGATGAAAGACCCACAATACACGGCAAGGTTGGAAACTAGACCGAGGTCAAGCCATCAAACGGGTTTTATGGTCAGCTCAGAATGTGTCCCTTTAGTGAAAACCCTCGGGCAAGCCGCAACACCCACCCACCAACCATTGCAGCAACCATTATGGCATTTTGCGAGCAAACTTCAATATTAACTCTTTTGTTGTCATGCTTGTCTGCTATTTTGAATGTTGCCAGAAAAGTGGCCACAAGGTGTTTCTTTTAGCATTGAGCAGAACGAGCTACAAATGGAAAGGGTAAAACGCAAAATATCTGAAGACACAACGGACATGTTTACCAAGCTGATTTAAAAAAAAACATAATATGACAAAATTTTACATGAAATGCTTGAAGATAGTTCTTGACAATTTGGATTAATTTTATTAAAGGTTTAAAAAAACTAGAAAATACAAAGTCGCGTTTCATGTCTAATTTTTTCCAACATCTTTTTTTGTACACTTCAAGGAAGTATTACAACTCAAATCATTAAATAAAGCAACAAGTGATTTTCATAAATTATTTAAACACATCCCCCAGAACTTGAAAGAACTGCTTTTGAGAGAAAATGCTCAAAACACAAAATTTGACATAAGTACAAGTAAGCCAATTCCTTTCCTGGTCAATTCTGTGTGCGATACAGTACCTTTGGACTACACTATTTTACAACACAACAGTACAACTTAAAGAGAACACGTAGGCTCTGGCCAGGCTCTGTTCTTCCAAGCAGACTTTTATGCAGCGTTTCCACCAAAACAAAATTGAAGCTGATTATTATTTCAAGGCACATGGTGGTCCCAGTGTGATTAACACCATGCCATGTGCAGGTTATATTCATGTATTGGCCAGCACACATCTAAACCCCCAAACAAAAGACTCCAAATGCCTAAGCCAGTTAGTTTTGTTATGATTACCAATATGAAACCTGAGGGTGGCTTTTCACTGTGTTGCTTGAGCCTTGTACTGTAGTTGTACTTGGGATAACAACAACACAGCGCTCAGTCAGTGTATTGGGTCCATTGCTCTTCACAGTGAATTTTCTTTCAAATGAAATATTGTACAAGGCGTTGGGGCTGAAATGAATATTATTGAGAGCTTTACGAGTAGAGTGACTAACAAAATGTCTAATTATAAAAACAGAGTGTAGAATAGCACACATTTTTCTTTTGCATAGTACGTATTTCTTATTTCATTCACTAAGAATCAGTATAAACCTACATCCCACGATACTTTCGCAGATATACAATAAAAGAAGCAATTGTTGTACATGTATTAAGGTCTAGGCAAAATGCACACTAACAAGCAGTGTCTACATATATTCAAATTACAATATTTGCATATATGCAAATTGCACATGGAACTGTTTACTCAATACAAGTGTCTACATATATTCAAATTTCAATATTTGCATATATGCAAATTGCACATGGAACTGTTTGCTCAATACACATCCGGATAACTCCCCTTGATAAATATTTATAGCTTGAGTGGAATTTCATTCTAGAATCATGTAATAATTATTCTTTTAAATTGTGTTTTATAAAGCAAAAGCACGATATAAATCAGTCCCAATCAACTTCTTATGTTTTAAAACATGATTAGTCATCTTTCTCCATGTAAAATGTAAAAACTGAGAGAAATAAATGTACCTCTTATTCTTAAAATAGGCTAAATAATAATAAGAAAAAACTGCATCATGAGCATAAATTGTGAAAATGACTTTTTTATCGAATGCATGTAAAGCGAATGTAACTAAATCGCAATGATTCATCACGATTGTAAGCACTATCTACAAATCTTTCACTCAGTCTTGTTTCAATCTTGTTCATTTCTTACCTGATCACAAGATTCTTGGCAGGCTGGGTGGTTCCGTACTCTGTGACAGCATTCCGGCTCTGCAATAACAAATTATGAAAAATAATTGTTGATTTTTCTCCAAATTGGTTAAAGGATTGGAACATGTGGTGCTGGCTTATTAATATCAACAAAACTAAACAATTTCACATAAAAAATCTGAAAAAGGAGGATGAGAATGAAACACAAAGACGAAGCTGAACAACATGTGACCAAGGACTGAACCATGTCGTGACCACTTGTTGGAAAATTTACTTCAACTTTCAAAAGATTCATAAATCAAAACTAAGTAATAGAATAAAGCCCCCAAAAGCTGAATCATTTACTTAGTGAAACGAACAAAACTTGATCTTTCTTGTAATAATTAAAATATGACCACAGATATTTGTAGAAAAGTTCAATTGAAGTAATGAGCAATAATGACAAATGAATTTATAAGTAATATTGCAAAATTTTAAGTGGAAGTGAACAAAGATTCATTTTCACATGTAAATTGTACGCATCCCTTGCTTCTGTACATGCATGAGTGCAAGAAATGGTGAGTAATATTTTAACACTCTATTAAAAGTCAACAAGTGATAAACTGCTGCAAACTGCTCATGAGCCAAAATAATGACCCAAGATGTATCAAATGCTTAGAGTTAGGAGGGCCTGACATTTGAATCCTAGCAGAATCTTTCTCAAAGGCTAAACTAAGAAAAAGAGGCAGCAGTATCCAGTAAATACAAAATGCAATCAATCCATTTGATAGGGGGGAAATATAATTGAAACTTGATGAATATGTCATGCATAATATTTTTCAATTAATAATGAATGACCCTGAATAACAACATTACCAAAGTTCAAAACACCAACTTCAATTTAATTCAAATTCGGCTTCATTCAAATTTCATATAATTTATTTCTCTTAACTTAAGTTAAAAACTTGGGGCCTATAGTTTTAGAAGGATACAATACTGGTTCCATGGAGGCAGAAATACCTTATATGCTGGTTCTAACATGATAAAACTGGACAGAAAATCACAACCATGACATTATCAGAATAAACTTCCAATGTTCCATAGCAAGAAGCAAGCCTACACTACACACAACGTATCCAGGTATCACGTACTACAGCTATACAGAAAGCACATGTGTACGTGTTTTTGTTGTTGTATGCAGACGACACGACAATTACCGGCCGTCATACACGCCGTACCCACGGCGTGGTGTTCCTTCCCGTGAACACTGGAAAACAAGAACACCCTCGTAAAAACTCTCATACCATACAAACGATACCGGTTTATACTCGGTCATTCTTACCTTGAGTAAACGCCACAGGGAGCAAGAATATCCACAACCAAGGATAAACAGCAGCGAGTTTCATGTTGAATTCGTACGTTCCCACATTGAAAAACTCCCTCTCGTCCGTCAGACACCAAACGATAATTGAAAACCACTCACACTTTTTTACTGGTTTTATTGCTCTCGTTTACAAGAGTAGTTATCGTCTGCACACTGCGTGCATGCACTGTCAATGGAGAACTATTGGGCGCTTTATGGAGCACAAGTTGATGCGTTCACTTCGTTTTCCCACACAACGTCTTGTGAGTTAGTACATGGTGGAATGGAGGCTGTGTGACTCTTACACAGTCAATTGAGCAGCTACACTGGCTGAAAAGCGCCCAAATAATCGCCACCATACCACTGTCCCCCAAAAAACTGTGCGCTGATGACTGACCTCTTGGGATTTGCCGATAGTTTTTGCAACGGTCTCCCCTCTGAAGACGATTATCATTTACCGCCTTTGTCAGAGAACAACCCCCGGAAATGATTCCGTGGTCCCCGATTGACAATGTGGCGTGCAGGGGTTAAATCGTACGTCAATATCAATTTGCGAGCTAGACACGTCTACACGGGGAGCTCAATTTTCAAGCAATTTCCGAGCAATCATGGCACTGGTCTGTGCGCAGCTGGAGATTTGTACCGACGGGAGGGCGGTTAAATCATTAAACAGCCGATTGGCGAATAACAGGACTGTAATCACTTCCCACTGAAGAGTCGGCCAATCGATGATAACGATCATTGAGTAATCTCTTGAGGATTCTAATTGCTGGAGAATTTATCTCATTAATAAAAATTTACATTCACGCCCTTCATGAATCGTTTTAAACCAACGTGAAATTCTACAAACTTAGCCAACAAAATCGTGATCCTGGTCATATTTTAGGGCAACTTTTTCAAATAACGCATATAGTAAACGGCCAAACGAAACTATCTAAAGGTACCGGTCTCTTTCAAGGGGACACAATGGCGAAACCAATGTGAGACAGTTCTTTTTTTGTAGGCCGGCTGCTAAGCATAAGCGGTCCAACACAAAGGGGCCAAATTGAAAAGGGAATTTATAGCGGGTTATTACGTGTGAGTGTCCTTGATGCTCCTCCCACTCAATTTGATGGGGAACCGGCCGCACACTAATTGGTGTCGGGGGACCAGGAGATTATTTAGGGGGATGGTGTCCTCGGAGATTTTTGTCTGGGGGATGTTGAGGGTCAGACATTATTGTTGTGGTGACCGATGACCAGCTACAACCTAAATACAGTATACAGGATTAGTAACATACCCAGACAGAAAATAATGTTCACAGATTTACGCATAACTTTCAGGGCATACTGGTAGAATTTTAACATGCCGTTAAATATTTCCGGTTTGAAATGGTGTATTGATTTAATTAAAACAATTGTTTGTCAGTTTGGCAAGAGGAATTGTAATAAACCAAAAGCCTTGATGACCCAAGGCCCGAAAGAATGCGATTTCTTTTAAAGGTAATATTGTACTTTGGTATAGCATACCGAAACAGAAATCTTCACAGATTTACCTATTAGTATTACTTACAGGGTATAAAGATTATGCACGATGTTAAAAACATACCGTTAAAACTTGTCTGCTTGAAATGCTGTATTTATCCAGAAAAGAGTAAAACCAGTAACCTAAATTATTTTTGATTTTTTTAAGATCAAAAATAAAAGAGGATATACTGTGGGCGTTTTCACTGTTTACGGGACTGTTATGGGACTAAAAATTTCACAGATGACTGTTGCTGTATCTTCCTTGATATTTTTGCCCAATGAATCTGTATTTCTTTGACAAAAAACAAAGTATTATATTACCTTGAAACAGTTTTTTTTTTTTTGGGGGGGGGGGGGGGCTTTCATTGAATGCCTGCTCTGTCTGCCTTTGCACTCTGAAGCAGTGAGTGATGCTCCTTTCCCTATTGAAGTTGAACAGAGAGGAAATCCACAATAAATCAAAGTATTATTATATCCACTTTGAAATTTGATTTGCATGAGCTGGTATCTGATGTATAGTATACAATACAATAGGAATACATATTCTTCCTATAGAATAGCCTATATCTACAGTTGGACAGCGAGACAGAGGCTGCCCTCGATACATTGTAACAAAAGGTATAACTACGGGTATATAATGCCTATATATCCTGCATAGATTGTTTATAGTCAATAATATTTTGAGGTCTAAAAATGTCATAGTTTGTTATTTATAAGGAATTGAATGAAGAATGAATGCGTGCATCATCCATATTTCGACGTTGCTAACTCCTCTCTCTACCCGCTACCTACCCCCACCCGTACCCGGCCCCACCCCCATAGACTTGACGCCAGCGATGGCTCGAATCCAGGCGGTAGTTTGAGCAAAGCATTCCCGCGCGAGAGCTAGCTGTGCCGGGCAGTCAACTGCCTCACTGCGATCGGCGCCAAAGTTAAGCCCGTGAGATTTATCTGCTCAATTCATGACAACCACCCGGCCAACCCACCCAGACACCTTTTTTGACATTTTTGTTAGCTTGCCCGTCCACAACTCTGAGTCTGAATCATATTACCAGGCAATAAGTATAATAATAATTATTCATACGCATAAAGCAGTTTAAAGGTATTATCATACTTTGGTTTTTATCAAAGAAATACAGATTCATGGGCAAAAATACCAAGTCAGATACAGTAACAGTCATTTGTGAAAATGTCAGTCCCATACGTACGTTGCCCACTTTTTGAGAAACAGTGAAAAACAGCCACAGTATTTTTTAAGTATTTTCTCTTTTATTTTTGATCTTTTAAAAGATCAACAAGATTTCCGGTCGTTGTTTTACTAATTTCTGGATAAATACACCATTTTAGGCGGAAAAAATTAATGTTATCGGCATGTTTCTATACCACCACAATCTTCATACCCTGTAAGTTATACGTAAATCTGTGAACATTTCTGTTTTGGTATTTACCGAAGTATGATACTATACCTAAGTATTATTGTCTGTTTTCGTTGATTTGTAATAAACAGAATGGTGTATGCCCCCTTATATCGCCACTTTTATGCACATTTTTGGAATCCCAAGTCACAGTGGTATTATTTCCTTTTCATTCGGGTTGAAGATGGAACTTTTCAATAGTTTCATTTTCCTCACCTGATAAAATCACCCTCTTGCCTGTTTCTGTCTCTAGCATGCCAAAAGGTGGCGCTATTTTGTGCGTGCAAGCGTCTCCTTTTCTCCCGCGCGCGCGTCGAATTTTTTTGCGCTTTCGGCGCGCACATTGAGCTGCCAGTGGTCGACGCGATCGAGTCAGCGCTAGTGGGTGAGCGCGATATTCAAAGTAAAAATGTATTTTGTTAAAATGGCGTAGTCTTCTTTAACTAGCAAGTAACATTTTGTAGTCATCTAGAAAACAAAACAGATTCTTGAAATGTTCAAGCCATGACTGGTAAGTAGCGGTTACTAACACGTTCGAATACTAAACGTCAGCATTATGCCAAAGGCATAATTATTTTCATGTATTGCAAAATTCATAAAAAGTCAAAACTTGGCCTTACGTTAGGCCTATGGCTAGTATAGTACCCATTCCCTACCATTAGCCGCAACGATGTTACGTCCCAACTGTCCCTCTGCCCCAACTGTGTTCGGGCCATGCCCAACTGTGATGGACACAGTTGGGCATACCCAAATTAAGTTGGGCACAAACAAACACTCAAACCTCTGTTGCAAATCAGTATATACCCCAAACACCATGTATTTGACTAATATGTACAGAGAGCAAACTATGGCTAAAGCAGGCCTAACGTTATAGCTATTTAAAAGGCCTATCTTGTGTTTTTGTTTGGCTAAACAAAATGTAAAGATTGAAGAGGAATTGTCTATATTATCGTGAGATCCCCGTTGTATGCAAGCCAAATAAAGTCAGGCCCCCAGAAAACAAGTTTTTAGCCAGCATTTTCCCATTTTCAAAATTGAATGAGGGTTGGTAAGATGGAAAATTATATTAAAGAGCCTTCAACACCTGCATCGCTTGTGCCCAACTTAAGTTGGGTATGCCCAACTGTGCTGACACAGTTGGGCATGGCCCGGACACTGTTGGGCCATTGGCCACAGTTGGGATGTAACAACGATAGCTATAAAGTTGGTGTATGCTCGTTGTTTACCACTCACTTCAAAAAGTAGTGACGACGTCCAACCATTTGATTTTATTTGGCAAAGTTTTCAGTGCTTTAGCAAATTCCAGTACCGTTGGTTAGGGCTCAGCCTCAGGGAAGGAACTTTAATCTTGTTTCTTTTAAATTGTTTCTTGATAAATTTCGCATAAAGGCAACCGTTTGTAGTATTTAAAAGCAGGCCTAACGTTAGGCCTACTATTATTTTTTGTTCTAAAAATGACTTGCAAGAAATATCTGTATTTGACTTTAATCTAGTACTAAATGTATAATACATGTAGGCCTAGGCCTAAACAGAACTATCTTTTGTTTTTTTCTTCCAATGGTCTATGGCATACTGTAATCATATCATAAATTACGTGACCGCTATTATAATATGGCATATTGACATACCATTCTGAATAATGCCTGCAGCTAAAATAGAAAATATGTGTTTCACTCTTAAAAACTAGAATTCGCCCTTCAATAACGGAAATCATCTACATGTTTAGGCCAAATTGAACCACAAAAATAATGAAGCCCCTCTGCATACAGAAAGATATTTTTCGTACTGGATCTTATCTTACCATAATCAACAGATGTGAAAACACAATTCATAATCAGCCTCTCGTGTTAATGATCTGAATCCGTGAGAGGAGAAACAAAAGAACCTAATCAGGAACAAGAATTCAAGTCAGTGTCAAGATTCAAGATAAGATGCACAGTATGTGTAACATCATGGTTTTTCAAAGTCAGTGAGCTAAAAGATTTATTCATCTGAAACCTAATTCCTGGGCTTGGTTGTGTACTCCTTTCGCATCTGCCATTATCTGCCATTCAAAGTCATAACCCTCGTTCTGGTTTTTTTTCCATGCTGATTCAGGGCTCTTTCTGTTGTTATTGGCATCGCTTGCATTTAGTGCGTCAGGGGCCACATATACGTGCCCCGAATCATGTCGTTGCCGTGGTAACGAATTGAAGTGTTCCCCGGCAACGAATGGTGATGTGAAACTTCAAAAGGTGCCGCCCGATCTCCTGCGGTATAACTTATTCCACATTGAAGAAGTGTGAGTATACATTACAAGTCTCGAACTCAGTATTTTGTGTGCATGTAACCTACATCGGACATCACTTTGTCATTCTATGCTGAAATGCCTTTTGGGTTGTTTATTGCAAAGTTAAAGGCAATATCATACTTTGGTTCTTGTCAAAGAAGTACAGATTCATGGGCAAACATATCAAGACTGATACGGTAACAGCCATCTGTGAAAATTCCAGTCCCATACGGTGCCCACTTTTTTGAGAAAACAGTGAAAAGGGGCCACAGTATTTCTTAAGTATTTTCTCTTTTATTTCTAATTATCTTTAAAAGATAATTTGTTTTAAAGATAAATAAGAAAATAATTTCGGTCACTGGTTTTACTCTTTTTCTGGATAAATACAGCATTTCAGGATTTTCAGGCAGAAACATTTGAACGGTATTTTTTTCTATACCATCACCATCTATATACCCTGTAAGTTATAGGTAAATCTGTGAAGATTTCTGTTTCGGTGTGCTACCAAAGTATGATACTACCAAGTATGGTACTGGTACATTTATTATCTGCATGAGATCGGAACGGCGTGTTTGTCGCAAAGTACATTAATATTTTTCATAAGCAGATTATGATAATTGTTATCATTATTATTAATCAACATCGAAATGGTGTGGTTTTATTGTTTTATTTCCAGAGATTTATCACAGAATGCTCTACAGCAGATTGAGCCTGGCGATTTCTTCGGTCTACCAAGAGCTAAAAAATTGTGAGTTTGAAGAAAAAAATCCCTTATTTGACAGATTATATACCACATAGGCCTATACCTTTGAGAACGATCCTGCTATGACCGAAACGCGTCAGGCCCTGCTAACTCCCAAGCATTTGATAATTATTTCTGGTCAATTTGGCTGTGAGCAGTTTGCAGCAGTTTATTACTTGTATTGAGATTATAAAATAGTTTTTTTTAATGCAAATTATTGTTAATAATGAACTCCGTCAAATTGTGTTATCTGCAAGATTTTATAAATGGCATTTGACACTTGTTGCGGTTATTATAACATGGTTTAACTTGAGGATAATAAATCCTATATTTTTTGTATGCTTGATGACACTTTGCAGAGATCTGCGGTACAACCGACTGAGGGCGCTGTTGAGTAATGGCTTCAGTGGTCTTCATGATCTTCGAAACCTGTAAGAGAAAGTTGTGTAATAAAATATCATGCATGTGTAAAATTATTATGTCAAACCGGAAAAGTAATAACTTTTTGACATTCTGCTGTTCTTTACATGGAATTTTGTTTATTTTCCTTGTTTTACACAGCGATTTATCTCATAACCGCGTCAGGTACATCGACCGCTTTGCCTTTGAAGGATTACAAAATATTCGAAAAATGTAAGTTCGGCCGCAGAAAAATAAGAAAATTTATAAAATAATTATTTTCCATATACAAATACCATGGTGAAAGTGATCAAATATTGTAATAAAGCCATTAAATGGTAGGCCCTACTATCATACATTGGTATAGCATACCGAAAAATAAATCTTCATAGATTTACTCTGTGAAGATGGTGATGGTAGAAACATACCGTTAAAATTGTTCTGCCTCAAATGCTGTATTTATCCAGAAAGGATTAAAACCAATTGACCAAAAACAAAATGATCTTTTAAACATTAAACAAAAACTAACGTGTATTATATTTCATTCTGTGATTTCAGTGATTTGTCTCATAACGAGATCACTTTCGTTGAAGATGATTCCTTCAAAATGGAGCAAGGATTCAAATTCCTCTTTACGTTGTAAGTAAACTTCAAATAATATCGGTTCTTAATTTGAGTGGTATATTGACCAATATAAAGCGCTTTATTTACGATTTATTTATATAAAAAAAAGAAAAAGAAAAAAGAAAGAATATTTCAATATTCATTCATTGGTCTGTTTCAACAGGCATGCAGCCATTGAAAGGAAGGTTGCCATGATTATTTTTGAGCTTCCAAATAAAAAAGTTCTGCCCCTTGCCTCTCGGCAATATGTATCATGCCAAATGATGATACGTAGGCTCATATTGTAGAAATTCATACATTTTGTAATGATGACACATTTTTGGTTGCAGGGATTTATCGTATAACAAATTGCACTACTTGAACCAAGGCACATTCACCGGGCTGGAGACCTTGCAAGAGTTGTGAGTAACATCACATTCGCCGCCTTTACTTTTTATAAACGAATCGTCAGTATTATATTATATTTATCAGCGGTGTTTGAAAATAATTTGGGCAGAGTTGCAACATCAAAGTTTCAAGATTCAACCACACTGAACAAACGGACCGATGCATTAAAGTTAAATCAAATTGCTCTACATGTATAATTATAGTACTTCACTTCTTTGATAACTGTATATTAATCTTAGTGAGAATATTTCTGCCATCGGAGGGACACATCTTACAATTCCTTTCTGGAATGCGTTTTTTCTTTCTAGATATCTGAATCACAATATTATTAAGGAGATCCAGACTGCCATATTTACACCTTTGCAAAACTTGGAGAGAATGTAAGTAGAACCATAATACAGTGATTATCACTAAGATTATTTATAAGTCTTGTCGATATTCCTGGATGGAACACGCAAAAGAAAAACTAATCTCAATGCAGTTTTACGACATGACAAATTGGATATTGAATATGCAAACATTATGAGTCAACATGCGCCATTAAGATTATCAGCAACTATGAATGCATATTCATTAATTATGCAGATACATAAGCGGAAATGATATCAAATGTACATGTGATTGGCTGAGAGTTTGGGACTACTTGCAGTCACGTGACGTCGAGATAATGGACACAAGCGACGCATTAAGCATGTGTGGAGATGAGTTTATAAACTGCAGTGAGTATACACAAATATTGATAAGAATGCGATTAATTATTCAATAGACATGAAATAATACAATTCGCGTGGTTCTCTTATATTTTTTTATTTTCATTTTCCATAACTTGATGTACAACGCGCTGCTTTACGCCTAGATTCATATTTTGCCATTTGCCTCAATTTAGAAAAAACATCTGATCAAACCTCGCTGGACGCAGATTCCCGTACTCTTACCACCGCAAACGTAAACAGCATGCCATTTTCCATCAACGACCGTGTTTCCACAAACCTCACCGCCGAGGATCTACGGCCGCCAGAAACAGACAAACACGGTAACATCATTTCGGATGACGGCAACTCGTTCCCTTTATGGAGTCCAGAGGGTGAGATGATTTTGAGTGGGTACGACACGGCGATACGGCGACTGATTAGCACGGTGGAGGACGGTGAGCGTAGACGGAGCTACTCGCTGCTGTTTCAAAAGAGAATGACGGATTTCTTGAAGAAGATGAAAGAAAAAGGAGATGAATACACCACTCTTAGGTATAATAATCTATATGTTCACTCGTGGAAATATCGTAATGGTTGGAATGTAATGGTTTCGGTCTTTTTCTGTGCGATAAAGACAGTGGACTGCATGTAATAAACCTATACTTTTAATAACGAATGATTATGTTCAATGTATTAATCAATGAGAATAATCCTCATTTTAATTTCAAAATGATTAACTGGAGCGGGATTCGAATCAGCGCCTTCGCCGGAATACCGTACCGGCGCTCTACCAATAAAACCCCAGCTCTATACTCAGTTGGTTTACATGTTTAGAGCGCCGGTTTAAAACGGTATTCCGGAGATTGTTCGAATACCGCTCCTCAATTGTTTTCTTTGTTCATCAATTTTCAATGACCTAAAATTCAGTCAGTTTCCCTTGTGGTTATTCGGTCATTGTTTCATTTCAAATGAATTTAAACTAGACGTTGAAGGAATATTATAGATATCCTAATCTTTTTTGCACCCAACATTGGCCATAAATCTTTAGGATTGCAACTTCATTGTCATGCAATGTACGTTCAATGTTGGGATATTGCATCAAAGTTTATTTGGAATAAATAATATTATTAATAATTTATTTTTGAAGCGTTTTACATAAAAAAAATCTAAAAACGCTTTACAATTCAAACCATTTAATCCCTAGGCCTATACAAAATTACAAACGAGTCTACTACTATAATTACTATTATTATTATTATTATCAAAGACAACACCACCATAAAACAAAGAAAACCCGTTGCATAAAAAAATGAAGTCAGAATTTTAAGAATTTTTTAATTTTTTTTTAAAGAAAGGTTTTAAGTGCAGTAATTTCGTTTTGCATGAACCAGGGGCACATCGGCTGAAAACGCAGACGACAGCACGGAGTACATCGATGAGTATTCGCCTGGTGATTATTCAGATGACATCGAACCATCTGCCGCCCAAACCGCCCCAGTGAATGAAAGACTTGCTGTCGTCAGGGATACTCTCACGAAAGATGTCTTGAAGCTACTCTTCCCTTCCGCTGGCTCGATCCACAACTTGACTGAATTCTCAAAGACGTTGCTCGACAAGGCAAAGACGCCACAACAAGCCTGGCTCGTTAAACTGATATTCAGAGACCAACTACTTGGGACATGGAATTACAATCGTACGAAACAGAAAGCACCGTTCATACCTGAACTGAATATAGAGACTAGGAGTTTGACAACGACACCGGTGATCACTCACACCGAAGAACCCAAGCCCTTGTACATTGAACAGGACTTGCCAAAGAGCGCCATCGTCCGACCAGAAATTGAAATCCCTATCTTCGCCGTCATAGGGATTTTTGTTTTTGTGTGCATCGCTGTTGGGGCAATCTCTGTGGTAATTTTAAATCCTATGATAAAAATGAATCATTCATTGTCCCAAAATAATACACAGAGCATCAGGACAACACATAAAACACTTTAATATCAAAGTATTTAAAGTATTCAGAGTATTTAAAGTTCTAAATTAAACGACGAAGATTAGACCCTGTATATTTCTCGGTTTTACATTATTTTATCTGACCTTTTTTTCTTCTGTAGTTTTCGGGTTACGGTACTGCAAAATCGGATGGAGAATCGCCATGTTGCTGTGCTCGATGTTGTCAATGCAAGTAAGATGATAAATAATTACAGCGTCAAAATGTCACACGCACAGCGTTGTTGGGAAGTGCACATGAACAACTTTACAAGTTTCTTTGTGTGTTTTTTCATAATCCACCAATATCGGTATTTAATGTATTTTTTTCATCATACACAATATTATGATAAGCATCTTCAGGAAAGGCAACCAGTCCTCACAAATAATCAATGTTATCTTTATTTCTTTCTTCCATTCCAAAACGAGATGGTTGTTAACGATAACTGAGAAACTGTCGATTAGGAAAGAACAAATGGAGCGACAGAGGAAAAAGGCCAACTTAGCAAAGAGCGGCTTCCTCAAGATGCAAGACCAAGAGGTGAGTCATAAGACAGGGTTAAAGATCAGCTGAGGCCAATCTGCTAAAGCACCAAAATTTACTTTATCACCAAAATCAGCGGCCATCCAAAATTCCTATGAATGTTATGCTCAGCAAACAATGCCCGAATACAAGTCAAAAGCAGAAAACGTCACATGAAAATTATGGTTGGTAATCCTGTTTGACTAAGGAAGACTTTTCATGCTTGAGCAAATGTTTTGCTTAAGCAGCTCTATAAAATTGACCCCTGCATGGTCATAAGATGTATCATTTATGTGTGACTGCTATCACTGATTTGACATACTAAACATGTATACCCTTTCTCTATAACGCTATAAGTCAATGATAAAATAATAATAACCAAAGTTACTGTATGCATCAAAAACTATAATGTACAGCCATTCTAAATTTCATAAATAATTATATATTTTTGCTTTTCAGAAAACGAATTCCTTAATTTCAACATCTACGCCGGAGCACGAGATGATACCGACACAACTGGTCACCGATGATCACGGAGTGGTCTCGGTCACACCCTTGGTCCTGACCGACGACTTCCCCGGTAAAACGGACAACGGAAAAAGTCCCCGTGATCAGCAGAAGACGTCCTTTGGACTCTTGCATTATATAAAAAGCAAACTGTCTCCAGGTGTAGATAAGAGTAAGACACTGGAACTGCCTTCAATTTCACCACGTGATGAGGTTACACTGTTTGAAATTCCAACGCGCAGTAGCGAGTCACAAACTGCGATAGTGATGAGCGTGGCTGTGAATCCTCATGAAACGCGCCAAAGTGATGACGTTGTCGAACTTGCAGCCAATCAGGAGGCAGCTTCCCCATCTGATATCGCAGCTGGTGACCAGAGCATTATTAACCCGGACGCGAAGAGGACCTCGTCCGATCTTCGCTGGTACGCGCGGGAATGTCTCTCTAATCAAAGGATGATGACGCAAGGCAGGACGCAGTCTATGACATCATCGGAAGGCGTCGTGTGTGACCCAAATATCACCGGAAGAAACGAAGCGGACGACGGCGTGTGGTGACTGGTGAACAAGTGTATCCTGAGTCCCTTTAAAATTGTATACCTATACCTCTAGGCCAGACCTGGCACATTTAGTGGGCGGGGACTGTACGCGGCAAGTGGGGGTAGTTTCCATACGTCTAGCCATGGAGGTTACATGATCTAGCCATGGAGGTTCCTTCCTCCATGATCTAGCCAAGTGCCGTTCAGACTCCTGTGTTTAGATGATGTATTGTGTGTGTCAAGAAAAGGGATCTTTGACTGTAATGACTACGCCAGTGGTCGATTTCACGAAGCCCTACGATCGATCGTAGCTCGAGTTACGAAGGATAAGCCATCGTATTCTACGACTTCTACGTGAGGCTAGTGCATCAAGAGTCTTAAGATTACAGTAACAAAAGTTATGTTACGGATGATGAGTTTGGTGAAATCGACCCAGTCCTCCTTTGTAGAGTATGGGGAGTGTTCTTCTCGAAGCTCTGCTCCAGACCTTCTCCGGCTACGGCTCCATTTCATGAATCCATTCTAAAATAACGGGTATCAAAATAGAGGCTTTTGGCTGCAGTTCGGAAGTAGATTCTCCGGTTTGACAGAGATTCAGCTTCATTGAAAAACCACAACCTATATTTCCATAAATGATGACTGAACCGGAGCCGAGCTTTGAAAAAGGTCCTTAGTCATTACTAGAATCCAAAATATGTACAAAACTCTTAAACAAAATGATGTGAAAAAATGAAAACTATCTACAATTATAATTTACTTTAAAAAAATTGATTGTAATAAATTATTATTTTGAGGTCGGCTTTACTGATTGTCGAAAGTTTGAGTTTTGCTTATATTTTTTTTTCGTGACCTGAAATTTCACCAAAGAAAATTGAACTTCAGTGAATTTAGTGAAATGCTTTTAAAAAATCAAACCTGGTAAAGAGTAATAATAATTTTATAAGCTTCAAAATTTGTTAAAAGCCCAGTAATTATTTGACAACGATTGGTGGCGCTATGCTCAAAAGGTAGATCGGTTGTCAAGTACCTTGTCTTGTGCTTGTCGTGAACGTATTCGATTGCGCGGTTTAAGAAACGAAATCGCAGAAGGATACCTGACTAATAAGAGGCGTGACTTGACTGACTCGGCCCATTTCGCTTTGCATGCATTGTCCTATTTCGTTCTGTGCTATTTGCTAAGTTGTTTTGTAGTTGTGTTTGCCGATTTTCTTCCTTGTTCATTACGATTTACGGGTTTAAACTCCTTCGTTCGACATGGCTGAGAGGACAAAAGGCTCCGTGAGTATTTTGTTAGGTCATCGCTTTAGTTTTCATCACTGAAACATGGATTTAAGCTTGTACAGTTGTACTTGTACTTGTAGGCCTTGTATGTAACTTGTAAGTTGTAAACCTTAGTTCATTTAGTTGTACTTTAGTACATGATGTAGGCCCTAGGCCTAGGCCCCTACTGTGAGTAATGGGCGGCACATTCCATAGTTTTTGCATAGGTTAGCAGCAGGCCGGCCTAGGCTAGTTAAACACTGAATGTGCAATAATAATAATAAGTAATCGACAGTCGGACAAAACTCATGAAATCATTTGGGTAGTGTGAACGTATTTCAAAGTTCTATTTGGTAGGCCTACCATCCTTCCTTAGACAATTAGTAACATAACGTTAGTCATAGCCCAGACAATCATTGATTTTAAAGTTGAAAATCAAACTTGCATTCGGCCTAAATTGTAAAATAAATAGAATTTGGGTTAGCAAACAAATCATAAATGACGCTTGGCTTTGGTGGGTTATTACATAACATTGGTTACTTAGAGCAATGTAGACTGTACAAAGTATATCTCTGGATTATATAGACACAAGATGATTGCACAGTAATTTGGGTAATTTGTGTTTGTTGGGCAGTTCTAGACCAACTTTAAATTATTAAATAACACAAAAGAATCAAACACAGCTCAGCACAGACGATTCTCTCGGTAGAACATCCTGGCTTTTTTGGTCACTGAACAATGCTTGACAATGTGGCTGGAGACGGTTAAAACAAACATGCGTAGCAGTGTACTTACATTGTGCTTACATTGTGCTTACACAATAAGTTACGTATTGCCGACAAGATGAGTCGTGTACCTTTAAATAAATAACACAAATGTTAAACATTGAAATGATTGACTACTGAAATTGGGTGAAATGGAATTGTTGCGACTTTGTATTATGAAGTGGTAATTTGTTTCTTACCATTGTGAGATGGGATGTAAACTTAGGGCCTGTTTGTTTATGACGAATCCTGCGGATCCAGATCCCTTTTAGTGTACCCTGCATAGGACGTGCCTGGATCCAAAAATCAGGTATCCTTTGCATTAATCAAATAGGCCCCTAGTAATAATCCTATTGTCACCTTATTTCATATTTATATTTATTTTTATTATTTTTTTATTTTTATTTAATTAATTTCTGTCTGGAGAACCCCTTTGCTTTATCATAATGAATTATGGTTATTGTTTGTATTTTCTATTATTTATTTATATTATTTGTTTATATTATTATATTTATATGATTTATGATTATTTATTTCAATTATATTTATTTAATTCAATTAGTCTGGAGAGCCCCTTTGACAGGAATATTTCCTTTTGGGCAATCCTTCGGGAGCTGATTGGATTATTATGTAGTTATTGTATTTGTTTTGTCCTGTTCTATTGAAAGTGTTAATTGTTGTTCTTGTGCTTTGTAACTTGTTCTTCCCGAGAAATAAAATAAATACTAAATACTAAATACTATGTATTTCTTTTGATATTTTTCTCATCTTCCCAGGAGGCATTTGAAGTTGCTGCAGAGGAAATTCTACGTCTTAAACAAAAGCCCAACAACGAAGAAATGTTAGACACTTACAAGTACTTCAAACAGGTCATTGTGGGAGACTGCAATGTAGGTTAGTATGTGAACTGAATGATACAAGAAACAATACTTTATATATTAGGCCAAGTAAAAACAAAAATGTGTTTAGCTTCCGTCTGCTTTTTTTTTGGGGGGGGGGGGAGGAGGAGGGGGTATAAAACTTGAAAAAGTATAAATTTCATGTTTTTTTTCCAGGAAAAACTATTTTTACAGCGTTCGGATACAAATTAAAGCCTGAAGGTGTAAATATTTATTTTTTAATTCATTTCCTGGCCTGTGGGCCAGCCAGTTGTTCGGGAATGGGTTGGAAGAAAAAGACGAAAAAAGGTCGCCTCCTTCCTTTTTTCTTCAAAAAAGCAGGAGGTTATTTGTTTGGCCTTATGTGCCTCAAGATTATACATATTGAAAGGCATCATTCAATACCTCACTTTAGATTAAAGGTAAAAAAGATAAATTCTCTTGTGGGCCATTTAGGTTAAAATTGGTTGCTCTGTTTTCGTTCAGTTTATTGATTTATATGCTAATTATTCTTATTTTGTACAATCTAGCAAGACCCGGTATGCTGGATTTGAAGGGAAAGGCAAAGTGGGATGCATGGAATGGAATAAAAGGTCAGTTTTACAATCAAATTAAAGGTACCATCATACTTTGGTAGGAAACCAAAACAGAAATGTACACAGATTTACCTATAACTTACATGGTGTAAAGATGGTGCTGGTAGAAACATCCCGTTAAAATGTTTCTGCCTGAAATGGTGTATTTATCAAGAAATTAGTAAAAGCAACGACCAAACATATTTTTTTTATCTTTAAAAAAGTGTCGATTTCACGAAGCCTTACAATCGATCGTAACTCGAGTTATGTGAAATCGACCACAGGTTATTTAGTAGACAATGACATGACTAAAAAAATTAGTTAATCACTTATCATGCTTGATGATAACGTATACTTTTACATGTAATGTATAATTTCTATTTCTATAATTAATATTCATTCTTGATTTGATTTTAATTTGCAGGAATGTCCAAGGAAGAGGCAGATAAACTGTACATTGAATATGTAGAGAAGTTAAAAGCTGCATATGGTCTAAGTGATAAGTAAACTTATAAATTCAGTCAAGCGAGGACTTAAGTCTTAAATAAATTGCTGGAATTTACGTTTGTGGAAACCTGTTTTATCATGTGATTATGAAAATATGATGAATTATTATTGGTTGTATTCGGAATCTTTTCAGGGAAAATGTGAAGCGCTCATTTAAAAAAATGTTTAATGGTAACTGGAAAATTTACGGAGAGTGGCGTATCACATTGGATTTGAAGTTGCTATTAAATCATTCCGATATAGGTAAACAAACTCTATGGCTGTCATCAAAATGCTGCAACTTTGAAAAACGTAAGATAATCATGAGGTTCACCTTACAAGACTGTCCAGTCGGAATTATTGTGCAGCCTTAAATAAATGCATTTTTGTGCATTTTATAATGACTGTAAATTGCAACCAGAATTTACAGATTTATACAAGGGTCTCTGACAACATTACATTTGTTATTAATCAGATGTTATCTCTCATACCGCCTCTGAATCATGGAACTGTTTATCTGCCCATTTCATTCGCAAAATTATGTTACAAAATTATAAGACGACCAATGAATTTTCTTTTTTTGATTCAAGCCACTTATGAGGCAGATGTCTTTATGCACAAATCAAGGGTTTTCCCATTAAGTATTGATTGTTGGTCACATTTTACTCCACGTGTCTGAAGTACATGTGTATGATGTGTACTTGATTTTTGTTCATTTGTATCAACATAAATATTTTGTCATGTACAAGCCTTATTTGAAATTTGTTGTTTCAAAATACAATTGCTTACTGTAATGTTCTTCCACACACAATGAATACATTCTTTGTCAGGGATGTGATTTTTCAGGAAAAATCCTGATTTCATGGTTTTTGGGGTACAAATGTATAGGAAATTTTCATTTTTTTGAGCTATGTTTTCAGGTTTTTTTTAATGCAAGTACAATCACATCCCTTAGATGCATTAATTCAGAGAAAATGACTTGTCTCCATTGTGTTAAGCTTGGATGTATAATTCGCTTAAATATCCGAAATTCAACATCCAAATGGCTGGAGATTACACGCTTATACCTTTTCAAGCAAATGGAGAGAAGTCGTTTGTTTACAAATTGTACTTTCAAACACAACTCTTTTTTAACCACCTGTTATAAATGTTTGTTTAAATGGAGTAAGTTAATGTTTCATTTACTTCCTATGATGATCAAATAAATGTATGTTTTGAAGAGATTTAAACGCCTTTATATACCTTTGTTCTTTCATACACAAATTGATTGTAATTTATTATCTACTATTGGTAAGTGAACTAAGCATTTCTTCAAATGTACGCTAAGCAGTGAAGCTCGGACATCTGATGAAACCTTCATGGAAAGATAACAAGAAAATACTCAAGACTAGTAATAAACTGCTGCAAACTGCTTGCTTATCAGCCAAAATATTGACATACAAGACACAAGTAATAAACTGCTGCAAACTGCACATTATCTATTAAAAATAATGACCTGAAATTTATAAAATGCTTAGAGTTAGCAGGGCCTGACGTGTTTCGATCCTAGCAGGATCTTAATCAAATGCTAAGCTAGGATCTTTGATAAAGATCCCAGCAGATTTTTATCAAAGGCTCAAATTTAGCATTTGATATAGATCCTGCTAGGATTGTAATGTGTAGGCCCTCCCAACTCCAAGCGAGAAGAAAATAGTGTTATAGACTTGGGAAGAAAATCACAGAGTGATATTCTGGGTAAAACCCATGGAGTTGGGCAAGGACTGAAAACCCAATCCACTTGTAGAGTAGAGCGGAGTTGGACTTCGCTGCTAGAGGTAAAAGCTGAAGAAGAAACCAATACATCAACCCGACTCCCCAAATATCAAATTGAGAAAAAAAAAAAAATGAAACAAACAATGAAACAAACAAAAAGGAAAATCAAACAAATAAAAACAAAACATTTCCACCAGAATATGTACACTATTTATTAAATACATACGTTTGGGCAAAATAATCATACACATTTGAATTGCCTTTAGAAAATTCATCAACAATGAATTTTGGAATAGAAAAAGAAAACACATTATAGGTCAGTACAATAAAAACCGTTATTTCATTTGGACCTTTTTTTCAACAAAGAGTGCATTCTCCCTGATTTCCTTCAAGTCTCTCGACTCTCATTAATAAAATCTGAAATAACCTGATCAGAGATTGCACACTCTCCCATGTTCAAAGCTTACTAGTACCTTCCTTTTACCGTTTTTTCCCTTCTTTTTAAAAGCATTTTAACACTTGAGGCCCCGCATTTATACAAACTCGGTATAAGGTCTATAATGGACACCGCAGCATCCACTTCTTCAGTTGCCTGATGAAGGCTAGCAGTACCATCAGCCCAAATGCCGCTACTACCAACAGAACATCACATGACTTTGATCATCTTTTTTTCCTTATCAGTAAGGTCTGTCAGCAATTCCGGACTGAAGTCCATTCTAGTTAGCTGGTACCCAGCTTCTACAGTAAACTAACTCCCCTAAATATGACTCTTCATCTGTCGGGTGTGGGTACCAGGGGCCGATTTCACGAAACACTAAGATCAGGCGCGGTTCTCGAGTCAAAATTTTGGGGGGGCTAGAAGAGCCATTATTTTTTTTTTTTGGGGGGGGGCTAGAAGACCCAATTGTTTTGGTTCTTCTAACACTCGCTTCTGCTATGTCTTATTAGGGGTCGAAAACATGCACATTATAGCCCACACAACGCGTTTTTTATGTAATTGGCGCTTAATAACTGAAAAAATCCAGTATTTTCAATAATTTGTTTTTTCACTTGCATTTTTTTTGGGGGGCTAGACAAGATTTGTTGGGGGGCTACAGCCCCCCCTAGAACCGCGCCTGACTAAGATTGATCTTAACTTGTGAATTCATCTTAATTCCTAGGTATAGAGTGATGTCACGATACAAATCACTATGGAGAAACTGACAACTCATAAGATTAATCTTAGTGCTTTGTGAAATCGGCCACAGGCTAACCAGAGTGGACTGATGTCCAGTAACACCGTCTGTGCTTTGCTTGCCTCCTTGTTTGCTTTCCAAAATTACCAAAATGCCAATCCGAGGACTATGTGTGGACATATACATAGGTAACTATCAAATTAGAGATTGTATGAAATATTTGGAGACAAGTGTATCTTCATTTGGCAAGATACAGTGCAAGAATAAGTGCCGAATTATCTTGCGATAAGAAGCACTAAGAAGGTATTGCCTACACATCTCCGTACTGTCGGTGATGGTCTCACAGGTCTTAACAAGCAAGTTTACTTGCAGCATGAAGCATCAAGATTTAGCAAATTACAAAATGATTTCTAACTAGTTTGTAAGTATATTTAAACCAGCCGGTAATAATACAGATTTCAATGCATACATTACAAAACACACAAAAATTAGTGATTATATTGCATATTAAATTCATGAAACATTTAGTCGTGAAAATGTTTTCATTTTTATAATACATACTTTCAGAGTATAGTCTCCCTCGCAGTGTGCTATAAATACATGGACTATCACTGACCTTTAAAATAGCTTTGATTTGATTTTGTATTTACATGGAATTTCGTATTAAACATATTTGTAGCACCAACTTGTATTATATATAGAAACACAACAGCCGATTTCACGAAATGTTGCGTACGCAACATGTACGGAACATTTGAAGTTTCCCGAAATTGGAAATTGGAGTTTCGTTGGAGATGAGTGAAATATTATGAAAACTGAAACAAAATGTTAAAATCAGTTGAATCAGTCAATGTACAGATTTTTCATTGTGTCATTTTCATTGAATTGATTATTAGCAAGATTTAAAAAAATGTATCACGTTATGTTGCACATGTGTCATTTTAGTAAAAAATTACACATTATTTGGCAAAATATTGTTGTAATATGTACGTGTGTATTTTCACCAGGGATGCGAATTGCCACAAAAAGTATCTGAAAACACCGAGGAAAAAGCTGAAATTTAAAAGTTCCTATGCTTTTGTACAGAGCAGGTGTACAAAAAAGCTGAAATCCTGAGTTAAATCTAAACCAAAAAATCAGAATTCAGATTTAAATCTGAAGTTTCACATCCCTGTTTCACATGAAATAATTTATGCCATTGGGTCCCAACAATATCTTAATCAGATTTCAATTAATATTCACAGTCGTAATTTGTGCACTCATTGGTCAATTACACTGTGATGTCATCACATATTGTATGTATAATTCATATTATGTAAATCATGCCCCACAGTCAATGAGTCGTTATTGATCAGTTCTTATTACAAAGAATTTCATTTCCAATAGCACAAATATGATGAGAATGGAATGTTACTAAGAACACTCGGTCAACAAGGAGCAACTATTCACTGTAATTCCATTATTTCACTGAAATCCAACCCTCCAATCTTGCTCTCCAATGCTAAATGAGGCCGTGTCTGAAACAGGCTTCCAGAGCTACGGCTAGGTCTATTGTCTTGGTGTCTCTGTGTATTTCCAATGGAACAAATACCTAGACCTAGCTCTAGACAACAGATTCAGATGCAGCTTAAGCCATTTGCAAGTTAAATCTGAATAGTAACTGGTACACAGGCATCTTTTATTGCATATAATCACCCCAGTTTGAATTTTTCCAGACTAAAGACACTGTTGTTATATCACATGATTCGGGGCAAGCTTTTCCTTGGTTACTTAACAGACGTCTTGCACCAACGCACTGTTCATAATGGATAAGAATGGCACAAAGGAACCAGTCCATTCCAGAGAAAAGTATCGCTTTGCAAAAGCTCTCCCCGAATCAGGTGATATAGCAACATAATCTTTAGTCTGGCAAATTCAAATTGGGGTGTTTATATGCAATGATAGAAGTCTGTGTACCAAATACTATTTAGATTTAACTCGCAAATGGCTTATTTGAGGGGCTTGGTATCCTGCATCATTCAAATGTCCCCAAATATTGAAAGGTGTGTCTTCTTCACAAAACTCAGGGAACTACTCCAGGAAAATGTGCGTCACTGTTTCAAAAACAGAACATGCTGTTCGCCAAACACAAACGCAAGGTTTGCCAAACATAGCCAACGGTGCAGAGGAGGTGTTTGCTGAAGTTGGCTAACTACATTGAATGAAAGATGGACGCAATATGCATAATACACAACACATGTTTGCCATATGTTGCATGTGAGTTCCACTTCAAAATCCAAGCGTAACGCAAACCTCGCAAACATGTTTGTGTATGTTTGCACAAGTGGAACGCACTCTTGGTTTTTATGTTATCAATGGATGAAATCAATGAATAGTACTTGTATAATACACATCAGCAATAGAAAAAACAAGACATGCCAAATTGTTGCATAAACAAACACAGAGAAATTATATCAATTTGCGGGGAAAAACATTTGTAAAAAATATAAAAAAACAGCCATTGATCCCAGTAATAAAACTAATTTATAAGCTTTCCAAAAAAAATTGATAAATGAATAAAAAAGCCCCTAAAAACTAATAATGGTATTAAATCATATATCAAAAAGCAAATTCCACACGAGTAAAAAAATTATGAAGTAAACGTACTGCAGACATGCAGCAAATAAACATCACACTGCCATCTTAAAGGCAGATTGGTGATGACAAATGATAAAACAGTGTTACCTTCTTCTGACTTCTGGGGCCAATTTCATAGAGCTGCTTAGCACCAAAATTTGCTTAAGCACCAAAGACCTTGACAAATAAAATCAGTATGCCAGCCAAAACACCTTATGAATGTTATGCTCAGTAAACAATGGCCAAGTACAGATCAAACGTCTCTTGAAAATTTGGTTGGTAATCCTGTTTGATCAAGGAAGACTTTTCATGCTTAAACAAATTTTCGTGCTTAGCACTTCTATGAAATTGGCACCAGCTGAGGATGCCCTACTCAAAATAATGATGACATGTACATAATGTCTTCAGAATTGCATTAATCAATTTAAATACAAAAAACTAGTAAAAAATGCTGAGAAAATCCAATGACTATACAATACGTGTATATTAAACAAATCCCAAAATAACAAAAAGTTAAATAATGCATAAATGAGTATTTAAAGAACATGGGAAGCATACAAACAGTAAACCACTTAAAACCAGGGACACAAGTATTCGCTAAGCACGAAACCCTTTGCTTAGCATGCAAAGGTTACCAATCGTCAATTTCATGTTATGCATATTGCCGGTGGTTGGTACTTTGTTGATTTTTGCTAAGCATATTCTACTGTCAACAAGTGAGATGGCACGTACCTACAACCTGTTTAGGTACGTACTTCAATAAAATAGCTGATATATTCATATCTTGTGGAAAATACAGGTACGTCTTAAAAATTGCACTCTGACAATGAATACAACAGTGCAAGGACTCGTTGGGCCTCTTTTGGTGGGTTTGGGGTATCAGAGAAAGAATGTAACCCAAATGGGTGATAAATTACATTTAGAGGTCTGACAGAGACCTCCTTGGGCCAGTACGCCCATCTGGAGAGTACCTCAATCGGAGGAGTATTATTATCACTCAGTCTTTTTGAGTGATGAAGGGAATGTTATCAATCGGAGTTCATGTCCATAGTCACAGACCACAGCCTTCCCCTGATCGGTGACGACAATCTGTCGGACTGCTTGCTCACCACCACCAAGCTCGACCACTCTTAGTGGTTCACCGTGGATAATATCCCACACTGCCAAATAACCCTGGAGAAAAAAACAGAACAACAAAAACATACATGGAGATATTAAGAACACAGACAGTAATAACTGTCCATTGCACACAGTTATCCATGAATGTGGGCAATATTCTTACAAATCTTTTACTGATTCAATCAGTTTCCCTTGTGGTTATTTGATGATTATTTTGATTAAAAAGCTGTATCCTCTTTGAAGGATTCTCCATGCATTGTTTCTCAGGTTGCAGCATTGCTAATGCTGCACCTCAACATGGGTATCTTAAATGATCCTTGGGATATAGTGGTATATGAGTTGTTTCATTTGGCTTCTGAAGTTCTGACTGCCAAACAAACAAAGATAATTGACTATAAAATAGGGACACTACCACTATAGGGCTGGATACTTCAGTTGGTAAGAGCGCCGGTATGGTATTCCGGATGTCACTTGTTCGAATCCTGCTCCAGTCAAATTGTCTTTGTTCACAGTTAAAGATTCCATTTGATATTCATGGTCAGCGATCCAACAACAGCCAAAGAACAATCACAAGTGATACACAGCACATTGAAATTTGGTTGTTAATCCTGTTTTTATTATTAAGACAGAAATTTCATGCTTAGTAATTTGTTGTGCTAAGATTGACTTACCTGTCCACCTGTTACCATGAGGTTGCTTGACAAGGTGACCACAGTCCCGCTGCATCCTGGATCCTGCAAGAGACCATTAATAACCACACATTAAGCTGTGCTGCTGAAATGTGTTTTTGCTAAGCACAAAAATTTGCCCAATAAAACAAACCACCATTAAAAATTTCATTAAATGTTCACGGTCAGTGAACAACATCCAAAGAACAATCACAAGCGATATATACACAACACATGAACATTTGGTTGTTAATTCTGTTTTGATTAAGACAGAAATGTCACGCTCAGCCAATTTTTGTGCCATGCAATTGGCCTCTGATCATTGAACTGTGTAAATACTCCTTTCGACCGAGATTACGGAGATGAGATTGACCAATGATAAAAATATGTGAAAAACAACTGAAAGGGGGCATAACAAATCTGAACTCTTCTATAAAACTCCTCAAATCTCCTAAACTTTTGTACACAGCCTGTGAGGAAAAAAAAAACTGAAACCCAAAACAAAAAATCTGAAATCAGATTAAAATCTGAGAAATCTAACCCCTGATTTCAAAAGTTAAACTTCCAGTGTCAAATATATTCCAATGTGAACAGCAGCAATGTGACCATGAGGTGATCAACCACTGATCCAGAACATTTAATCCTGTAATGCAGATCCTGTGTGAAAACGGTAAGTACAGGATTGGTAAACATGCCCAAACAGAAATGTTCACAGATTTACTTTCAGGGTATGAAGATGATGGTGGGAAATCGTGTATTTATTCAGAGATTAGTCAAACAAAGACCGAAAACAGTTTTGATCTTGTCAAGATCAAAACCATTCTTTAAGTTTTATAAGAAAAAAATTATGCTTTTTCGCTATTTTCTCGTGACTCAGATATCCGATTGAGCTCAAATTTTCACAGGTTTATCATTTCATGTACATGCTGGATTAGAGGGCTGTTCTGTGACCTTTACCAATCATGTATTATACCTTTAAATCCCCAAATAAAGCATCACTTACCAGCTGTATAACATGTATCATTCGTCCGCGTCTACGTTTCCACACACACAGCCTGTTATCCATACCAACGCTGATGACATGTTCTTGGCTGAGAGTGACTGATAGGACTGTACTGACGTGACCCCATAGTGAATGTAGGCATACACCAGTCAATGTATTCCATAGACGTACCATACCGTCATCTGAACCACTGGCAATCTGGTACGAGTTGTACTGAAGAACAAAAGGTACATTCAAATCAAATTATTATGGCATTTCATAATCATTTTAAAGGTAGTATCATTCTATGGTAGCATACCAAAACAGAAATCCCCACAGATTTACCTATAACTTACAGGGTATACAGATGGTGATGGTAGAAACATATTGTTAAAATTGCTGTGCCTGAAATGCTGCATTTATCCAGAAAAGAGTAAAACCAATTACCAAACACAATTTTGATCTTCGGAAGATAGAAAATAATGGTGAAAAGATTTAAAAATACCATGAATGTTTTTCACTGTTGTCTCAAAATGTGGGCAACGTATGGGACTGGGAATTTCACAGATGACTGTTACCGTATCTTCCTTGATATTTTTGCCCATGAATATGCATTTCCTTGACAAAAAGTATGAAATTACCTTTAAACCAATGTGAGATCATACATTAAGATTTCAAGATAATTTCAGGAAATGAACAGAGGAAATAATTTCCTACCTTGTCTACATAGAGTGTAGTCACACTCCCTGTATGTCCTCGTAATGTATATGTACAAAGTGAATCTTCCAATCTGAAGACCTACAACAAAATGACAAAATTAACATCATTTGATATTTTCACACAGAGGTAGTAATTTATGCAAGATATGTATAGCAAAACTTTGACTAAAGCAGAATTTAAACCCAAGACCTTCAAATTTATACTGTAAAGGGCTTGGCTAAAAAAACTCTCAACCATTGAGAAATGTTCTCATGGCTGCGAAATCTTACAAAACGGTTTTATGCTGGCTGCTTTTACGTCCTTTCACGTGGCACAGTGTAAAATTTTGCAAGCCTCCCTTGAGATGGAATGCATGTAATCGATAAACTACGCGTTTTATGAATGTAAAACGCTGCTTGTACCAACACGACGCTGAGGTTGCGCGTAAAGCGGGCGGGCTGCAAAGGCCGTATAACACATAGAAAACACAAGCATGCACATTGTAAAGCACTTCGCAATGGTCCCTTAAGAAATGTTGTCGTAGGTCTGGAACTCGGTCGAAATCACTCAAGGATTCACCAGGGACGTCGGTCACTCTCAAGCATCGGTCTCCTTTCATATGATAACTCTTTTGTAAGATTTTGCAACCATGAGAGAATTTCTCAATGGTTGAGATTTTGTTTAAGTCGTGTGAAAATGCCTCAACAGAACTATACTACATGGACTTTGACTTTTAGCCTTTGATAAAGATCCTGCTAGGATCGAAACATGTCAGGACCTCCTAACTTTAAGCAAAAACATAACATAACACACAAGACAATAACAAGAATTTTACATTTTGGAGGACAGCAATAAAAAAACGAAAGAAAGAATTAAGATAGATATTCTGATTACCTTGAGTGTGTGATCCTGACTTGCTGTTACCACCTGGTTACCAGCCACTTGTACATCATTAATTGGCTGCTGATGAGCCTGTACTGATGCTTGCTTAGAACAAAATATAGCGCCCCCTAGTGGCACAAATTCTGTGGTTGACCAACTTCGGACTTTACCTGTTGAACAAAAAGAGATACATCCGCAATTAGTCAACTGAGTTAACCCAGAAGTGTCTTGTGAAACTTTTTAAAGTGGTATTTAGTTCAGAATTCAAGCAGTCGACATCTCGATCTTATCAAATCTGGATTTAAAAAGGGCCAATACAATACCTCTGTGTCCTCCAGCAAGGAAGTCGTTGAACATGGCCTGGTTGATGTGAACAGACCGATGGGTTACCAGATCTATGAAGTCTAAGCTACCATTGAGTCTGGCAACCACGAGGTGGGAACCAGTGATGCTAAGACCAGTTGCTCCGATCGGGTTGTCTTCATATGACCCTAAGAGGAAGCCACTACCAGGATCCCACATCTTTATCAAAGAAAATGACCAATAATGAGAAGTGAAATTAAGATAAAAAACAAGACATCATAGGATTTCCATTACAGATTGTCCACTTTGTACACAAATTTCTTCAATTCAGGGGCCAATTTCACGGCCCTGCTTAGCACAAAAAAATTGCTAACCATGAAATTTCTGTCTTAATAAAAACAGTATAATTTTCAAATAACCACATAGGAAACTGACTGAATTTAAAGTCATTGAAAACTGAACAAAGAAAAATTGACTAGAGCTGGATTTGAACCGGCGCCACCTAAAAACAGGATTAACAACCAAATTTCCATGTGTTGTGTATCACTTGTGATTGTTCTTTGGCTGTTGTTTGCTGACCATGAATATAAAATTTAATTTTTAACGGTAGCATATTTTTATTGAACAAGACATTTTGTGCTAAGCAATTTCTTTGTTCTTAACACATATCAAATGTAATTTGTAATGGTGGTTTGTTTTTATTGAGCAAGACATTTTGCGCTAAGCAATTTCTTTGTGCTTAGCAGCTCCATGAAATTGGCCTCTGTTCTTGATAATAAATTCAATATCATTGCACAAAATCTCCATCGGAAAGGATTCTATTACTATGACGATATAAATTGAAGATATTATGACGATATAAATTTACGACACGTAGAAACAGACGGTAAATAATTGATACGTACCTCAATTCTACCAGTACTGCATCCAACTATCACCATATGATCATTACACTCCATACACCATATAGGCGGAGGTTGTACACCGAGCAAAGATGACACCATTCCAGCATCACCATCCGGTCCTGCTTGACTCAAGTACGACTCATCAAATGAGAACCAGTTACTTGCGTGCGGCTTGGGGCTTCTACTTGCATCTGCAAATTCACGTGGACTTTGACTGGACTCGAACCTCATCCCCGCCGAGCCTGCCGATGCAGTCCGGGGCCTGAAGCTTCCCTCAAGCTCGTTAATAGTACTTAGATTCTGAGAGCCTGACCTGGAGAGTGGAGACGGTAGACACGGATAGACATCGTCCAGACCCTCATCCTCGTCAACGTTACCATATCGATACTGTTCCTGCATCAGGTAGGCATCCACGAGCGTCTTGAAGTCGAAGCCGTTACTTGAAGTCCCCGGTGTATCGATGCCATTACTCTCGATACTCTCGGACCCCAATGATGTGCTATATACCCCTGACGACATCTTGTCATCTTGAGAACCGTTTCCAACAACATCCACTGAGCCGCAACCGGAGCTAAAGTTTGTGGATATGGCTCCTGATAAGTCCACTTGGTTCTGGGAGTAGCCATTTCTGCGATTGTAGGGCAGGGAGTATGATGATTTCTCACGGGGGCTGGCATCACCCCAGCTTGGGTGTCTCTTACAGGCTACTCCACCCCCACCTGACCCATGACGTACCCTGGTGCTACCACTACCAAGACGCTTCCTGGACTTGAAGTAGCTGCAACAACATGACAATATCAAGAACAAAATCCAATCAAATCTTTGGAGTATAACCCCTTTCATTGAATTGTCTTAGACGCCTACTGACCACATTCAATTCCAGTATTTATCCTTTACACAGGACTCTACACAGATCAAAGCTTACAGTTACCTTCAAGAGCTTGTGCTTTATCAACAAGAAGAATCTAAATAAATACCAGAGATACGGCACCTGGGGTCGATTTCACAAAGCCGTACGATCGATCGTAACTTGATTTACAAAGGATAACCCATCGTATCCTACGTAGGGCTGCAATGCATCATAAGTCCTACGATTGATTGTAAGTTACGATGAGTTTGGTAAAATCGATCCCTGGATGACTGCATTTTAGAGACCTCATGTGAATCATATACGCAGCAACTACAAACGGATTCCATAACAACAGTCAAACAGGGCCTGATTTCATGGAATCCGTCACGGCATATTTTTGTGCTTACGGGCACTACTACGCGTAAAATCTATTTCATGGAATCCGTAAGCAAGACTTTTGGCACCTTATCGGTTAGCAAAGAAATTCTAGGCTAACCTAGATTTTTCTTCTGCTAAAGCGCTGTCAAGTGCATTCTGCAGAAAGTTCTTGCTTAGCGTAGCGAGAAAGAAAACTCTCCCATGAAAAATTGCTAACTGTAAGCAAAAAAAGTCTGTTATCGTAAGCGAAGAATGTTTGCTTATACAGTAATGGTGTCAAATGCAGATACTTAGTGAGTGCATACATACCTGTGTCTATCTATACAAATAGTACATTCTCCACTACTGCCGTCCCAAATACGGATTTCCCCGCCTAAGCAGCAGCTTGCAATCCACGACCCTTCACTTGATAAACATTCAATCTCCTAGAAAATCAAATACAGAAAATTCTTTCAGAGATCAATTTTGGCAAGAATCACCACAAATGTGGGATGCGAATCAGTGACATTGTGCAGTTCCAAAGAAGGTTTGCTAACATTGCACATTTTCAATCAAGTGGTTATAGAAATATGCTTACTTGCTGGTGTCCAATAAGCACCCACGGCACTGATTCACATGACTTCTTCATGACGACCCTCTTCAAGATGTCCTCATGTTTCCCCATCTTGTAACGAGCCCTCCTCAACCGCACCAGCACAGCACACTTGAACAACAGTATGATAAGGATGACAAGGGACGCCCCGCTCAAGATTCCTAACGTCATAGTCATGTAATAGTCCAGCTTGGATGCCCGGTATAACGGGATAGTGTGGACTATACCCTCCTCGTCGATCCATTCTGTGTAGAAGTCCAGATCGTAAGGGAGCACGCCGGAGTCCGGATCCAGACTTCCGTACCATTTGGCTGCTCGTTCTTTCTCATAGTTGTGGCGGAGTGATACAGCATCTTCCGGGTCAATGTTGATGTTGATGTAGGACGGCGGTAGGATGCTGATGTACCTATGGGGCAGAAATGCTGAAACTTTAATGAGATCCATGCCATATGAGGGGACGTCTTAGATAACTTACACATGTAGATAAACAATACAAGTAATAAACTGCTGTTCACTGCTCATCAGCCAAAATAATGAACTGAAATGTATCAAATGCTTGGAGTTAGGAGGGCCTGACGTGTTTCGACCCTAGCAGGATCGTTATCGAAAGCCTTTGATAAAGATCCTGCTAGGATCACAATGCGTCAGGCCCTCCTAACTCCAAGCATGACTTGGACTTCTTTATTGGACTTGTGGCCAAGCAACCTGTGAATCTCTCACAGTATTTAACCTATTCCAGCATTTTTCTGAAGAAGAAACCTTTAAAATTGATTTCCATCACACCCATGCACAAGTCATACCATCCACAACAAAAGGTAACTCTGAGACCGTGAGAGTGAGAGGTAACAGATTGTTAACTGATTGAGAGTAAACGTTGAAACAGGTGCGCACTTACTTGCCATAGAGGCTCATGTTATAGCATCCCAGAAGAGCAGGCCAGTGCCACTTGGATAACTTCCTCCAAAGATCCCCCTGCTGTCCGGCCTTCCTCAGACCCTCCTGCTGTCCGGCCCAGCTACTACCCTCCGTTAAACTCATCAGCTGATCTGCAAGGTTTTCTAATTGGGACTTCACTTTGGCAGCGCTGCCTTGCGGGATCAGTTTAGGGTCCGGGGAGACCATGTCAAGTGGTGGAGGTTCCAGGGGGGCCTTCTGAGTGGTGCCAAGGTTTTTGGGTTCGTGCTGTAATGTCATGATCTCATGGAGCTCCATTGGCATAGACTGGTTTACTTTGGTGTCGGTGAGATGGGTTACCAGACCCGATTTATACATGAACATACTTGTGAAGAGAATCCATACAATAGAGGCCACCTATGCAAGAAAAAAAACACATGGTATTACAAACTGAGTGCTTTCTTATTAATATAAAGTTTAGTGAGGTAATGTCACTACGTACGCTAAAGGTACTATCATATTTAGGTAGCATACTCAAAAAGAAATCTCCACAGAAGATCAAAAATTAAGATGAAAAAAAAATACCATGGGTGTTTTTCACCGTTTTCTCAAAAAGTGGACACCGTATGGGACGGGGAATTTCACAGATGACTGTTATTGTACATTCCTTGATATTTTTGCCCATGACCCTGACATTTCTTTGACAAAAACCAAAGTATGATACTACCTTTAACCCTGAATTTCTAAGCTGTAGTTACTGAACTAAAATATCCTTCAAAATATTAATAATAGGTGTTCACTGAGTTCAGGATTATCGTAAAACAGAAGTAGAAAGGCAGTCAATCTTGTTGGGCTTGTTTTGTAGAAATATTACAGCTACAGTCTCAATACATCTAGGTTATGCAATGGATGAGAAATAAGGTGAAGGCTATACACCGTGCTACTGCAGTGCCAGCCAAACTGAAATGAAATGAGTACAGCAATTGTATGGCAGTAGCGTGGCAGTTGTGCTAAACGACAAACTGAATTTAAAGTGTCGCACCACTGCCGTTCCGAATACTGATAGCAAGGTAGACCATGTCGAGTTATTAAAGAGCTTGCCAACTCATTTGCCAAACCAAGCTGATGCTAAACACCGTACTACTGCTGTGCCAAACTTGAAGACATAAAATTATTTGAGTTTGGCGCAGCAGTAGCCCGGCGTATAGCCAAGGTCTAACAGATTTATACTTACCATGATTAGTCTCTGCATCAGTCTGGTGCTGGCCCAGAAATAAATGAACCTTAACCGCCTCGGGATTCTACTCCGTGTTGTGTGCAGCGGCAATGACTGTCTGGCATCGCTGAAGCTGTTGTATTCCAGTGGGCTTTGCGGTGATATGTAACTCATCTTGTTCAGAGATCGTGGAGCGGACTTGGAACGGGTCAGGTGACGACCCTGCGTCGGGGTCACAGGTCGATCGGATTCGAGCTGTCCACTGGCAGCGAGTTCTTGTTGTACGCTATTACGGTTAAGATCAGCAAGCTTCACGGACAAAAAAACAGTACCACCACATTATCATCCAAAAATTCTAAAATAATGTTGCTATGCTTTTCATTACCATAGCAATCATTTTACACAGGATCATCTGTCTTTTTATCTATCAATTATCTGACAAATTTTGGTGGAAGCTAAATCTAATGAGTCGTGAGTATTTCTCGCATCAAATTGTTAAATGGTACAGTACAGGATTGGTAACATACTCAAACAGAAATGTTCACAGATTTACCTATAACTTTCAGGGTATGAAGATGGTGCTGGTAGAAACATGTGTGTTTAACTATTTCCAGCTGAAATGGTGTATTTATACAGAAATTTGTAAAACAACAACCGAAAACAGTTTGATCTCGGGGTGAGATCAAAATAGATTTGAAAATAACATTTTCACTGTTTCCAATTTCCGATGATGACATGAGTTGAAAACTTTACAGGTTTGTTTTTAGTGCATGACAAATCAAAGCTGTTCTGTCACCTTTACCAATTCTGTATTGTGCCTTTAAGAAGATGAATCCAACTTACCTCCATTCTACGGATGTCCACTGATAAGACAGGGACAAAATAAAACATCTGCAGGAAGAAGTCCGTCAATAATCCCACCAGGGCAAAGACACAAAACTCCTACATTGTACAAGACAACAGTATAAAGTGTCAACGGTTATCATGGTTATGGCCAATTGGACTAAAAAATTTCATGACTTCAGTTTGTTCAAGAAATCTCAGGCAAGAATAGAATACATAAATCTTATTGCAAACATTATGATAATAGTTTCAGTTAAAAGGCAATCTCATATTTACTGCCAAATTCAATTCTTCTACATGTAGGTCTGCTAAGGCTGTACAAGTTTCAACTAGTATAATAGTATAGGATTTTTCACCACCAGCTCAGCCCATTAATGCAGCCTGTATCATCACCCTTTCATATATTGCTCATGCGCACAGGGCCCAATTTCATGGAATCCGTTACGGCCTATTTCTGTGTTTACGGGCACTGTTAAACGTGAAATTTTGTGGAATCCGTAAGCAAAACCTTTGCCGCTTAATCGGTTAGCAAAGAATTTCTAGGCTAACCTTGATTTTTTTCTGCTAACGGGCTGTCAAGTACATTCTGCCGAAAATCCATGCTTAGTGTAATGAGAAAGAAAACTCTCCCGTGAAATACGCTAACTGTAAGCAGAAAACGTCTGCTATCGTAAGTGTAGAATTTTTGCTTACGACAATGGGTTCCATGACATTGGGCCCTGGTATAACGTACAGAGGATCTATATTTTTCCTAGTTATACTGAGGAAGTACAAGCAATACCTGAATGGCCGGGACAAAGGTGAAGAACCCAATGAAGACGACCAGCAGCTCAGCACAAAGATTCTTAGTGATAGACCAACCTTCTTTACTTAGACCTATGACATGGACAAACACATCAAATTAGGGACAATAGCAAACAGACATTAACCTTAAAGGTATGATACATGATTGGCAAAGGTCATAGACCAGCACTCGCACTTTGTCTAATCCAACATGTGCATGAAATGATAAACCTGTGAAAATTTGAGCTCAATCAGACCTCTGAGTCACGATAAAATAGCAAAAAACCGACTCAATTTTTAAGAATGGTTTTGATGTTACCCTGTGATCAAAACTGGTTTTGGTCTTTGTTTTACTAATTACTGGATAAATAAACCAGTAAGTAATATTTAACAGTAAGTTTCTACCAGCACCATTTCCATACCCTGAAGTCTTCGTACCAGATATTATTCAGATTTAACTTGCAAATGGCTTATTAAAATTGCTGACTTACCCTGAGCGATCCTGATGTTGACAGCTAGATGGACTGGAGTAGAGACTACAGACTTGGTGAAGACCAGAATATTCTCCAGACCGATCATGATCACAAGATACGGGAAGATTTCACTAGACAAAAAGAGCAGAACATAATATCTTTTACTTGCCTTGGTAGAAATGGGTTCACAGAACTGTTTAATATTTAACAGAAGATGCAGAATTTTAAGGCATTAGAGAAGTTTAGAGGCATGTTTTACGTTAACTTGAGAATCATGAAATCGATACCGAGAAAGGCGAGTGATGTTTTATGCAAAACGTGATGACAATGTGAACGAATGAAGATTTGGAAGCTTACCTGCCGCTAAGAGAAGGCGTGAGACCAAACACAAGACAGATACCGACGGACATGGACAAGGACGCCATGATCATGATGACAGCTGCGAAGGCCATACCCCACTTGGACTCCACCATCTCAATCTTACCTGTAGTCAGGCAGAACACAAAATCAACCAATCAATCAGTGGGAGCATGCGCTGCGGCAGCACGTTGCCGAATTTACCTTCGAGCGGTACTCCTTTGGTCTTCTGATGGCCATCCCCCAGGCAGCCACGAGACCAACCCCCATCCCAGCAAAATAACGATCCATCTGATGCAACCACGTGTCATGCGGACGCCCTACCATACCGGGCGAGTCCTACCAGTAGATTCTCTCACAGAGAGAATTCGCCTGGCAGAATCGCTCGCATGGAATCTAGCCACATGACCGTACAGTCGCATCTGACGCTCATGTACCATGCAGGTAATAGGTCTCATCTGACACAAAACTGTTATCTGTGGTCTCACGATATAGATTTCATACACAAGTTTAATGTGCAATAAGAAAAAAATACTAAAAAAGTCAACCATATGTGTAAACAATTCAATGAAAACAACTTTTGATAATAAGGTTGAAAAGAGCTGTGAAACTGTTTTTTGATTCAAATTATAACTTTTGATGACAGATTTACTTACTGATTGAAAAGTAGATGTATAACAGCAGCAATATGTAGATAATGATTAGGGGTGAGAGTTCCAGCAGCCCCTTTTCATCCTAAAAACAAAACAGGAAATATAAAGAATCAATACAAGTAATAAACTGCTGCAAACTGCTCATCAGCCAAAATTATGACCTGAAATTCATAAAAATGCATGGAGTTCGGAGGGCCTGAAGCATTTCGATCCTAGCTGGATCTTTGTCGAAGACTATAAAATATAGAGAGATTAGTATTCATTTCCGTTTTGAAGTCTTCGGTCAGTTTTATGTTTGGTAGGATTCTTAAGGCAGATTTTGTTCTGAAAAGTGCTCTTCAAAACTATTTGAAAAGTGAACAAAAAAAAACTGACTGGAGCGGGATTCAAACCAGCAACCTCTGGAACACCTTATGAGCTATCTAGCTCTATGTTGGCGGTGTCCCTAAAAGTCAATTATCTTGTTCGTTTGGCAGTCAGAAGCCATGAAACTACTCACATTCTGCAATATTGCAAGATCATGTAAGATACGCGCAACATTAGCTATGCTGCAACCTGAGAAAACAGTACATGGGTGATCATTCAAAGAGGATACTGCTTTTTTCTAATCATAAACATCAAATAACAACAAGGGAAAATGACTGGTCATTGCCAAGTTAAAATAAAATCGTGAATTTTAACAAACCTACCTGATAATATATGTGAACAATTTGCTCTTTTTCTGCACTGTCTTCCTGCTGTACATTGTCGGCACTGTGCTGATGTAACAGATGCTCTTTCAGTCCTTGGATAAATGTTTCATTGTACGTCTGCAACACCAAGGTGAGTGCAAAGGAGATTTTGCGTTGGCGACTGCGAATGTAGAATCGACTGATGCCGGTATACTTTGAAGGAATCCCAAACAGAAGATCTGGAAGCAAGAACAGGAATATGTGAAAGATGAAAATACTCTCTTACCTAAGGACGGCCAGGGGCCAATTTCACAGAGATGCTTAGCACAAAAAAAATTGCTTAGCACAAAAATGGCTGGCCCATTAAAACAAACCATTGAAAATTTAAATTGACTGGAGCGGGATTCGAACCGGCGACCTCCTGAATACCGTACAGGCGCTCTACCAACTGAGCCATCCAGCCCTATGTTGGTGGTGACCCAATAGTCAACTATCCTTGTTCGTTTGGCAGTCAGAAGCCATGAAACCACGCACACACCGCCACACCCCAGGGATCGTTTTCAATGATACACGCAACAATGCTGCAACCATGGCTTCTGACTGCCAAACGAACAAGGATAGTTGACTATTGGGGTCACCACCAACATAGGGCTGGATGGCTCAGTTGGTAGAGCGCCTGTACGGTATTCAGGAGGTCGCCGGTTCGAATCCGCTCCAGTCAATTTTTCTTTGTTCACTTTTCAATGACTTAAAATAACTCAGTCAGTTTCCCTTGTGGTTATTTCACGAATATAATAATTAAAAAAGCCGTATCCTCTTTGAGTGATCCCCCATGTACCGTTCCCAGGTTGCAGCATTGTTGCGTGTATCATTAAAAACGATCCCTGGGGTGTGGCGGTGTGTGCGTGGTTTCATGGCTTCTGACTGCCAAACGAACAAGGATAGTTGACTATTGGGGTCACCACCAACATAGGGCTGGATGGCTCAGTTGGTAGAGCGCCTGTACGGTATTCAGGAGGTCGCCGGTTCGAATCCCGCTCCAGTCAATTTTTCTTTGTTCACTTTTCAATGACTTAAAATAACTCAGTCAGTTTCCCTTGTGGTTATTTCACGAATATAATAAATTAAAAAAGCCGTATCCTCTTTGAGTGATCCCCCATGTACCGTTCCCAGGTTGCAGCATTGTTGCGTGTATCATTGAAAACGATCCCTGGGGTGTGGCGGTGTGTGCGTGGTTTCATGGCTTCTGACTGCCAAACGAACAAGGATAGTTGACTATTGGGGTCACCACCAACATAGGGCTGGATGGCTCAGTTGGTAGAGCGCCTGTACGGTATTCAGGAGGTCGCCGGTTCGAATCCCGCTCCAGTCAATTTTTCTTTGTTCACTTTTCAATGACTTAAAATAACTCAGTCAGTTTCCCTTGTGGTTATTTCACGAATACATTGAAAATTTAATCTGATATTCCTGGTCACGGATGACATAGCTTCATAAACTAACCTTTGATACTTGGTACTGCCTCCATACTTCCTTGACTTTTGAAGATGGAGTTGACAATCTTAGCGTCACGTTGAAATCTTTCCTTGTCGTCACCCCATACATTGGCCGGTGAGACCATCAAACAATTATGTCTGGGCATTGTATCCTTACAATCATCGGCTGGATCCATCACATACAGGCAGAAACTACGAACAGATTTTCTGGAAAAAAAGAAAGAAAGAAGGCAAATTAAAATGATTTATGCAAATAATCCACTTTAATGACATTGAGAAGTTACAGTAATTGAGAAATCCCAGAAATTCACACACTCAAGCATTGTAAATTAAAGGTTCCATCATTAAAGGTTCCATTTGGTAAAAAACCAAAACAGACATGTTCACAGATTTACGTATAACTTACATAAGTGCCGTATTTTTCCAGAAATGAGTATTTAAACAAAATTACAAAAACAGTTTTGATCTCTGAGATCAAAACCTCACAATTACAATTACCTCACAAATTTCGCCCACAATTGCAACGGTTTTTCCACTGTTGCCAATAATCAATTGAGTTGAAAATTCCAATAGTTTGTTTTTATTCCACGACAAATCAAATTATGAACAGAACGCAGCTGTTCTATCAACTTCAAAAGTATAATAGTACTAAAATAATAATTTAGCCATTTTGGATACAGGCAAGGTTAATGACATGATATTGACATAAGAAAATATTTCTCATCATTATTGAACAGACCCTCAAATATCCTAGACTAAATTTGAATTCTAAGATAATATCTCCTACCCGGCTTTCGTTTGGTATTCCTCAATATCCCGACGGATGTCAAATGCCCTGGATAGTGGTGCTCGAAATGCATCTTCAGGGATCAAACCTCGTTTCCACGGAGATACAGTTGCATTGATGACAAATTGCTGAATGAAGCCAACTGGTGGACCGGAAAACTGGCAAAAAATATTTCAAAAGATTCAAACAAAAATTTATTTTAGGATAGATTTAGATAACAGATCATTATTAAAGAGTGAAAAATAAGAGTTGAAAATATTTCCCTGCAAAAATCACAGAGAGCACAATAACCTGATAACTAAAAAATAAAACTTGTTTGCATGAATGTTCTATTTCTATTTTTGAAATATTACTGCCTTTAACAAACAATAAATAGAAGGATGGATCGCAAAATAATGGTTTTTAATTTATGAAGTTTTTTATGCCGATTGTATGTCAATGGCATACTGTACCTCTCTATATGTACATCTCAGATAAGATATCTTTTGAATGTATCCATATTCCATATCATATATTTGAGTATGTCTTGTAGAGAGTTACATAACAACCAGACAAAGAAAACCATTTCAACTTCCTAGTGCTTGGGTCAAAGTTCCATTTAGAGAAAAACCAACATTAAGGTAACATTATGTTCAAACACCAACATTTGGCAACACATAAACTGAATCATGACTTATAATGTATTTATACTGTTCAGTATTTCTGTACGCCTTATCTTTCCCAGACAGCCAGATGATTGCAATACAAACACAATCAAAGGACAGACATGGTCAATGAACATATCACTATGGCAGCAACTGATAGCAGTCAACACATTGTACATCTAGGGGTTTCTCACTTCATACACATGTAAATTATATGTACACATGTGGTGCACATGGATACGTATACAGTACATGTACACACAGTAACTGTTATCCATGCAACATTTTTGAAAAAAGAAAAACAAAGAAACATCCTTCATACATGTATGTCTGTATGTCTGAGAATAATCAATCAATAAGATCAATAATTACATGTATTCCATATGTTTGCAAACAATATATATCTTCAGTATATTATAAAGTTTAAAGGACAAAAGAAAAAGCAACAGATTCTACTGCTCCCAAAAATGACTAGCAAAAGTGAGGCATAGAATGAATTTAACCGCATTAGAGAGCATTAGGGATGAAAATTTAAAACCTACAGGTGGTAAAATGTTGTCTAAGAACTTTCTCAGCTACCCAAACACATCAGGGGCCAATTTCATAGCGCTGCGTAAGTACAAAATTTACTTGAACACAAAAAGTCTTCTTTGATCAAACAGGATCACCAACCAAATTTTCATGTGATGTTTACTGCTTTTGACTTGTATTCGGCCATTGTTTGCAGAGCATAACATTCATAAGGAGTTTTTGCTGGCATACTGATTTTAGTTACCAAGGTTTTGGGTGCCTTAACAAATGTTGGTGCTTAATGCAGCTCTATCAAATTGGTCCCTGATGAGAGCACATTAATACTGCCGTTTGGATGTGAACCAGGGACAACATTCTTACCCATCTTGGAGCAACGATGCCTTCCACACCTGGATCTTGTATGGGTCCCTTTGAACGTAGAAGAGGCACCGAGAACCCTTGCATGGGTGAGGAAAACTCCAAAGGTGCAGTCCCAGGCAAGGGAAGGTTCACTATGGGATAGCTACAAACAAAGGGTGGAAATGATCATTCACCATGTGTAGACGTATAACATTTGAGTTTGATACAGTCAAGAAGCATGACCCAATCCAATGGAATTATGTACATGTATACATGTAATCAGGGTTATAATGAAGCTAGCACAATTTGAGTGCCGGCTAAATTTACTACAAATTGCGAAGCGTAGCGAGCGGAGCTCTTGACCCTCACGGCCACTGGTCCTGGGACGCACTTATAAAGGCTTATAATGGCTTTTAAAGTTTTTAAAGTTAATACATTTTATAATGTATTTTAACATGATTTTTCATCTCGAGTGCCAGTGGGAAAGGCTCAATGCCGGTTGTCCCGAACGGTGCGGTTCCGATCGGCGAACAGCGTGGCTAGAACACTAGATGTAATTCTAGTTATTCTACACCAAAGGGGGAAATGGACCCAAGATAGATATCAAATATTTACATAGTTCAGAACAAACAAAACACTGTGTGCATGTAGTGAAATATGAATACAAAACAGGTACTTGTGAAATACACTTTATGTTAATAGCGACCCACCTTTCCAACCTTACATAGTACATGCAACTGGAATTTTATTTGTTGCCTTTATTTGACTTTAATACGGAAAATATACATGAGCCCCTGACAGACATTTGAAGATATATACATTGAAACTGCAGAAGTGTGTTTATGAATAGAACTGATCCACAGGCAAGTAAATTGTTGTCTTTTTAAAATTCATTTTCGTCGTGCATGTCTGAGAAAGGTCTACATGGATGTACAGATGATTGTCTCTGTACATTGTCATTCAATATTAAACTGCATTACTACCAACTCTATTATCACACCAACAGACACAATGCATTAAACTGCTCATTTAACACATATTGAAGAAGAATATCCAATACTGGTAAAATTATTTTGAGGATGTTATGTAAAAATGTCACGGGTCAGACACTTGGGGTTTACGAAACGCAGATGGCGGCTCGGGCTCGGGCTCCAGCTCTGTCATCCATATGCCAAAAATATAGGTTGTGGTTTTCCATTGAAGTTGAAGCTCTGTTTTCCTTAAATTCAAACCAGAGAATTCATCTCCTTCCGAACTGCAGCCAAAAAGCCTCTATTTTGATACCCGATTTTTAGAATGGATTCACGAAATGGAGCCTGAGCCTGATCCTGATCCGGAGAATGAGCCTGAGAACGAGTCCGAGCCTGAGCCAGATCTACATGTAGAGCCTAAGTCTGAGCCTGTGTCAGAGTCTACGCCGGAGCCTGCGCTGGAGCCTCCATTTCGTAAACCCCATATACTGTACTAATAGATTCTTTTTGAATAATTTCTTACCTGGATATGAGGATAACTGCACATACAAAGGAGATGATGGGCCATGGATGAGCACTACAGAACTGCCCATGCCTGTAGAAGGCGTCTGCCACCAAGCACTTAAGCCTTTCCACAACCATGACTACTATGTATCGTCTTGGTCTTGGTCTTCTGAGGGCATCTTTCAATTCCTTGGGCTGACTTGGATCCGAGAAGCAGCACCTGATGTGACGGATTTCTTGATTTCTGAAAAAAAAAGACACGAACATTTTGTGAGTGTGGTTAGGCACCGTTTCGAAATTGACCGGCAGTTCTTCTCCGTTCTAGGAGGAATTAGGCCACTTTTAAGTTAACTCACAATATGCTTGGAGTTAGGAAGGCCTGACGTTTTGATCCCAGCAGGATCTTTCTCAAAGGCTAATGACAAGAACATGCAAATAAAGATAGACATAATGGATGAGAGGATTGAAACAAAGTTGGACAGTGTAACCAGGGAAACAGGGAAAGCATGCAATGAGGCTGGGAAATCAGAGGATAGAGGTGGGCAAGTGAGGCCAAGGGAAGGGGTCAAAGGGGTGTGAGAATGGTAGGCATGATCAAAGGTGGTCGTTAGGGTTAGCCATTGAGAAAGATCCTGCTATGGTCAAAATGCTTAAACAATAATGCTTAAACTTTGAAACATGAAAAAAGTAAAAGGTTTGATAGTTGATACCAACAACAACTTACGTACCGGTTTTTCAATCTCATACTACTAGACAGCCACATGCGTCTCCATATCTCAAAAATTGTAACAAACTTATGGAGAAACAACAGAAATTCAGTTCTCTTCAAAAGGTGATTCATTGGGTACAGATTCAGTCACTTTTGAACAGGTGCATCAAAGTGAACAGGTGCATTCAATTAACAACACAAGAGATGTGTTGGAAGTCCGGTTAACACAGATACAGGAAGAAATTCAGTTGGAGAAGTGTTGAGGTCCGAGTTGCAAGTACATGTACATGTAACTGAGTAGCTCAATATGCAAATTGCACATCACACATCTCTGTCTAGCTAGTACACAATCACAAAACTTCAGCTCTAAAAAGACACACAACTGATGAAGTTCGGTCCTCCTGCCAATTACACTACATGTGAGAGCACTAGAGCAGGTACCGGTAACTAGGAGTTCATACACTGCATTGGCCAATCCACGTGAAAATACAGACCTAGTGTACATGTATACTTTCTGCAACTAACAGTATACTTTGTGCTTGTATCTGAAGAACAATTGGGTTTGATAACAGCCGATCAAGGGTTTGATATTTATTGGGCAATTCCCAAACTCAAATAATGGGACCTTGTTACCTGTCTACCCGATGTGCACCTGGAGATAGTGGTATTGTACTTTGTGTCAGATATGGATAATGACCAATTCTGACCTCAAGTTGCATGAATGGTAGTATGGTACCCCATAAGGAATGGACAGCGTACCTGGGGCCAATTTCACCAAACTCATCTTAACTTACATTGACTTACTATCAATCATAGGACTTACATGTATGATGCATTGAAGCCCTAGTACTGTACATAGGATACAATGATAATGGGTTATCCTTCATAACTCAAGTTACAATCGATCAAAGGCTTTGTGAAATTGACCCTTGGCACTTTCCAAAACAAGTAGTCTGAAATCCAGGGTAAAATTAATAATACCGGTACTTTAGCATCAGAACAGGTCAAAGATTCCTTTGTGTAATATAGAAACATGTACACATGTACATGTAAACACGTGCAATATCAGAAATCTTGTACATGTTAGCACATGCAACATACTGTACTTGTTCCAATTTCATTGGAAGTAAATTGCTCAAACTAAAAGTGTAAAAGACAAAGGAAGTAATTTTATGTAAATTACATTACACTGCATTTACTGTAATAAATTACGAGACAGTTTGGGAGTAGCTTAACGGTTGGACAATTGGGGCATTGATTTCACACTGGTTTATTTTGTATGTATGTATACATGTGCATTGTCAAGTAATTCTAACATATTCCTTTAACTGCACGCAAGCAAACATGACCAGAGCCCTTTTCCAAACCTCGGCTCCGGCTCCGTCATCCATATGCTGAAAATAGAGGTTGTGGGTTTTCATTGAAGCTGAAGCTCCGTTTTCCTTTTCAAACCAAAATGTACTTTGATCTCTATGTTGATACCCGTTATTTTAAAATTGACTCAAGAAATGGAGCTGGAGCCGGAGCCGGAGCCTGAGCCGAGGTTTGGAAAAGGGCCCAGCAATCCAAAAATCCTTGAAATCATTTTTTCATTATATGTGTGTGTTGGGTAGGGGGGGGGGGGGTCAGTCAATTTCATAGACATTCAGTAAATAATGGCAGATTAACTACAACTGATAAGTGAGTGATTATCATAAATGACAAGCAACATTCAAGGTTAAAATTATTATACATTGTACGTACGGTACTAAATCACACAGAATTATACTTCATATGTAATAAAATGCCAATTGATGGTTTGATTACCGTACTTTGGTGAATAAAAAATGGTTTGCGATGGAATAAAAGGCCACACATCTTTCATATAAAGATGCAGAAGGTACATGAACTAGTGGGAAATTTGAACAATTCAGCAAATATTTCCACTTGGGCGCAGTCATTACATGATGTGTACATGTACCGGTACATACAATGCATAATTATGCATGGACCTACTTCTACGACTGGATGGTTCCTCTGTAAAATGATTTTAAAGGTACAGTACAGGATTGGTACCCAAAGAGAAATGTTCACAGATTTACGTATGTGTATAACTTTCAGGGTATGAAGAGTGTGCTGGTAGCAACATACTGTTATATTAATTATATTATATTAATCAAAAAGCCGCATCCTCTATGAGTGATCCCCCATGTACCGTTCCCAGATTGCAGCAATGTTAGCTGCGTGTATCAATAAAATGATCCTTGGGATATGGTAGTGTGTGCATGGTTTCATGGCTTCTGACTGCCAAACGAACAAAGATAATTGACTATTGGGAACACCACCAATGTAGGGCTGGATAGCTCAGTTGGTAGAGCACCTGTACGGTATTCAGGAGGTCGCTGGATCGAATCCTGCTCCAGTAAATTTTTCTTTGTTCACTTTTCAATGTCTTTAAATTCAGTCAGTTTCTCTTGTGGTTATTTGATGATTTCTTGAAAGTCACAAATTTCACTTTGGAAGCAGAACCAAACTAAGGGTCTATAGAGGACGTGCAGTCACGTGATCAGGAAGCCATTTTGGACGGCAACGCTGAACACGTGTATAATGCACGTACGTACAGTGAATACATGTAACCCACATGCATTCGCAAATCAATCAGACGTGCACGCAGAAGTGCGTGCATATGATGCTGCTGCTCATGCTGTCTGGTACCACGCACATGCGTGCGTAAGTACGCGTGCCGTCCAAAATGGCCGATAAGCTGTCAAGTGACGTCACGTGCAGGAGAGCGGAAGAGAGTGAGAGTGATCACTCTCCTTAAAAATCAAGGCCTGCAGTCGATCTGCCGCCCCAGAGAATCCCATAGACTGATACAAGTGATAGAGTTCGACATTTTGTAAAAAAAAGTATATTGTACTTCACGGTACTTGCACAGAAAATGTCCGCAAATGACAACAAAGTCTCAAAGTCAAACAGTTAAGACATCGGCTTGAAAATTTGCTCCATCTCTTCTCAGAATGTTTGGGATGAAACTCAGCTCATAAATTTTAAATCAAGATAATTCCCTGTTTTTCTTTCAGGTGTCTGAAACTACAGGAACACCCTTACATTATAATAGGCCTAATAATTAGGGCCTATAGATCAGCGCGGACATCCAGGTACTTTCATTCTCATAACTTGACAACCGAATGAACCGATGGAAACTAACGTGTAGATGGCGCAAACTACGGACAAATCACGCACAAACCGCCCGTCGTCGAGAATTGTTTTCCAAATATTTTTGTCAAGAAGCAGAAATCGTGTTCTGCACGACTTTCATTGTCGAGTCATAGTTTTTCCTCAGACAATAATCCTTCTTTGAAGCTTGAAGTATATACCGTATACTAAGATTAAACAATTCTGGCAGCTTTTTGTCGTAAAATCTGTACAAACTACAACCATGACAACTTAATCATGCTTTGTTTTCATCGGCTCGAAATCCAAGGTCGGCGAGTTGGAATAACGTCACTCCGCGCTGAACTATAGGAACGGTGTGCTAGTGACTAGTGTAAATCAAGCAATAGTCATAATGCAACTGCATGAGAAACAAATGTACGTAACCGGCCTACCTATACCATGATTTACTGGGCTGTGTATGAAGTCATCCATGGGCCTTTACGAAACCTGGCTTGAGGCTAGGCTTGGCACTAATTTTGCTACCGCCATTAATTTTGAGGCTCACAAAACGAAGGGATTGGGCAACACGAGGAAGCAGAAGAAAGACTCCAGCTTCGCCATGTGCCTCAAGCCCTTCCTTTCATTTAGGACACAAAACGGCAGTAGCAAAATAAATCATAAGCCTAGCCTCAAGCCTTATTTCGTAAAGGCCCCATGTAACGTTAAATCTAGGCAAGTAACACTAACAACTAACGTTAACACCAACACTTACACTTACAGTTGTAATTACCACTAAGAATTCTTGATTTTGTCATCTAATATACACACAAAAAAGTATTTAGAAATAGTAAATACCTTCAATGCAAATGTCAATGGCTTTCCATGTTTTCACCATGTTTTCTTACACAGAAAATAAGCAATTTTGTACAGGTAAACTCCACACATCAATGACGAAATGCGACAATTCTAACGCACACTGTATAGCGCCACCAAGAAAAATATTGGTATCCAACACTTGAAGCGATGTTTATAATTGTCTAGGCAGGTTACCAGTGAAGGTCACTTCGCCCACAGGCGGGTTATTTTTTTATCCGAGTTAGAAAAATAGGGCGCCCCCTAACCGACCGTTTTCCTGATTCCATACATGATGAGTCGTGCAATGGGGCATTTTCCAAACCTACCTCTCGGCTCCGGCTAGGCTCTCAGGCTCCGGCTCCATTTCGTGAATCCATTTCACAGGTCACAGAACAGTATCACATTTTGTCTGATCCAAGATGTACATGGAATAATGAACCTGTGACAATTTGAGCTCAATCGGACATCTGAGTCACGATAAAACAGCAAAAGTGAAACCCGACTCAAATTTTCTTAAAATGAAAAATTATAATAAGAAGGGTCTTGATCTTACCCCTAGATCAAAACTGTTTGTTTGTTTTACTAATTTCTGGATAGATACAGCAATTCAGGCGGATTAACAGTATGTTTCTACCAGCACCATCTTCATACCCTCAAACTTATACGTAAATCTGTGAATGAAAACAAAAATCTTTTTGGGTATGTTTCCAATCCTGTAGGCCTACTGTACCTTTAAAGAAAAGTTTAGTTGTATGATTTAGCAGCGCCGGTATACGGAGTGCGGCGTTCTGGAGGTCGATGGTTCGAATCCCGCTCCAGTCAATTTTTCTTTTTTCACTTTTAAATGATGACTTATAATTCAGCCAGTTTCCCCTGTGGTTATTTGATGATTACATGAATGATTTAGCTGTTAGTGTATAGGCATAACAGTAATACCGTACTGTAGACAAGTACTCAGACCAGGGGCCAATTTCATAGTGCTGCTTAAAGGTAATACTTTGGTTTTTATCAAAGAACTTACAGATTCATGGTCAAAAATATCAAGACAAATACAGTAACAGTCATCTGTAAAAATTTCAATCCCATACGGTGCCCACTCAGTTTTGAGAAACAGTGAAAAACAGCCACAGTAGTCTTTTCTCTTTTATTTTTGATCTTTTAAAAGGTCAAAAAGATTTTCGGTCGTTGTTTTACTAATTTCTGGATAAATACACCATTTCAAGCGGAACAATAATATTGTAATGGTATGTTTCTACCACCACCATCTTCATACCCTGTAAGTTATACGTAAGTATGTGAACCGATTTCTGTTTTGGTCTCTTACCAAAGTATGATACTACCTTTAAAACGACTGGTGGTTATTTCACTCTTTTTGAGTGGTTTTCACTCTGGACCAGAGTGAAAAATCACTCAAAACGATGCAAACATCACTCTGAAAGACTGGAAGACAACTCGAAAAAGAGTTGTCCTTCATAATGGCTCTTCAACGAGTGGCTTTTCACTCTTTTGCATTTAGAGAGTGCCACCCGAATTGCTGCGACAAAAATTAATACATCCACCCGTACCGTGTTCACGTTACGTATTGCTGCTTGTATAGGTTCATAGAACAGTAGTTGCATCACAGTGGATCCTTGTGACTTATGAAGTGCATAGCCTCTGCCCCAAAAGAGAAAAGAACTGTGTATGTTTTGCGCCAACACAATAATTGCTCAGTCCCATTTTTATCCTATAACTATAATAACGATCTTCCAGTGTAGTCCGGCGTTTTTTCTCACGAGGACGACCAGATCACACTTGTCTGAACGTCGGGTCTAAACTCACTGTTCTTTTTCAGAACCACAGTTCTTACAAAAAGAGCACAGTGGTGTATCCACAAGCCTTCTAATATACAAGTACATGTAATAAACTGTTGCAAACTGCTCATCAGCCCAACAAACCCACACATGAAATTAATAAACATGTTTGAGGGTCTGACGCATTTCTATCCTATCTTTCTCAAAGGCTTAATGGAAATAATATAATCCCTTGCGCCAAGATGGATAATATGGTATAGTTTTTTTTAATACGGTTGAATCCTGGTAGGCCTATACCTCAATGGAAGTCAATGGTGTTTGATGGGATCTTTACCCATGCATGCAGACCCTTTAATCCTGCATAAGAAACTGGGGCCAATTTCATAGAGCTGCTTAAGCACAAAATTTGCTTAAGCATGAAAAGTCTTCCGTGATCAAACAGGATTACCAACCAAGTTTCATGTGATGTTTACTGCTTTTAACTTGTATTCGGCCATGGTTTGCTGAGCATAACATTCACAGTGAGTTTTGGCTGGCATACTGATTTTATCTACCATGGTTTTGGGTGCTTAAGCAAATTTTGGTGCTTAAGCAGCTTTATGAAATTGGCCCCAGATGTTTCCTCCGTGATGGCGACAAGATAAGAGACAAGATAAGATAAGTATTTATTCAGCCAATGTATAAGTTAAAAACCAATAACATCGGAAATTGTTTTGCACCTCGACCTCTCTAAAAACACTGAAGAACCGCTAAACATTAAAATGATTATTACAATACATACAACACACATTAGCCTTATTATACATTGGCGATTTAAAAAGAAAAATATACATAAAAAGTCAAGCAATTCACTAAATAACAACTAGCTATGTTGCATTATAAACACGAACTGCACATGGATAACAACTCTTTGTGAAGCGCTTACTACCATAAAAATGCTTAAGACGTTGGTTGGATGGAAGGAATTGGAAATAGTCTGCTGCTGGATGGAACTCGTCCTGCATAATTGATCTAGTGCGTTTACTCAGTCTCTCATTATAGATTGATTCAAGTGATGGAAGGTTAGTACCAATAATCCTCTCTGCAGATCTAACAACAGAGTTCAACTTCTGAACATCACTGGCAGACACTGGCGTACCCAGGATTTCGTCTTGGGGGGGGGGGGGGGCTCAAATAAATATTTTTTCCCACAAAACATTTTGTGACTCCCCCCCCCCCCCCTCCCTCCTCTCCCTTTCCCTCCCCCCTTTTTTCGTTTTTTTTTCGGTTTTATTTTTCAGGGACCCTCTTGGGGGGGGGGGGGGGGGGGGGGCTCAAGCACCCCGAGCCCCCCCCCCTGGGTGCGCCACTGCTGGCAGAAACGCTTGGCCAGTACAGCTTGACAAGTACATGTAAATCAGACTGTTTGTTGGTTCGGGTTGGTTTTCTGTTTGAATGGGTAAAGTTTTGTTGTCATCTTTTCATTGTTAGTCCAATCTCATATAGGGTATAGTGAGCAGCAGCAGTTTACTGGCGCTGAAAAGAATAATGGCAATAGCACGTATTATTGAGACCAAGGTCACACCCTTTTGAACCAGGCCAGGACAGGATAACAATCAGTGCTGCAATATAAAAAGAAGCCGTGCTCACGTAACAGAATAAAAAAATGCGTATTACCTCCAAAACTGATGATGGGATGTGGTTGGTGCTACGGTGCCACGGTTATTGCTGGAAAAGTACAATATCTCACAAAACTCGTTTCGGCACTTTCGGCACGACCAAAACGTAATGGACTGCTGTTTAGGGAAAAGTTTGTTATCGAAGTTTAAAAAGACACGCAAGTTAACGTTGGATGGAGCCAGTGTAAGCTACAACTACAACATCATGGATTCAAAACAGAACTTGGTCCTGTCTCTCTTCAAGCCATTTGAGCGGCATGAAAGGCCCTTGCCGATTTCCAACGGCGCGAGCCGAGGAGGAATCCCGAAGCGAGGCGTTCGCTCTATGTTCACTGGAGCCTCGACGAACAGTCCAGGACATTTGGGGCAATTTGTGATGGAGGAAACACTGGCGATAGATAGTCTGCCTCCTGGTATTGGCCTCTTACCCAAGGGTAAACAGTTCTCCGTCTTTAAGAAGTCGCACGCTGAGGAAGCAGCTTTGGTAGTGGACTACCTCCTCTCCGGTGACTTTAAGAAATTCATGGAAAATGCTGCCCATCTCAAGAAAATACTCAACGAAGGCATCTACATGTACGCCGTCTCCACGGCCATGATACATCATGAGGAGAATGAAGGAGCTCTTCTGCCTCCCCTCTGGCAGGTCAATCCACGGAGTTACTTCCCGTGGCCGGCCATAAAGCGCGCCCACGAGATTGCTCTCAGTCACAGTCTTGAAGATGGTGCCAAGGACGTCCCAACTTACCCTCCGTTCGTCACCGGTACTCACCGCGATCCCGAGTTCAAGTTAGCCTGGTGGAGAGAGGATTGTGCACTCAATGCTCACCATTACCACTGGCATCAGGTAATTCTTCCTCTGTATCGAATATCTAATTATGAAAAATCTTCCTCATTTTATCAACTTGTAATCATAATGACAAAGTTTTGAACAATGTTCAACTACATTGTGTATAACTAAAGCGTTAATGGCTATAGAGCTAGCTGAGTAACTTTTTAATCGTTTACATTTGTTTTACATTCTCCAGATCCACCAAAAATACTCGATTATTATAATTTTAATGATAGGACTATGCTTGCTGCATTTGAACACGAGGTTAAATGCATTATGGGAGGTTACTATGTAGATGTCTCCGTTCGTGAAATGGAGATTGTCAATATTTCAGATGTAAACTTCAAACTTACTTTTTCAAGAAAGCCTATGAATAACTTTTTAGTTGATATAGTTTATGTGATAGACGCACTCGCCGTACAGCGAGCAAGCGTATACACGGAGTAGAATAGGTGATACTCAGACTATGTGGTCATCACCTGATGATGTACAGTATTTGAACATTTTGACCTAGGGCCAATTTCGTAGAGATGCTTAGCACAAAAAATTGCTTAGAACAAAAATAGCTTGCCCAATCAAACAAACCACCATTGAAAATTTCATTTGATATTCGTGGTCAGCGAACAACAGCCAAAGACCAATTGCAAGTGATAGACAACACACGGAAATTTGGTTGTTAATCCTTTTTTTTACAAAGACAGAAATGTCATGCTTAGCGATTTTTTGTGCTAAGCAGCTCTATGAAATTGGCCCCTGCACTGCCCGTGGTTTTTCCTCTCATCATTTAAACATTTCTACCATTTGTTGGGAAAGGTATACCCATGGCGAGGTGTTAAAGGAGTGATCAAGGAACGACAGGGCGAGCTATTCTACTACATGCACCAGCAGATGCTTGCTCGTTATGATGCCGAAAGATTGGGACTTAACATGCTCCGAGTAGAACCCTATATCAATTGGCATCAACCTATTCAGGTAAAATTATGGAGCTACTGTTGGACTGAGTTTAATTCCACGCTTGTTCCAGGCTAAGGTCGATTTCACCAAACTCATCGTAACTTACTATCAATCGTGAAACTTATGAAGCATTTGTAGCCCTACACAGGATACGATGGGTTATCCTTCGTAAATCGAGTGCGATCGACGGTAGGGCTTCGTGAAATCGACCCCAGGGTCAATAGAAATATGCCTTTCGCTGCAAGTTGTGGCCTTTATACTGAATGAGGCTTGAGGCTACGGCTTGAGATTCATTTTGCTACCGCCATTTTGTGTCCTGGATGAAATAAGGGGCTTGAAATACATGGCGAAGTTGGAGCCTTCCTTCGGCTTCATCATGTGACCCAATCCCTTAATTTCGTTTTGTGTGACTCTAATGGCGGTAGCGATATAAGTCCCAAGCCTAGCCTCAAGCCTGGTTTCGTAAATACCTTATGACAATCATACTTTACGGGTCACTCGTTCTATTGGAAAAGTAGGCCCTATACATTTTCTTTCATTTTGAACGTCTGCACTAATTTCGTGAATTGGGTACAGTACTTAGGCAGAAAAGGTGGAAATGATAATGCATAGGTTTCCCGTCAGTCGCCGTCACCAAACCAATTTCGTCCCAGAAGATTATAATTATGTTGTAAACTGTATAGTATGTGTTCTCAAAATAACAAACTACAACTGATCTGCATCATAAACAGATTCTACTAAGCTCAATTAACAAAAATGATATAGATTGAAAACACGGCTTAATCTGTCACAATAATTGTTGAGTAAAGCTTGACCACGTCTCATACAATTACACCAGTACGAAGGCACTATTTATCAACATAATGATAATATGAAATTCGGCGCGTTGAGGGGTGCAGACCAGTAAATAATTTCCCATATGCTCCGATGCAAAATGGCAAATTTCCAAAAAATATTAAAAATACTCAGAAGTTTCTCAGGCAATCGAGCCATACAGCAAAATAAAGCTGAAATCTTCAATTTTCATTTTCTTTTCAATTTTATATAGGGTTACCAATGACTTTTTGAGAAAAATCCATCCAAAGAAAAATACCATGAAAACGGCCATTTTGACTGGTGCCAGACTAAAAAAATGTACCCCTCCATTACATGCCCAAATAGAGCGATTTGGGGGCCTGATTTCACCCAAACAGCTCAAAACTGAAAGTCCAGACTGGTGACCGGGTTCCATCCATTTCCTTTACAAGACTTTGTCTGTAGGCCTCAGCAAATGCTTTTATTAAAAAGATTTTGAGATTGATTTGGACTTATTTACTGGTCTGCACCCTGAGAACTCGAGCCACTGGCCTCCAAGAACGGCCATATTGAACACTCAACATTATTTCAGGTCAGTAGCTGAAACAACCGGTAGAGCGTAGCCATTTACTTTGGTTATTTGTATAGCTATACGTGATCCCGCCAAGGCCTATATCACCGTGTTTACACTTGATACCGCGAGGGCAATCAGATCCCGCGATAGCGATCAAGGATGAGTGTAAACGCTCACAGGATCAGGATCCGATAAATCCTGCCGCATCTCTTATGCCAATAATTATGTTGGCGTAAGATTTGGCAGCATTGAGAGGGCCTTGTCGGGATCACGTAGGGCCTACAAGAACGCTTAACTTAACCAATTTCATGGAGCTGCTTAGCAAAAAAACTTGCTTAGTACAAAAATAGCTTGCCCAATAAAACAAACCACCATTGAAAATTCCATTTGATATTCATGGTCAGCGAACAACAGCCAATTTGAACAATTATTGCAAGTGATACACAAGTAACACAACACGCGGATATTTGGTTGTTAATCCTGTTTTTACTAAGACAGAAATGTCATGCTTAGCAAACAATTTGTGCTAAGCAGCTCTATGCAATTGGCCCCTGGTTTTATAAGAGGAGTTTACTGATTTCATTATACAGGAAGGGTACAATCCTCAGCTGAGTGACTACTATGGCACATATCAGTTTGCCGCCCGACCTGCTGGGATGATTCTTGCCGACAATTGGCGTGATCCGACTGAACCTACTCTGGTCACTGAACAAGAATATCATCGCGACCGCCTACTGGATGCCATCAATACGGGCAAGTTTAGAAAGGTAAAGTTCGACGGCATGTATTCCCCTTAAAAGCTTTGTGCCCTTCACCAAAGTCGCCGTTTTCCTGTTAAAGGCAGCGTACAAGATTTGCAAGGCCTCCAAAAAACTGATTGCGTTTGAGACAGAAAATGGACTCAACAGTTGGTAAACAGTGCAAACAGTCACCATGGGAAATCTTGGTTCATCCGATACTGGGGTTTTCAATGAATTTTAAGTGTAAACAGATCGTTAGTCCAAACGATTTCGAAAGTGTGGTGTAACCGTGAAGGATTCGGAGGGGGCAAGATTATTTCGGCCGTATTTCTGCTATCCAGATGAATAAAGCGTAAAAAGGTGCATGAAACAACGTCTGTAAGGGTGTTTAAGACCTTCACTTCTGTTAAGTACCCAATTCAGCCAAGACGCTTTAATTACCTGTATCTAACCTTTTCACTCTAGCCCGATGGTACAGACGTAGATGTGGCCATTGATAATCTGGGTGCGGCCGTAGAGGCCAACATCACTTCTCCTAATCCAAATTTATACGGCGAGGTTGGAATTCATAACCTGGGTCATGACCTCCTTTCAGCAATCACTGATCCAGATTACCGTTATCAGCAGGTATAAAACTATTATTTCTTTCTATGTCTTCTCCGGTGATCGGAAGGATATAATTATTCTATCGTAACAAATTATTCATTATTCCCTCGGCGCGTTTCGATCCTAGCAGGCTCTTTATCGAAAGCTTAGTGACAAAAGGACAAGAACATGCAAGTAAAGATGTTATACCTCTTGCACGTTCTTGTCCTCTTGCCATTTAGCCTTCGATGATCCTGCTATAGGATCGAAACGTGTCAGGCCCTCCTAACTCCAATAATTTTTTATAAATTTCAGGTAATTTTTTTGGCTGATGAACATTTTGCAGCTGTTTATTACTTGTAGTTATGGAGAAAACAAAACGTGTTTCACTGAAGGAGGTATGGGTGCAATACTATACAAATTGAACACTGATAAAATTTGTTCGTTTTTTTTAATCAAAGGCCCAAGGAGTCATGGGGGACGTATCTGCATCCATTCGTGATCCTATTTTTTTCCGCTGGCACAAGTTCATCGATGGTCTGTTTGTCAAGCATAAGATCACTTTGACGCCATACCTACCGGAGGAGCTTGAATTCGAGGACATTACAGTAAATTCCCTGGAGGTTAAGGTGAGTCCATGCATTGTCACTGAATTCAAATACCTTGAATTTACTTGGAGTTAGGAGGGCCTGACGCGTTTCGATCCTAGCAGGATCTTTCTCAAAGGCTTAAAGGTAGTATCATACTTTGGTTTTTGTCAAAGATGTACAGATTCATGGGCAAAAATATCAAGGAAGATACAATAACAGTCATCTGTGAAAATTTCAGTTCCATACGTTACTCACTTTTTGAGAAAACAGTGAAAAACGGCCACAGTATTTCTTAAGTCTTTTCTCTTTTATTTTTGATCTTTTAAAAGATCAAAAAGATTTTCGGTCGTTGTTTTACTAATTTCTGGATAAACACACCATTTCAGGCGGAAATATTTTAACGGTATATGTTTCTACCACCACCATCTTCATACCCTGTAAGTTATACGTAAATCTGTGAACAATTCTGTTTTGGTGTCTTACCAAAGTATGATACTACCTTTAACCGAATGGACCAACTTCTCTGCTCTGTCACACAGGTGACGAACAAGGCTAAGGATGTTCCCACGAACCTTCTGACTACTCGAATGGAAACGAATGTGGTTAACATTGGACATGACATGTTCCTGGCTTCACACGAGCAGTTCAATGCAAATACTGATGTTAATGTAAGTATAGACCTACATACGGCGGAAATCAACCATCGTTAATTATTACTTACAACATCCAGGGGCCAATTTCATAGAGATGCTTAGCACACCGCTTAGCACAAAAATGGCTTGCTCAATAAAACACACCACTATTGAAAATTCGATTTGATATTCATGGTCAGTGAACAACAGCCAAAGAACAATTGCAAGTGATACGCAACACGTGGAAATTTGGTTCTTAATCCTGTTTTCATTAAGACAGAAATGTCATGCTTATCGATTTTTGTGTGCTAAGCAGCCCTATGAAATTGGCCCCATGTATAATGATAATTATTCTGACTGCCAAACGAACAACAGATATATAATTGACTGTTACTAGGGGAACCACCAACATAGGGCTGGATAGCTCGTACAGATGGTATAGAGTGCCGGTATATATGGTATTCCGGTGGTCGCAGGTTGGAATCCCGCTTCAGTCATTATTTCTTGTTCTCTTTTTCGATTCAATAGGTCACGGTGCAACAGATAAACCATGATGAGTTTGACTACTTCATTAAAATCACTAATACGACTAAGAAGAATGTGAAGGCAGCGATTCGTATTTTCATGGCTCCCAGTTTTGACGAAGACGATGCATTTCATTCACTTGACGTGCAGAGACGCCTCTGTATTGAGATGGATAAGTTTGTCATAACACGTGAGTATATAGACATTTCATTCAGTAAAGAATTAATCACGAGAACAATAAGAACGAGAACGAATCGAATTAACCGAATTTCATTTTTATCTCACAGTTACTGAGCAAACGAATGAATGTCCATTTGTATAAGTATAGGCGTGTGGAATGAGAACTCGCCGTTATTCGCGCACGAATGAAACTGGTTCTATCATTCTTCTAACATTCGGATGTGGCTCAGTGTGAAACTGGGTTCATTCAAACTCCATCGTAGTTATACCGAAACGCATTATTCACGATTATAGGCCCATAAGACCTTATGCATTGGTTTCCCGATGGGGTGCTGCGCCCTGTGGTCTGGTGTATCGAACTCAAAGGGCTTGTGGTCAATCTACAGATTGTGTGTTTGAATCCAGCCATTGGCTAGTGGTACTTGCGTCCTTGGGCAAGACGCTTTGCGCATATTGCTCATGTTCACTCAGGTGTAAATGGGTACCTGCAAGATGCATTTGTGGTTTGATTATCCTCTGTGCACCTTTCGGTGACCGCCGGACTATAATACTCACCAGGGAGTTGAGATGGTTTCAGGAATGTAAGTTATGGCCCGATTGCCAGGGATTAATTTTTTTTTGGTCATTAATGAATTATAATGGATTTTTACTTGCAGTGAAATCTGGCGCCAACTCCATCAAACGTAGCTCAGTGAGCTCCTCCGTGATTAAACCACGTGACCTGACCGTACCTGAGCTTAAGATTCGAGCCAAAAATAATAGTAATAATATGAAGAAGGATAAATCAGGTAGCGCTAAGTGTGCCTGCAGGTCTGATCGCTACTGCGAATGCGGATGGCCCCAACATATGCTCCTACCACGTGGCACCACATCTGGTATGAAATTTGATTTATTCGTCATGGTTACCAACTGGGCTATGGATAGCAGCACTGATGATCTGGATCGGGGTACCAGTTATTGCGGTGTTAAAGACAAAACCTACCCGGACAAGAAAGCGATGGGTTTTCCATTTGATCGCAAGATCGACAGCATCAAGTATCCTAATCTCATCAAGTTTGCAGAAAGTTACTCTAACATGATAACCACCCCGATAATAATTAAGAGGGTGGACAATGGAAACAGTTAAAAGGAAATCATATTTGCCTCGAATAAAAGAATGCAAATTCCTAACGAATGTCCAGTCATTTTAAAAAGTAATTCGACTGACAAAAACATACAATAGATAACAGATAATAAATTATATATTTTTATAATTAGGCCTATATTATTTTTATATTGACACATTCATGAACATTAATACATGCTAATGTTAATTTGTCAGAAAAGGTGCTGAGCTTGCATTGCTTTAGTCAGTTGTTGTTGGTAGTAATAGGTCGAAGTTAGAATTATAACAACGGTGTGGAAAATTTGAAGAAAGTTCGTATAATAGAATCGAGTGCCAATGAAACACAGTGCTGCTATAGAGGGTGCTATTTGCATAATGTACTCGTATACATTACGCAGGTGCTATCTTAGGTACGGTAAGGTATAGGGGCCTAACTAAAGTTGTTCGAATGTTACTCTTTTGAATTTTGGTTATGAACATCAGCTTGAAGCAATAATTTACTTAAATTGATAATAAGTATAGTTTGTCTCGGTTATTTCTGAAAAACTACATGTATGTAGAAAGTAACTTCAAGAAAGGTTTTTATTCTTGTCATAAATTATGAGAAATCATTATCTGTCTGTATAATTAATATGTCAAGACTAATGTATATCCTTAAATTTCACAAATGACTCAAATGGTGAAATTCAAGATGTAGTAAACGCCAAATGGTTCAATCTAATGTCATGCCAATGTCTATAGGGTAGAGAGTGCATGCTACACGATAAGCAATCGCTCATTATTATTTAATATCAAATGCTATACAAGATAAAGCTATCTATAAAGATCCTAGATCCTGCTAGGCCATCCTACTCCAAGCTTTAATTTTTATAAATGAGGCTGTTGGTGTATATAGACGTTGTCATGACCAGTTTGGAAAAAGAAAACGGAGCTCCAACATTAGTAGAAAGTTGCAGTGAAGAGCCGTGGTTCGAGTCCGTTTTAAAAGGGTCCATTATGGGTGCACCACACTAAATAGCTCCCAAATCAATGCGCCGAGGTGATTATCATATTCTGTGTACCCTCTAAATGTTTTTAAAATATGCAATTTGGGGGTTATGCAATTAATATGTTATGTAATTATAACGGGTTATCACAACCTGGGGGTCCAGTGCTTCAGCCTTTTGTGAAGACTTTAAAAAATGTTGGCTTAAAATATGGCCCTACATTGATTTGAACACGTGGAGGGTTGCTTCATGAGAACCGGCAGGAAGTTGGTTTGGGAAAATGGACATTTTGTGGGTGTTTTTTTTTCTTGGGGCAATTAGCACTTGAAAAATCGGATAGGCTAACAAACCAAAAATTGAAAGGAATCGGGTAGATGAGGGTTCAAGCTTTGTTTTGCATTATTGTACCAAACACGGAGAGAGCTCCTGGATGGGATTTATTTTAACTGTGAAGTTGAGGCATTTTACACAATGGGACACTTTTCAGTGTGGTGCACCCATAGACATAAATAACCTGGGTTATTTATGTCTGTGGTGCACCCTTATTATTGCGAATTCGAAATACTGCCCTCAACGATGAAAGCGAAAACGATCATATTAAACCAAATAATATTCAATTGCGAAAGATTCGTCAGTAACAATTTACTTATCCGAAATGTTAATACCTTCTGTATTCTGTCATAATGCAAAGATTCTGATCTAATCCTCCAAAGCATTTAATACAAGGATTATCCCACCAAGACAGTCTTATACAGTTCTAATTAATATGACACTTTGTTGGGAGATTCAGTTCATAAAATAACGGAATATTAAACGATTGCACCAGGCGCGGTTCTAGAGTCAAAATTTTTTGGGGGGCTAGAAGAGCCATTATTTTTTGGGGGGGCTAGAAGACCCAATATTTGGTTCTTCTAACACTCGTTTCTGCTATGTCTTATTGGGGGTCGAAAAACATGCACATTATAGCCCACACAACGCGTTTTTTTTTTATGTAATTGGCGCATAATAACTGAAAAAAATCCAGTATTTTCAAGAATTTTTTTTTCACTTGCATTTTTTTGGGGGGGCTAGACAAATTTTTTTGGGGGGTTACAGCCCCCCTAGCCCCCCCCGTAGAACCGCACATGGATTGCACGGAAGGACGATGTCATTTGGCATTCCATTAAACAAAATGGAATCTCTATCAACTTAAAAAAAAACCGAGATTTCACACAGAAACTGATTATTTCTATACCTCATAAATATTCATTTCTTATAACTGCTGTAAATTTGTTAAAATACATTTTTCGATTGGAAATAACACAGAAAACTGTTCACATTTATCGGTATGAGCAAATTCTAATTTAGGACAATGACTCTTGAAAAAATACAAGTGTTAATGTGGCCTTATCATTGCAATAAAACAGTACAGCAATCACTGCAATAATTAATTGTTTAGTCTTCCAACCCATATAATTATAATAATTACTGATGGACGATAACGCGACAGCCCCATCCATCCATAATTGGATGTCTACTCATGCGTGAAGGTTTTGTTTCTGCCTCGTTGGTTATTTACTCAGGCGTGAATAATATTTGTCCAATGGAGTTTTATCTAAAAGACTTATTTATTTATGACAGTTTGGTTTTTGTCAAAGAAATGCAGATTCCGTATGGGCAAAAATATCAAGGAAGGTACAGTACAGGCCTAACAGTCATCTGTGATTTCCAGTCTCATACGCTGCTCACTTTTTGAGAAAATAGTTAAAACGCCCGCAGTATTTTTCAAATCTCTTCATGTTTTTTATCTGCATAAGATCAAAATTGTTTTGGACATTGGTCTTACTCTTTCCTTGATCAATAAAGCATTTCAGGCAGAAAGACTTGAACGATAATTATGTTTCTACCATCACCATCTTTATACCCTGTAACTTGCTAAGTTATTGGTAAATCTGTGAAGATTTCTGTTTCGGTATGTTATCAAAGTATGATACATTGTAGTACCTTAAATACAAACGTCAGTTTACTAAACACGCGCACAAAAATGTCACCACATTTCTCACCATTGAGAAGTTCAATTTCATGGAAAAGTAATGTTTCACCACAGATGACCCCGCCCTCCTGCTGATTTAGTTTTCATGAATGCAAGTGACTGAGCGGTCGACGTCACATTCCGAGGAATATCCTCACCCTCATTATTATCAGTAACATTTATTCCCATAATCCCTTTATAATATTTAGGTGTTCGGGTTCAAGCCGAACACCTATTGTAATTGTTCGAGTTTTTTTTTTTTTTGGCTTTTCCGATTGTGATCGGAAAAGGTATTACTTTTGTTCTGTTTTTTGGCTTTTTCGATTTCAATCGGAAAAGGTATTGTTTTTGTTCTGATTTTTTTTTTTTTTCTTCTTCTTCTTCTTCTTGTCGTTTGAGTTACCATAGACTTTTTGTCGGCGGCACTTTGGTCACTTTAAAACTTCCGATTTTTACCAAACTTGGTCAGAAGGAAGTCCCTATGGGGTAGTTGTTTGCCGAAACTTTTCGTGATTGTGACGTCATCAGGTGTCACGTGACAAGCAATTTGAATTTAAAAATCAAAATCTTTAAAAATCAACAAAAAATCAACGGTTTGAGATATTAAGTTGATTCTTTCACCAAAAGTGATTGTTAGGCAGGGTCTTTCTTTGTGACACATTACGTGACCTCTGTGACCTCTACTTCCGGTCAAACAGGAAGTAGCTCCTCATTTAAAAGTGGTAAGAGCTATGATCATGATTCTTTCACCAATAGACAATGTTAGGCAATGTCTTTCATTTGTGTTACATTGCTTGACCTCTGTGACCTCTACTTCCGGTCAAACCGGAAGTAGCTCCTCATTTAAAAGTGGTAAGAGCTATGATCATGATTCTTTCACCAATAGACAATGTTAGGCAAGGTCTTTCATTGTGAAACATAACTTGACCTCTGTGACCTCTACTTCCGGTCAAACAGGAAGTAGCTCCTCATTTAAAAGTGGTAAGAGCTATGATCATGATTCTTTCACCAATAGACAATGTTAGGCAAGGTCTTTCATTTGTGTTACATTGCTTGACCTCTGTGACCTCTACTTCCGGTCAAACCGGAAGTAGCTCCTCATTTAAAATTGGTAAGAGCTATGATCATGATTCTTTCACCTACAGACAATGTTAGGCAAGGTCTTTCATTGTGAAACATAACTTGACTTCTGTGACCTCTACTTCCGGTCAAACAGGAAGTGGCTCCTCATTTAAAAGTGGTAAGAGCTATGATCATGATTCTTTCACCAATAGACAATGTTAGGCAGGGTCTTTCATTTGTGACACATTGCTTGACCTCTGTGACCTCTACTTCCGGTCAAACAGGAAGTAGCTACTCATTTAAAAGTGGTAAGAGCTATGATCATGATTATTTCACCAATAGACAATGTTAGGGAAGGTCTTTCATTTGTGACACATTACTTGACCTCTGTGACCTCTACTTCCGGTCAAACAGGAGGTAGGTCCTCATTTAAAAGTGGTAAGGGCTTTGTTCATGATTCTTTCACCAAAAGTCAATGTTAGGCAATTTTTTTTAGTGACACAATTCTAAATGACAAGCAATGTGTTCCATAAACCCTGCAACTATTTTGTAAAACTTAACATTTTCTACATTGAAATAATTGATACTTTTAAAGCACATGTCTTAAACTGACAAAATAAGTTATACAATTTGAGAAATATTCTATATCATATGCGGAAAAGCCATGTGTTCTGTTTTCAACAGACACAACCTCTAGTTTGTTTTTTTTCTTCTTCTCCTCAATTTGTATTGACTTTGTACACAAATTTTGTCTGCGGCACTTCGGTCATTTTTTAATAGCCGATTTTACCCAAAGTTGGTCTGAACGAAGTCCATATAGGGAAGTTGTCTCCCGAAACTATTCGTCGTTATGACGTCATCAGGTATCATGTGACAAGCAATTTGAATTTAAAAATCTAAATCTTCAAAAATCAACAAAAAATCAACGGTTTCAGATATTAAGTTGATTCTTTCACCAAAAGTGATTGTTAGGCAGGGTCTTTCTTTGTGACACATTGCTTGACCTCTGTGACCTCTACTTCCGGTCAAACAGGAAGTAGGTCCTCATTTAAAAGTGGTAAGAGCTATGATCATGATTCTTTCACCAAAACTCAATGTTAGGCAAGGTCTTTCTTTGTGATACATTGGTTGACCCCAGTGACCTCTACTTCCGGTCAAACAGGAAGTAGATCCTAATTTAAAAGTGTTTAGAGTTGTGATCATGATTCTTTCACCAAAGGTCAATGTTAGGCAAGGTCTTTCATTTGTGTCACATTGCTAGACCTCTGTGACCTCTATTTCCGGTCAAACAGGAAGTAGCTCCTCATTTAAAAGTGGTAAGAGCTAGGATCATGATTCTTTCACAAAAAGTGAGAGTAAGGTAAGGTCTTTCTTTGTGATACATTGGTTGACCCTTTTGACCTCTACTTCCGGTCAAACCTGAAGTAGCTCCTCATTTAAAAGTGGTAAGAGCTATGATCAGGATTCTTTCACCAAATGTTAATATAAGGCAAGGTCTTTCTTTTTGACACAAACATGACCAAGTATATTTAAAGTAGGCTTAATATCTTAATCAAATGTCTTTGTGTGTAAAAGGTTTTGACAATTTATTTGAATATCATAAAACGGAAAAGCCTTGTGTTCTGTTTTCAATAGACACAATCTCTAGTTTTTTTTTTTCTCCTTCCGCTCAAACTTGTCAGCAGGACTTCTTGGTGACAGGTACAAGATATTGACCTGAAACTTGGTGGGAACTTCGGTAGTGATGCCAAGTTGTGCCTAGAAGATTGACGTCATGATGACGTCATCAGGTGTCAAATTACGCGCGTTTTTAGGAAAAACTTTGGTGCTTTATAACTTGAGAACCACATGACCTACGATTTTGATATTGACATATGTTACTCACCACATAAATTTCAACAATTAATATATTCTATGTTGTGTACAAATGACCTTCACTTCCGGTGTTACCGGAAGTTGACGTTTGACTCAAAATAACTCGAAAACGGAAGGATTTGGGCACATAAAACCTCGCGGGGTAAAAGATAGAGTAGGTCTTAAGCTTTCAGAAAATATAAACGATGACGTCATACGGGCTGTATAGCGCCCTCTATGGTGGATTAAAGATATACAGTGATTACGTAATCCAAAAGTAAATAACGGATTTCCGCTAAATTTGGTGAGTGTGAAGCATTGATGCACCTCGACATACGTGTGAAGTTTGAAATCTGTGACGTCATTCAACCGGAAGTTATGCGTTTTTAAAGGAAACATGATGTAATTATTCAAATACTGTTTATTCGGTAACTACATGACATACATCAGTGCAAATTGAAAATTGTTTACATCGTACGCATTTGATAATTTCTGCAAATTTTCAGTTGTTTGTGATTAACTAAACGGAAGTTATCGCCCTGACAATTTTACATTTTTTAAAGGTGACACGATTTTCTATACGCTATCAGTCAGTGTACTTGTACGAATACACTGTGCAATCTGCATGATCAGTATTTGCTCAGTCACACAGTTTAAGTGTATTTCAATATGCCATACATGCGTTCCATCAAACATTCTCATAACAACAGTTCCAGTACGAAATGAGACCCCGAACACCTAGTGGTTGTTCCCACAACCACAATGTCTAGTTCTTCTGTATTTTCATAAGTCAAATCTATGCTAGACTTTATCTCTAAAAGAATATCAAAACCCAGTTGAACATTTGATATAAGGATTCGGTATACTGCTTAAAATTATAAATATTATGAAAACCGCAAAACATGTACATTGTGTTACTCATTGTTGGAATGTGGGTAAAGATTCAACCCCCCGCATTTGATGTCTAGCCGCCCAGGAATGCTATCGCTTACGCGTTTACACGGACGCGTGCATTTCTAGAACAGTGACTGTTGGATCAAGGCCGGAGGATACAGCGAAAAATCAGTGAGCATAGCGGTTTGTACGTTAATACATGCGGTATGGTAAGGTTGGGCAGCGCTACTGTCAAATTCTTCGAAAAGATTCACCTGATTTCCGCAGTTCTTGCTCTCTGCAAGGGACTATACAGACGATTTGAACTCATGGTCGTGTAGCTGGAAATCGAAGGAAATATAAAGACCAGTACTAACAGTAAAACATCGTTTCTGAAATGATGAAGAATCGAAGCAGTTTCATTGTGTGTGTGATTTGGTGTGTAGCTGCAACATGTTGGGCTCAAGAACCGCTTGCACCAGGTAGGTAACAAAACCTTTGTGTACAGATTCGTATAAACCAGTTGCGATATGGAATGATTTTGTCCTGTTCTAACTGTTTTTCAGCAGTTTTGGGTTATTATGTGTGATGATTTAAGATATCATCACAATAATTTATGTACTCAGCAATGTTTGGATAAAATGTAGACCCAGTAACTGGGGCGCTGATCCCTTTTTTTATTTTGGGGGTTGGCCATGCCCATCCCCATGTGGGCGAGTTGGTTCAGGGCGAGTTGATCAAGAGGAGAGTTGGCAAGAGGGCGAGTTGGTAAGGGTGAGTTGACCCGTTAACGATCAGCAGTACTAATTACTAGACTGTCTATTTTGTAGACAGAAACAAATATATCGTTCTTCACGGAACAGTAACTTGTTACCTGTGGCTGTGCCGAAAATGTCCCCAACCGCAGCCAAATAACAACAAAGACATTACAAATGGACTTGAAAATTATTCCATCTGATTAGTGCAACGTATTTATTTGTACCGGTCCATGGATGAAGTCGTTCCTTCCCTCCATATTTGTACTGGATGATTTACGACCAAAAGGCAGACGATCGCATCAAAGCATTCGTCATTTTGTGTGGTGGTAGCCTTGACGTCGTGCATAACGTGTTGTGTTACATGTTAATGTGGATGTGGCAATGCGGAGATCATTTTGCCTTTGTGCAGCGTGTACTTCATAATGAATGGAATGATCTATGCATCGCTACATCCTCATACTTGTCATAGTATGCAAATTGAAGCACGCCCCCCCTTCTATCACAGACAGATGATATCAGTAAAATGGAGAAGACACAAAAATTGGGCACCCTTTATTAAACCCATTCATTCTTCAAACCATTTCTAGCTGTGTGCCATATTTATGCCAGGTATAGTTTGAGAAAAATCTTCTGTTACTGTAAACGAAGAAATGGAGGCCATGACCAAATAGGCCTAGTACTAGTAGTAGCATTAGTCCGTGGGCCGAGCAGCCGAAAACGCTTTAGTTTTTGAGATACGTGGTCTGCATCACGGAATTCCATAAAATTTGGCAGGGGTGTAGATTGTGGTACACTCATCAACAAACAAGTTGTTCCCGCTTGCACAAATTGCTCCATAAAGAGAAATTTGCGGTTAAAAACGACCAAAATTCGTGTATAAAGAAAACATAAAAGAAACAGCGCCCTCTATTGGTAGATCAAGTACAACTCTGTGCACAAAACATTGTTGTTACAAGCGGCAGTTCTAGCATGTGTATATTTTGATTACTTCAGGGAATCCAAATGAATACCTGGGTAATTTTCGGCCGGCATAAGAAATAATATGCGTTTATATTATGTTTTTCGGGAAAAAGGGTGTATAAAATTATGGACTTGCCGTGGTGGAAATGGAAATATTTTTCAGCCAAAGCTGCTACCTTAATTGTTGTTGTTACCACACCTGTTAAAATGGGCATATTAGGTCTTAATCACAATAATTGTAATGTTTTAAAATATAAAAATTAAAATGAAAACTCATGCTGTTCCAGTACATTAAGTGATTTATTTATTGTAAATTTCAATGTGATTTCTGTCAAATAAATACTTTATTTTTAGTTTTAAAATAAAATAATTATTACATATTTCAGTTTTCTTTTTTCTTTATACAGTAGTATATATCACAAATACATGTTGATAAATTGGACTTCGAGGTTGTGTTTCCAGCGTTTCTGATGATTTTCAAAATGCATCAATATAGGCCAACTCTTATCCTGTGCATACGGTGAACAACATGGTATGAATTAATACAGCTGTCTGATGACATGCCCATTTACAGTAGTGTTGGATGCTTTAAACCAGTTAGTGAATTGACATTTAACATGGTAGGACAAACAAATTACAGGCTGTTGTGCGTGCCAACTTTTAGATAACCATCAAGAAATTAATGTTTGGGTCTATAACACTGTTACAGAAGTACTTCGATCAAGACTATACTAGAGTTGCAAATCTGAGACTTTACAAAAATTCAAAATAAACAGAAAAGTTCAAGGTTTAGGCCTATCAATTATCATGTACAAAGTAAAAAGTTATTGATATCATCCTTGTGATAATTTGTGTGCATTGATGGTGCTGCACGCTGTGACCAGAGGTTCAGGTCTTCTCTTTCTTGTTGCTCTGCACCTTCTTTCCTGCAGAGTATACACTCTCTGGGCAGAACATTCACTGATTGTGCAGCAGGCACAGAAGTCCTCTGTGTATCAGAGCAGAGTCTCCTAGTTTTTCCAGGGGTGGAACTGGTGGAAGTATCTCCTGGGCTGCTTCAGGTTCTAAAACACAAGAAAGGAGCAAGAGAAAAAATAATCCTTTGTTCCACAAACATAGTAAAATGTAATCAGATGCATGAACTTGTACATGTATTTCAGTATTTGCTAAAGTAATACATCTTTTCAATTTGCAGGTCAACACTTGGTTGTGCAACTTGTGCTATACAGTAGTTCCAAATGCTGCCATGCTTTATTCCTATTACAGTAATTACAAACCCTAGATTCAATCCGTTTTCAATCACATGGACATTTACTGACACTATACAACATGAGTAAGGACTAAAATTCTTAGCTGATATAAATCACACAGACATTTACATAATTAATTAATCAATTGAATAATTGCATGACATGAGTGTATACTAATTAGAGCCCATTGTATTATTATCTTACCGATGATAACCAGCATTCTTTGGGATTGGGAGATCCAGTAGCCATTCACTAACATCCACAGCCTACTGTTGCTGAAGCTCTCGAGGCTCCCGGCTGACCCACTCCAGCACTACAGATTGGGAAAAAAATTTAATTAAAACATTAATTTCAATGAATTAAATTAGTAATGCCTCCCTAAATTAGTAATAAATAAAGCTACATGCACATCTTTAATTAATGTACATGTTCATCCACAGTGCACAATGCACCTAGATCTTCAGTATAGGCATGCGTTGCGAGCAGTCGTACACTACTCCCAATGATCATGAAATGATGCATGTACACTCCTACATCATTTCCTGATCATTATTTCATAGGTCGAACTCTAATTTAAGCCACTTCAATTTCAAAGACTAGAATAGGACTCTAAGCCAGGGGTCGATTTCAAGAAACCTATCCATCGTAACTCGAGGTACGAAGGATAACCCATGATCGTATTCTAGAAATCCTACATAGGGTTAATGCCTCATAACATAAGCCCCACGAATGATAGTAAACTACGATGAGTTTTATAGTGACTGAAATTGACCCCTGTCTGGAGCCACAACATTTAAAAATGCAACCCCGCCAAGAAAAAAAATCAAAAATTAATAAATATATAAATCAAATGAAATCAATTAATCTCCCTGGTGGAGAATTCAGGAAGAACTTTTACCCTGTACACCAATGTCATGGGGTTAATGTAGTTTATGCCACCCATATTATTTTCAGTATTTATTTACCTTCTTCTGTTCCAAAATGAGATTCGTTACTTAAAGCAAATTTATTCATGGTCCTGAAACCCTAAAATGAACTTATTTCGGCAATATTTCAGTGAAAACAAAACAGTTTCTTACCCAAATAAATACTGAAAATAATATGGGTGGCGTAAACTACACTAATGCCAATAATTATCATGATCATCTGAATACGGTTTTACTCACTCGGCCTCGGCGATGTTGCTGGAATCAGCACGGTCGCGTCGGTAGGCTCACTCCGCGTAGGACTAGGGCTAGGCCTACATTGTTGTACATGTAACATGCCATATGATACGCACGTCCGATCCCTTTCTCGACGGTGCAATGTTCAGTGATGAACTGGCCTTGGAAATTGCGATTATGGGTGATCAGCAGTCGATTTCACGAAACTTTACGCAGTTGCGTAAGTCTACTTACGCCACAAATTTCGTGGCGTAAGTGGACTTACGCAACTGCGTAAAGTTTCGTGAAATCGGGCACTGGACATACTGGCCTGTCGAGAATGGTCTTCCAGATGTCAGTAAACCCTGTTGTACTTAAGCTTCCATCAGTTTGAAAATGCATTAAGTACTAAATTATGTCTTTCTAGGGAATTTTCAACGTCGGTGTCTGACATCGACTCGTAGCAGACGACACCATGTTGTTTACTTCCGCATTCATGTAACGTAGAGCTTGATTGGCTGCTTCTGCCGCAACGGCTCAAACAATGCTTCCTATTGGGTATTTTCCTAGTCTCTCTCACTGCTATCATTTTCAATTTTATTTCGGTCTTTAAAAATTCTTTTTGAAGTTGGGAGCAATTTCCCAGCGTGGGAACAAGCATTTTATGCATTTGCTATTTTTTATCTATCGAGTGCGATATATTAGAAAAGATTCCGAAGACAAGACCGCGTGATGAGCGAAAAAAAGGCCTCGGCCCACGGACTACATGGAGGAAGTAGCAGTAGCAGTTATGTTACATGATGTATCCCTCAATGGCTTTTTCCCATGTTTTCCTGAAACACTTTTCCTTCACTTATCCTGCAATTTATAAATTACATTCAAAATTACATGATACACGCATGTGTACGTAAATGATGTCATGAACCTCCCACAAAATGTACTGTGTACAGTAGTACCTTCATTACGTGGGTATATGTAATTTGAAGCCCTGGGGTTGATTTCGCTAAATTCATACTAGTAACTTACTATCAAACGTAGGACTTACATGAATGATGCATTGCAGCTTTACGATGGGTTATCCTTCGTAATTCGTGTTGCGAACGATCGTAGAGCTTTGTGAAATCGACCCCTGCATAACAAAATAAAAATGTACTTGATGTAATAACATATAGAGCTATATTAAAATTACTAGAGGGCTAGCTCTGCGTTCTCCGTGCGTAGACGATTTGAAGCCGTCCTGAGCACAGTCATTTTGAATTTGAGTGCGTGTCTGTGGAACAAGAAAACTTTGACTGGAATGCCTTTCGAAGAGTGTACTCTATATGCAACGCGCAAGTCTGTGCGAATGGTACTAGTAGCGCGTCTTGATGACGCATGCAATCATTGCGTGACTGAAGTGCAGAGCATGTGCGCGCACGGCGCTAAATGAAACGTGCATTTTCCAGAGGTGCGTCAAATTTTGGGCGTATTTAGCTTCGATAACGCACCTGTATAGAACGCAATGCAGATATATATGCAAATGAACGTACAAAAAAACGTACAAAATTATCCATGGTCTTTCCATAGGTTTGTGCACAAACATGGATGCGCCCAGCAGGCATCACTTTCTACACGGAGCTAGCGCTCTAGTAATTTTAATATAGCTCTAGATGTGTAATAATAATCAATGTTTAAGGAAAATATCCAATTCCACGTTGTACAGTATATTAAAAGCAATGGGTCATGCAATATGTGTGTACATCAACAATACATGCTTCGATTTCCCCTTCAAAAACCCATGCTGTGTCTTTGATTAAATCAGTCGGTACAGAAAAGCCCCTGCCGTTTCACAATTCCCTATCTGATGTACGGTTGAACACAACCATGATCATGAAACTGACACCAGATGGCATGACCCAGAATCATTGGCTGTTCAAGCAAAGAAATTTGACTGGCAGCATTTCACCGGTAACCAGAGTGCTGAAGTCCCTATGCCACTGCAGGATTGCTATTGGCCCCCTACATGGGGACCTCCCTTGAACTTTTCCTCAAAAGTTTTTTTGTAATCAATGACCGAGGTCGGATTTTGCATTTTTCTGTGGCTAAATGAAATATTGTAAGGATGTACCCAAGCCCTATAGGCTACACAGCAGCTGTATATATTGAGTGTGATATGGCACCAAGTGTGTACAGTATTTAAAGGTAACTTCATTTTTTGGTTTTTGTCAAAGAAATGCTGATTCATGGGCAAAAATATCAAGACAGATAGTAATACACTGAACAGTCATCTGTGAAATTTCCAGTCCCAAATGGTGCTCATTTTTTTTTTTTTTAGATTGCAGTGACAAACGGTCATGGTATTTTAAAAAAGTTTCTAGTTCTCTACGATCAAGAGTGTTTTTAGTCTTTGATTTTAATCTTTTCTGGATAAATAGGCCTACAGCATACCAATCGGGCAGAAATATTTTAACGGTATGTTTCTACCATCACCATCTTTATCCCTTTAAGTACATACACTGTATGTACATCATGTACACATCTGTGAATTTGTGAAAATTTTTGTTTTGGTATGCTACCAATGTTTGATAGGCCTTCGTGTTATGAACTACCTTTAAAATCACTTGACTTGCATGTGAAGTGATTCTAAAATCTGTGCTAATTACATATTTGTGGAATTAATTAAATGCACAATAATTACTGTATGTTATTTTGGAGGAGAGAAAGCTCCCCAGTTTCTTGTTAAATATTTTAAAATGAAAAGCTTGCACGATGAATGCATGCTTTAGTTCTCATCAAGTTATTTTTCCTGTGGTTTAGTTTCCGCATTTTTAGACAAAACACCCAGCAAACAATAGGCATGTACATAATCACACACACAGGTAAACAAAGGTGTTCCCCCTGTAGTGTTATGTAACTTTGAAGCCTTGAAAGTGAAGCGCTACATCATAAAAAGTGAAGGATCAGTTGCTTTGATAAAATGATGGTTCGCATTCCTTATAACTGCCTAGACAGTCTCTCCCTAAAGTCACCTTGCCATTTACAAATTTCCAAACATGTTTATTTATTTATCGTAACACTAACAGTTTCACTTTATAGCCCTATGGTTTCAGTAAGGAGCTCAGCTGTACTGTACATGTAAATACTTGGACAGTTGGGCTGACTCATAAATTCTCTGTGACTCTTTTGTCACCCAAATCTACCACAAGGTCAACACTGGATTGTCATGATTGTAGTCATTGTACATGCTATGTGACCCCATGATAACCTCAGATGGTGGGGGTAAAGCTACAAAAAATGGTGTACTACTACATGTACTAGACACAACTATAGACATTGGGTTGGGTTTGAAGAATATACAAGTATCAGGGATGTTTAACTTCAGTTTTAAATCTGAATTCCGATTTTTTTGTTAACATTTTCACTCAAAATTTCAGCTTTTTCCATGGTGTTTTCAGATTTTTTGTGTGGTCACTCACATCCCTGAAGTATGTAGGCTACAGGTGTACGTTTATTTCAGTGAATTTGGGAATGCACACATTTTTGCCATGCCTCTTCTAAGTTCTGGGAATTGTTTTTGTGGTTAGACCAAAGGATAGGCCTATGGACAATGGTCTCACATTGGGAATTACGACTAGGAGAACATAATTTGTAAATCTTTAGGCCTACATGTATACATGTGTGCATACTTGCAAATAAATTTACACTGAATTTTAAAAGTTTATTTTAACATCGGAAATGCTCAGAGTTAGGAGATTGCATCTTTCTCAAAGACTCAATCAATTCAATAGTCAAGATACATAATTTACACAAATATTGTGGGGCTATAGGCCTAGGCCTAGGCCTATGTTTTAGTTCCTTACTTAGTTTCGTTGATGAGCAGTTTGTAGCACTTTGATAACTTATAATTGACAATTTTTTGGTTTTTGAAAGCTGTCAGATTTTAAAAATTAAAATAACTCAGCTATTTTTCTGTAGAATTTTCAAATGATTACAAATTCTATCAGGGAGGTCAAATTATTGGAGAATAAGAATCTGAACAGTAATATTGCAAGTATTTTGTGTTTGTCATCAGTTTAGAATATTTGTCAAGTAAATACTTGTACGACATATGCAAAAAGCTTGTGGGCCAGTGCATGCTATTTGTGATAAAGATGTCAGCAGCTATACGTATGCATTTCTGAGTAGTATTAGTAATGCATTATGCTCACAATGATTCACAGTATGGGCACGCTTGTCTGCTCTGACCCAGTGATTAAGCCAGACACATACACGACTCCTCGGTGCAATACCAAGCAAACGGCTGGCCACAAGATGCAGTGAGTATGGAGCGGAAAAACGCTCACAATGTCGTTGTACACTGACCATGGGATGAGATGTACAGATGCTGTGGTTGTGTAGTGTGGTGCAACCCAGCAATGTGTGTACTGTGATTGGCTTACCTTATAAGGTGGCAACCGGCTCTATGGTGTGTGTATGGAATACTTACATATGATATGATATAAATAATATATAAATGGGATTGACCCCTGGAAGACAAATTATGCATCCAATGGATTAAGACACAAACTGTAATTGAATTAAGGAGGATTTGCATGCGCTGTAACACAGCTTTGAAAAAAGGACAATATTATGAAAGCAAAATTGATAGTCTTGTATAATCCAAATATATAAAATGTGATTGTGATTGGTATTGGTATTGGTATTGGTTTTGTTCACACTTATCGTGGCCCTCAGGCCAAATTGAAGAGTGTTACATTATTAAAAAAACCCAAAACATTAACCACACACCAGCAACATACAACAATAATTTAAAGTAAAAAGATAAGCTAGAAGGTCCAGATTGCACTGATGCGAATTGTGAATCCGCTCTAGAATGATTAATAATATGTAAGTGGCAGTTAAAATGTTTGACCTAGATGTTAGTTTCCTTTGTGATGGTCACTTCCATTGTAATTTGTAGTTGTACATTATCTTAAGGTAATGGAGCATTTGAACTTGAATGGAGCAATAAGGTCAAGACCAGGGCAAACGAGGTCATTGCCCTCTGGGCATTGCAGATCTGTTTTAAAAAATTATTTTAAATAGTGCTCGGAGTTTAATAGTCTGGGCCTACATGGCCTGATGCATTGTCAAAGGATAAAGATCCTGCTCCATGTAATGTAGTGCTGATCAAAATGCGTCAGACCCTCCTCGATGCAAGCATTTTATAAATTTTAGGTTATTATTTGACTGATGAGCAGTTGAGCACTTTGCAGCAGTTTATTACTTGCATTGATTTAAAGAAGTGAAATGGGGAACCTTTTTTCTGAGTGCTTTGTACATGTAGGCCTATACTGTACACTGGACACTGAATACATGGAATATTTATAAGACATACATGTATATCCTGTTCTGTGTGTTTTGAAATAAACAAATAAAACAAGAATAGTTTACATTATATACTGGTACTGTACGTGCAGAAAACATACGAATTGGGCATACACACAGTATGTACGCGTGTATGTTGTCACATTATCTACAACGTTTATTTATGCTGTAAATAATTCAGATTTTGAATACTGACTGAGTTAAATACTTAATAAATCTGTCCTAAACCTTCTAGCATATCACAATCATAAAATTGCAGAATTATGCACATTGTATTTATAGGTAGTATCATACTTTGGTGGCATACCGAAACAGAAATCTCCACAGATTTACCTATATAATAACATAATATACATTATGTAAGAATGGTGATGGTATAAACATGCCGTTAAAATATTTCTATCCTGAAAAGAGTCAAACTAATGACCTAAAACAATTTTGATCTTCAGAAGATAAAAAATAACGATGAAAAGATTTTTAAAATACCATGGGGGTAGTTTCACTGTTTTCTCAAAAAGTGGGCACTGTATGGGGGTAGGAATTTCACAGATAACTGGTAAGTATCTTTCTTGATACATGTACTTTTGCACAAGAATTTGCATTTCTTTGACAAAAACCAAAGTATGAAATTACCTGCCTCAATAGTCAATAGTCTGTGAAGAGTAGGCTAAATTAATAGTAGGGCAAATGAGGGTGGATACACTAATTGTAATAACTCAAAACATACTGCACATGGGCCTATATTATATTCATACCAACTTTTTTTCAGAGCACTACACTGTACAGTACCATGTTTTGTTATAGTATGGAACATCCCTTCCCAAGGCAAATTATCAATTTTTTATCTGGTAAATTCAGTGCAATACAGTAATTTCATTACGTTTTATAATCTGTAAATTGCATAATGGCAGCGCAGAGGTGTGTTGTCCTGCAGACATACTGTCCCATGACTGAGGTCAGTTGCCGAAATGATGATCAAAATTGTTCATTTATGTGTGTAGTAGCAGACAAAGTACTGTAGTTGGAATATAATACAGGTAATGCAAAAGCCAGTAAAGGTTTGCCATTTGGGTTAGGAAGGCCTTGTGTAGGAGTGATATATGCGCTGTGCAGCTGAATGGTAATTTTGTAATGGCTCAGCCAAATTTGATCCAATATTACAGAGGAGCCTACACGTGAACATGCGTACATGTATGCACACAATACTACACGTGCACTGTGCGTTATATGAATGGAAGGGCAATTCACAAAATGTCTGCATATAAAATTTCATAGTCTTTAGGGTGTGTCTAGTCTCTGCAACTTTTTATCAATAATACTGTACATGCGGTTTACATGTAATTAGTCTACTCTATTACATTTGAAATTAATTCATGTCCATATGGCAGTAGATGTACTTGCAGTAAGTTTGTAATTTCACCTGCTCTGTATCCTGATGTGCCTGTAGGTGATATATTAGCATGGGGCGTGGACAGATATAGATCTCTGTGCCTTTCTGCAGTATATAGGACAGTATCATTGTCAGGCGCGGTTCTAGAGCCAATGTATTTGTTGTTTTTTTGGGGGGGGCTTCACACGTGACGTCATCTTCGAACATTTGCTTCTGCCATGTCTTACATATCCTACACAGCACGTTTTGACTGAAAAGATACAGTATTTTCCAGCATTTTTTTTTGGGGGGGGGGCTAGACACAATTTTGGTGGAGCTACAGGCTCCCTCCCTAGAACTGCGCCTGATAATTATGTTGTGTATTTTATAGTGGTTCATTAAGTGTATTTACACGTACATGTGTGTACATATGTACATGTATGATTGATGAATATTGTGAAGACATCCAGAATCTATTGTCTGCGATAACGGGTCATTTATCACATACATTTATACCTCACCTACAGGTCCTATTCTTTTTGTGTCCTGTGAACACACATAACTAGTAGCTCAATGCATTGTATTGATTTGATTGTCAATGTACATCGTACATTGTGTGGGCTTTTCCCAAAATGTATGTTCGGATTTCTGAAAAAAATGAAGCTATTCAAAATATTTGCCTGTAGGGTGCCATCATGAATCTTTGGGTGTAGCACACAAACATATGTTCTTAAATATCGTTTATTTTTTGTACCAAATGAAGTGGTATGACATACATGTTTATGCGTCTTTGTAGGAGCCTTTTCCCATGAAAATACAAAGTCATACCCAACGAAAAAACAAGTTAAAAACAAACCTTCTCTTCTGACTTCAGAAATGTTTACCAATTATGTACACACACAGTACATGTATGTTGAAAAACACAATCATATGTACATATATGTGCATATCAGTACCAGTATATTCCCACTATATACTGTATTTGTTTTTGTTTATGCTACACCAGTGGAAGTTGGATTTTATATATGACACCAACATTATTTCATTCTCATTTCTCTTGATTTTTTTTCAGCTGCTATCACAGATAGCATGTGTACAACAGCTGAGAGTTGTGATGAGTGTATAGTGAAAAGTCCTCTATGCGGATGGTGTGAATCAACGGTAAGTTCCAAAAAAGGGCAAATATTTCTTTTGAAATCTGGGATCGATTTCACGAACCTTACGATCGATCGTAACTTGAGTTACGAAGGATAACCAAATCGTAGGGGGCATATCCCACGTAGGGCTTCACCAATGCATCAAAAGTCCCACGATTGATAGTTAGTTACGAAGAGTTTGGTGAAATCAACCCGATTTGATTTGGGGATTCCTAGTAGATTTTAATATTCTATTACATTTTTACAAGTATTGCAATGTACGTATCAGAGGTTGGCATACAAGTTGATACAAACAAAAATAGGCCTAAATACTGTACAATTAAAATGGAAACTTCAACTTTGGCTAGCTCTGAGCGTAGTTGTGCGTTGTGCCATCAAGTTGAAGACCCAGCTCCAAAATCTCCCATTGAGTAAAGTGATTTGGAAATAATGGTTACATGAAATTCAGATTTGTCCACGAGTTGCATGAATCATGACAAAGAATAACAGCATGCACCTGGCATTGACTACTGCATGTTCACTTGACCTTTGACCTGTCTTACAGTCTAAGCACATGCCCATGAGTGACCTATGCACAAGATATTTATCATCATTATGTGACTGAGGCTATTGCAGTTTGCAATGGTACGTAAAGTGAAAGTCTGATGAATTTACATGTACATGTGCCCGTACTTAAAAAATACACTGTACAGTATGTGGAGGCCATTGTTATAAGGAAATTGCAAAGTCTGCAAGTCAAAATATGTGCATTATTTTGATTAGCAATGTTAAAAATGTTCATCACACTAGTAATACATGTACATCCTATATCTTTTTACCTGTTTACATGAGCAACAGGATGAGTGACATTTGTGGAATTAATCAATGATGTACAGTAGGACGGCTGTCAGTCCAATCAGGTTTTTATTTTAATCATGCACCAACTGACTGAATAATCTGGCAGAATTCCTTACAAATTCTTAGAATATATGACACGCTTTTCCATCAAATCAAGAAGAAACATACAGCGGACAATAAACCAGCAACCCTGAATTAGGGCCTAATGTTTTTATTAACATAATCATCAAATAACCACAAACGAACAAAGATAATTGACTATTGGGGTCATCACCAACGTAGGGCTGGATAGCTCAGTTGGTAGAGCTGGATAGCTCAGTTGGTAGAGTGCCTGTATGGTGTTCAGGAGGTTGCCGGTTCGAATCCCGCTCCAGTCAATTTTTCTTTGTTCACTTTTCTATGTTTTTATTAACAGTTAATAATTTTGACTCCAATTTTTCCCATCTTTTGAAAGTTCAATACATTTGTTTTTTTGTTTTTTATTTCAGGGGTTTGGTGATTCATATTCGAGGTGTGACCTTCCTGAGAATCTTATGACACGAGGCTGTAAAGAAGATGATCTGAACTTCCCAAAGAATAATTTGACTGTCATTGACGTAAGTTTTATGTACTAGAACAATGTCATTCATAGTCATTTCTATTGTAATACATTTCTGAATACCTGTACCCATAATTGTTACTAAGTTACACTTTTTAAAGGTTTGTACGAGATAAATATACTGTATGTACTGGTGCTCATTTGATAAGAGTGCCTGTGGGGTATTCCATACATGGAGGTCGCTGGTTTGAATCCCGCTCCAGTCAAGTTTTCTTTGTTCACTTTTCAATGACATAAAATTCAGTCAGTTTCCCTTGTGGTTATTTGATGATTAATTTACAAAGTTTATTTTTATTTCTGCTAATCACCTCACTGAAATTGGATCCAGGGCAAAGAAAGGCCATGGCCTCCTTAAGATTCCAGGTGTATGTGTAAGCCATCTTAGTGACGGTCTTACCCCCTGCCCTGTCACTTATGAAAGGATTGGCTTTTACTGGCAATGAGCTAAATGTAGTGCAATTTTGTTGCTATGACTGTGTGCATATTATGTACCGCGGTATATGTCCTTGTTCGGTACATGTCCTTGTTTTTGTGGGTGCCATGGCCTAGCATGTTGCACTCAAGATCTGGGGCCAATTTCACAGAGCTGCTTAGCACAAAAAATTGCTAAGCATGATGTTTCTTAGTTAAAACATGATTAACTAACAAATTTCTGTGTGTTGTGAATCACTTGTGATTGTTCTTTGGCTGTTGTTCGCTGACCATGAATATCAAATGGTTTTTTTATTGAGCAAGCTATTTTTGTGCTAAGTAATTTTTTTGTGCTAAGCAGCTCTATGAAATTGGCCCCTAGTGGCCAATCTACAGATTGTGGGTTCGAGTCAAGCCAAGGGCTAGTGGCGCTTGCATCCTTGGGCAAGACACTTTGTCATATATTGCTCACTCTTCACCTACATAGTTGTAAATGGGTACCTGTGGTGGGGTAGAGATGGCTTTGTGGTTTGATTATGGTGTCCTTTGTGCTCTTACAGCAGATGGGGCTGTACACTCCCTAGGTAGTTGAGATGGTTTCATCAGGAATGAATAATTATGGCCTGATGATCTGGGGCCGATTTCACCAAACTCATTTTACTATCAATTGTAGGACTTACATGTATGATGCATTGCAACCCTACGTAGAAGTTGAAGGATACCATGGGTTATCCTTCGTATCTTGAGTTGCAATTGGGCTTTGTGAAATCGACCCCAGGGATCATAATGATATCACATAGGGAATCTTTGATCATTGTGTGCTGTAGAAGAAGATATTATTACCATAATATTGTTTTCTTGTTCCAGGAAAAAGAACTCAGTGATGCGGGTGATACAGGAGAAATTGTTCAAGTCAATCCACAGAAGATATCACTTGAAATGAGACCAGGTAAAGTTACATGTAACATTACGGAACAGCATGGGACTTCTGTACAGGGTGTAAAAAAAAACCCCGTAACACTTTGTGTCGAGAGCTATTGTATGACAATTAAACTGTTTACCACATCAAGATTCAGATATGTGATACAACCATGTCTTGGCTATCACCATGTAGAATTTGAGCAAAATTGGACTGAAATTGAGGGAAAAAATTAGGAATGAAATTCCCAACCTCAAATCCCGACTTCATCTTTCTTTCATACACATTATGTGTGTATTGACCATTATGCGTGTTATCCTTGCAAATTTGTCTTTAAGAAGTACTCTTTTTAATTGTACATATTTTCGCCAATTTCAGCCCCAGTATGCCTAAATTCTACATGGTGATAGCCAAGACATGGCTGAATCTTGAAGTGATAAACAGTTTAATTCTAAAAAAAATGGTTCCTGAGATAGTGTTGCGTTTTTTCTGGGACACCCTGTATGAAACTTTGGTTAGATGTTCCAGATGTTCATACTGAGTTCATGTGCACATAATGCACTCTGCATACAGACAGACATATAGTATTCACTAACATAGAGATTGGTTGGTATCACATGGCAAGACTGTTAAACATGGATTGACTACCGTAATCCCATGTAAAGGTGCTGGGGTTCAAGCGGTGAACATAATGTGCACAGTACCAACAGTCAGTCGCATTGTATATCATTCAACCTAAGGTACACATTCATTCACTGTTGATTGAATACGTACATACTTGAAGGTAGTATCACACTTTGGTTTTTGTTGAAGAAATGCAGATTCATGGACAAAATATCAAGGAATTGCATATGTGCAATCCATGTGGTGCTCTTTTTTTTTTGAGAAACTAGTGAAAAACGGCCCCAGTTTTTCTTTAGTCTTTTCTCTTTTATTTTTGATCTTTAAAAGATCAAAAATAATTTTGGTCACTACTTTTACTCTTTTCTGGATAACTACTGCATTTCAGGCAGAAAATTGTATGTTTCTACCATCACCATCTTGCAACCCTGCAAGTTGTATTAAATCTGTGAAGATTTCTGTTTCGATATGCTACCAAAGTACGATACTACCTTTAAGAGGAAACTACAAACTTCTGTTGTATGTCTGTTTTGAAGAACATACATTGTAGATTCAAGTTTTAAAATGTCTGTGTACAGTAGTCTGGTTCCCCTCAATGACCTGCCCTTTAAGGTTGATGAAGTCAGGACAATAGATTCTGTCATTAATCCAAACTTAAGTGTGTGTGGCACTTCCACAGGAAATAGTGTGTATATTATTCCACTAGAAAAAAAATGTATAGGACAATGAGATCTACTGACTGAATTCTAAAAACAGGAAGCATGCTATACTGAGAGGTTGAGAAATGAGGGTAAACTAACAGAAGCTAGTGATTTGATCACAGCATGACCTTAAAGGTAATATCATACTTTGGTTCTTGTCAAAGAAATGCAGATTCATGGGCAAAAATATCAAGAAAGATACAGTAACCTGTGAAATTTCCAGTCCCACATGGTGCACACTTTTTTTCCAGTAAACAGTGAAAAACGCTTACAGTATTTCCAAGTGCAGCAGTCTTTATCTTCCTGAGATCAGAACTGTGGGTAATTGATTTTACTCTTTTCTGGATAAATACAGCACTTCAGGCAGAAACATTATAACAGTATGTTTCTACCATCACCATCTTTATACCCTGTTATATGTACTTATTGATAAATCTGTGAAGATTTCCGTTGTGGTATGCTATCAAAGTATAATAGTACTTTTGATGGCAAAAATACAGACAAATATTCAACATGAAAATAGCATTTCGCAGGAGGGGGGGGGGGGTCTCAGTGAATAGAATCAGAAATATTTTATCACTCATTATAATGTTACTTTCCTTCTGGTTATAAATGCACCTGTTCTGGGTATAGCGGTGTTAATTAAAGTGGCATTCCACTGTAGACATTTTTTGATCTGTGTCATGCCTCAATCACTGAACCTGACCTGTCTCAGTTTCTCGCATGTTGTGACAAGTTCTCTCTTTTGTTGTGTGTAACCTGTAGGTGAGCCAACGAGGGTACAGCTAAATATTCGGCAAGCGGAGGACTTCCCTGTGGATTTATATTATGTCATGGACTTGTCTCAGTCCATGGCTAATGATTTAGACAGTTTAAAAGGACTGGGCGACAAACTAGGTAAGTTTATCAAAGAAAATTTAGAAAGATACAAGTAATAAACTCCTGCAAACTGCTCATCAGCCAAAATAATGACTAAAATATATTTAATTTAGAAAACTGAGTTTTTTTTTAGGCATGGTATTTCAGTCATCAGAGGCCAATTTCATGAGGACACAAATTTGATGAGTATCAAAATGTCTTGCTTATTGATAATACCAATATTGGTATTAATTTTCTATCATGTTGGTAACTACACATAAGGCTGCAGTGAGCCATGACAGCTTCGCTGTTCTAGTTTGTTTAGAGAAGAACTAACTAGTCAATTTTTTTCTGGAAAGCGTTTGTGTGAAATTGTCCAAAAGTCTTACTTACCAAAAACTAAGGGTTACCAAGCAGAATTCCATGAAATGCATAATTACTGGTTCTTGGCTTTTTGTTTTGTTTTGTGTTTTGCTTTCGTTTGTGATTCATGTTTTGCTATTAAGCAGAAATAAAGAGTAGAACTAACTTGGCAATTTTTTTCCTGGAAAGCACTGATATGTTCCAAATGCTGGTATTGACTCATCCATAAATCAGTTTGTGCCATCTGTTTATGTCATTGCAACATAAGAATAAACACTGCTGGAAAAACATTCAGAGGGTTGATTTGCCAAGTTAAATATAGACAATTTTTTAAAGGCATGTACGTTCATATGAAATAATCATCATCATCATCATCATTGCTGGTTGAATGGTTCAAGTCTCCGATGATTTTACTCCTGGGACACTTGTTTTCATCAGGCTTAAATTAATTTTTCGGTTTCGATTCCAAGGGGATACAACTTTAAATAAAATATGTTTCAATACAAGTAGCAAACTGCCTATCAGCCAAAATAATGACCTGAAATTGATGAAATGCTTGGAGTTGGGAGGGGCTGACGCATTTTGATCGTAGCAGGATCTTTATCGAAGGCTAAAATCTGTTTCAAAATACATTTTACAAAATAAAAGTCTGTTGTCCCTCTGCAGAATTGTTGACCAAATTATTTTTCTGTCAAATGGTTAGTTTCTCAGTTTTTCTGTTTCTCAGAAGTGAATTAAATGTAAACGGGCGATTCCACAGTCAATCACATTACACTTCTATAAATCTGATAAGCCAAGATTTCCCATGGTGACTTTTTGCACTGTTTACGAACTGTTTAGTCCATTTTTCTGTCTCAAACTCAAGATTTTTTGTTGGAGGTCTTATAAATCCTGTACGCTGCCTTTAAGTAATTTGCTAAATTGGAAATGTTGCAGGCTATGTAATCATACAGTGAAAGGTCAGTAGCTTGGAATTGCCCAAATCATTTCTGGTATTGATTCATTTCAACGTGTACATACTGCATGTCAGATGTTTATTTTTGCATTCATGATGCATTTACTTGCAAAGAACAACAATCTATCATAATATTGTACAGTACATGTACATGTGTTCATGTAGATGAAAATTAATCAAATTCTTAGGATTCTTCAGATGTCAACTGCCTGACATGGGTTTCTTACAAACGAGCGCCTTGACAACAGCCTCAAGGTCAATTCGGTTTCTCATGGACATATGTGACATTTATGTCTAAGTGTGATTATGAATCATGCCAAGAAGGCAAGGAAAGGATGTGTCATTTGTAGATGCCTTAAAGTAAACTCATAGAATGAATCTGAGGAAAATAAAAGCAGGACAATCAGTTGCACCATTAAAGGCAGCGTACAGGATTTGCAAGGCCTCCAAAAACAATTATTGAATTTGAGACAGAAAATGGACTCAACAGTTTGTTAACAGTGCAAACAGTCACCATGGGAAATCTTGGTTCATCAGATGCTGGGTTTTTCAAGGAAATCAAGATTGAGTGTCTTTTGAAAAGATTGTTCGTCCTGTGAAGGATATGGAGGGTGGGGGGGCAAGATTATTTGTCCGTTTTTTCTGCAATCCAGATGAACTAAGCGTAAAGAGGTACATGAAACAACGTCTGTAAGGAAGTTTAAGACCTTCACTTCTGTTTTAGTACCAAATTCAGCCAAAATGCACATCTTTGCAATTCTTACAGTGTATGCTCCCTTTAAAGACATGGATATCAAAATATAATCAATACTTAATAAACTTCTGTAAACTGCTCATTAGCCACAATATGTTAAAATAATTTATGATAATTTAGGGACACAATCCCATAGGGTCATGCACAAACAAAACTTTAATACCGACCAGTATTTCTAATCATCCTTCAAAGTAATTGAGTTGCACCATTAAAGACATGCGTATCAAAATATGTTTAAGATATGATTCATTGCTTGGAGGGCCTGACTCGTTACCATTCTAGCAGGATCTTTATTGAAGGTTAAATGATAAGAGGATAAGAATATACAAGTAAAGATACACATAAATGGATGAGAGGATCAGGACAAGGGGGGGGGGGGGGGGGTTGCGCTGCTACAGTATAATGAACATGCTGGGATGCACAGAAATTGTTTGTCATAGTGGTCGTTTGTTATAGTGTTCAGCATGCCTTTACAATGTACATAAAAATTGGGAGCCAAGGATGATGTTCGGTATAGCGGTGTTCGTTATAGCGGCATTCCACTGTACATGTATAGTGATCTGCATCTGTACTCATGATTTGCCATGAACATTGTGAAATATTTCCGCAATAATAGTAACTAATATTTTTGTTTGTGGTTTAATCGTCAGCTAAGGTCATGGGAAACATCACCAATGACTTCCGATTAGGATACGGCGCATTTGTAGACAAAGTCAAAATGCCGTATGTCGACATCCTGCAGAAGAAGTGAGTGATTCATGTTTGTGTTGTATTCTTAATCCAGTGACCTAAATCATGCTTTATTGAAACATAGGGCGTTTACGAAACGGAGGCTTAGGCTCAGGCTCCAGCTCTGACATTCATATGCTGAAAATAAAGGTTGTGGTTTTTCATTGAAGCTGAAGCTCTGTTTTCTTTTTTCAAATTAGAGAATCTACTTCCGAACCGCAGCCAAAAGCCTCTATTTTTGATACCCGTTATTTCAGAATGGATTCACGAAATGGAGCCGGAGCCTGAGACGGAGCCTGAGCCTCCGTTTCGTAAACGCACATAGAAACAGGAAATGAAATCAGTGCTAGTGTACATCGGTTCTTCTGAGAACCACACACTTACAGAAGAGATAATTACATCCATTGTGTCTCTGCGAACTATTTAGTACTTCCACCATGCGTTAGTTTAAGTCTTATTGTACCATTCTCTTATCTCTTATAAAGTAATTCCATTCATTTAATATTTTTATGTGATAAACCATGGAGAAAAAGCTTTCAGTTTCATGATTAAGAGGCGACAGAGGTCGGGCCCTTGTCACAAAAGAGCACTCTGACCTTATTAAATGACCCCTAAATAACCCAATTCTGTGGTTATTAATTCCATTTGTTTGTTTTTTATTGAAAGATGAACAAAGAAAAATTGACTAGAGCGGGATTCGAACTGGCGACCTCCTTGAATACCATACAGGTGGTCGGTATAAATTCAGTCAGTTTCCCTTGTGGTTATTTGATGTTTGTTTTTTGTATTTTCAGATTAGCTAATCCTTGTTTGAATAACGTAGTCTGCCAGCCACCATTTGGATTCAGAAATGTGCTTTCTCTCACATCAGAAACCAATCGCTTCTCGGTAAGTCTACGACATAATCATTAGTACTTGTGTTCATGAAGAGTTGAAATTGTTCTTCTTTGGGAAGATTTCACCAAACTCATCATAACTTACTGTCAATCGGAGGACTTGTGATGCATTACAGCACCCACGTTGGATACGATGGATTATCCTTCGTAACTCGAGTTACGATTGATTGTAGGGCTTTGTGAAATCAACCATAGGACTAAATGGATTACACATTGTAAAATGCAGAGGAGAGTTGGGGGGGGGGGGGGATAAAGAAGGGGAACATTTCTGGAAGGTATAGATTATCTTCATCTGAATGTTGCATCATGATGAAAGAAACATTGGCCAAAATCTTTCCAAAGTTAAGATTAGGAATCCTTCCAGAGTATCAACTTTCCTTTGAAATCGAGTATAGAAATAAAATTGAAGGGTGTGTCCAGTAACGTGGTAATCTTTTGTTGTCTTATTTACAGGAAGAAATTGGCAAAGTGAATGCCTCAGGGAACTTGGATAGTCCAGAAGGAGGGCTTGATGCCCTGATGCAAGCAACTGTCTGCAAGGTAGGCTCAACGTTTCCTTGGAAGATAAAAAACAGCTGTAAGACTGACACTAGGCATCTTAACGTGATGCTAACAAAACTAGTTTTTCTCATGAAACAAAATGATTTTACTCTGGCTGCTTTGAGAAATATTTACAGACGTTTCAGTTATTTCTGTTGGTATGTGCTGCGGTTGATAGCTATTTTGAGTCAGTACTAGTTTGCTTTTTGGCTTATTTTTTGTTGTAGGATGAAATTGGCTGGCGAGACCGAGCAAGACACATGTTGCTTTATTCCACAGATGCTCCGTTTCACATCGCTGGAGATGGAAAGGTAAATCTCACTAATGTACATGTACAAGTACCCGGCACCCTATCCTCCCACAAAGCCAAAGCCGTGTCCAGCCTACTACTGACACACCCGACCGAGCAGGCAATCCCCACTCACACAATACGCCCCAGCGAGCAGACACTGGATTTACACACACTCCAGTGAGCACCAATCAGAAAGCTCCTCCATGGAACAGGATCCCAAGCAATCATAATAAGGACCTGACATCCCTCATTTCAATCGTCTCCTGATGAGGACTAGAGCAGGCTAGTCGAAACGTTGAGACCTTACGAAAAGTGTGAACGCTATAGAAGTGCAAAAGTACGAACGATTCTTACATGGAGTTTCCGCAAAACCGATACCACATACCCGGTAGATAGTTTGAGAACAACATACACATTACACAGTAGAGGTTATGAAACTTTTTTCATGGCCATATATTTGGATGGAAGGGGGTCGTTTTTTCAAAAAACATTTTTCTAAAGGGAAGTTATTACTAGAAGAATGTCCTCCTTAAGGAAACAAGTAATATAAGACCTTAGAAATTATCTTAAAGGAGCTTTTTTAATATCATTTTGTTATGAAAGATCTGATAGATGTTAGGACTCTCATTTTAAATTGTAACCTTTGAAACGGCTCATATCCTGGTGGTGTTTTTGATTGTATTTTTTTTTATTCTGACTTCCTCGTTCTTAATCTTGTATAAACAGCTTGCTGGTATTGTGAAATTGAACGATGGTAAATGTCACATGGATCCCGTCACAAAGGAATATTCTGCATCAAGCACACAGGTAAGCTTTGTCAATTACTTCTCTTCACCCAGGAGTAAATGGGTACCTGTGAGAGTAGAGATGGCTTTGTGGTTTGATTATAAACCTTTGTGCACATATAGCAGCCAGGGCTGTATGCTGCCCAGGGATTTGAGATGGTTTCAAAAAATGTCAATGTAGCCCCATGACCAAGGATAATGAGAATGTGCAGTACACATAGTTTCTGCGCTCTATAAATTATTTCTTATTATTAATTATTATCAACAATGTATATTATGTTTATGAGTAGTTAACCTTGCAGCTGATAACTTGTTTACTAAACACATCATACCATTTATTTGTTCTGAAACGTTTACGTTAGGCTCCAAGTATCACAATCATGACAATGAAAGTACAGAATCTGAACGGAACAATTTCCATTTGACCCTAAAGTGGCAAAGTGGTGAAAGGATTTATTCTACAGAAGTATTTATTTATCTGATTATATTTATATCTGATTAAATAAATAATCCTTGTTAATCCTTGGTCTTAATTACAGGATTATCCTTCCATAAGTCAGCTTAGCGGCAAGATGAAGGAAAACAGCATCCTACCTATTTTTGCTATTGGCAGAGTACCACCTGGTTCGGATGATCCAATGGCATTCTACACAGTAAGCTTTTACTAATACTATTCAATTTTGTTTTATTAATATTTAATCAGAGTAAGGAGGGCCTGAGTTTTGATCCTTGGATATTATTTTGATCAACTTAATTAGTTAAAGTTGATTCATAATTTGTTTTTATAATGTATACATACAGTACAGGGTGTATACAGTATGTATATATTTTATGTCATTGAAAGGTGAACAAAGAAAAATTTACTGGAGTGGGATTAGAACCAGCGACCTCCTTAGGTGGGGAGGGATTCGAACCAGCGACCTCCTTAGGTTGGGAGGGATTCCATCCAGCGACCTACTAAGGTTGCTGGTTCGAAATCCCACTCCAATCAATTCTTCTTTGTTCACCTTTCAATGACCTTTCAAATAAAAAATTCAGTTATTTTCCCTTGTGGTTATTTGATGAGTATATATTTTTTTATGAGATTTAAGTAAATATGCAAGATTTGTATAAAGGAAGCAAACATTGAAGAATTAATTTTTGACCAATTTCGAAGCTAAAGCAAATTTTGCTAATATTTTGCAATTGAAATTCAATCCATTATTTGTCTTTCTATTTTGTGCAGGATTTACCCAAATTCTTTCATGAGAGCCAAGTTGATAGATTGACAGAGGATTCCTCCAATGTCGTGGAACTTGTCAAAGGAGTGTATCTTGTAAGTTTGATACATCATACACTAATAACACTGTCACATGTAACCTTCCATGGTCAGGGGTCGATTTCATGAAGCCCTACGATCGATCGTAATTCGAGTTACGAAGGATAACCCATCGTATCCTACATAGGGCTGCAATGCATCACAAGTCCTACGATTGATAGAAAGTTACGATGAGCTTGGTGAAATCGACCCCTGGAGTTGATTTCATGAAGCCCTGCGATCGATCTTAACTCAATTTACGAAGGATAACCCATCGTAGGGGGCCTATCTGCCTATCCCACTTAGGGCTTCAATGCATCAAAAGTCCTATGATTGATAGTAAGTTACGATGAGTTTGGTGAAATTGACCCCAGGACTCATATTGCACAGTCTTCAGACTCAGACATTGTTAGCCTGTTAAGACCATAATTAGTTTACAGCGTCTGAGATCTACAGTCCTGTGTTTTGTAAATTGTTATAATTTTATGATACAAAAGGCAATGGTCATTGGTAAAACAAATTTGCAGTGAACAAGGCTTTCGGCGCTCCACATTGTATTAGCCATAGCATTAAGTTTGGTTACAATTTGAGGTTAAAAACCTGGCCAGACAATTGTTTGCTGATACATGTATATAACTATGCTGAAAAAACATGTGCATTTTATGTACTCACACATGTATGATCTTACCAAAATCCACAACAAATTGAATACATAAGTAGGCATATATTATGCAATTCGAAACCATTACTTGACCAGGGGCAAATTTTATAGAGCTGCTTAGCACGAAAATTAGCTAAGCATGACATTTCTGTCTTAATTAAAACAGGGTTAACAACCAAATTTCCACGTGTTGTGTATCACTTGTGATTGTTCTTTGGCTGTTGTTTGCTGACCATGGATATCAAATGGAATTTTCAAAAGTGGTTTGTTTTGATAATTGGGCGAGACATTTTTGTGCTAAGCAAATTTTTGTGCTTAGCAGCTCTATGAAATTGGCCCCTGAATTACAAATTGTTTTGCATGTGCAGACATTTCAGCAAGATATTAACGTACATTTACCTTTTATCCTTCAGAACATAACATCCGGGGTTAAAGTTGAAGATGACGCCCCTACGGATCTGTTTGGTGTAGAGTACACAGCCACATGCCTAGATGGTGTTCCACATAAGGGAATGCAAGAATGTAGCGGTCTGAAACTTGGTGACAATGTCACTTTCTTTCTTGACATTACCATGACGAACAAAACCTGTCAAATGCAAAACAAGAATTTCACGTGAGTATTTTATGCCGTTTTACAGATTTAAAATGTGCTTAAGCACCCAGAACCTTGGTCAATAAAATCAGTATGCCAGCCAAAACTCCTTGTGAATGTTATGCTTGGCAAACAATGGCTGAATACAAGTCAAAAGAAATAAACATCACATGATAATTTGGTTGGCAATCCTGTTTGATCAAGGAAGACATTTCATGCTTTAAAAGCATTTCTTTTGCTTAAGCAGCTCTATGAAATTGGATACTGTTAAATTTCCAATGCTTTTTGTCTAAAATTAAAAGTTTTTGATTCGTTTTTGTTGTCCCACTAGGTTCTTTGTCGGACCAACTGCATTCAAAGAATCCCTTGAGATAAACATCCAAGCAATTTGTGACTGTGCCTGTTCTGATGAGAGAGTGAGTAATCATTTTAAAGAATATTAGCTACGTATTCTTAATAATTCTTTCTTATCAGCTTATAGACCATAGACAGACCTATGTATAAAAGGGCATGTACAGCAGTTTTACGTAGAACTTACAGCGTACAAAGATGGTGGTGGTAGAAACATACAGTTAAAATATTTCCGTCTGAAATGGTGTATTTATCCAGAAATTAATAAAACATAGACCGAAAACAGTTTTGATCTTGGGGTGAGATCAAAAGGCACAATTTGTTTTTTTCTGATTTCAGATTTGTTTGTTTTGGATTTCAAATTTGTTTTCCCTTACAGGCCCTGTACAAAAATATAGGATATTTTAAGAGTTCAGATTTTGTTATGCCCCTTGTCAGTTGTTTACAGATATTTTTATCATTGGTCAATCTCATCCCTGATAATTTAGCTGGAAGGACCAGACATATGCAACGGTAATGGGACCCTGGTATGCGGAGGCTGCGACTGTTTCCCCGGACGTTCAGGAGCCAAGTGTACGTGTGATAAAGAAGAAACAGAGGGTGTTGATCCTGCTTGCGCATGGTAAGTTGGGTGGAATGATTTACATTTACCACGTCACACGGAGAAAATTCAGCATCTATTTAACCTGGGGTCGATTTCACGAAGCCCTACGATCGATCGTAACTCAAGATACGAAGGATAACCCATTGTATCCTTTGAATTCTGGGGCTGCAATGCATATTAGTCCTATGTTTTATAGTTAGTTACAATGAGTTTCGTGAAATCGACCCCTGGCAGTGGCTATGCATTCATAGCAGTTCGTTCACCACAAATCATCAGCATACAATGTGAAAAAAAAAGAAAATTTTTGTTCAGGGTGAATGAATTTTGTACTCATTTCTTACAGGCAAAACAGCACGGTGGAATGTTCAGACAGAGGAAAATGTGTTTGTGGAAATTGTGTGTGCAATTCAAGATTGGTGAGTTTCCTTTCCCTTGTTTTCATTTTGGCGTCATTTCATTTTTGGAAAGATTTGTGAAATTTAAACTCCACTGCTGCCAGCAAAATTCAAAAAAAGTTGCTTGGAGTTAAGAGGGCCTAGCCAATTCAATCCTAGCAGGATCTTTCTCAAAGGCTAAATGACAAGAGGACAAGAAGATGCACATAAAGATATACATAAATGGATGAGAGGATCAGGACAAAAAAGGGAAGGTGGTGGTTTTTGTCAAAGAAATACAGATTCATGGGCAGAAAAATCAAGGAAGAATATAGTATCATTTACAGTCATCTGTGAAATTTTCAGTTCCATACGGTGCCCACTTTTGGAGAAAAGGCTGAAAAATGCCCATGGTATTTTTTAAATCTTCACTGTTACTTCTGATCTGGCAGAAAAATCTTAAAAGTATGTTTCTACCATCACCATCTGTATACCCTGTAAGTTTATAGGTAAATCTGTGAAGATTTCTGTTTCGGTATGCTACCAAAATCTGATAGTACCATTAACAAGGTAATTATGGGGGTATAGAAAACACAGAAAGTTAATTACCAATCAGAGTACCTCCTGTTATGAACCCATGTCTGTCTGCAATTTTAATTAATCATCAAATACCACAAGGGAAACTGACTGAATTTTTAAGTCATTGAAAGGTGAACAAGGAGGTCGCCGGTTCGAATCCCGCCCTAGTCAAATTTTCTTTGTTTACCTTTCAATGCAATAAAGGAGGTCGCCGGTTCAAATCCTGCTCCAGACAATTTTCCTTTGTTCACCTTTCAATGTAATGAAGGAGGTCGCCGGTTCGAATCCCGCTCCAGTAAATTTTTCTTTGTTCACCTTTCAATTAAATTTGAAATGGTTTTTAGAATCCGTTGGAGGAGATTTATGGTGACAAGTGTCAATGTGATAACTTCTCCTGTGAACGATACAAGGGACTGCCGTGTGGAGGACCAACCAGAGGTGTTTGCAAATGCGATAATTACACAGGTCTCAATTACTGCAAGTGTAACAAGGGGTGGAATGGCAGTAATTGTGGTTGCGAAGTGAACTCTAAAAAATGCGTTGCACCTGATGGGGTGAGTCATTTACACAATTAATTTGGTGTTGTTGATTTTGATTGTTTTTTTTTTTTTTGGCAGCTATTTTATCAATGAGATTCTCTTATCACATGAATGGATGTGTCTTAGGCATTCTTCAACCAATAATGTGTTTGGACTTGACAAAGTTGGGGCCCTGGAAAGTCAAAATACTTCATTTAGATACGCACGCATGACACGACACGATCCCAGTATTGTCAGCCAGATGCGGTCCCCTTATTATTCGGGGGCATAGGGTTAAAGTGCGTTAGGCACTTGCTTCTCACCAATGTGGCCCGGGTTCGATCCCAGCTTGGGTCATATGTGAGTAGAGTTGTGCATTGGTTCTCTCCTATGCTACAAGGTTTCTTTTTTTTCGGGTTCTCCGGTTTTTCTCCCCTCTACAAAAATCCAACACTTTCGATCTCAGACTTTCCCATAGGGTCGTGCACAGACTTTACAACCTATTCCTAAACATTCTCCAAACCAATGAACTTGATTTTGACATATGTTCATATTGAGAGCATTCTCTCTCTTCTATTGAAATATGGACAGCAAAAATATGTCTTTAAAAGGTAGCTGATACCTTAGGGAGACATTGAAATGTCTCCCTAATCCCCAATGCCTCCCAAATGCTCATTTTCAGACGCTACCATGTCTCCCTAATACCCTATTTGTAATTATTTATGTATGGAAAATTTGTTTTCTTTCCCAGAGTATATGCAGCAATGTTGGGGAGTGTGAATGTGGTCGGTGCATCTGTAGTGACAAGAAATACCTTGGATCAACTTGCCAAAATTGTAACGTAAGTTTTATCTTTGTCGTGTCATTTTTCCAACCCAAATTTATTTTCAAAAGCACTATTCTCTTGTTTCTGCTGCAAATTGCTCATCAACCAAGATAATGGCATGAAATATGTCATGCTGAGTTAGTTGGGCTTGATATTTTAATCCCATCAGGATCTTTTTTTCTAAGGCTAAATGACAAGAGGACAAGAACATGCAAGTAAAGATACACATAAATGAATGAGAGGATCAGGATAATGGGAACAGATTGAAAATGGGGCAAACATGCAATAAGGCTGGGAAACCACAAAGAAAAGAGAGTGGTGTACAAGTAAATTGCTACTCATAGAAACATTGCTAGATTGTATCTACCAACTATGAAATTGTCATTTCTATTCCAATGTTATCATCAAATTACCACAAGGGAAACTGACTGAATTTTAAGTAATTGAAAAGTGAACAAAGACAAAATGACTGGAGTGGGGTTTGAACCAGCGACCTCCGTAACACCATACCAGCGCTAATCCAATGTTGTGTAATTTGCCGTACAGGATTGTCCAACCGAGTGTGAACTTCATAGACCTTGTGTTCAATGTAAAGCCTATAAGACGGGCAAATACAAGGACGATGCAGATGCATGCAATAGCTGCCCACATGAAGTGGAGACCTTCGAAGAACTCCCGTACCCCAAAGGTATTGATCATTGGTTTCTTTTGAATATTCATTGATTGTTTTGCCCTGATTTTTAATGTATTGATGACTTGATTGATGACCAGTCGATCAGTTAATACAATATTGGTTATAGATTTTATTGATTATATTATTTGTACAAAAGATCATTGAGTATTGATATCAGTCTCCATTCAACATGTTTCTCTAAAATGTTTATTTATTGATTTTTTTTTTCTTGCAGGAAGCTTCGCATGCCCTTTTCAAGATGAGAATGGGTGTAACTTTGAGTTCACTTATCGGAAGATTGGAGATGGGGTCATTGAATTACACGCCATTGAGGAACCAAGTACGTCTATCTGGTTATGTTTAAGGCCTATAATAAGGCCCTGCAGCCGATTTCGCGAAACTTTACGCCATGGCGTAAGTCCACTTACGCCACAAATGTTGCGTAAGTGGCGCAACTTACGCAACATTTGTGGCGTAAGTGGACTTACGCCATGGCGTAAAGTTTCGTGAAATCGGCTGCAGAGCCCTCAAAATGTTCTTATCTAAATTGTGATGTTCATGTACAAGTTCTCCAAGGAAACATTGGCCCCTCTCTTAAGATGATGGTCAAAACATGTTTTTGGCGTGTTTTATGCAAAGCGATTCCTCACCCCCTCCATAAAGAAGAAGGAAAAAACAAGAAAGGTCATGATAATCTGTTTGATGCTTGCTTTTAGGATATTCCATACATTGTCATTGATTGAGTTTGATTGATTGTGAAATGTTTATTTGCAGGTTGTCCACTTGTTGCCGACGTTCTATGGATTATCATCGGTATTGTGATCGGAATCATCCTGGTTGGTATTGCTCTCCTTCTTATATGGCGTCTACTAACGTACATCCATGACAGGAGGGAGTTCCAGCAATTTGAGAAAGAAAGAGCCAATGCAAGATGGGAAGGGGTGAGTAGAAGTTGTGTGTGTGGCGTCCTTCAGTCTCGAAAGAATATGGGCGTTTACGAAACGGAGGCTCAGGCTCCGTCTCCACTGTTCGTGAATGGCTGCGGTTCTGAAGCAGATTCCCTGTTTTGAAAAGGAAAACAGAGCTTCAGCTTCAATGAAAAACCACAACCTATTATTTTCAGCATATGGATGTCAGAGCTGGAGCCTGAGCCCGAGCCTCCGTTTCATGAACACCCTATGGTCCTGCATTCTGGGATGTTGGTCTGGTTCGGGAACAGTGTCGGGTGTGGCTGACCAGCCCGATGCGAGAGTTGCAGTCCCTCTGGCACTGTGATGGGGATTGTCTGCCTGGCTTGATGCTTTCCTTCTTTGTCTCTTGGCATCAGACTGCTGGGCAAGTGTCCCTTCGTAGTCAGAGAGGCTGAGAAATACCGGAGACTGTTTCTCACAATTACTTGGCTACTTCCCTATTCATTAATGCAACATAATTGAGACAATGTACGACCAGGGGTCGATTTCACCAAACTCACTATCATCAATCGATAAAATGATACTTGGCATATAGCTGTATGTGCATGGTTTTATGGTTTCATGGCTTCTGACTGCCAAACGAACAAAGGTAATTGACTATTAGGGACACCACCAACATTGGATGGCACTGGATAGCTCAGTTGGTGAGAGCGCCGGTGCAGTATTCTGGAGGTCATTGGTTCAAATCCTGCTCCAGTCAATGTTTTGTTGTTCACTTTTCAATGACTTAAACAATTTCGCAAGTTTCCCTTGTACATTGTGGTTATTTGATGATTCAATTTGTTTTCCTCATATTTCCAGGGAGAAAACCCCATCTACAAGCCATCAACATCAGTATTCAGAAATCCAACCTACGGCAGATAAACGGAGCCTGCTTGTTAATTAAACAGTATCATCACTGAAGACCTACAAGTCCCAAGAAAGCATCATCTCAGCTTGGGCATTGGATCAGTAATACTATAAAGTCAAACTACCCGTCCTTGGAGTAACTTTGCAAAATCAGCTCTGAACACGGACGTTTTACTTTGTTTTTATTGTTGAGATGTGCGTGTGTAAAATGTGAATGGCCGTGAAACAATATGATGTTGTTTCTTCATTCATGTATGTGTATTTTGTCAGAGAGCTCTGATGTATGTAAGGGTGTGTAAACAGGTGCTTTAGTGTGTCAGGTGGAAATATTGGCAGGACTTTTCTTTTGCAAAAATATTATGCCACATTTTTGTATCTTACAGTTGATGCAAGTAAACAGTTATTTGAGAAAGTTGCAAGGATTGCACTTTTAAACATTCACAAATGAATTTTGTTTTGTAAGGGGTCGATTTCACCAAACTCATCACAACTGGCTATCAATTGTAGAACCTATGAATGCATTACAGTCCTACGTAGGATAGGCCCCCTACGATGGGTTATCCTTTGCAACCGTGAGTTGCTGCAATCGTAGGGCTGCTTGGAATCGACCCCAGGAATCATTAATTCCATGAAATTGTAAAACTAATTTACATACTGTCATTTTGAACATGGTCAAAATTACATTTTTGGGGTCAAATAGAATCTTCATAATGTGGAACTGCTGTGTGAGGGTCAGTGTGTGTGTGTGTTCCTGTGGTGCAAACATCTGGAATACTGTTCCAGAAATTCTGTGGTCTTGAGTATAAAGTTCAAGTTATGGTTCTCACAAATTGCTTTCGAATTTTCATTTTCCTGCTTTTATTTATATAGTTTGTAAAAAAAATATGCAGCATTCATTGTTTACCTCGAGCTGCCATGGCCTGGTTTACCAATTGTTGTGTGTGACATTTGTGGTATGAGATCCTGAGTCAAAGTACATTCATAATTGGTCATAAGGCTTCTGACTGTCACAGTACAAATCACTTTAGGGAGGCCCCATGCACAGTGCTGAATAGCTCAGAAGGTAGAGTGTTGGTAGGGTAGTAGTACATGTACTGGTATTGTGGTTCATATGGCTACTGGATGGCACCCTGAGCAAAGACAGTTGACTATAGGGAGGCCCCATCATAGGGCTGGATAGCTCAGATGGTAGAGCACTGGTATGGCAGTTAATGGGTTATGTGGTTTCTGGCTGGCACCCTGAGCAAAGATCATAGTTGACTATAGGGAGGCCCCATCATAGGGCTGGATAGCTCAGATGGTAGAGTACTGGTATGGCAGTTAATGGGTTATGTGGTTTCTGGCTGGCACCCTGAGCAAAGATAGTTGACTATAGGGAGGCCCCATCATAGGGCTTTATAGCTCAGATGGTAGAGTACTGGTATGGCAGTTAATGGGTTATATGGCATCTGACTGGCACCCTGAGCAAAGATAGTTAACTATAGGAAGGCCCCATCATAGGGCTTTGTAGCTCAGATGGTAGAGTACTGGTATGGCAGTTCATGGGTTGTAGGGCTTCTGACTGGCAACCTGACCAAAGATAGTTGACTATAGGGAGGCCCATCATAGGGCTGGATAGTTCAGATGGTAGAGTGGTGGTATGGCAGTTAATAGTTCATATGGCTTCTATTTGGCACCCAGGGCAAGGGTAATTTTACTGTAGGAAGATTGCAGTTTAGGACTGGGGATGCTCAGTAGGTAAAGGGTTTTAAGTCTTGATTTAGTCAATTTTTTATCCCACCCAATACTTTGCTTTTACTTAAGTTTACTTCATCTTTTTGAGGTTCAGCGCAATTTTTCAAGTTTTTGATATTTTAAAATCATTTTGTACAACTCGCTAAATGTTAACCTTTTGATTATTTCATCTATGGTCTTTTTTTCATTTATTATCCACTTTGTTTGCATTTTCCAACAGGGTTAGAGTTAAAGACAAACTTTTAACTGAAGACTATTGACGTATTTGGGAAGAATTTGAGAAATTAAAAACCATCATAGTGAGGTAGTTAGTAGAGGGATTTTTATTGGAGAGAACTACATGTATGTTTAATTTCATTTTTTTATCTGGTGCTTTTTGAAACATCTTTTTTGGAAGCGAACTTTGTAAATACCTGCCTTGTACATTTTGTGTGTGTGTGTTTTAATTGTATAATGTATGAATGTTTGTCAGGCCTTCAGGCAATATGGAGTTAAAAATTAGCGAAAATTTGCAAAAAGCAACTGTCTTGGCTTTCCCTGCTATATCCTTTTATACACAATGCATTACTGGTATACATAATGCCAAAAGAAACCAAGTAACCAGCCAAATTGTGAAGATTTAAACTCTCAATAATTTCAAAATGCACATTTCTCGTCATTTTGTTTTTGTTTCAAATTAATGAGGATTTGACTATTTTTCCTGCATAGGAAAAAGATTCACATATATGAATTTATATATTGGTTAATTTGGACCATTTTGTCTTTTACTTAACCCGTATTAGTTTATATCTAAATAAAGCAGTTCATAAAGAGTGAGGTAGAAAGAAACAGTATCCAATATTATATTGTTAGAGTGAAAAATAGCTTTGAAATCCAAAGTTTTTTTAAGCAATGTAAATAGTTCAAGATTGTTGTTAAGATTTTCTACACTTTTGCTACAACATGTAGCCTTAGGTTGTACTCTGTGCCTTGGTACACATTAATGTGCTCAACACAGGGTTACTGCTGTCCTGAAAACTATAACCATTTTTTCTTTCTTTGTTGAAGGAAATATCATGGCACAGGAAATATCATGGCACAAACACCTTGGAAATCAATATGAACTTCATTAATATGTAGAACAAGAAGATGCTTCTCTTAAATAATTGTTGTCGGTTCCTGAAAGAAAATTTGAAAGCTGTAAGATTTTTTAATTGATGAGAAAGTCTTGTTTTGTTTGGAGACTACAAGTGTTACCTAATAAGGTGGTCACTTATTTTTTAGGAAAACATAAAATTTGTGACCACCTTAATACATAAGTGCTAAAAGGCAATGAAAAATTTGACATAACATATGTATCAAGTTATGCAACTGTTTTTGAAATCAGTCAATGTGTCGTGGAATAGAAGTAATGTTAAAATGTTTAAATTGTTGAAATGTAATAGTCGGAAGAACTTTTTGAGGGAGAAAGATTGGAGTTTAGCAAATCATGTAGCTAACACTTCACTGCTGATGCATTTAGCAGTCACAATTTAATATGAAGGAGATATAAAATCTTGGAACCGCAGAAGTTATTTTCTTTAACCCGAAAACTCAAAACACAAAATTTGACCCATTGTGATTATTTTCTTCATTCTTGTATATGGCATGAAGACAAGACACTACATGTATTGACCCAAACAATCATGTATCATTGTTTTGCCATGACAGCAATCGCACCCATGGGTTCCTGTTCCATATCCACTGATCTCGACATTGTCAAGAAAAAGACATGACGGGAAGTTTAACAACAATGCATGGGCACATTAATGTCGTTAGTTTCTTTGGACAAGCCTCAGTATTAAGAAAAACAATCAGCATGCAATGAAATACACATGTTTACACTTTGGCGGCCATCTTAGCTTTTGATCGCAACTTCAAAACGAGAAACTTCCACGCATGCGCACTTTTTGAAGTGGAACCTGTGTATTGAGAAATTACAAAACACGGGTTTACACTTCGAAAAGTGCGCAAGCGTGATAGTGCCTCGTTTTGAAGTCGCGATCAAAACCGCCGAAGTGTAAACCCGTGTATTGTTTTCGACAATGGACGGGTTTACACTTCAAAAACTGCGCACGCGTGGAAGTGCCTCGTTTTGAAGTTGCGATCAAAATCTAAGATGGCTGCCAAGGTGTAAACCTGTGTATTGATGTAGCGCTTCACAATACATGCCTGTGCTTAAATCTACGTTTATAATCTAAAATGTAAAAACAAAACAAATCCAAAAAACAAGCAGACATTGTAGCGGTATAATAGTGCAAGTGTAATATTGCCAATTGTATTTTACTATTTACTATAGTTTGAAGAATGTGTATGATTTTCATTATTAACTTATTGTCTTTTGTCGCTTTAATACTACATTAACAGAACATAAGTACTCATTTTACAGTACTGCTATTGATTAAAAAAAAGCAAAGATGTACAGTATTATGCCTGAAGCCCAAAACATACTCTACCTGCTTTGCTTAGCTTTTGTACAATTTGAAAAGAAATCAAAATATTTAGAGAAATCACCTTTTCTAATTTAGTTTATTAGAGATGAATTATTGGTATTTTTTACATTGTAATTGTATTTTGCTGTAATTTCAACGTCCATTTCCTTTTTGTAACTTCCCAGAAAGATTTACAGCAGAAAGACAGATAAAACTTTTTCTTAAAATTGAGAGAAATTAAGATGATGTCTTAATACCTTGGCTTCCACATTTACATGTAGGTTTTGACAGATCTACATGAAGTTTCAAACCCAGTACTTTACAACTTAGTCCCACAGGTTTTTGCTACATAGGAAAGCAGAGACTGCTGTATGTGAACTGAATGCATATGAACAGTAATTTCAAATTGTTCAGGAGCCAATTTCATAGAGCTGCCTAATCACCAAAAACATAATACTTCAGCACCAAAACCTTGATAGATTATTAAGTATGCCAAACTCCTTGTGAATGTTATCATGCTCAGCAAGCAATGGCTGAATACAGGTCAAAAGTACTAAATATCACATGAAAATTTGGTTGGCAATCCTATTTGATCAAGGAAGACTTTTCATGCTTAAGCAAATTTTGTGCCGGCCGCTCTATGCAATTTTGCTGTTGTAATTCTTGCTTTCAGATGAACTCCTAGGACCTGTGTAATTTTATAATCATTTGTTGAAATAATGGTCAGTTAAAAGCTGTGGGAAATCCTTTCAGTATGCTTAGAAGATTGGCTGCATCTTACATTGAAGTTGGATTAGGATTGTTGGAAGGGTTAGGGCTTCAACAGTTGTCCAGCCAGTTAAATTATTTTATCAAAGTACTCAGTCTTTGCTCTGGCAGCAATGTTGGGGTTGCTCATCGAACTGAGGCACATTTGTGGAGAAAGTTAGTGTAAACCAAAGAATTGTCTTGTAATATTTTAGTAATTTACATCCATTAACATTTGTACAAGTGTTCAAAAATTGAGTATATTTATCAATATTTTTAGTACTCGCATTTGTTAGAAACAAAACATGGATGTACTTAATTGAATTTATTTTTTAATTGTTATAATGGGAAGGGATGTCTATCTTTGGAAAATATCCCTTTTTTGTGGAACGTTGCTGGAGCACACTTGTCAAAACCAGTTTAATGCATATTAATGGCATGGCAATTAAATAGCAAGTTTATTTGGTACTAATTATGCATGTACAATTCTACTCTTTATTTTATTCAAAGTAGCAATGATATAAAAAAATACTTGCTAATACCCATTGTGGATGTGTGATAACATTAATTTTAAATTTACTATACATGTTTGTTTTATTTTTTACTGTATACCCCAAACTGTGCAGATTGTGCATTTTTGTAATCCTACCTGTCCCAAACTCTGAAGTTCCATCTATTCTTTTGTAGGTATTTGGAAGATTTAGGACTATAGAGCCCAGGGGTCGATTTCACCAAACTCATCGTAACTTACTATCAATAGTAGGACTTGTGATACAATTGCAGGCCTATGTAGGATATGTCCCCTACGATGGGTTATCCTTCGTAAATCGAGTTACGATTGATCGAGGGCTTCGTGAATTCGACTCCAGGCACCATACCTTGTATGGGACTTGATGTACCAACCTGGTGCAAGGGCAAAGTGCCATTTTTAGGAGGACACCATAATGTGGCATTTTGAAGGGCATAATTGCTTATTAAGTTTAGAGCCCAGGCACCTCTTACAAGTGATTTGACAGACCAACTTGGTTCAAGTTTGATTTGTCAGTGTCAATGAGGGCAGTATCTTAGCCCCACTCATTAGATGACATAATTATGTTAATTAATCATTACAATAAATTATACTATCAGAAGTTTCCATGTAGAAATTGGTAGGAAATGTATTAATATTATCACGATTAGGCCTAGTTGCAAAATTGTCACAACTGATTTTTTTTGGGGGGAGGAGTTTTTTTTACAAATAATTTTCACCAGTCTCTGAACTGTGAGCAATTTGCAATTTGAATATTTTACTTTGGTTCCCATTTACTTTTGTGAAATAAAGATTTTCTTCCATTTTTTGAATAAACAAAATTGCAATTTGACAAAGTACAATAAACAATGCATTGGCCCTTACATGAGTTTTTTCATGATTCATTTTCACTTTTGTTCTTGTTGTCTACCTTTCTATCAAGACAAAGTCAAGCAATATGGCTATGGGGATTTATAAGCAGGGTACAATATATTATGACATGGGTAAAAGATTGGGATTGGGAATGTTTGTCATCATCAAGATAACTTAAGTTAGTCTTGATGAATATTCATGAACTTGACAGGTAGCTAAATTACTATACTCCATTTGAATATACACTGTAGATGCTTTAGGTCAAAGGTCAAGTTCGATTTGGCTTAAACAAATGCAATGCAAGTCATTGGGAAAACATTTTACTTATTAGTGTGTTGTCATGAAATGACATGTAGCTTGCTGACAACATCAAAGAAGCCTATAGATTAAATGTTGGGGTCACAAGGTCAGAGGTCAAGGTCAATGTGGCTAGACTCCAAAAATAAAATGCTCATACTATCAGAATATAAATGTAAGTTAGACATAATACTGTAGTGTAGGCCTACATGGCCATGAAACTTGATAGACTATGAAATCTAGGTCTTTAGGTCAAAGGTTAAGTTGATAGCTAGAACAAAAGTGGAAGGAAGTGTTGGATGAATTCAAGTCAAGTCTAGCCCCAGCAATATAATTACCCCAGGTTCCATAATATTATAATAACAGAGATTGTATAGTTTTGGCCACGAACATGAAGGGCTTTGCTTTTTAAAGGAAATTGTGGCGCAAAACCGCAAAGAATAGGCGACATTTCCACCAAGACAATTGACAAAACACTTTATAACCATTAAACTTTATTACACTTAGCCATTAAATAGTTTGGTTTCCGCTCCGGAGTTTGACGACCCTTGATCCGTTGGGTCTGGTAAAAGACTGACGTCGAGTGGCACGACAGACAGGTTATTTTCAAGTTCGCAACGCGGGAGATATGAAAATTGTATACACTGAAGTATTGTTAATATTTCTTCAATTAAGGGATTCAAGGATAGGCCCAACGTGAGTGCCACCACTAACCTTACAAGCCACACACCGTGACTTCACAGTGAAAAGACTCCCCCGGGCAGTGAAATTCACGCTTTGTGTCATAGTTACTCTCATACTTCATAGTGTTGTTCCACATGGCATATGTGCAGCATCTTGAAACATCATGTACTATTTCTACCTCCAGTATAAGGGCATCAATGATGCTGTTTGAGATGAAACTACAACTTGTCTGTCGCAATTTCTAATACACTAATTGCATGCACGGGATGGTGAACAAACAATGTGAGATCCGATTTTCAGGTTATCGTTTGATATGTTCTGATTGGACAATCGATATTACGCAGCTGCACCACTGCAGCTCGAAGTCGGTCGTTGATTGGATAGCGAAACGTATATAAGCACAGTGAAAACTTGTTCTTAAATTGTGATCACGTACATAGACTGGTTCCCGTTCCCTACCGTTGTCTCTTGACGTCTACGGGGGACCAGTGTACACTTACGTGCGGAGTTCATCAAATCAAACTTCAGGGCAGTAAATGGCGCCCTCCTTTTGACAAGAAACACGCATGCCGAAGTTACGAAGTTAATTTCGGCTCCTAAGGAAGCGAGAATATACATTAACATGTTGGTGTTGGACCTACATGTAGGCACATACCATTTAAGAAACAAAGAAAGGTACCGTGGTATGACCCTATCGGCCTTTACAATCATGACTAATACATGAGTGATACCGCAAATAAATATGTTCTTTTGCCGGCTGAAATAACAATTCTTAGACGACCCAACGTGCTTAGAAACGTCATTCTACTTCAACTGCTATTTCGCATCGATGTATAAGACCCTTGATCGATTTCACCAAACTCATTGTAACTTAATATTGTATGACTTATAATGCATTAATTCTTAAACCAATGCACCAAGGCAGCGAACATCGATTGACAAACTATCAGATCACAAGGCAATTAAAAAAATAGTTCACGGGGAATTTTGCTGTTGCATCTTCAAGCCATCCCCGTCATCCATGACGTCATCTCTGACATCAGTATTCTCAGTTGGCACGCCATCTTGGTAGGTAGTTGCTTGGTAACGCTCCCGAGGCGAGTCTACGTCATGTGTAGTTGTGTCGGTCTTGTATTCTGATCTAGTGGTTACGAATGCGAGTACGCTACCAAATAGCACCATTGAAAGACCGTACACATTGCCCAAGGCCCCAGAGAAAACCCCCGTTGAGTAATCAGCTCTGGAAGGGTCGAAAGGAAACAAATAGAATTAGGAATCAAACAAAGCAGACATGTCTTCAGAAACAAGTTGACAACTTCTGGGCTGCGTTTCACCAAACAAGATTAATCTTAAGATAAGTTGTCTGTATCACCTTAGTGATTCGTATTGTGACAACACACTTTGCTTAGCAATTAGGATTAATTCACACTTAAGAACAATTTTAGTGCTTCGTGAAATCGGCCCCTGGATTGTGTTGAACATTTCTTATTGATTGTTCAATATCATTTTAGTACGACCCTAGTGCCCGAGTATAACCTTATTTAAAATTCACTATCGGTGCTATTTTTACAAGGGTCTAATTGCTTTCGTTTCTAATTCATGCTATTCAAACTCACATTTGATAAATGGAGAGTTCATTCAACCCAGTAAGACAGGAAACTATGGCAATAGTGAATGTGAACATGCCAAAGAAAACGTGAATCTGCGGATAGTGCGCCCTCAACGGATGATCCTGTCTCAGGAATCTCTCTGCGGCGCCGTAATAAACACATCCGATGACGTACTAATAATTTAAAGGAACATGAGAGAAAAAAAAGACAAATTAAAGTTAAAATTCGAAAAGTATCGTTTTCATGAAAGTAAAAAGCTCAATGTACAATAACTGTGTTTGGCTTAAATTATTATGTCTTTTATCCCTCTTTTTGGTAAAGTTGCCGAATTACAGCTACAATGTTCTTAACTTTGATATTGATCATTGAAAACAGTAGAGAGGCAAAAAGCTATTGCAATTGTTATGCGAAAATGTTAAGGTAATTTAAATTGTGAGGTTTTGATCTTGGAGATCAACTTAAATGTTTTGTTTCACTCATTTCTGGATAAATACAGCATTTCAGGCGGAAACATTTCAACGGTTTAATTATTTGTACCAGCTCCATCTTTATGCCATGTAACTTAAAGGTAAACATGTGGAGATTTCTGTTTCGGTATGCTACCAAATTATGATAGTACCAAACACTCATGTTTCTTCAATTTGGTTTAACATCTGTATACGGTTCATGATCCAGTTTACCTGTAAACATAACAGAATCACCGTGAAGATCCCCAACCAACTGTGTATGGAGTAATTATGGACAGTACCAGCTTCGTATTGCCCATCTTTTGCCATGGTTGCAGCACGGACGCCCACACCAGTCAGTACGATGATCACGGTGTGAGTAGTCGCATGTATTGCTTTCTGTATCAAGTATGGAATGCCACAACGACTGAAGACACGAAATGCCAGTAGTGCTGAAAGGAGGAAGATATGATATCCTGATGATTATAATTTACAGTATATGTACCGGTAGTCCTATTTTCGATTTGGGCCCTTTTCTAAACCTCGGCTCCGGCTCAGGCACCGGCTCTAGCTCTGGCTGCCAAACCATTCTAAAATAAATAACGGTTATCAAAATAGAGGCTTTTGGCTGCGGTTCGGACTCGGAGGTAGGTTCTCTGGTTTGAAAAGGAAAACAGAGTTCAGCATGTGGATGACAGACCTGGAGCCGGAGCCTGAGCCGGAGCCGAGGTTTGGAAAGGGCGTAGGTCAGGGATGAGATCGACCAATGATAAAAATGTCTGAAAACAGCTAACAGTAACAGGGAGCACAAGAAGTTTGAAATCATGAATCCCCTATATACTTTTGTACACAGCCTGTGAGGAAAAAAATCTGACTAATCCCCCCCCAAAAAAAAATCTGGAATCAGATTTTAATCTGAGAAATCTCATCCCTGCTATATAGGTTTCATATCAAGAAAAGAATGTCGTTGAGAAAATTATGAAAACATTTAAATAACTGACACACGTCAATGAGTGAACAGAGATTGGATATTGAATTGGCTTCCCGCCTAAATTGCCTACCTTCACCGAAGAGGAACACCAAAGCTACCGTTAGAAAGAGAGGATGGTAGCCCCCGGATGCACCCCACACTATACCCCCCACGTGATGCTGTAGCCATATTGTCATGACAACCAGCATGGCAACAGCAAAGAGCTGGGAGAGGACCACGAGAGGCCAAAAATAAGACTTCATCACTGAACTCTGAGAAACAAAAACACAAGAGAGAGGCGTGGATAGACGGAGCAGATGAGTAATTCAAAGGCAAAGCATGATCATTTAAAGGCAATATCATACCTTGGTTTTTGTCAAAGAAATACAGATTCATGGGCAAAAATATCAAGGAAGATACAGTAATAGTCATCTGTGAAAATTTCAGTCCCATACGGTGCCCACTTTTTGACAAACAGTGAAAAACGGTCACAGTATTTCTTAAGTCTTTTCTCTTTTATTTTTGATCTTTTAAAAGGTCAAAAATTTTCGGCCGTTGTTTTACTAATTTCTGGATAAATACACGTATTTCAGGCGGAACAATTTTAACGGTATGTTTCTACCGCCACCATCTTCATACCCTGTTACCTGTCAGTAATAAAGTTATACGTAAGTCTGTGCACATTTCTGTTTCGGTTTCTTACCAAAGTATGATACTACCTTTGACGGTAATACACCCGGTGTGACACCGGTGTTCCGTGCGGAAGCCACTTGACGGCGTGATGACCGTAACATGACTTTACAAAGTTGATAACTATACAACTTCACCACTGAGCGGTATTAACCATGGATCGAGCTATAAAAAGTATAGCTCCCAAGGTATCATAACAAAAAGAAAATAGTACCTGGTCGCATCACTGTGTTGATGTTGCTAAAGGGTAATTTTGCCTTGTCAGAAAAGTGCCTCGGTCCTTGCAGACATATAACAAAACATAGACCAATGTCTTTAAACTCACCATTAAGGAACTTCTTCGACGAGTTTCTGTTACTCCCCCCCCTCAGAAAACACAGATGGGACAAAATACAAGACGGACTTCCGAGAATTATCACCGTGTGGGTCTGAATGACAGAACTGCATGGAACTAAACTGCTTTCGTAGTTTACGAAAAAATAGCTTGTGAGATGAAAAGACCATGGAGGTAGAAATAAGACTATCACAAATCTTGCCAGATTATAGCATGTCTTTGTTACCAGCTTGTTGACTCATGGACTCCCTGTCGTCCTTTGATCCGGTTTATCTTAGGCCTAATCCTGAGCCGAGTGTAATCCTGTGTATAAGCATGGAGGTAGAAATAGAAGCTAGAGCGCGTGAGCCTGACTCGTCAGAAACTGATATAGCACAGCAATTTGACTCTGGAATGTTGCAGGCAAATACATCTACATGTACATGTAAAACAAAACACGGTGTATGTTAAGTGGCACACGTATTTACCACCAGCTTTGCAGTGTAAGTACAAACCACTGGAGGAATTCCTCCGTGTATAAACCACGACGTGTCTAGAGTCGTTGCTTTTCCCTCCACAAAGTATTGGGCCTTTATCGATGAATAAGACGACAGAAAGATAAAGAAACTCATGTGCACTGTGAAGTCATTATCAAAACGAATTCAGTCTTGTGCCAAAACAGTCAGTTGTTTTCCAAATGCTCACAAGGGAGTTATACTGATCCTACGTGCCTTCCTCCATGCGTGTGTCTTCTTGGGTATTTCCTCCTTGCAGTACAAACCACTTGACATTCTTGTAGACCCCCTCCTGGGTGCAATGGTCGTGACGGGTGTCATGTTTCTAAGGAGCCGCCTGTAGTGTGAGTTGGCCCCAAGGTTGGGGTAAGGTCAATCACTGACCTGATGTGGTGTACCTCTCAGTCATGGGTGCAGAGCTCACATAGTTTTCACTTCACTACTTGTACAAGTGTATCTCAATACGCTGTGGCATTATTTTCCATGGAATTGTAGAGTTTTCCTCTGCGGGTCCTCGGTAATATTTATGTGAAATACAGTAGGCCTAGCTACAATACCACGGGTTGACAGCCAAATAAGTACACATGTCACAATCTCAGTTTTTATTGAAACACAAGGTAAACTAACCTTTATTTAGCCGGTCTTTCTCTTCCTTTTTTAGCTTAACTCAGAAACCCGTCCTTCCTGTAGCTTATCGCTATATCGTCTCTCTAAATCTCACATGTGCTTTTCACGTGCGAGTCTCATGCCACCAACCGGCGGCTGTTGTCTGCTACTTACAAACGGCGCCACCTTGTGGCAAACATTACATCATCCCCTCCCATGGGGAAAGAATGCGTCTCGCATTCGTTTAAACAAATTTCTTACAGAACAACATCTCAACATTTTAAACAAGCAACTTTAAACAAAGCTTTAACAAAGTTTAGAAAAGTTCGCAACAGGGCGGAAAAGGTGGTCATGAAAGTCATCCCGGGTAGTCAATGCTCCAGACCTTTGTCCAGGAAGTCTTCCGTGGTGGTCTTCATCACCAGACTACCCTCGTTGTATATCTCTACGGTTCTACGCCGCAACACCCGACCTTCGCTGACTCGCCCCTCCATTGTTGTCTCTGTCGTGACGCGTCTCAGTGGTGACGTCCGTGAAGAACCTCTTGTTGGTACATCAAAATCCATGTCCTCAGCCGTTGGATGCAAGGACAATGCAGGAGTACAAGTAGTGTGTATCTCCGGTGTTTTCGGCACCTCCACACTCTGAGCTCTCTCCGGGGATGCACGCGGTGTCTTCTCCTTCTCTGTTGCTGGAGGTGTTCCTTTCATAGAGGAGTGGCAATTGGTGAGGTGTCGTCCCAAGTCGTTCTTTCTAGTGTAGCTTGTGCCCTCACAAAATGGGCATTCGAATTTAGTTTTCACCCCATGCTGCTCGGTGACGTGACGGTTCAGGGCTGACTGCGAGCTGAAGATCAGGGTGCACTCTCGACATTGTAGTCGTGGAGCTGGACTGCATGATCGGTGAGGTGGGGTCGGTGATCTTGCTTTCCCGTGTGATCTCCATTGCCGATCCATGGAGTGGTGTCTTTTCGGCATCTGGAGGAGTCAATAACAAATAAACAAAACGAGGGTTACTGCCTGATAACAAAGCTGCTTAATGTTGGTTGAGCGATTTGACCCATTCTCCGAAACGTTTCGGTGGATTCCGCTGTCTTGGTCTATCTACGCCATCCTGTGGCAGAGTGGTACACTTTACGTTGTCAGAAGCTGTATCATCTTCAGCTGCTTCCTCATGCCGTATGGGCTCTGGTGCCTGATTACCGTCGCCTGGTAGTTGTTTTTCAAGGCATCGTTCTCCGCTGCTAGGAGATTGTGGCGTAACCTCTTTATCACAGTGAACTGGAGGGGTTTGGGGCTGTGGTAGCCCATCAGCAGTGTCAAAGGTGTCCGGTTCATGGCAATCGGCAGCGTGTACTGGAAGTGGGACCTGAATTAACTTGTCCCACCAGGCCTTGTCCACATCCCCTTCGAAGCGTTTGAGGCGATCTATGTGCACAATTTTGCACTTATACCGCTTCCCCTTCTGGATCCTCACGTTGACATCGTTTACAGCTTCAGTTACGATGTATGGTCCGTCCCACCTGGGCTGGAGTTTAGGGGATAACCCTACAGTTTTTGCCTCTACAGATAGCATCACTGCTGTGCCGGGGGCAAACCGTTTCTGTTGGCTGGGCACATCATAGTTCCGCTTTTGCTGTACTGCAGCCTTTTTGAGGCTAGTCCTTGCCCGTTCGTGTGCAGCGCACATCCTTTCACGGAGCTCAAAAGCGTAGTTTGTGATCTCGGTTGGCTCCTCTGGACAGCCGAAGATGAGGTCAACCGGCAACTCTACCTCTCTCCCCAAAGTAAGATTGTTTGGCGTTTCACCAGTGCTACTGTGCTGAGACGCCCGGTACGCCATCATAACTAACGGTATATGCAAATCCCAGTCCCGTTGGTTTTCAGCCACATAGACACTTAGCATATCTTTGAGGGTGCGGTTGAATCGCTCAACCTGGCCGTCACTTTGGGGGTGATATGGACTTGTTCGAGTTTTCTTGATGCCCAATAATGTGCACATTTCCTGAAACAGATGACTTTCAAACTGCCGACCCTGGTCTGTGTGTAACTGCCTGGGGACACCGAATCGACAGATGAACTCCCTGACGAATACATTGGCAACCGTTTGTGCAGTTATGTCTTGTAACGGGAAAGCTTCAGTCCACTTGGTGAAGTAGTCTGAGATGACCAAAATCCATCTGTTCCCGGCTCCTTCCGTAGCTGGAAATGGTCCAGTGATGTCCATGGCGATCCTTTCCATTGGGACCCCAGAAATTTCTTGTTGAAGCGGAGCTTTACCCTTCCGTGCTGGAGACTTACGTCTTGCACATTCCAGGCATTGCCTGCACCATCTAGTCACCCACTCTTTCATATTTTCCCAGTAGAATCGTGATTTGACCTTAGCATACATCTTGTTGATTCCCAGGTGTCCGGCTGTAGGACAGTCGTGTAGATGCCGCAGCACATCTTCTCTTAGTGCCGGGGGAACCACCAGAAGCCATCGTGATTTTGAAGAGTCCTCTTCCCATCTCCTATACAGTACCCCATCCCGAAGACACAGTTGCTGCCAAGAACCCCACAATGCTTTGAGGCGCGTACCCTCGACTGACACCTCTGCCCACGATGGTCTTTGGGTACTGTTTTCCAGCCAGCTTATCACTTTTTGTAGAGTCGTATCTTCTAGTTGTTTCTCTCTCAGATCCTTAGGGGTGTAGCCATGTAACCAGTAAAATGATGAGACCTCTCGTATACGGTAGCTCCAGTTCGCTTGTGTGCTTGATGATTCTTTCTGTTCTTCTGACGTCTGGCTGGACGTGATTGGAGTGCAGCAGCATAGACGCTCTTGCCCCTTTTCGGCAGCTTCCTTGGTTGTCTCGGGCTGAATGCAAGGGATTCGAGACATACCGTCTGCATTTCCGTGCCTTTGTCCTGGGCGGTGCTCGATGTCAAAGTCGTATTCAGCGAGGACTTGCAGCCATCTAGCAATTTGGCCTTCGGGTTCCTTGAAATGGAAGAGCCAACGGAGGGACCCATGGTCTGTTCTAAGGAGGAACTGCTGGCCATACAGATACGGTCGAAAGTGTTTGATGAAGTGCACTACTGCAAGGAGTTCCCTTCTTGTGACACAATAATTCCGTTCTGGTTTCGACAAGGCACGGCTAGCATATGCGATGACGTGCTCTTTGCCATCTTGCATTTGGCTGAGTACTGCACCGATTCCGAAGTTACTTGCGTCAGTGTCAAGTATAAACTTGCCATGAAGAGTCGGATAAGCAAGAATAGGCGCAGAGGTTAGACGATGCTTTAGTTGCTGAAAGGCCGATTGACATTCTGTTGTCCACTGGAAGGTCTTCTCCTTTTCCGTAAGTCTATGTAGTGGCCTTGCGAGGTCGGCAAACCCGGAAACAAACCTCCTGTAGTAAGAAGACAGACCAAGGAAGCTTCGGACCTCTTGCGCATTTTGCGGAACCGGCCACTCTCGGATTTGTTTCGTCTTACTTGGGTCTGTTCTCACACCTTTGTCGGAGACAATATGCCCCAGATACAGCACCTCCTGTTGCAATAGGTGACATTTTTCTGGCTTAAGCTTCAAACTCGCCATCTGGATGCGACTGAAAACCAATTGGAGCCTTTCCATGTGTTCTTCGAAGGTCTTGGAGAAGATTATGATGTCGTCCAAATATACCAGACAGATTTGCCACTGCAGTCCATGTAGAATTTTCTCCATCAAGCGCTCAAAAGTTGAAGGAGCATTGCATAGCCCAAAGGGCATGACACGGAACTGGAAGAGTCCCCGGTGGCTGGTGAAGGCTGTTTTTTCTTTATCTGCTTCACTCATTGGCACCTGCCAATACCCCGATGCTAAGTCTAATGTTGTGAAGTACTTGGAGCCCGCCAAAGTGTCGATGGAGTCATCGATACGAGGTATTGGATACGCATCCTTCCTAGTGATAGAGTTGAGCCGTCGATAATCGACGCAAAAGCGAACAGAACCATCTTTCTTTCTGACGAGTACTATCGGCGAGGCCCACGGTCCAGATGCTGGCTCTATGATGTTGGCCTTCTCCATCCTCTCGATTTCCTTCTCGGCGACTTCTTTCTGGAATATTGGCAATCGCCGCGGTGACTGTCTTATTGGACTGGCGTCACCGGTATCGATGGAGTGTTGTACAAGCGTAGTGAGGCCGATATCTCCTTTTCCTTGAGAAAACAGACTACGGTTTTTCCGTATAAGGTGTGACAACTGTTCTCTTTCCTCGGTGCTTAGATGAGTTGATCCTCGCTCCACCATCTTCTGGACGCTGTCTGTGGGCTCTTTAACTTGGTCATCTTCACGTTCTCTCCCCATCATCTGGTTAAGCCGTCCCTCCGTGGGGTGATCAAAATCGCCTCGACCTGCAATATATGGGCCAACTGCATCTATGGTCTGAAATACGCCCGCCGACACTCCTTTATAGAGGACAACTGTTTCGTCAGTTGGATTCATGACCCGCAAGGGCACCTCCGATGAATTTGACTTAGTGAGAGTCGGTGCGAGTAACACCGCACTCTTTGAGAGAAAACTTTGAACTGGTTCCACTATGCCATAGCTTGAAGAAAAATCACTTTTGCTCATACTACCCTCAATAATCATCTCAGAGGTAGGTGGGATAGCTACTGTATCTTTAATTGTTACTCTGCAGCTCTGCTCTCTCTCCTTCGTTTTTCTCAGGGGAACCTCCAGGCCTCCTATATGTAGACTCTTATTCCCGATGTCTATCGCACAGCCCTGCAAGTCCAAGAAATCCAATCCCAGTAAGACATCATTGTGAATATCAGCTACCATAACCTCTTGTTGAACTAACTTCCCACCGAGTTGTAGCTCCACTGTAGCGTTTCCATAAACTTTCAGTCGTTCGTCATTTGCTAAGAATACTTGCACGGTCGACGGTGTGATCTTCGGCCTGTCCAGTGCACTCATTGTATCAACCAACGCTTGGGATATAATTGATATCGTTGCCCCTGTATCTACTAGCATCTCTACATCTACGCCGTTCATCTTCCCAAGTATGTGGATTCCTGCTCCAATGTGTGCAACCGTGCCATGAAAATACAATTTCTGGGTGGGCCCCGTTTTCTGAGCTGATCCCTGGCCCTCGGACTCAGCCCTTAAATGTTTTCCTGGTTCCCGTTGTTCGACCGAGATTGTTTCTTCTCTTTCTCTTTCGGGCAGTCCCGTTTGAAGTGGCCTTGTTCGCCGCATGAGAAACATCCTCTCCTCTTCTTGGTTAACTCTGCGTTCTGTGTGGCTAGTGTTTTGATTTGCTGGCTTATTTCGTGCAGGCATTTTTCTAGGTTCGTCACTCTGTCGCTTGACACGAAGTCTTCGGTCTTTGCGCCATTTGTATCATCGCTTTCTAGAAATCTTACCCTACGAAGGCCCTGGCCCTTCTCTGCTGACATAATGGCATCAAATTCAGTGGCGGCCGTTACAGCTTCCTCCAAACTATGAGGTCGCACTTGCAAAACACGTGTTCGTGTGTCGCTGTCTGCAAGGGCATCCAAGAAATAGTCCCTGGCCATTGTCTCTTGTGCATCTGCAGACAAATCACCGAATGTCTTGTCTACCAGAAGACGAATTGCTTGGGCCAGTTCTGAAAGGGACTCGTTGGCCTGTTGGCGTCTATTCTTCAGTTGAACTCTGTAAAATTCTTTACGCCCATCCGGTTCAAATCTACTTTTTAATGCTCTGACCAAGCTCTCATATGTTGTCGTGCCATCTCTCGGTAAGCTCTGCAGTACTTGTTGTGCCGGTCCTGCCAGGGATACTGCTAAATACTCTGTTTTCTCATAGTCTTGCCATTTATTGATGCTGGCGCACATCTCAAAATGTCTCTGGTACGCCGACCATGACGACGTACCAGAATACCGATCTGGTCGCATAATGGGCCGTTCACGCGCAGTATGCGGTGGTCGAACGTCCGGTGTACCGACGGGATAGCCGTACTGCCCTTTTATTCCCAGTGGAGAAACTACTGGTGTGCCCCGGCGCACCGTCGCTGGTGAACCTCCCGCGGTCACCGGTGCCCCGGCAACGCTGCCCCATTGCTGCCGTGCTGGCACAGATCTGTGTGTTGTTCCTCGGTATCCCGGAACCGCCGGCGGCCCTTGGCTGGCCACATTCCCACCTGCCATTGCCAGCTGCGGTGCACCGGTCGGAGCCCCGGCAACGCTGCTCCATTGCTGCCGCGGTGGCGCCAACCTGTGTGTCATTTCCCTGCAATCCGGCACCGACGTTGGCCCTTGTCTGGTCACATACCCATATGCCGTGCCCATCGGTGCACCGGTCGGTGCACCGACCAAACTTGTCCAATCCTGCTGTCCCAGCATCGGCCTGTGTGTCGTCTCCTGATATTCCGGCGCTGACTGCGGCCCTTGTCCGGCCACATCCCCACCTGTCGTGTTCATCGGTGCCCCGGTTGGTGCACCGACAAAGCTAACCCAATCCTGCTGTCCCGGTATCTGCTTATGTGTCATATCCTTGTAGTTCGGCACCGATGGCGGCCCCTGTCCGGCTATATCCCCATATACCGTGGCCATCGGTGCGCCGGTCGGTGCACCGACAAAGCAAGGCAATTGCTGCTGTCCAGGGGTCGGCTGGCGCGTCATCTCCCGGTACTCCAGTACCGACGGCTGCACCACCGCATTCTCCGTAGCCATGAGTCGTGTACAGGTCGGTCCACCGACAAGGCTATGCTGCAGCCGGTGTGCATGTGCCGAGCGTATACCCATCGCCCGGTTCTCCTGCACCGACGGTAGTTGTCCCGCCGGCGCCGCATGCACAGTGTCTGTGGTTGACGGTGCCCCGGCAGGTGCACCGGCGAATAGGCCCCGTGCCAGCGTCCCAGGTGGCGACCCGCCCGCTGGCCATCGGTATGCAGGCGTCGATGATCTAACGGTGGCCGGTTGTCCATCGACGAGATAGCTGTCAGACCCATGAGCTCCACCACCCTCGGCCGGTACCGGCGTGTACGCCGCGGTTGGGCAACTGAAATCCGCTGCCGGACCTACGGCGCCCGTGCCGGGGACGTCAGCCATATCTACAACACAGTGAAGCCAGTCATTTGGGGGCCCGGACGCCGGCAAAGGCGGGAGCGTATGAAACCAAGGGGGCGAGTGGCAACCGTCTAGCGGAGGCCAGTGGGAACTCCCAGCATCAGACATAGCGGCGGAAGCAAAGCAGCGGAAAATGCACTAGAAACAACTAAAATGGACAACTCCTGTACAACGTAAAATGTATTACCGGAAACCGCTGCCACCAATGTAGAGTTTTCCTCTGCGGGTCCTCGGTAATATTTATGTGAAATACAGTAGGCCTAGCTACAATACCACGGGTTGACAGCCAAATAAGTACACATGTCACAATCTCAGTTTTTATTGAAACACAAGGTAAACTAACCTTTATTTAGCCGGTCTTTCTCTTCCTTTTTTAGCTTAACTCAGAAACCCGTCCTTCCTGTAGCTTATCGCTATATCGTCTCTCTAAATCTCACATGTGCTTTTCACGTGCGAGTCTCATGCCACCAACCGGCGGCTGTTGTCTGCTACTTACAAACGGCGCCACCTTGTGGCAAACATTACAGAATTTTATACTATATAAATATGAAAAACATGAATTGCCATAACTTGAGAACAAAGGAATTGGCACCACAGTCGTGGCTTGATTCAACCTACCTTCCTCTATGATTCAACTGTCTAATAACGTCACGTTTTATGTATCTCCACAAAAAAAAAATTGCTCAATATTTTTACGATGTAACCAGTACATACGTCCTGCTCGTAGGAAAAAACACTCAACGCCTTCATATAAATCTAATTTCTGAAATGATCATGCATATAATTTCAAATCAGAAATGAAATCATTAAATGATTTACATGTGGATTTATGTTTTATATCCGTTAAAGGTAATATCATACTTTGGTTTTTCTCAAAGAAATACAGATTCATATGCAAAAATATCAAGAGGGATGAGTAAAAGTCATCTGTGAAAAGTTCAGTCTCATACGGTGCCCACTTTTTGAGAAAACAGTGAAAAACAACCACAGTATTTTTAACTTGTCTTTTCTCTTTTATTTTTGATCTTTTAAAAGATCAAAAAGATTTCCGGTTGTTGTTTTACGAATTTCTGGATAAGTACACCATTTCAGGCGGGGAAATGTTAACGGTATGTTTCTATCAGCATTATCTTCATAAAATTAAATAGTCAAGTACATGTAGTTCTTATCATTACTGTATAAATGTAGATTGGTATGGTAGTATTCATTATTTCAAGGTTGTGAAAAACAGACAAACAAAATACTGACAATTTATTTCCTATTAGTGGACGACAAAGCAAAAGAGAAATGGAAACGTCAGAAATGTGCTTACTCATAACTTTTTTTTTTTTTTTAATGTACATCTTCACATCAACAGATACATATAACTAATACAATCGAGAAATACAGAACATGTATAGGGAAATTCCTTGGTTATCGACAATGGAAAAACATATAGGCTTTTCACGAATTTCATGGAGCTGCTAAACACAAAACAATTGCTAAGCACAAAATGTCTTGCTCAATAAAACAAGCCACCATTAAAATTTCCATTTGATATTCATGGTCAGCGAACAACAGCCAAAGAACAAGTGATTCACAACACATGGAAATTTGGCTTTTAATCCCGTCCAAATTTCATGGTTAGCAAATTGTTGTGCTAAGCAGGGCCATGAAATTGGCCCCGGTTGACTAGAGTAGTTAATTTATATTCTGAAGTTGGTTTTATTCCAATAGGACTAAAAACTCCTGGTTGCAGGTGCTATACTGACAAACACAGTCATAACATAATTGAAGCTTTTTCAAGTTTAATGTCAATTAATCATTATACACTGAGGTCACATTCTTTGAAAAAAAAAATCAATTTTAAATTTAATGTATTGCAAGAAAATGCGAAGGAAAGAATAGTTTCAGGTACAGAAAAAGCAGAGTTAATTAAACATTCAAATTGCCTGATGTAAGGGTTAAAATGATAAGATTGAGATGACATGTGTCATTCCAATCTGCTTACTAGATTATTTTGAAAAGCTGGGAAGGGCAAAGATGCTGTTAATGCGAGAGAAAAGATGCATGTGAGCGGGAGGCATGGAGGTTGGGGGCTCAATAGTATTGATATGACAATGTTTTAAGAACAAGACATTTCCACATGTATAACTTTGTGGCATTGCCTGTAATAAACAAACCCCAATCTCCAATCTTAAAGTTTTCTGACAAGTTTTTTAAAATGACAAACTGTATTCAGAAAAACAGACAAGCAAACAAAAAAACAGGCATGCAACTTGGACTTTCCAAAAAAAAGAGGAAATGCCAAACTTTACCACATTTTGTACAGTGTTTTTCACTTTTCAATGGCATAAAATTGAAGTGAAAAAAGAGGAAATCGGCTGATCCGAGGAAAAGTTGCATGCCTGAAAAAATTGTATTACATTAATTATTCATTTCAACAATAACAACAAATGTCAGCCCCCACTAGTCCCCAGTTCACCCAATCTCAGCTCAGATTGCAAGAAGCAATACTTATGATTTATTTTCTAGACATCCACAGATCAAGTTCCATCCATTATGTACCTCTCGCAGATATGAAAGAATCACTACTGTAGTCTTCCTAACCTACTTCCAGAACTTCCTGATGGACATGTTCTTCTCCGAGTCTTTTTGCATCACCTGAGAAAAGAAAGACATCACAAAATCAATCAAATAATAATAATAATAATATTGAAATCTTATAATCCCAAAGGGTGCTCAAGGCGCAGAACATGCAAATAGCTCTTAGGAGAATTGAGAAATAATACGATATCCCAGTAGTCAAAAGTGAATTAAAATTAAATTAATTAATTTAAATTTTTTAGCTTCATTTACCCAATGAGAAGTTAAATACTGCTATCATAAAAGTGGATTTTTTTTGTGGATTTCGAACTTCATAAATTAGAATAAAACACGGTCAAAGAGAGTTTTTACAGCATTTCATGGCACAATAATTTTATCGGTATGTTTCTACCATCACCATCTTCACACCCTGAAAGTTATAGGTAAATCTGTGAAGAGTTCTGTTTCGGTATGTTACCAAAGTATGATAGTACCTTTAATATATACATCAATAAAGTCAATATCATTATGAACAACTGCAAGGTCAAACTTACCTTTGCTACTGCCATTTCAAAGTCTTCCTGTGTAACGTGCACTCTTCTCTCTCTCAAAGCATACATTCCAGCTTCTGTACAAACACCCTGTTAGAAAATAAAAAAACATTAATCATACAATTGAAAAATAGAAAATAAGATGTATTGGTGAAGTTTACAATGGGACATTGTTACCAAAAGAAACAAGAAAAAGTACAAAGCATTTAGCGCCAGATAATAAAAACTTGTACCAAGTGGAAAATAGAACAAAATGTCCATTTCATAGAGCTGCTTAGTCACAAATTGTTTAAGCATGAAAATTCTTCCTTGATCACATAGGATTACCAACCAAATTTTCATGTGATGTTGACTGCTTTTGATTTCTTTTGACTTGTATTCGGCCATTGTTTGCTAAGCAAAACATTCACAGGGTTTCACAGCAAATTTTGGTGCTTAAACAGCTCAATGAAATTGGCACCTGGTATTCAAAATTGTCCTTGGAAGACATATTTGTCACCTTAAAAGATCTTGATCTCAGGACCAGATTTCATTAAGATCAAGATTCTATCAGGTGTGACCGACTTCAATGATCACAAACTATAATAATAACAACAATTAAGGCATTTATATAACGTTCTTACACAAGAGGTATCACAATGCTTAACACTATTATCCCTGATCATCGGGCCCATTAACTTTCCTGAAACCATCTCAACTCCCTGGGGAGTATACAGCCTCCTGGCTGCCTGCAAAGTCCACATGGCTAATCATGCACACAAAGCCATCTCTACCTTCGCAGGTGCCCATTTACACCTGGGTGAAGAGAAGCAATTATGTGACAAAGCGCCTTGCCCAAGGATGCAAGCACCATTAACCCATGGCTGGATTCGAACCCACAATCTGTACATTGACCAAGATTTTGAGTATGACAAGCCAGACCACTAGGACACGGCACCCCACTCACCTTTACTTCAGCACCCGATGCTCCAGGCATCAGCTCAGCAATCTTCCTGAGGTTGATACCTCGCGTAAGATTCATCTTCCGTGAGTGGATCTTGAGAATGTCCAGACGAGCTTCCTCATTTGGTGGTGGAAATTCAATCTTTCTATCGATGCGGCCTGGACGCAGGAGGGCGGAGTCAAGGATGTCAATACGGTTTGTTGCCATGATAACCTGTTGATATGTTATGAACAGAGACAAACATTTACTTATGAGATGACAGCTTATATATGATGAAATAGCAGTGTTGCAGTACTCGTACTCATTGAAACTGCCACTGTGCTTGTAATTGCAGACGTGCCTGGAGTACTTGTACTCATACTCAGAAATACATGTACAAGTTCTCAGAAATCAGTACTTGTACTCGGCTGGCAAAGTACTCGACCTGTCTTTATACTTGGCAGTAAAAGTACTCAGCAGTAATTGATACAAAACTAGACCTGTGTTTGTTGACAAACACTGAGCTGTTTCGCGTATGTTTTAAAAATAATATGAAAAACAAACATGAACGCAATTGGCCCAGTACAGAGAAATAGCGGTGTTTAAATTGTCGTAAACAATTACATGTATCAGGAGCGTCGTCACTCGTCCATCAATACTCGTACACTGTATACAGATTGGTGTACATACACATGCCCATGAGAAACACAGAATAGCCGAGTCTATTATAGACCAGCGCGCGTAGTATGTATGGTTGTGCATATGGGCGGTGGAAAAAACAAAATGATTGATTTTCTAGCTATGTCGTGCTCCGTTCACGTGTACACAATTGGCGCACTACTATAGATAGCCATTATCAGCGGTCCAAAAAGTTCCAAAGACCGTGTTTTGTGTTATGTTTGACTCTAAATGGCAAAATTAATTATTCAAAAAATCAATAAAAAATCAGTCGATGACGTCATCGTGACGTTACTTCACATTTGGAATAGAAATAGCATTTCCTACCTACCCACCAAGTTTCATCACGATCGGATATTCGCTTATATGTGTTTCTGGGAAAAAATGGCAAAATTTAATATTCAAAAATCAATAAAAAATCAGCCGTAGACGTCATCGTGACGTCACTTCAGATTTAGGATACCAGTACCATTCCCTACATATCCACCAAGTTTCATCACCATCGGATATTCCCTTATATGTGAATCAGAAAATCGGCTTTTTGATGACGTCATCATGACGTCACCACTTTTTGGTATTTTCTATGGCATGTGCCTATTGCCTAACAAACATTTTACCGAAAGAATTTCGAAAATACGATTTGTCGTTCATGAGATATAAAGAAAAGGTCCAAAAATTGAATAATTCGTATAAAATCGCACGATGACGTCATCAACACGTGACTGCAATTTTTGTCTATAACACGTCCCCATATACTTACATACCAAGTTTGAGTTGCATCGGACTTGCCGTTCCGGAGATAAAGAGCCCTAAAATTTGCACTTTTATGATTACGTAACTGTGCACGTGATGACGTCACGATGACGTACATACGCGGGACACTATTCGGGGTGCTGGTCTAACTATGTGCCAAGTATGAAGTTAATCGGAATTGGCATAATGGTAGAAGTGACTTGTAGAAAATCCCTGTGTTAAGTCTATGGGAAAAAAGTGGAAAAAGAAAAAAAAAAAAAAAAAAAAAAAAAAAAGAAGAAAAAAAAAATAACGAAAACAAAAGCTGTTCCGCTGCATGCGAAACAGCTAATTAACACTCTTTTTGCATAAAAAAGCTTTTCAACCTCAAAAGGTAGTGATAACAAATGAACTTTTAGGGCCCTTTTTGAAACAGAGGCTCAGGCTCGGGCTCTGGCACCATTTCGTGAATCCATTCTAAAATAAAGGGTATCAAAATAAAGGCTTTTGGCTGCGGTTCTGAAGTAGATTCTCTGGTTTTAAAAGGAATAAAAAGCTTCAGCTTCTGTGAAAAACCACAGACTATATTTTCAGCATATGGATGACGGGACTGGAGCCAGAGCCTGAGCCTGAGCCTCCGTTTTAGAAATTCCCTAAGACTGAGACCACAAACACACTACTGACAAAGATGGAACCATATCCCATTGACCAGTCTTGCTCCGCATGGATTCTCACCTTAATGTTTTTGGTAGCTTCAAAGCCATCAAGCTGGTTGAGCAACTCTAACATGGTCCGTTGTACCTCACTGTCTCCCCCTGAGCTGCCTTCAATACGAGTTGATCCAATGGAATCAATCTCATCCATAAAGATGATTGACGGTGCATGCTCTCTGTTTATTAAACAAAAACACACAAAAAATATAATGCATCAATGAGTTGCATGTGACAAGTTCCCTGAGCAAGACCCGGACTTGTTTTTTCCTAGAGTGCACATGAGGCCTTTTCACACTATCCAAAATCTTGGGGTTGGAACCAGATCGAACCAGGTGATTTGTTTCAACCCTTTTCACACTGGAACATTTTCAACCCCAAGCCAACCCGGGTAGGACGGCCTAGCCGGATCAAAATCAACCCTAGTTGAAAATCTCAACCCGTTTCCAAACTGCATTTTTCACTGTGATCTGTGTCGTGTGAGCTGGTTCACCAGAACATAGTGTGAACTTGCCGGGCTGAACCAGGGTGGATCTGGGTCGGTTTTAACAAGGATCAAAAAGGAGATAAATACCAAGTAAAAAGGTAGTATTAAAGCATTACTACCTCTTTTACAATGACAACACGCGTGCTAATGCTAACCTGGCCATGACGAAGAGCTCCCTGACCATTCTTGATCCCTCTCCGATGAATTTTTGGACCAGCTCTGAACCAGAGACTCGAATGAATGTGCACTCAGTGTGATGGGCTACTGCCCTAGCTAGAAGGGTTTTTCCAGTGCCGGGCGGGCCGTACAGTAACACTCCCTGATGAACAAAACAAAACAAGGGTTATACAGACTACTTCATCCACTCGCGACGAGGGCATGTACAACATTGGTAAAGGTGACAGAGCAGCTGCAGGCTGCTCATAATTTGATTTGTCATGGAATTAAAACAAACATGTGAAAGATTCAGCTCATATCACCATCAGAAACAGTGGAAAGCAACGTAAAACTGTTACAATCTGTAAAAATGGTGCCTTTCGGTTGTGATCTTAACCCTAGATCAAAACCGTTTTTGATTTATATTTGACTAACTTCTGGATAAATGCACCATTTCAGACAGAAATATTTTAATGGTATGTTTCTACCAGCCCCATCTTCATACCCTGTATAAGTCATACCGCTATATCCAAGAATCATTTAAGATATGCATACCCGAGAAACGGCTCATGGGGATCACTCAAAGCAGATGCGGCTTTTTCATCCATCATCATCAATTAACCTCAAGGGAAACTGACTGGACTAATTTTAAGTCATGGAAAAGTGAACAAAGAAATAACAGTGGTCGCAGGTGTCGGGGTTCGAATCCCACTCCAGTCAACTTTTCTTTGTTCACTTTTCAATGACTTTAAAAATAATCCAGTCAGTTTCTTTGTTGTCTTTTGATGACAAAATTCCAATACTAGTAGTTTTCAAAAGATCCTAGGAACTGTACAATAAAATTGTTCACTTACTTTGGGTTGCGCAATACCGAGGGCATCAAAGAGCTCGGGGTGCTTGACTGGAAGTTCAATGACCTCTTTAATTTCTTTGATCTGTTTATCTAGACCTCCAACCATTTCATACGTTGAGTCTGGTACCTTCTCCACCATCATTAGACTGACTAAGGGATCAACCTATGGAGTCAAGGAACCAAACAATATGATGACTTAACTGCGGTTGGCAAGCATCAGATGGAGAAGCTTAAATGATCATAAAGTAAATCAAGAAATTATAAAAAATATCTGCAAAATTCAATTGTAGGATATGTGACTGTAGAACCTGGCACTCTTTGTCAAAGTCAAAGGTCCAAGAATATTCCCGATCACAGCGACAGCCTTGGCCCAATTACAAATTGGTCAAATGACTAATGATGGGTGTAGCTCTAACTGTGGACCAGATTAGGGGGTTAACGAAATGGAGGCTTAGGCTCCGGCTCCATTTTGTGAATCCATTATAAGACAACGGGTATTAAAATAGAGGCTTCTAGCTGAGGTTTGGAAGTAGATTCTCTGGTTTGAAAAAGAAAACAGAGCTTACACTTCGATGCAAAACCACAACGTACATTTTCAGCCTCTGTTTTATAAACCCCCTAGATCCACAAATGCATGTAGGGTAGTTATTCTTTTACAAGGTACACAAAATGAATTTGTCAAAATGTCTCCAACATTACCTTATTTGGCAGGATTTTGTGAAGAGTATGACTATCGTTGCGCAGTGCTACTCTGGAATTTGGCTGTACGTCATTGATATCAATAGCCTTATCAATATCAACAACAAATTTACCCTCGGGATGAACCTAAAAAATTAAATCAGAAAAAAAAATACAAATTACAACAAAAACTTATGAACCAATGTACATATACTAGTTAAAAGCAAAATGCTGTTTACATGCCTTATTCACTGTGCATCCATCCTACATTCGAAGCAGAGCAATCAAACTGAGGTTTGGATTTAAAATAGTCTGGTACCCATTTTCTTTTTAGAATCAGTGTTATCTTTTCCAACGGGTATACAAGGAAGCTGACAAGATGGATGCACCCTGAAAAAGGCCAATAGTGCTGTTGCATGTTTAAAAAAATATCACTGTTTTGGCAACATCACATTGCACATTTCATACAAAATCTCACTTAGAATCTTATAGAACTTGTTCTCAAACCTGTTCTGGATTTAAAGGTAATAACATACTTTGGTTTTTGTCAAAGGAATGCAGATTCATAGGCACAAATATCAAGGAGGATAAAGTAAAAGTCATCTGTTAAAAATTCAGTCCCATACAGTTCCCATTTTTTGAGAAAACAGTGAAAAACACCCAAGGTATTTTAAAATCTTTTCACCATTATTTGTTATCTTTAAAAGATCAAAATTGTTTTTGGTTATTGGTTTTACTCTTTTCTGGATAAATACAGCATTTCGGGCAAAATATTTTAATGGTATGTTTCTACCATCACCATCTTTATACCCTGCAAGTTATAGGTAAATCTGTGGAGATTTCTGTTTCGGTATGCTACCAAAGTATGATAGTACCTTTAATATGAATGTGATTGGTTGAATGAAGACAAATTTACCTTGACTAGGACTTTCTTCTTGTCCATGGCTTTGACAACCTCTCCAACATGAGAGCCTTGCTCCTGAAGAAGCTGCAGCTCCTCACGCAACATCCGCACTACAAAAGATATTCAATGATAAAGGTTATTACCGTACGTACATCATGTTAAAACCACAATATACTTCTGTGGGGGCTTGTAGCATAATTTAAGGAATTGCAATTCAAGATTTATATAAACTTCTTTATTGTAATATTTACAAGTAATGTTTTGTTCTTTATCCACTTGGAAGAAGATCCAGGCTTCCAGGCTAACTACCTACATCAATGCAGGGCTCGAAATACCCACTAGACCATGGATTGAGTCTAGTGATTATAGTGACAGTCTAGTAAAGTGTGAGTTACGATCGATCGTAGGGCTTTGTGAAATCGACCCTGAAACTGTAACTTGAATATGCTGATGTATCTATACCGACTGTTGCAATATGACAATGAGATCACCTTCATGTAAAAAGTCCCTAAGAAATGTTGGGAGAATGAGGCAGACATGAAGCAGGGCTCGAAATATCCACTAGACCATTGACCGAGTCTAGTGATTTCAGTGTCGGTCTAGTTAAGTGTGTACTGCACTAGTCCGGCTGTCTAGTGATTTTGTTTTCTTTGCACAAATAAAATGGTTCCTAAATTGATGATTTTTGACACAAACTGCATACAAATACGGTTTTCTTACGTACGTGAATGCCACAGGTCTAGTGAAACAAGTTCAGGTCTAGTAAAATGCTTCAGTTACTAGAGTAGACCTGCTGTTCAGTGCTTTTTTCATAAGATTCGAGCCCTGTGAAGTCTGGGTTGCAGCACCCTTTGGCTCGACAAACATGTCGCTCGAAGGTTGCTGCAAAATAGAATGTTTTTGTATGATACCTTTTGCATTGAGTTCATTTCTCTGTGCTTCCAATCGCCGGAGATTCTGACTCTTTTCGGTAACGACCATCTGTAACTCATCGATCTTCGTCATGTAGTACTTCCTAATTCCTTCGCCCTTTGGTCCATCCCCTTTGGCTCCATTGTCAACATCCATCTGTAATGAAAACAAATGCAAAGAATATCATCATGTGATTCATTCTGCTAAATTCTAAAATTGCACAGGCAAAGTATAATTAGGGCCTATGTGGTCAAAAATTTTGCAGTTTGACAAACTTGAGCTTGGACGTACTCAAACACGTCAAAGATTACATTCAACAAAAACTGTACGTCTCACGGGACCCTCCTGGACCTGTGTTTTTATCACACGCCTGAACGACCGTGAATACATGTAGGCCCCTAGGCCCTAGTCATTCCTTTGTACATTGTGACATTGTGTAAACGCTTCATGATACAAACGCTTCCATAAAAACACAGGGTCCAAAACTTTACAATCGAACTTCTAACCTGCATACAACTTGTACAAACCCATGCAAACAGTGTACGAGTTGACAGACAGACGTATGTGTTGACCTACGACGAGGATTCTAGTGTCAGGCCCCTCAGCCTGAGCCTCAGGGAAATACATGTGTCACTCATGTATCCCCTTCCTTCCTTGCCCTTTCCTTTGATTCTTGAACGAGTTATGATTGACAAACTGTTTACGAGTTGGCAATGCTTTGCAGGCGTACGTGTTGACCTACATAATACAATATAAAAAAATCCCCTTGTACGAGCTACAAGTTGATCAAACCGTGTATGAGTTAGCAGGCACCCTTACACCGACCAAACAATGGCGATTGTGGGTTAACGGGATCCCAAAACACATTGATTTTTTTGGCTCTGAACTAACTTCTACTCCTCAAAAATGATACTTTTGACTTTCAGCAAATGTTCCTGGGTCCTTAAAAGCCTAGATTAAAGAAATTTGTTAAACATTTCAGGGTTAAAATTCAATTTTCTTACGCGCTTCTTGTAAACTTTAAAACAGACCGTCTGATCGCGTGAGGCCATTTTGTCTGGTCTGGTTAGTCTAGTGCCCAGACCCAACAGACCAAGAGTCCTCAAAATGTCAGAGTGGAAACCAGACTATTCTCGTCTGCGGCCGTCCGTGCGTCGGTGAAATGTTACAATCTTGGTTACCTTTTTTACCCCATAATTTCCCTCAAAAATCAAAGCCCTGCCCTCTTTCCAAAAATTTAAGCTTGGTAATATAGAGGAGGAGACCAACAAAGTATATGTAGGTAAGTTACTTTTCGGGGATTGTGGGTTAACGGGTCCTAAAACTATAAAGGAAAGGAAACTTCTTTTTGAAAAGTAACTTACCTACATATACTTTGTTGGTCTCCTCCTCTATATTACCAAGCTTAAATTTTTGGAAAGAGGGCAGGGCTTTGATTTTTGAGGGAAATTATGGGGTAAAAACGGTAACCAAGATTGTAACATTTCACCGCCGCACGGACGGCCGCAGACGAGAATAGTCTGGTTTCCACTCTGACATTTTGAGGACTCTTACTAGTCTGTTGGGTCTGGGCACTAGACTAACCAGACCAGACAAAATGGCCTCACGCGATCAGACGGTCTGTTTTAAAGTTTACAAGAAGTGCGTAAGAAAATTGAATTTTAACCCTGAAATGTTTAACAAATTTCTTCAATGTAGGCTTTTAAGGACCCAGGAACATTTGCTGAAAGTCAAAAGTATCATTTTTGAGGAGTAGAAGTTAGTTCAGAGCCAAAAAAATCAATGTGTTTTGGGATCCCGTTAACCCACAATCGCCTACTTTTCAAATAGTAGTTTCCTTTCCTTTATAGTTTTAGGACCCGTTAACCCACAATCCCCCAAACAATGGGTGCATTCGTTTAGCTCCCCCGGATCAGCCCTTTCTGGGAATGGTCGTGTTTTACTGCACAAAACAAGCGAGAGAATGGGAACGAGGTTGACTGGTGTCGACCCGGGGGAGCTAAACGAATGCACCCAATAACAAACACAAACCGAATTTCGCGATAATGACAAAGCAAAAAAATGTGCGTAAACCAACGGGACATTTTTATCGGTTGCATTTTTAGAATTTTACGACGTGGAATTTGCAAGATTTCACAACGAAATGACATTAACAAAGAGACAAAACAAATGCGTTTCATTGAATTCCAATGATGAATTGAAAAAAATAAATACAAGCAATCTAAATGGACTAAAAATGTTCCATTTGCGATTTTAATTTCGATTTCTCACCATTGTCGTCGACGCCATGTTGTATTTTTACCGCAATGCATTCTGGGAGTTCCTTTTTAGGCTTGTCAAAATGAGCAAAAACACTAATTGTAAGAGAAGAAAAATTAAATATTTTGATAAAATGCAGGGAATTCATTTATAATTTACATGTGAAAAGTATATTTTTTGAAAAGTTTTTCTTGACGAAATGGGAGAATTGGCTGCAGGTTGTATTGTGTTTATGCACATATTTTACGTAGGTGCCATAATTTGCCATGTTTGCACCTGCACCGCAGACAGTTCCCGCAGACTCGATTGTTAAAGTTCAACATAATGAATAGAGCTGACCGGTATTTGTAAGAAATTTGCATTTTCATTGTTCAAAGAGGAAGCAGAAAAGACAACCGTCATGACATTTTGAGAAAACGAACATTTGATCCTATCTGCTGTGCTTTTTTCCTCTGTCAACAAGTTTGGATGATTTGTAAACAAACACCAGCAGAAATGGGAATCCACCGCCCCTTGAGTCGGTCAAGAACAGTGATATATGTGGCACTTGGTATGTTTGCTGGAGCCTTGTTGAGCATGCTATGTGTACCACTTGAAAGTGGCTGTGGTCTGGAAAGTTACGTTCACGTTGGAATGAAGCGAAAGACCAACGCAGTTGTCGATACGATAGAGTTCGGAACTGACGAAAATGGAAATCAACTGAATGATGACGACTTCAATCCGGTGTTGATAACCGCGAATAAACCCGTTGTCAAGAAAGATGTTGATCGCAACCAGGTTAGACGGATGCGTTACATCTCATCTGAACTTCAGATCAAGGAGAAGCTGTTTGTGGGCGTGATGGTAGCTAGGGACGAGATAGATATGGAGTCAACGACGGTCGGCATCAACAAGACGCTCAGCCATTTTGTCAATAAATTGGTATTTTTCACAAAGACAAATGTGGAGCCATCGCCGAGTGGGATGACCGTCGTAGCATTTCCGGGGGAGCAGGTCAATGTTAGAATGTTCCAGATATGGAAATACATCTATGAGCATTATGGCAATGATTATGATTGGTTCTTGGTCATACAAGACGACACATATATTTATGGGGAGGTGTTTATGGAGTTTCTTGGACGCATGAGTGTCGGACGAGATCTGTACATGGGAGTGCCGGTTCATGAAGCGGAGATGGACGTCACATTTTGTAGCCGGGATGCAGGTCTGTTCAGATGGCACATACAGTGAAATGCTACTACAGTGGAACTCCACTATAAGGAACACGCCGGGATGCACAGAAATTGTTCATGAGTGGTCGTTCATTATAGTGGATACTGTTCACCAGGCCTATTGTACATCTAAAAGAATTGGGAGCCAAGGATGATGTTTGGTATAGTCAAATGTTCAGTATAGTGGTTTATAGCAATACATACCAGTAATGAATTCATGGTTCAAATCACTATAACGAACGACCACTAAAGTCCACTATAGTAGTAGTAGACAAGATCTGTGCATCTCTTCATGTTCATTATAATGGTGTTCCACTGTATTGATATATTCAATGCAACAAATAAATTACATGTATGTCAATGACAATGACTGTAAAGTGGGTGGATCAGATCTGCTTGGTTTTGTAGTGATGAGGGGCTATGAAAAAAACGAAGATGTAATAAGGACCTCATATCGTTGCTGTAATACAGCAACGATATGAGGTCCTTATTACGTCGTCTTCTTTCGATATCATATACATGATGTGAAATTACCGTAGTAAAAAATGGCACACAGGATGCTTTTGGATTACCTGGTATTTCTTACAGAGCATGGTTGGATAGTTGTTTAGCTGCGGTCAGTTTCCATCTGAGATGGCGCTGCAAAGCATTGTGGGATAAATCTGGGTCGAACTGCAAGTTCAGGAACACAGTAAACAGAAAGAATTAGACTCAGACTGTCCAAAAGTAAGCAGGTGGTGCCGTGGTGGTGCCCTTTCGACCCTTATGCATCCCATAATTCCTAGTGGTCGCTATTTGCAATATACCTATAGATTGCTGGATATGAAATATGTTACCCCTGCCTATTTGTATGGAAATATTTTAATTAAAACACTAATGATATTGCAGGACTTGGCAATTGGCATTGATATTTGATATTTTCTCTTTTGTTGTGCCAGGGTATATTCTGTCCAGGAGTCTCCTTACACAAGTTGGACCGTACTGGGAAGACTGTATGCACAAGTCATGGAACAACGTACCGGACTTGGAATTTGGAAGATGTATCCAGGAACACTCCAGCTCAAAATGTTCCAGTAACTATGAGGTAACACATTATTTTGCATTTATGCAGAGTAATAGATCAAGACCAGTGAGGAAGATTGCTTGTGCAGTGTGCACTCTGATGAATAGATTGTACATTGTATTCTACCATTGCCAATCCTAACATAAGGCCTTTTCCCACTTGACCAAATCTCAGGGGTGGCCCCGGGGGTGAAAATAAGCCACGTTTCCCACTTGAAATGTTCATACCTCTTCACCCCTCCCTCACCCCCAAGCCACCCCAAAATTGCCCTTTTCCTGGGATGAGTTCAACCGTGCTCAGGACCAGGGTTGAAATGATTCACCCCAGGATGAGTTCGCCCCGGGGATGAGTGCTCTAGTAGGAAAAGGCCTAGATGGTTTCATCATCAAGGATTGAATAGTAATTCAGATTTCAGAACATCTGCTTTCCTAATTTTTGTTTCTAAGGTGAGGTCAAAACATCTTTTCTTTCTAAAAAAAACGTGTAGATTTTCAGATATTATTAATAATTGTCTTGTTTTGCTTGTTCTTTTTTCTCCAGGGATCACCATTTTACGCTTATGATTTTGAAGACAAGGTACTGACGGACAAAGAAAAGAAAGATGGGGATTTCCAGAAGTCCTTGGCATTTTATCACGTCATGGACATTCGCACCATATACAAGCTCCACAAGTATTTCTCAGAATGGTCGCTCAATCAGACCCTTGGTCAAATCACCGAGCTGCAGAGGAACATTGAAGAGATCAGTGCTTACTCACCAGGAGGAAAGTCCAAATTAACGTGGCCGATTGGATTCAAAGGGCCCTACAAATCCTCATCACGGTTTGATGTGTTGGGCTGGGAGTACTTCACAATGACCCATTTATTCAAATTGGATCATTCGGATCCAAAGTCACCACTGATAGGAGCCAACAAACAGGATATCGATGAGATTTTGACGACGACGATGGCGCGCCTGAATGAGCTAGACGGGAACATCTACATGCTCGGCAGACTTGTGAATGGATACCGGCGATTTGACCCCACGAGGGGAATGGAGTACACTCTGGATATGGAGCTGAAGCTTCACGGTGACAAGCGGGAGATCCTGAAGCGAGTACACCTACTCAGACCACTCAATAAGGTTGAGATTGTCTTCATGCCGTATGTTACCGAATACACCCAAGTTACAATCATCGTACCGGTTGTGTCAGGAAATCAGGACCAAGTACGCGTCTTCTTGGACAACTACGCCCGAATCTGCCTGGAAACTCGCGATAAGTCAGCTGTGATGCTGATATTTATTTACAATCCGCTGGAGGCACAAGCTATGACCATTGAGGATATTTATAGTGTGAATAAAGGATACGTTTCCTACTTGGAGCGGAAATACCCAGGCTCTCACCTGTCCTGGATAAGTGTCAAGACAAGCTTGCCTTCTCCCATTGCAATCATGGATGTTGTTTCAAAGAAGTTTGCCTCCGACACCCTCTTCCTCCTGACCAACTCCAACCTTGAAATCGCTGCCGAGTTCCTTAACCGCGTCCGGATGAACACCATCGCTGGATGGCAAGTCTTCTTCCCAATTCCCTTCTCACAATATGACCCCAAGATCATCTATTCAGACATGCCTAATCCAAGTCGCATAGATATTTCCAAAAACGCCGGACACTTTGACACGTATCTTTTTGAGCACGCTAGCTTCTACAATTCAGATTACATGAATGCAAGGAAAATCTGGGACGAGAAGCATCCGGGAAGCGAAACGGAACACATTCAATCGGACCTGGATCTCTTCGAGATGTTTCTTAGCACCAAACTGAACACCTTCCGAGCCGTGGACCCTGCCTTGAAGTTACACTTCCAACAGCGTGTCTGTCGACCGTCCCTTAAAGAGGAACAATATCAGAGATGCTTGGAAGGAAGAGCAGAAGGACTTGCATCAAGGTCTCAATTGGCAATGTTGGTACTTGAGCAACAGCAGAAACAGTCTGCAGAAAAAGGTGAAAAAGAACAGTGACTTTTGAACTTCAATGATACAATGTACGTCGTAGCTACGTAGGTCTGTCACATTTTGTATGCAATGAAGCAGTTGAACACAAGCTTGTTTCAACGTTAGTTTGGTGCCTCATATTTTATGGCTGAAATTATGGGCCTTTACAAAATGAGGCTTGAGGCTAGACTTGGGAATTTATTTTGCTATCGCCATTTTGTGTCCTAAATGAAATGAAGGGCTTGAGATACATGGCGAAGCTGGAGCCTTTCTTCAGCTTTATCATGTGGCCCAATCCCTTCATTTGATTTTGTGGGCCTCAAATGGAGGTAGCGAATTAAGTCCCAAGCCTAGCCTCAAGCCAGGTTTCATATGTCAGTTAGGATTTAGATACAGCTATGCCAGTTGTATACCATTCAACTTGGAGCTACATGTACAATATACATCTATATAATTATTACAGCTAAGAATTTATAAATGCCTAGTGTATGCTGCATGTGTTGGATTTTTTTTCTATTTTTATTATGTATTTATGTTACCGTGATTTACTTTCACATAGGCAACACTTTCCTATGCAACCCCAGTATACAGGGTGTCCCCAAAAATCCGCAACACTTGTGTCGAGAACTATTATATGAAAATTAAACTGTTTATCACTTCAAGATTCAGATATGTGATACAGCTATGTCTTGGCTATCACCATATAGAATTGGAGCAAAATTGGACTAAAATTGAGTGATAAAAAAGACCTACATCGGCTACATGTAACCTCAAAACGGGATTTTCATCTTTCTTTCATACACATTATATGCGTATTGACCACTATGCATTTTTTTCTTTGCAAATTTGTTTCTAGGAAGTACTATTTCAATTAGTCATATTTTTGCCAATTTCAGTCCCAATGTGCTTAAATTCGACATGGTGATAGCCAAGACTTGGTTGTATCACACAATATTATCTGAATCTTGAAGTGATAAACAGTTTAATTTTAACAAAATGGGTCCCAACAGAGTGTTGCGTTTTTTCTGGGACACCCTGTATATGACTATATGTAGCTAAATTTAAAGTGTTGTTAATGATTTACTGTTTAAGTACTAAGTAGCAGCTATTAACAAGTACACTGTATACATTTCTGCACTCACTTCCTTGCTTCTCCTACGGTGTGTACATCAATGCAACCTTGGTTAGGGAACTGTGAAACATGGATGAGGTTGGCGAAGAAGTTTTTCCTTGCATTTCACCTTTTTATTTGGGTGCCATCTTTGATTCTCACTGAAGACATATTTTTACTTAGGGTTATGATTGCACCAGGGCCCAAACAGTGACTGATGTTTGTCTGTTTTCCCTCTGGCTTATTATGCATTGATTAACTGCACTTTTCCATGGGTCCTTGGTTTTCTATCCAAAATAAATCAACTCAAAGTTAACATACTCCAAAGCTGTCCTACCTGTATTAAAATGTCTTATATGTGTGCTAAACATATTGCATAAAACTCTTAATCTTTGTTCAAAGTCAGTATTTTTATTTTTGACCAGAATCATGTTTATACTGTATATAGGTAGTACATTTGTGCATGAACAGATAGGTAGCAGTTCACTCTAACTGTAGGCTACATGTAGGGAAATAATAATTTTTTGTTTGAATTGTAGAGTAATTTAAGTTCAGAAGATAAAAAAGAAACGAACCAATCAGGTTTTGTAATGATTTTTGGAAGACCAGTAAAAATTTACCACTGAGCAATAACAAGTCCGCACCTTGGGCCAATTTCATGGAGCTGTTAAACACAAACAAATTGCTTAGCAAAAATGACTTGCTCAATAAAACAAACCACCATTAAAAATTCCATTTGATATTCATGTTCAGCCAACAACAGCCAAAGAACAATCACAAATGTTTGTGCTAAGAAGGGCCGTGAAATTTGCCCCAGAAAGTTTGATTTCTAACCTGATGAATGACTTATACATTGTATTCAAGTCTGTATCAAGTCTGTTAAAGTTAAAGCCATAAACATACATCAAACTCATGTTTTATTTCTCATATACATGTAAATTTATTTATTTAAAAACAAATGAATATATGCTGGTGTAAAGACAGGGTTATTGCATTCACATAGAAAGGACTAAATCACAAAATAATGAAATCTATCAACAGTGGTTATTTTGTAATATGTTTTATGTTTTATTTTTAATGTTTTTTATTTTAAAGTATTTGTTGAGCCTTTCGTGGGAAGCCTTGTAGAAAGAATGGATTGAACCATAGGGCCAATTTCATAGAGCTGCTTATTAAGCACAAAAATTGCTTAAGCATGAAAAGTCTTCCTTGATCAAACATTTAATTTTCATGTTTTATTTTCATGTGATGTTTACTGCTTTTAACTGTTTGGTGAGCATATCATTCACAATAAGTTATTGCTGGCCAAATGATTTTATATACACCAAGGTTTTGGGTGCTTAAACAAAATGATTTTGGTGCTTAGCAGCTCGGTGAAACTTGCCCCTTTTCACCGTGGGATGCACTTTCACCTGTTTGTATGTATTCGCTCTACTTCTTCTATGTAGTGAAGATGTACTACTTGTAATCTGGGGCCAATTTCATAAAACTGTTTAGCACAAAAATTTGCTTAGCACAAAAATGTCTCGCCCAATAAAACAAACAACCATTGAAAATTCCATTTTATATTCATGGTCAGCGAACAGCAGCCAAAGAACAATCACAAGTGATACACAACACGTGGAAATTTGGTTGTTAACCCTGTTTTTATTAAGACAGAAATGTCATGCTTAGCAAATTTTTGTGCTTAACAGTTTTATGAAATTGGCATTGGTCAATTTGGCCGTTTTAGGGGTATTTTTCTAAGCATGGACTTTTCAGCCGAAAGTCATTGGTTACCCTATAAAAAAATTAACAGAAAATGAAATGGAAGATTTTAGCTTTATTTTGGATATTATATGCTTTTATGCACATGCAAGTTGTTTAGAACCCACAACTTCACACTATTTGCCCAGTTTTCTCAACCACAAACACTCCGTCTATTCAGTGATGGCCAAAAAGTTTTCTCTCCCCGGATCCCATTTCACGTGGGGGCGCTGTTCATATCAACCGCCTGCTCGAGCGCGACAGGTCGAAAGGAGAAAATGTGCACATGGATTATCGTCTGCTCGGACGGATTGGCAAATCAAAGCTCAAACAAACCTCCAAAATTCGCAGAAAGTTGTGCCAACCTGTGGAAATGTATGGAAACTACAAACAGCACACCATCTGCGGAGCCTCCTAGAAGTTTGGCAAGTTGTGAGGTAGGCCAATTATTTCTCCTTTTCATTTCCCAATTTTCAAAGTTTCTTTTTGTCAACGTCATGGCTGTGTAGGCTATAATTTCCGTACTAGCCTCCTATCATGCACCCCAACATGGATATAGGGAAATGTACATAATTCCGACACCCTGGATTCAAGCTTTATTGTATAGTGCCATAGAACTGTATTTTCTAACCTGTATTTGTTGGCATTTTGAGGCATGTAGGCCTACCCACACTCCATGCATGCACAAGAATTTAACTTCTGCAACACAATCATAATTTATGAAAAGACATTTTTTCTGGCAGAGTCTGAATATCGTAAGAACATTTTGTAAAAATTGAAAGGCGAATGCTATTTATTGTTGAAAATTTGCTGTATATTTTTAGCTTATAAATTGCTTTGTGTGACATGGGCTAAACTATACATCTTCCAGCCTAATCCCTAAGTCACAAGTAAAAAACCACGGCACACTGAGAAATGCAAACCTGATAAAAAGTTCAATGTTTTTTTTCTAGAGACCCGCCTCTGTGCAATTTCCACAGACTAAGCAGGAGCATAATATTAATATTACTAGCCGCACAGTTTGCAGTCCGCGACCGGTAAACTATTGTTTACGACGGGTTTCCGGCTGATAATTTGACTAGCATAATTTTATAAACGTTTTCCTAGCAAATGCTCTGTTAAGAATTTTTTCCCAGGTTATTTATAAGCCCATATATTCGGTAAATACTCCGCCATGTTGGACAACCAAAGCCATGCAATTGGTTGGGCGGAGTAGAAAAACCATGCTATTCAAATATTATGCAACCCTCTCTGCATACTTTCTAACTCATTGGCAGGAAAGATTGCCAGGAATGTTTTGCTGCGGCTTCGTGTGGCAGTCTCTCGCAGTATTACTTTTATGTCCTTAAAGAATAATAGGTATTTCGTCTTTGTTGCACTTGCAGATTGCTCAAGTTGACTGTAGGCCTAATGAGTCTTGAATACGGAAAATGTAGCAAGTTATAGCCTTGCGGTTTATTTGCACTGACGGGGAGTGATTAACAATTCCAAAAACTGACCGTTGAAATTCCTTGAACTCCAAGGGCCGCGACCAGCGAGGCAATAGCCAGGCAATTAACAGGCAATCGCAATGAGATCCGAGAAGTCTTGCAGAAAATAAACAGCCAATTCTTCCAGTGGATCTGGAGTCATTTGTTGGGGGGAAAGGTCTTAAGACATTGCCAGAAAAAATAAAGATAATGCCTCTTGCTATACATGTATCTTGAGTCTCGTCTTGCATGTGTTGTATTGGTTGCCTCCTAAATCACCTCGTATGACATGGCCCTAATAATAAGCCATCCAGGCATGCAATAGGCCTACATATTTGTTCATCTTTGCATATCGGGTGGCTGTGAATGTATCCAGGTCATGAGAGTTATACATTTTACCATTTTCCTATAATTGTCTCGTCTCATTCATGTCACGGTACATTCATTTCTTTGGCATTTAAAGAAAGACCGTATTGCGTGCATTAATTGTATACAATAAAACATGGTATAATGGACATCGCCATTCAAATCGTGCCCCGTGTTGACACAATGGTCAATTACAGTCTGGCTTCATTCCAAGTTTCCCAATGCATTTGACCTATTGGAATTTATAAGTTATTTTGTTTGGCGGGGCATGGAGAATTGCATAATAAAAAAGCCCGAAGGCAATGGAAAAATAATGTGCAAGTAAAACGTTCCTTTGTCAATTACAACTGTGCATTATAAGGATATGCCGAAGATTCACAAAAGTGAATCTACATGTAATTGAAAATTATGATTAATTGATAAAAAAATAGATAGTTGAAGCCTATCTTTCCACTTCCATGTACTGAAGTAGAAAAGTCAGTGTAAACTTATTTTTCCCTTTTTGGTTGGTAATTTGCGTCAGCGTAGATCATGAATTTTAAGCAGGCAGTGTGGGTGTAGGTTAATCATAGGTTAGCATGCTATCTCCGTGCTTATTAACACACCGTGACAGTAAATTAGTTTTAGGCACAAAATCATGTTTTTCAGCGCCTCAAACAAGCACATTTTGTCTATTGAGACTCATCTCAGCGACTTTCCCCACATTCATTATCTGATGTCTGCACAAGGGCGAGATCAAAATGTTGAATTTTTTGTTTGATGTGTGTTTGCTATCATGTTTGTAACTGCACATAAGGCTGCAGCGAGCCATGACAGCTTCGCTGTTCTATTTTTCAGTGTAGATCATAGATCTGAATTTTTGAACCTGAAGTCGCCCTGCGTAGCGAAATCTGTAATGATTTACATATCATGTTATGACGTTCTATACACTGTATGTGTATTATATATGGCAGCACGCAGTCTAATTCTATATTTTGAACACGATCTTTGAAATCTGCCTCCTCATTTCTGGGGCAAACTCAGTAAAAACAAAATTACACGTGTCTTTTTATTTTCAGTCTAGATCATAGACCTGAATTTTTGAACCTCAAGTCGCCCTGCGTAGCGAAATCTGTAATGATTTATATATCATGTTATGACGTTCTACACTGTGTTTGTATTATATATGGCAGCGCGCGGTCAAATCCTATATTTTGAACACGATCTTTGAAATCTGGCTTCTCATTTTGGGGGCAAACTCAGGAAAAAAAAAATTACACGTGTCTTTTTATTTTCAGTCTAGATCATAGATCTGAATTTTTGAACCTCAAGTCGCCCTACATAGCGAAATCTGTAATGGTTTACATATCATGCAAAACCGTTCTTCACTGCATGTGTATCATAATTATATGGCAGCGCGCTGTCCAATCCTATATTTTGAACACGATCTTGGAAATCTGCCTGCTCATTTCTTGGGCAAACTCAGGAAAAACAAAATTACACGTGTCTTTTTATTTTTAGTCTAGATCATAGATCTGAATTTTTGAACCTCAAGTCGCCCTACATAGCGAAATCTGTAATGGTTTACATATCATGCAAAACCGTTCTTCACTGTTTGTGCATCATGGCAGCGCGCTGTCCAATCCTATATTTTGAACACGATCTTTGAAATCTGCCTGCTCATTTCTGGGGCAAACTCAGGAAAAACAAAATTACACGTGTCTTTTTATTTTCAGTGTAGATCCTAGATCTAAATTTTTGAAACTGAAGTCGCCCTGCGTAGCGAAATCTGTAATGATTATGTTATGACGGTCTACACTGTATGTTTATTATATGGTGGCGCGCGGTCAAATCCTATATGTTGAACACGATCTTTCAAATCTGCCTGCTCATTTTTGGGGCTAACTCAGGAAAAACAAAATTACACGTGTCTTTTTATTTTCAGTGTAGATCATAGATCTAAATTTTTGAAACTGAAGTCGCCCTGCGTAGCGAAATCCTCCCCCCTAAAAAAATCCTAACGCGCTTTAGCAATGAGCCCATGTACAAACCATATTACGAAGGCTAGGAACTTGACCATATGTCACTGACTATGCCAGACGACTGGCTCATGCCACGCTTAAAGGCAAGCCCGTAGAGCCTGCGTGGACAAAATTGAGTTGTGGGTGCAGACCAGTAAATAGGTCCAGATCAGTCCGCGGAGCTCATTAATTTTTTGTATACCCTCAAAATCTTTTTTATAAAATCATTTGCTGGGCCCCACATGGGAAGTCTTGTAAAGAAAATGGATGGAACCCGGTCGCCAGAGTTTGGACTTGCAACTTTGAGCTGTTTGGATGAATTCTGGCCCTAAACTCGCTCTACTTGGGCATGTAGGGGAGGGGTACATTTTTTTAGTCTGGCACCAGTCAACATGGCCGTTTTCAGGGTATTTTCCTTTGGATGGATTTTCCTCAAAAAGTCATTGGTTACCCTATAGAAAATTGAAATGAAAATGAAAATTGAAGTTTTCAGCTTCATTTTGGTGTATAGCTTGGGTGTCTGAGAAACTTCTGAGTATTTTTAATAATTTTTTGAAATTGGCCATTCAGCATGGGAGCCTATGGGAATTTATTTACTGGTCTGCACCCTATAGTAAATCCAAGATGGCGGCATGCTAAGTTGTATTTTTTTCCAAGAATATTGTCTAAGTGGACGGTAGGCACAAACTTTTGTCAGACACACGTTCTCTAGTATTTTACATGTTACTTTCAATTATTAATTTCTTTTTTAATCCATTAAAATGACCATTAATTAGAGTTTTCTTTAAAAAGGGTGGCGGCCATGTTTACCTCAGTCACTGCATGTCCTTTAAAATGTTTGGGGGTTTACCTGTGGAAAATAGCTGTTTTTCACTTTGGAATGGACTAGGTTTGCATTATTTACCCCCCAAAAAATTATGTAAGGAATTTTATTTGTATGTGCATTTTTTTTCCAGCCATTTTCAATGAAGACTTTTATGCAAAGAAACAAGAGCATCACAAAGGACCACCTGTGACCAGGGTAGCAACTTGTTGCCACTGCATGCACACGGGCCAAAGAAAGCTGTTCAGCAGAATCAAGATGGATGGCATTGATGAATGGTGCATAAACATCACATTCCAGTAGCTTCAAAGGAGTTTAGTCAAGGGTACAGTACAATAGCATGTTGAATAATTATGTCTTGGTTTAAGAGGAACCGGGGATGTGCAATTTCTAGGCTTAGGCAAACACACTAAGGACAGGTTAGAGTGTGCACAGACCCGGTGGCTTACATCATGTACATGGCACCCAATTCGCCCCCTGCATTTGATTGTAAGTCCCACGTAGCCTACCAAGAATCACTGTGCATTTGCTTCAAACATCCTTGGAAACTAAGTCATTCACAACAAATTCCCCGGCGAAAATGTGTTTTACTGAAAACCTCTGCCGTTCAAAGAAGATGCGATATTACTAGTCCAACCCTATAGCTGCCCTCACCCTGGCTACCCTATATCTAACCGGATAACCCTAGCTCGCCTAACCCTAGCTAGGCTAACCCTAGCTACTCTAACCCTAGCTAGGCTAACCCTAAGAGAGTTAGCCTAACCCTAGGGCCTAGCCAGCTAGTGTCCCCTGGCTGGACCAATCCTTAAAATGCCCTCCACCCTCCCTCTATGAAAAAAATGCTCAGTCCCTTAAGCCCAGCCAACCCACAAAATTGTTCAAAGTTATCAGCATAACTAGCTTGAAGCATTAACCAACTGTTCCTTGCTCACTTTGAAGGCTTGTTGCCTAAAAGAAAATGAATGTGCAGTGCATATGCATGCATGCCTGTCTGTGTACATGTACAGGTGTGTATAGACAGCACAAAAACTACATAGACAAAATGGCCGCCCCCATCCAAGTAAATTGCCCGTATTTCAAAAAGGGTCCAATTCTGTTCAATTTTTTTGGCAGATTCATGACCGGTGAGCAATTCTCTATGCACTGAGTGTGGTTTTAGAAGAAAATAGACAACTTCATCCCCACTAAAGGGTGCAGACCAGTAAATAGGTCCAGATCAGTCCGCGGAGCTCATTAATTTTTTGTATACCCTCAAAATCTTTTTTATAAAATCATTTGCTGGGCCCCACATGGGAAGTCTTGTAAAGAAAATGGATGGAACCCGGTCGCCAGAGTTTGGACTTGCAACTTTGAGCTGTTTGGATGAATTCTGGCCCTAAACTCGCTCTACTTGGGCATGTAGGGGAGGGGTACATTTTTTTAGTCTGGCACCAGTCAACATGGCCGTTTTCAGGGTATTTTCCTTTGGATGGATTTTCCTCAAAAAGTCATTGGTTACCCTATAGAAAATTGAAATGAAAATGAAAATTGAAGTTTTCAGCTTCATTTTGGTGTATAGCTTGGGTGTCTGAGAAACTTCTGAGTATTTTTAATAATTTTTTGAAATTGGCCATTCAGCATGGGAGCCTATGGGAATTTATTTACTGGTCTGCACCCTTGTGGCATGAAATGGTCCTGGATTATGTTTGTCATAGTCAGTAAGATTCGGTCTAGTTCCCACCTTCGTGCATAGGTTTGTGCATGGGACAAATGTTAAAGCGCATGGGGATTTTTTTTTTTAGTGTATGAAGGTGCAGACCACTAAATACTTTCCCATTTCTTCCCTAACCAGACACATACAAACAGCCAACAAAGGACACAAAGATTGCGTTTGAGTTGGTGTATTGCGGCACAGGCTGTCTACGTAAGCCAGGTATATATTCCATAAAACACTGCAATGAGGTTTTTCAAGTATTTTGTCGGCGATATCCTTTGGAACTTAACGTCTTGTTTTAGTCTTTAGAATCATAATTTCACATTTTTGTTTACTGAATTTTTGAAACTGAAGTCGCCCTGCGTAGCGAAATCTGTAATGATTTATATATCATGCTATGACGTTCTACACTGTATGTGTATCATATAATTATGGCAGCGCGCGGTCAAATACTATATTTTGAACACGATCTTTGAAATGTGGCGGCTAATTTCTGGGGCAAACTCAGGAAAAACAAAATTACAAGTGTCTTTTTATTTTCAGTCTAGAACATAAATCTGAATTTTTGAACCTGAAGTTGCCCTGCTTAGCGAAATCTATAATGATTTATGTATCATGTTATGACGTTCTACACTTTATGTGTATTATATATGGCAGCGCGCGGTCAAATCCTATATTTTGAACACGATCTTTGAAATCTGTCTGCTCATTTCTTCGGCAAACTCAGGAAAAACAAAATTACACGTGTCTTTTTATTTTCAGTCTAGATCATATATCTGAATTTTTTAGCCTGAATTCGCCCTGCATAGCGAAATCTGTAATGTTTTACATATCATGCAATACCGGTTTACACTGTATTTGTATTGTATATGACAGCGCGCTGTCCAATCCTATATTTTGAACACGATCTTTGAAATCTGCCTGCTCATTTCTGGGTCAAACTCAGGAAAAACAAAATTACACGTGTCTTTTCATTTTCAGTCTAGATCATATATCTGAATTTTTGAGCCTGAATTCGCCCTGTATAGCGAAATCTGTAATGTTTGACATATCATGCAATACCGGTTTACACTGTATGTATATTTTATATGACAGCGCGCTGTCCAATCCTATATTTTGAACACGATCTTTGAAATCTGCCTGCTCATTTCTGGGTCAAACTCAGGAAAAACAAAATTACACGTGTCTTTTTATTCTCAGTCTAGATCATATATCTGAATTTTTGAGCCTAAATTCGCCCTGCATAGCGAAATCTGCAATGATTTAGGTTCAGGTTTATTTCATACTATTATAATATTATTACATTGAGTACATTTTACAAGGTAAGCTAATAGTATGAGGAGGTCAGACAAGAAGCCGTAGCTTGTACAAAGGTCTGCCCCCTTTTCATTGAATAATAATAGTTATAATAATTAAAATTAATTAAGGGAATTTTAAGATATAACAAAATACAACGTTGTAAGGCTAGAATCATATAACTTGTTTGTTTAACTTAACTTACAAAAGTATAGCAATTTAATAATGTTAAGTATTACAGTATAGACAAAGTCAAATAACGGCATCATGCAATCATATTCCTTTACATTATAATGCTTAATAGGATAAAAGTTATTCCTTTTTACCATTAATAATTATACGCAGAGAGAAGTTGCTCTTTATAATATCCTTTGCATGCCCTGATTGATGTCATTGGTAAGGTAGACCTAATAGTGTTCCACAGAAGGGGTCCCTGGTGTCTTACAGTGGATAGGTGTATAGATGTTCTAACTTTTGTCCGATGGAGTTTCTTTGATGATCTGGTGTCGTAGTTATGAATATTCGTGTTTCTTATAAAGAGGGATTTAATATTTAAGGGCAAAGCATTTTTTTCAAATTGATACATAAGAGCACACAAATGATATTTATACAGATCAAATATAGACAAGGTACGGAATTTAGTAAATAGTGGCGCAGAGTGTTCTCGAGAGCTAGATCATAGATCTGAATGTTTGAACCTGAAGTCGCCCTGCATAGCGAAATTTGTAATGGTGTACATATCATGCAAAACCGTTCTACACTGTATGTGTATCATATATGACAGCGCGCTGCCCAATCCTATATTTTGAACACGATCTTTGAAATCTAACTGCTCATTTCTGGGGCAAACTCAGGAAAAATAAAATTACACGTGTCTTTTTATTTTCAGTGTAGATCATAGATCTGATTTGCGAAGCAAAGCGAAGCCTATGTAGTAGTACCGTTCGTCCCCTCCGTCCGTCCCTCCGTCCGTTTTTTAGTATGCGCTTGAACCGCCAATTTTTTTTTTGATGGCTGTGTTGTCCAAAATTATGTTGTTATTACTGTAAATGAAAAATGTTGAAGTTTTTTTTATTGTTTCAAAATTTTGAAGTTTTTTCTATTGTTTCAAAATGTTGATTTTGTTTTTTTAGATGGGTGTGTTATCCAAAATAATGTTGTTATTATTGTAAATGAAAAATGTTGAATTTTTTTCTATTGTTTTCAAAATGAATTTCTTTTTTATGGGTGTTTGCTATCATGTTTGTAACTGCACATAAGACTGCAGCGAGCCATGACAGCTTCGCTGTTCTAGTTATATGCATGTAATTTCTCATTTAAGACCAAAGCTCACCGTATATGTCGTGCCTCAATTAGTACGATGTAAGCAAACACAATATTTCACTGGTCTGTAATGATTAATGACACGACCAGTGCCTGTCATCTGCTTTCTTCGGCCAATTCAACATGCCCTTCCCGAGCTTATTATTAATACTTGACCCTTGGCTCAAGTTTCAGTCCCTTTCTTGCTTCCAATTAATATTTCCACCGTTGCTTGGTTTGGAATATTAATATTACAGTGAGAGAGTACCAATGCATGGCTGGCGCAAACTAGTACAGTAGTATCAAGGCTTAAATATGATTACATGGATAGGCTTCTTGTAATACGTCACTTGCGCCACTAGTCATTTAGCAGGGAAATAACACTTCGAAATGAAATACTTTCGAGTTATCCTTTCTTAACTTATATTAGGTTTGTGCTGTTTTAAGACGTTCAGTCGTGTTCGGATTATCATTTGTTCCTTCTCCCGAACATAATCATAAAAGTAGTGTCTTTCATTCACTTATTTTGTCATTTGTCATTTGCACGCTGCTTCAGATGTTAACGTATACTGCCTGCACTATAAAAGTAGTAATAAAAGTCAGTTGTTCGAATCGCGTCAAAGCACTCTAGACTGATGTGAATTTTCCTTGTCAAATTAATCAAAACATGTCTCGCCCTAATTCCAGTTATGATTCATAATATCGCTTTAAAACACTGAGACTTTGAACTCGTACCGACATAGTACTCGGGAAATACACGATCCAAAAATCGATATGTCCATGCACCGAACAATGAGGCAAGAAAGCTGAAATGAAAACAAATTGCGGTTTTAATGGGAAATGTCAACAATCGTCACATTACTAAAAAATAAATGTTGGTATAAGATTTTATCTTTCAGTTTTTAGCTTTATTCTCTGCTAATTAAAATGTGTGTGGCGTTATGCTACTGTATGTACTCTATGACATAACCCCTCCGTTATGTTACACTTAAAGGCAATAATAAGCCGTAGTTTGAATATTCGTTGAAATAAAGTGCCCCATTTGCTCCTAGGCAGCGTCTCATAGTGAATGCGTTTATCATTGTGTAACTACGCATAAAAGCTCTCTATCAGCAATGAATGAAATTAATTGATTCGAGTCGGTTTCCCCTCGGAGAAGATTCAGACAAAATATAATTATTCTCGGCAAATGGAAACCACAAATATTTGCTTTCCTACCGGTTGTCTACACGACGTGAAAACAAATCATGACTGGATGCCAACAAACAGGAAGCATCAATCACCTTTTAAGTGTCCGAGTTGGCCTTTTTGGTATGCATAAGCGAAAAAGAAGTGAAGTTGTTGAGATGGGCGAGATTTCTCCTCACGTATACTCCATCCATTAAGTCGTGTGTGGAGTTTGTACCTGAGATATTTTATAAAGATCTGAAGTCAATTAGGATTCATCAGAAGTACAGAGTCATGCGTCAGTCCCTGTTATCCTGAGCACCGGGCAACCGCCAATTGGCCATTAACTTGCGGGGGATGGGGAGATGGGTGTCCAGCCGGCGGCGTGATGCGTGTCTGCCTCGCGAGTTCCTAGGTCGCCGGGCAGCTTTCCCTCACGAACTGTGAATTCCAGGGCGCCTAGTAAATCTTAGTGGACATCAGTGGCGTGACTGATACAGGGCTGTATCACGACCCATGAGCTGGCTCTTTAATACAGAACCCAGTGCCGGAGCAGACTGGGTCATCACACGTATCCGACGTTCCGAGACGTGGTGCGACGAAAGACAATCTATCCAACGTCAGTTAGATACTGTTATCAGACAGAAGACTTTCACATCGAGTGTGACCAATCTCCTTTTGCTGTCGATAGAGGGAAGGTAATCGCTCCATTTCAGATCCTCGGTCTGTAAACTGGGAGTTTGACAGCGTGACAGTGAGGCTAAAGCTGCTTTAAGCTGTCTATAAGGCTGGGATTCCAACATTATGCGACACAACTCGGTCTGACATGATTGTGGTGATGGCTGTATAGTGATGATGGCTTTGCATCTATGGTGAGCTGATGTTTAGTCCCCAAAACAAGATATATATACTATACCAAGTTGAAGTGAGGACAAATGGTAACTTATACCACACCGTGGCCATTGGTCGAGAGATGTTTGTGATGGTAGGCTAGAATTATCCACTGGACCACCTCAGAGGAGAAACGCAGGAGGATTACCGTTTCTGGCGTGCACACCAAAAAGGAAAATTAGCACCACGGAATGCACAATGTCAAATGAAAATGAAACTATAGAAATGCTAATCTAAACATCTTGGAAAGGAGAGATGAACAAAGTGTAACCTTTGCTCGAATTCGAGAAGACTGTTTATACTCGATAATCAAATGAATTGATTTCTCCACTCATCACGCACCGTGGTTTTTATCCATATCACGGCCAGTGTTTCCCTTCAACACAAATTGTGCGTTGAACAAACATATCAGTTCGCCATGTAGCAGAAAGGTAACCTGACGTCCAAGAGCTCACAAGATCGAGCGCACGGTCTATTTCAGTGTGGTTAGTCTGAGCATCATCCATTGTTTTTTAGCCATCATGTCTTCCGGAAACTGTTCCCTTCCCAACTTGTACGACATAGTTGATGCGAACGGCCAGCCAGATATCGTGGCACAGAGGACTTTTCTCGCCGTCACTCTAACCATGGGAGTGTTATCGACCTTGGGGAACACTATTGTCATTGCTACGTCCATCTTCAACAGTTACAAGAGGAAGATACGGCGAAGGATCAACATCTTCGTGTGCAACCTGTCCCTGGCCGACCTGTGTATCGGAGTGTGCTTCCCGATCACCGTCACGCTGGGCTCGTCACGCGTGGACGTGGTGAGCAGCGTGTTCCTTCTCGTGTCCACGGTCTGCGTGACGTCCGTGGCTCTTGAACGTTTCGTGGCCGTGGTTCTCTCGCCGTTCCGGTACAAGGAGATGTTCACCTACCGGCGCTGCATCGTGATCAGCTTGGCATGCTGGGTCATTCCCATCGTCGTCACGGTCCCCCTGTCCTTCAACTTGGACACATTCTACCGAGTGTTTTTCACCGTAGCCCCCTGCGTGGTTCTGCTCGAGCTGTGCCTGACTGTGGCTCTTTACTCGGCGATCTACCACACCGTTCGGAAACAGCGCCGCAACACCACGGCTGATCTCCCGCTGGCACCTGAGGTACACCACGCCCGTCATCTCTCCACGGTCTTTGCCCTTGTTGTGGGATTGTTTCCCCTTTGCTGGCTCCCAATGGTCGTCATCGTCATGGTGCAGTCACTCAGCCTCGGTAACCGAGCCTGTTTCGTGGCCAATGTTCCCTTCTACGCCGGCCTGTGCGTCGGCCTCTTAACCTCAGTCGTCAACCCTTTCATCTACTGGTGGCGAATGCCGGACTACAAAGAAGGCACCAAGGCTCTGTTCACCTTCGTCTTCTGCAAGAAACCGAACGCAGTCACCCCTTTAGTTACGGTCTCTTCCGTATCCATGGTGACTGGTTGCCATGCCGACCAGCTTCAGGAGCTCTATCGGAGCCGGGATATGATTGCCCGTCGAGTTACATCAGCTGTGTAACAGATAGAAGTTCGCGAGATACTCAACATTTTACAACACTGGCAATTTCAGCCAACTAACCAAGATGAATGCATTGGCAAGTGTATACGTGGTTTCTCTTCATTTGCTACAAATTCTTGACGGTTCAACACCGCGTGCCTCTCTCCCCTCAACCCTCTCACCTCCCAAATTTTCTGTTTCACATTTTGCAATATTTCTTTAAAATGTTTTCTCCCTTTTTTGGTTCATAATTTGCCCTGCAACTGAAACTGCTTATGGAAACAATAATGACGTCGTAGTCTCTTTGTATAAAATAATATCAGATCCATTTGAGCCTGATTATGGCTAAATTGGTCGGGTTGGATATCCAGTTAACCACGAAAAATAAAACAGACAAGTAATAAACTGCTGCAAACTGCTCATGGCCCTGTCCGCACTGGACTTTTTTTTCCGGGGATTTAACCGAGCCGATGGGTAAATGAAAAATGGGCAAATATTACCGGTGTCCGCACTTGGACTTTTGACTCGGGTAACTTACCCGTGCACGCACGGAAGAATTACCGATCTTTCAATACTACAGTGTGTAGGGTCATGCGGGTACCCGACTCGCTCTGTCCGCACTGGACTTTTCGTCTCGGGTAAAGTGTCTCGGGCATTCTACCCGGGCAGAAGTTGGCCGGTAGGAATACCCGCGCGGCTCGGGCAAAGTAACTGAGAGGTAGACTTCCTGAGACGTCCGCACTGGACTTAAAATGGGTAAAGTACCCAGTGTCTCGGTTACTTTGCCCAAAAAAAGTCCAGTGCGGACAGTAAGAAGGGGCCTGACGTGTTTCGATCCTAGCAGGATCTTTATCGAAAGATAAAGATCTTGCTATCGATAAAGATCCAGCTAGGATTGAAACATATAACAGGCCCTCCTAACTCTAAGCAAAAAATAAAACATTTATAATTATGCATGGATATTATATAATTTATGTTGTATTGATTAAAAAGACCCATCCTTTTTGAATGACCCCCACGCACCGTTTCTTAGGTTGCAGCATTGCATTGCTAAATGATCCTTGGGATATAGCGGTATGAGAGTGGTTTCATGGCTTCTGACTGCCAGACTAACACAGATAATTGACTATTAGGGACACCACCAACATAGGGCTTGGTAGTTCAGTTGGTATAGCGCCGGTATACGGTATTCCTGGGGTTGTTGCATCAGGATTCGAATTCCCATCCAGTAACCTTTCTTTGTTCACTTTTAATGATAAACAAAAGAAAATAAACACACAAGTCATAATATATAATCGATACTATTATAATAGAGTTGTTTATTTACTTTAACATAAAGCATGTTATTTGTTTCATAGAGCTTTTGTATGATTCATTAATTAACAAGGAATGATTCTAAAGTTGACATTTGTTCGACAGTTAATAAGACAATGATATAATTATGATTGTTATACGATAACTTTCTGTAGCATTGATTTGGCGTGGTGCCACAATAATACGATACGAGGGCCAAATATAGGGAAAATGTTTCTTCATTTGCTTTAATAGAAAGCATGACCGAACCATTTATGTTCCTTAAAGGCAGTGTACAGGATTTGCAAGGCCTCCCAAAAAATTATTGAGTTTGAGACAGAAAATGGACTCAACAGTTCGTAAAAAATGCAAACATTTACCATGGGAAATCTTGGTTCATCAGATGCTGGGTTTTTCAAGGAAATCAAGATTAAGTGTCTTTAAAAAAGATCGTAAGTCCGAACGATTTAGTAGCATTTCGAAAGCGTGATATAACCATGAAGGATTCGGAGAGGGGGCAAGATTATTTCGGCCGTATTTCTGCTATCAGGTACCGTACATGGAACAACCAAATTCATCCAAAACACATATCTTTGCAAATCCTATATGATCTCTTTAAGCCCAACCGTGATAGTTTTTGACTTGTCACATCCGGCATTTCTTTTTACGTCGGGCACGTTTGCTAGGAAAACTTTCATATCTGGTAGCATGAAAATGTATATTTTATTCAAATTTAAAATTGAGTAGTATTTTGATGTTTGGGTGTGGTGGATCTTTGCGTGCGGAAAATTACCCCGAGTTGCCTTGGCAACAAGCTCACTCCATACCCTGGTGGTATATAAAAAAAATGATATCCAGTATTACAATAAAGTACAAATCATTCGTTGTATAATGATACCACTGGAGCAAAGAAACGTTGTTGTTTTATGCTCTCCTCCACAAAATGTGTAACACTAAAAGACCCCAAATAGAATATAACTGATCAGACTGATACCCGTTCGCGTAATCTTTCAAATTGGACCAATGTTTCCCGTCACTTGTTCTGTTCTTAATGAAACTGCAGGATACATTAATTTTTTACAAAACCTGACAGCTGAGAGATCGGTTGTACCCGCAGTTTGGACCGTAACTTATAAAATGTTTGTTTTTCATGGTTTTAATACTTATTACTGTTAAAATCTTCCCTTTGTGATAACGGATTATAGCAATTAAAGACAAAACATGTTACACCCTGTATATTTCTTTCTCGACCAAACCACAAGATTACTTACAAATAAACACTAAATAGCCAAAAGAACGGTTGTGCGAGCAGTATTGGCTGCAACTTAAAAATGAATCAATGTTTGTTATTCCTAATATTGATAACAATTCCTGTCACGTCACCTCTTTGTGGTTGATTTAATTATGTACAAAGATCTTAAACGTCATAAAAAATACCGGGTCGAGGCCTAAATCAATTAACAATAATGAGATCAAAGTGAGCTGCACGATTCTCACAAACCATTTTTAAAATGATTATGTACATACTGTAATTATTATTTAAAATGTTTGATATAGATTTGTATCGCTTGTGTTTTTTTCTGTTTGCCAGACCAAGTCGGGTGGACTGCGAATATTCAAGCACAAAAAATCTTCATTTGAGAGTATAAACATTCGAACTTGACTGACCTTTTTTTCCCAGTCTTTTTGTTCTGAATTGTTTTGTTTTCGGATTAACAAAGCAAGTCAGTTTGCTTTGCATCATCAAAACGCCATAAGAATAATATCGGTGGCGCTCTATACATAGACCTTTCGTTTGTTGCTGCTGGTTGGCATGGGCATGTTTATAAATGCTGCAAATTGATTCGTCTTTCTGGAAAGACGGTCTGACCAAATTCAACAATGTTTTTTACAAACTTTGCACATCACCTGCACAAAATGCATACCATCATTGCTTGTGTTTCCATTACACTCAGGTATATATTTCAATATTTATGGAACGTTGTGTACAAATTGTGGTAATTTTTTATGCCTGGCTTTAATATGGCTCTCCATAGTTTCCGCCATCTTGGTTGGCAAAAACTCGGGCTGTGACGTTGCAAAAGAAAGTTCTATTTATGTCATTTTCGGTAAATGAACACAATATATCAATCTGATCCCTGCAAATGAAGCCTCTTCGCAGGATATCCCTTAATACTATACTGTGCAGAAGGTTATGAACCAATCACGCACCTCCATTTCGCTGGTATAGTTTCATTAATGGTTACTTTTTGATGCAGACAGGCAATGCTATATCGTCCGGTCATAAGTTTCCGATGATCATATGTTTTCGGTGACGAAATGTGATTCCCGTTTACCGCGAGATCGTGCGAGATACTTCGTGATCAGTATCCCTGAAATGAATATCAAACGTACCTCTATTTCCGACAGTCAAGATGTTGCGAATAAAGTTTCCATCCGTAAGTGATGTTAAAAAGTTAAAAAACTATGTTATTTTGGAGGTATATTACTAATGCATTTTAAGACTAATGTTCAAACGTTTATAAAAGACACAATCTATGGTCAAATATTCCAAACTAAACTATCGTCTGCTTGAGCAACTTTAATTCTTCCAATGTCAGACGGCAGATCATGTGATCCCAGTGAGATCTGGGTTTTTATGGCATGCCAATGAGACAAAAATGTTAAAGTCTTTCTCAAATCGGAGTGACATTGTTTTGTTTTTCTCCTTTTAACTTGAAACTTTGATAAGCTGATAACTTAAACAGTCCATGTTTAGGTCTCTCATAATGATGCCAGATATTATAAAATGCTGTGATAATAATTTTATGCAAAATACAATTTTGCATCAAGATATAAAAATGAGATTTTTTATTTCTTTTGATTGATTTATTTTTTAATGTAAGAACATAAGACAAATACAATAAATTGTCATGAAATAATTCTGTTATTGTTGGATATAGATGTAATTCTATTTTTCAAAGATTTTTCAATGACATTTACACTTTTTTCTTTTCTTTTTTCTTTTTATTTCTGCAGACCGTGATACATAATTTAGGGAAGGCCAGTTATAGGCAGTACTCCCATGAATCATTCATGAATGCATATGAAGCTGTGGTTGGTGAGGGAATGCCAGTTACGAAAGCTGCCAGAATTTTCTCCGTCCCATATTCCACCCTGCATGACCGAGTTAGTGGAAAAACTAAATTGGAGTCAACTAGGTCTGGTCCTGATCCCCTGCTTAGTCAGGAAGAGGAACAAACACTAGTTACACACATTGAGTTGATGTCTTCCTACGGCTATGGCTACACCCGTACTGAAGTTACAGCACTTGCTACTGACTTGGCTGTTCACCTTGGAAAGAGGAAGAAAGTTGACAAACAGCTCTCCCTCCAGTGGTTCTACAGCTTTTTGTCACGCTGGCCTGAGCTCAAGGTGCAGAAACCAAGATCACTCGAGATCATGAGGGCTAAAGCTACTTCTCAAGAAACAATCCACCGATACTTTGATGAGCTGGAAAAGATCTTGGAGAAGTATAACCTTAAGGATCGTCCACAAGCCATCTACAACATCGATGAGAAAGGTATTGTCGAGAACCATACACCTCCATCTGTTGTATCCTCACGCTCTGGGGTACCTCCAGCAGTTACCATGGGCAAGTCATCCACTACCACTGTCATTGGGTGTGGCAATGCTCTAGGCATGGCATTGCCCCCATTTTTCGTCTTTAAGGGAAAGCGGATGCGGAAAGAACTCTTATCTGGTTGTACAGCTGGCGCAGATGGCACCATCAGTGATTCGGGTTGGTCCAACTCAGACATTTTTGAGAGATATTTGAAAGAGCACTTCGTCAAATACTCCATCCCTGCTACACCAGATGATCCAGTCTTGATTCTGTATGATGGCCATAAATCACATGTATCACTGCCACTCATACAATGGGCACGGGAGAACAATATCATTTTATTTGTACTTCCAGCACACACATCGCACATTCTTCAGCCGATGGACGTTGGATGTTTTGGCCCATTTGAGAAGATCCTCAACAGTATGCGACACACCCATATGCGTCACCATGCAACATCCGGCATTGACAGGTACTCTCTGTGTGAGATAGCTTGCAAGGCATATACAAGTGCACTTACACCAACAAACTTGCAAGCATCATTCCGGAAGTCTGGCATCTATCCAGTAGACCGATGTGCTGTCAGCCCATCCAGCTTTTTGCCAGCTACAGTTTTCTCCTCATCAGAAGACAAACATCCCGCGAACCATCTAGAGAATTCAGATGCACTCACTCCTTCTGCTAGTAATGACACAACTGACAGATGCACTAACTTCTTGAGGACAGCTCAAGCTGTACTGACAGAAAACCCCAAAGAAACAAAGAAGCGGAAAGTCCTGAGTGCTGTTGTGGGAGGTAAAGCCATCACTGAAGATGCAGTTATGAATGATATTCAGAAACATCAGGATCAACAGAAAAAGAAAGCAAAGACATCTGTCATCAAGAGTTCAGCCAAGCCAAGCACTTCAGGTATCAGTCATCAGAAGAAAAATGCATGCAGCCAACAGCCTCAAGATACAAGTGACGAAGACTGTGATGAATCTGAAACTGAAAAGGACATCTGCTGCAAGTGCAAAAGGTTCTATCCTGAAGAACTGAAAAACATTCAGACTGTTGTCTTTGTCTCGTGGGCCCAGTGCACTTATCCAGATTGCCATCACTGGGTACACCTAGAGTTTTGTACTGATGTCCGGGTGGTTCGCACACATGCAAAATTCTGGTGCCCATGTCACCACGAATTAGAGGAATAAAAAACAAAACCAAAATTACACAATGGGGAATGAGGGTGATCGACCTCTAAACTGCACTAGGAAATTGTTCATTGATTTACCATGGATATCATAAAACTAGCCAGGTGATATTTAACAGTAAAAATTCAATCAAAGGGAGATTTTTTAATGGTTAACAAATTCCTCTTTTCCAGTTGTCACACATTCACACTTTTTTATCATCCTGCGAAAAGACAAGGAAAATAAAACAAGATGTTTGTACAGATGTAAATAAATTAATAACCTTCAAGGCTAGTGTACAGTGAACACAGCTAAAAACTACAAAATGGTCTGTATCAAATCCTTCTTTTGTTGATTGAACCATTTATTTATAAAAGAAAATAATATAATTCACAATCTTGGAATCAAAACTGTTTCAGGACCTTTTTTTTTTTAATTCCATCGACCAAGTTTGATCAAATCCAGTCTGGACAATATTTCATCAATTTTTGAGTGACTTGGCGCCCCATAGCTACTCCGATGTCAACGAACTTTGACGCACAGCCAAGGCACCGAAAACTAGTGACGCTTTGTTTACATAGCGGAATCAGTGTCGCTGTAAATGACGGACAATATTTCCGAAGAAAAGACTTGAACTTCGAGGATTTTTACAGATTATAATCTGGAAGTGTCCAGTTCAAAGTTAGTGAAGTGATTTTCTGAAATTTTATTTCGTTTCTGTTTTATAGAAGTTTTCCCGTTATCCCATCGGAAACCGGTGACTGCAGGATATACCTATGTACATAACATCAATACAATATTATACTTTGATATGGAAAGGATACGAATACACGTTGTCCACTGAACAGGCACTGACGTCACAGTGACTTATTGACAAGAAAAAGTATCACAAAATTCCGACTGAGGGCGGCATACACTTAGATTATTATCTTTTTTTCAATAAAATAGAGTGAATGTTTTTCCACCGACTGGTGGCGCTGTAGGCTTAAGGCATGATATTATTTATACCAATGACACTTAGCACTGGACAATTTTACATGTTGATCGCAATTATGGTTAATACTTAAACGCGTGTGATGTGGAGAATGGAAATCTATACACTTTACACTTAAACATGGAGGAACAGTCACGAAATATCATGCAACATTTAGATGACTTAGCGAAGTAGCCAGTGATACTGCATGGAAATACTCATTATCATGATGAATATGAAGCGACTGAAACCATGAACTTGTAGGGCCACTCGTTCCGTATTAGTGTACCAAGGATCTTCGATCAACGACGATCCGTCCTGGCCAGAGAATGAGCAGCAGCCAACCGCCTGGTGGCGCTGTCCAATAGCTCTTCTTCAATTTGATGCACTCATCGTTCAGTGAATGATTTTCAAACTGGATTACCGAGAACCAGTACTTTGGCTTCCGTGGAATGAACCGATATCTTCTGATCCGCCCTGCCGAAGCTTCCGCCGGCACTGCTGCTGTCAGTGACGTCAGAACCAGTCGACATGGAAATAGAGTCATAGTTGCTAAGCGAATTCGCCGTCGACAGTTCATCCACCGATTGAGGGCGCTCTATGTGCAATTTGTACTGGTAATCGTCATTATCCGGGACGTTTTCGAAGATTGTGTTGGGGTCGCTGTCGAAGCGCCGTGAGCCTAGTCTCCGGACATCGATGCTGCTTGATTCCGTGGTATGGTTCCCTCCCTGTCCATCTTCCGACTCCACGGTGCTGAGTCGTCGGATCTCCGGGGATTTAGTCGGCGAGTATCGGTTGTTGACGACGACGTGGTGGTACTCCTCGGAAGCCTCCTCGTCTGACACGGTCGTCCGCTCGGTCTCGGTAGTGCTCTGCCCGTCTCCCCCGCCCTGCGACGACCGGTCGTCCAGGGAAAGGCTCAGCATGGACAGCCGGACCCGGTTCGGCGTCGCCGAGAGGGCCCGGGCGTCCACGCTGCCCGGGTCGGCCTGAAACGCCAGGGCCGTCATGATCTTGTGATCGGGCACCACCGCGGAGTCCCGCACCTCCTGCATCAGGTCCGTGGCGGGGATGAGATGGAAGGCGATGGTGTCGATGAAGGGAGCCATGGCACCTTTGATGGAGGTGCCGGGAGTGTTGCGGAAGTGCAACGTGCTCCAGGCAAGGGCTGCGTGAAATTTGGTCAGTTCATCGGCCTGGAGCTCGTCACGGGAGAGGATCAGACGGACTACGTGCTGGGGGAGCTTCAGGAAGGCAGGGAATTTGAGAACGTCTTCACCATGCTCATCCACAAACTCAAGAGCCTTCAGCAAAAAAGAGAAAATATTAATCAATAACAATAACAATTAAAAAGATAACCGGTATCATGCACATAATTATTACTATCACATAATGCTTCTGTTGATTGTTGTTCCACACAGAAAGAAAAAACAATAGATAGACGAACCTTATCTCCAGAAACTCGAAAGTTTTACCATCAGTTTTACGGATAATTTTCAGTGAAACAACTTCATAATTATATCTCATTTGTATGTTTGAATCAAGACTAGGCCTCCTTTAAGAAATCGGATATTAAAATTCTAGCGACAAATGGACGATAAAATGCTTCAACTGACATAAACGAAAACTGACAAACAAATAAACTTGCTGTGCAGCTCTTCTCAGTTTGCTACTCTCCTAAACCACACCACGTTTCTCTACCGTCAACTTTGTCAAATAAAAAGTACCAGTCAATAATTGGTGAAATCTTTACTTTTTGGACCAATGTCTTGGTCGCTTTGTACTGGATATATTTCTCTGCAGAGGCAAGAAGCAGGCAAACGGTGCTGAGGTCTAGGCACCCGTGCATGTACTCGATACACGCTCGTCGTAGTTCGTCCAGGCCGTAGTAATCGGCAGCGTTCATCAGTCCTGCAGGGAATGTGGAAAAGAAAGAAGAAATATGATCAGATTAATATTTATAGGATAGGTTTTGGACGGTTGGTGGCACCAGGCAACTTTGTTTCACTGCGCCTTTTCAAAACGGAGGCTCAGGCTCAGGCTCAGGCTCAGGTTCCATCATTCATGCTGAAAGTATAGGTTGTGTTTTTTCATTGGAGCTGAAGCTCTGTTTTCCATTTCAAACCAGAGAATCTACTTCCGAACTGCAGCCAAAAGCCTCTATTTTGATATCCGTTATTTTAGAATGGACGGGTTCCGGAGCCTGAGCCAGAGCCTGAGCCTCCCGAGGCCCACATAAACATCATGCTAAACTTAATAAAACTTGCTGGTCATTTTGACAAGATTGGTGTTCTTCGGCTGTATGCATGAGTGCTTATTATAAAGTGATGAAATTGACTCTCCGTGGAGTTTGTACAAATTGCAGGATGAAGCAAAGCCTAACGAGGCATCCCCAACCTTAGCAGGTGCAGAGTTGTCCAAACTCTGCACAATTTAATTCCTTACTTTTGTTCATATCAGGCCAAATTGAGCTGCAAATTTGTAAATTAGATTAGACAAAGAGATACATAGTCAACTGAGCGGGCTGCGACCTTCGGCATTTATTGCAGATCTCAAATTATTGCGCGGTTTCAGATGACCTTGAAATGGCGATAAAAAGATCATTTCCATGAGCAATCGGCCTCTCAAGCTGGATATCACTTGTATGTCTCGCGATGCTGGCTTCCGGAGATTTGAAGTCTACAATACGAGATCCACTACGTGATTTCATCCATGCCTCCTATTAATCGTGCACTGCTTTTGGGCTCACTCTCGCGAGACTTGCAGACTGTAGTGGTGGCGCTCTACGGGAACGTGCCAGCTGGTCACGGAGTGTTCTGCTCTTTTCACCACTGTGGGCCTCCTATAAAACAGAAGGTGCGCACCGGGGAGGTTCATTTTCCTTCTCGCCAGCACCAACAACAAACCTCAAACAATTTTACCTTTACTGAAGTATCCTCTGACTCCATCTGATCACTTCAAGCATCTTCATTGCTTTTTACTAAGAATATTTTGGGGTGAACTTTTTACAGGTTTAAAATCCTGGAATCTTTTTAAAGTTTTTACAAAGAGGTGTTTCTATTGCCTATTATCGATCATGGAAAACACAAGCGATTTCGTGCCGATAAATGCAAGTGCGACTGAAGAACCGTTTCAAGTGTACCGGTATTATTTCATGAGACAGATATTTGCAGGCGTGTGCTTGACAGCAGCGATTATCGGGGTGATTGGGAACTGCCTCGTCATCGCTGCTGTCCCTCTGTCGAAGAAACTGCGCACGGTGACCAACGTCTTCGTGGTGAGCCTGAGCGTCAGCGACCTGTTGTCTAGTCTCGCTCTGCCGTGGCAATCCTTGGCCGTCCTGAGCGAGGAGGGCTGGCCCTACCCGTCGGTCTACGGACTCTGTGTGGCAATCAGTGCCATGCTGTTACTTGGCAATGCATGCAGTGTCACTACCTTAGCCCTCATAGCGATCAACAGGTGGATCGGCATCACCAAGTCCGCCGCGACCACGCGCCGGGTCTACACCAGACGGAACCTCATCCTCATGGTGGCATTCTCCTGGGTTTTCCCGATCGCCACTGTCATCCTCCCACCTCTGCTGGGCTTCGGTGAGCTCGGCTACGAGCCCAAGTACAGCCTCTGCTCCTGGATCAAGGACAGGCCCTACTCCTACGTCCAGGACATCGTCGGTACATTGTGTTTCTTCCCAGTCCAATTCACGACCATCGCTTGTTGCTACGTCTCTATCTTCCGCTACGTCCGGAAGACGTCCCGTCGCATGGTCAGCCACGACACCAAGACCGTCTCCGGTGCCGTGAGCTCGGCCGACAAAGCCATGAGGAAGCAGATCTGGAGGCGCCAGGTGGCAGTCACCAAGAACCTTGTCTACATTGTCCTGGCCTACATCGTCTGTCTGACCCCGTTCTTCATCGTCTTGATCACCGGTGAGAACACGATCCCCGTGTATCATGAGTGGATCATCCAGATGACGCCGTTTGCCGGGCTGATCATCTACTGCAACTGCTGCCTCAACCCCATCATCTACGCCACATCTCACCCAGACTTCAAGGAGGTTTTCAGCTACATGTTGCGTTGTAAATACAAGGACATACCGCAGAGTCGAGCACAAGCAAGACAGATCAAGATGGAAGCCAAACGTTAAACAAATAATGACTCCGATGCATGCACGTACCATACTCCTTCATCAACTGCTAACTCTGTACTTGCCTTCAGTTAATCTCTGTCTATACTTCAAGATGTATATTTTTCGCAACACTATTTGCAATCCAGCACATTACAGAAGACTAATTTTTTATGTAATATTACAAGCTATTATTCCGAGTCGCTAGGTTACTATGCACAGAAAAAGCATGGTAAAATCATCTTTGAAAGGCCATTAAATTGAACTCAACTGTAAAATATAAAATGATGCTTTGTGAGTAAGTCTCGTGATCGAGTATCGGACACCAACAGACCAAACGATTCGCAATCATCATTAACAAATGTGTTATCCTATTGGTAGTTAGATCTGTATTGGTGATAAAGAGCACATTTTCTGTAGAACGTAGATCACAATGATAAGTGGAGTAAGGACCAGTGCAATGTTATTATTCGTAATGTGTAGAATGTAGTCAGACGATCGTGGGAAAGAGAATGTATTGGCCTACAATTGGTGGGACCATCGTTTTAAACTTGACATTGTTATCGGCATTCAGTTGCCTTGTAACGATTTTGTATATTGTTATTGTGCCCAAAAGGACTTGTGCCGCACAAAATAAATAAAATGGCGTTAGTACATCAGTGCATATGAGATGGAAGAGAACTTTTAATTGGTCACTTTGGTGATGTTTCCCGTTGGTAGAGCTGTAGACTGCCCTTTACTTCAAACTAATGGAGTCATGAGGGTCTGACATTTCGATCCTATGGTAGGATCTTTCTAAACGGTCAAAAAATCTCGCTATGGTCCCCATACGATAGGCTCTCAGCAACATTATTGTTTCAATCTGTGAAAAACTCCAGACATTTTTGTCGAGGTAAGTGACTAAGCAAGATTTTAGTTTACTGGCTAGCTGACGACTAGCTGAATATTGGTATGTGGATCGGTTTGCGGAAAAACCAAATCGTTCGTACTTTCGCACTTCTTATTTCGTTGCACTTCTCGTAAGGTCTCAACGTTTCGATTAGCCTGCTTTAGTCACCACCAGGAGATCCATGCAGGGTGACTTAGTGGATTATGATGATGACTAGAGTAGGCTAGTTGAAACGTTGAGACCTAACGAGAAGTGCGCAAGTACGAACGATTTGTACACGATGTTTCTGCAAACCGATTCACATACCAATTGTCACCATGCAAAGCCTCAAATCTTTCAGAGCTGAATATAAGCTGAATATTGTTAAGTCGATATCATTCTTCATATTATACAAAATAATAAAGGAATATCTATCGTGATTTCTTATTTTCTTTTTCTCTTTCTCTCACCTAGAACCGTCTCTGCGTTCAGCACCACACACCCTGTGTGGCAGTAGTCGACCAGTTTGACAAACACGGAGGGCTCGAACTCCTCGATGAGGACAGTCCTGGGACACTTGAAGGCGCCGCTGCCATCCGGGTCCCCGTTGCTCTTGGACCGCGTCAGGAAGGAGACCGTCTTACGTGCGAAGCGGCTCTCCATGCTGTTGGCCCGTCGCCTTGGACTGCTGGATGGCGTACCCGTGCCGCTGTACAGGAGCTTGTGGAAGACCCTGCACGTTGGGAGTGAAGGTAGGACTGAAATTAAAAGTCTGGTTCCCTGCCCAAAGATTCCCTGACGACTCTTATTAAAAATCTTGACAGACAATATTCGGTGATTCTTGGTCTGGGAACCAGACTATGAAATTAATAAATTCTAATACTTAAGTGTAGGGCCCCATACGCATGAGTAGAATAGGTCGAATTGAAAGCAGACGATAAAATGCACAGCCGGTAGCTTAATGTATAAACTTGTAAAGGCACACTGGCATTTCTGTCTTTCGTGGTAAGTAGAAGTGAGTCCTGGTTTTGAGGGGTATACTTAAATGAAACATTTCCTCCAGTATCGTTAATTGTGCTTTTCAGCGGTAAAGTGCCTGTCATAATTGCCCGCTGCGGTCGGTTACATACTTTGTGTTCTGAATTTTGTCAAAATAATTCGCACGCAAAACACGTTCACGTGTAAGATTGTGATCTTCAAAATACTGCGTTGTGTACGCAGCTAAAGTTAACATTAATTCCTGATAGCGTGTAACTATATTATTATAAAACGTTGACAAAAAAGTCAAGGACTTTCTTTGTATAGTCGGAGTTATTTACCTGCTCCTTGCTGCCAAAATGGCCCTGACAGCGCAGACTGGTTCCCGCCTATCCCCGACCAGAAACGTCACGTCGCACAGCTCGGGCATGCGGGAGATGAACTTGAGGTCCTCGGCCAGACCAAGTTTATTCTCGTAGAAGTTGCGCGTCACCATTCTGCCCATGGGACTTAAGGGGGCGCTCTTTACACTAAGCGTTGAGCCCGACGTCTCCTCGACCTGCACATTATACACTGATGAAGAAATGTATAAAGAATTAACCATGAATTTTCATGGAAAATTTCATTGTGTGTGTGCTGCAGCAGAGCAAGAAACAATGGAGGAAGACCAAAGAAAACGAAGTAAAACGAGAAAAGAAAAAGAAAGAAGAACCTCCCAAACAAACAAACAAACAACCCAACAAGCAAAAAAATATGCAAATTACTAGGAATAACCGCAAAAACCCCACAGACATTCACGTGTCGGCACTAAAAAATTTGACTTGATACCCAGAGTTGATGCGTTCATGAGCCGCGCAACATCTGTATTTATATCTACCGCCCTCTTGCGCTGATGTCTCGACAGGATTTTTCTCTTGTGCCGGTGATTTTATGACTCCCAAAATGCACGCACGCACCATGTTCCGAGCCCAAAACGCCAGATCAGCATCCCTACAGTTCAATCATCGCTTAATTGCAATGGTCTCTAGAGCCCCCCGTAATTCTTTAGCCCTATTTTCTACAAATGGAATTGAATTGTAGGGAATAAATAATGCATATATACAGCAGAGAACATTCAACATGTCAAAGGCAGAAAATAAACGATAAAGAATGTATATCGCCAATTTATAACAACATCCAAATGGGAAAACAGACGGCACTTTGATGTGTAGTCTGGTTCCCTGCCCAAAGATTCCCTGACGACTCTTATCAAAATCCTAAAATTGACAGAGAATAGTCGGGAGATTCTTGGTCTGGGAACCAGACTATTTAATGTATAGACACAATCACGCAATCCACTTTTCATCCTTGTCCTCTCAAAAATTGGAAACATTAATTTATGTTCTTTTAGTAAACTAAATTTTAAAAAGCAATCATTCTGCTTCTCTTTTAAAACGCCAAAGGACCAAAAACAAACTCCACGATGACTTATACAAGCCCGGAAGGAGGCAAGGAAGCAGGGACCGATTTGATTGCCAATTCTCCCCCGTGAGCCATTCCCAGAGCTTCCCGCCCAACGAGCAAAAATATCTTCAGAGCTGAAGCTCTCTCTCTCTCTCTCTCTCTCTCTCTGGCAAAATTATTCCCTTTGCAAACTAGCGCACACAAAATGAGCGAATGAACCAATTATGCATACAAAAAAATAGGTCAAACGCATTGATTACTGATGCATGGTTGCTAAACAGAGTGTTGGAGGATGGGGTGAATATTGCTGGGACTGGAACGAGTGTTTGCATCAAATATTGATGTAAAATGGAGGTAGGGAGAAGGATAGAATGAAAGAATTTAACCCGATTGCTAAAGCCCTCGGACCACCGGGCGTAATTGCAGGGGATTGTATACGGGCCAATCCGCAGCGTTCCCCGCAGCTGCACCGCACTGGGAATGACTATCCACCCTAATGCTTTCTAGATCCTCGGAAATTGCCTCATTTTTACCGTGGCCTGTAAAACCGTTTCACCTCCGTCATATTGCATAAATAAGGTTAAATCCATGCATTGAATTCAACTTTCCAGAATAGTCTTTCAATTCCACCGATAAACAATTTCGAAAATTGCTTCTGCGAACATAAAAATGGCCAAAAACTCGCAGATCGATCACCAATAGGCCTATTCGGAGTGTCCAGCAATTCTATTGAGATCTAATCGAAACCACTCATGATCCTAATGATAATAATTTATAATGTCCACTGTGTTTGCAAAACCTTGACCTACAGGCAAGTCTTGGTAAATAGCTGTGACGGTCCTGGCATTGCCACACCAATTAATTAAGTGGAAAATTACAGGTTGTCATCTAGGCCCTACTTTAATCGCCCACCTGCTGTGTATATAGTCAAAAGGCATCACTGTATAGGCATGTCCATTACACATCACCTGAGTACACCCAAGCTTCGGCAGACAGAGATTCTCACGTACAATTTTGTTCTTATTGCACAACTCTCATGCATTGGTTATTTCTTATTTAAACTAACGTATCAATTTCGCATAAACGACATCTATAATGCATCGTGTGGCACTCTCCAAGGTCTATGTCTCGCAGTCATTAGCTGAACATAATGGATCATGTTTAAATACTTTAAAAAGAAAGACGCATTTGTGTTAAACTAATCGGTAATAACGGCGTCATGCCATTTTCCCATCAAGGCCGGTGTATATTTAATGCAACCATGCTCGGTATGGGTATAACTGGGCTCGTTTTCTAAGCGTGATACACCACTCTCTTGGAACTCAACATCGGCACCTGATGAAGTAGACACCAAGGCCAGTATCATGCATGCAATGAGGGAAATATACAGCGTGATTGGAAATATCGTGAAGCCACGCCAGCATCGTGCAAAACGCTCATACCTTTTTCAATACAGAAAATTAGGGTAGCACTTAAAGACTAACTAAGAGAAAAGCTACATAAGCTTTCGTAGTAACAACTACTTCATCAGATGTAATGAAGTGGAGCATCATCAACATGAGTATATAAACTGGTATAAAGCAATGAAGCATGTCCAAACAAAGGGGGCAAGATTAGTCATAACTGGGAGTAGTAGTGGGACATGAAACCACGGTCCCTATTGAGTCCAGAGTCAATGCAGTCCAGTCTGTGGATAGTAAGTCACGACCTTTTTTTAATGAATTCATATACCTATAGGCTGTGATTTTCCTAATAGACGATTTGGACCAAACATGTTCCCAATGATACAAACTGTATTACTCACGATAACGAGTAGGCTGATAGAGAGATGTAATGTTATAAAATCGTAATATATTAGCGCATAGCTTCGGGAACAATGCTTGAACCCAGATACAAAGGAATGCAATGAAAATGTTTACAGTAATGAACATAGGCCTAGTTATGTCAGCGGGAGACAGGAGTCTCTCTGTGGTGGATTGATATCAAGGAGTATAGAAAATAGTTATAGCTGACAAGGATCGACCCCGGGTTTCGTTAAGCCTAATCAGGTCTGGGGACGATTTCACCGTAGTCTAACGATCGATTGTTACTCGGGTTTTGAAGGATAACCCATCGTAGGCTATGTAGGGCTGCAATGCATGCAAGTCCTAAGTTACGATGAGATTGTCAGATCGACCCCGGGTTTCGTTAAGCCTAATCGGGTCTGGGGACGATTTCACCGTAGTCTTACGATCGATTGTGACTCGAGTTTTGAAGGATAACCCATCGTATCCTACAATAGGCCTACGTAGGGCTGCAATGCATCATAAGTCATACGATTGATAGTAAGTTACGATGAGTTTGGTGAAATCGACCCCTGGGTAGATCTATACATTTCCTTCTGATCACAATTCGTCGGCTGTTGATTCCCACCATCACCAGTCACCAGTCATCACCACCAGAGGCGGTGTTGGCGTGCCACACGGCACAGTGACCAGGGGCATGATCCGTTGCCAGCAAGAACTGTGTCGCCTTGGCAACGGCATGCAGCATCCTAAGCAACCATGGCAACCGATGAGTATATTGAGGTCGTTCTCCGGTTTGGTTGCATGGCTGTTCAGTGTTCAGAACTGATAAATCGAACGTGCATACTTTACATAATATTACTCAGTAATGTCTCATCAGAGCCAAACGATGTCCATAGAGTGTATGTGCCATAGAAGCCACGTATAATTAATTATATGCTGTGTACATTATCATGCACGCGCACACGAACAGGAAGACATTTACACCGAAACGTGTGTCCGTAATTGTGGAGACATGGCTTTGCTCTCGTGTACTAAATGAACACTCTTCGAAGAGCAGAATTGAAATCGCTCCCATTTCGAACCAGAATCACTTCCCTGGGTTGAAATGTGTAGCGAACGTCCCTTAAAATAAAGATACTTCTCTTTGCGAGGAATAAGTATACCTAAAAATTACTCCTTTTTGAGTTGATTTCAAAAACCAGTTTTGTGAAATCCTTTTGGGGACCTACCTATGCACCTTGATAATTTCCCTGTGGAGACATATTCAACCTATCATTCTCGGTCTCCACAAGGCACCAGATATGAGCCCACAGAGACAGACACGACATCACTCGCTATATGCTAAATGCTTTCTTTCCAACTCTCTAAAGAATTAATTATATTTCCCTATTTAATGATATTTACGTCTAATTTACACCAAGGAAACTCCGTTCTGATGATCCATAGCACCTATGCGTATTACGAATTTGAAGCTGGCAGCCATTTCTTGGCAAGATAATGTATGTCTACAAACCTCACCCTGAATTACCTTACGGACAAACCTGTCAGTATAGGCCTTCTCGCGTATGGCCGTAGGGCTGCCATTGAGAAGACGATCCGAACTATAATTGCATTTGCCCAAGCCTTGTTAAGGAATCATGGGACACCAACTTGTCGCGTGGTGCCCGTCCGCGTTTGTTGCCAAGTAAGATGAGGCTGAATAGTCAGTTATGTTTGTACATCAAATACCAAATTACTTAGCTTTCGAAGCCGGAAAAAAACGCTAACAAAAATACTTCGGTGCATAATTAAGGATTTAATCCCGATTATTTTACTTTCTTTTGAGAAATAATGTCAAGTGACTGAGAATTTAATTTATTGATTGATAACTGAGTTTGTGATCAGGCACAATATGAGATGTTTATAACGTCGTGGATCACGGGGGCAAATTCATTGAGATAGTGGAAGAGAAACTTATTGGGTATGCGCCACAAAATACGAATTTTGTCGTCTTTGAATGATTCTAAAGAGAACCAAGAATCGAGCCTATTCACCAAAGCGATGCACCGTCATCTAAGCGTGAATCCCTATGACGGGCCTCCGTTTTTGTCAAGTATCTTAGCTCTTGTTGCTGGTTACATAGAAGCAATACAACTCACTCTCACGCCAGCACTCTATCATCAGAGCTATCCGGTTGTATAATGGGGGCATCCCTAGTGGTCAGTCAGCTATCTCTTAGCTGGGAGTGACAGTAAGAAGCCATATGATCTAGCTCCTCTCGTGTAACAGTGTTCTCCGTCGCGAAGCCGTATAATAGGGATCTACACATTTTAAAGTTATCAGAGGCAGTTTTGTTGTACATTGAGTGTGCAGAGCTTATTCAAAACATTGGGTATTTCTGGGAATTATCAATGTATTGTGCAGCAAGAGGGCGAAACACTGACGTTACATTTTGTTACAAAATTATGATTCTTTTCCTTCAAAAGATGCATTCTCATGAAAAAAAATTGTGCACTTTGATATCATTTATTATAATAAAGGGATTGTAAGCAACGCTTTACTTGAATGTACACAATTTTGGTATGCTACAAAGTATGATAGTACCTTTAAGCCAACCATTTGATTCCATGTTTCACCCCGCTGTCACAGTAAATGTACCGGCAGACAGCTGTAGGCCTACTTTGAAACACCAGCCGTGTTTTCATTGGAAATAGGAAATTAGAAATACCAATGTTCCCACCTAGATCAATTTTAACCCCCCCCCCCTCGCTTACTCCAAAAAAATGTGTTTACTTCAAAGTCTGCATTGAGCTTGTCTGGACAACTAATTTTTCTTCATCCATGTTCCCAATATCCGGACACTCGTCTGGCGCCCTTTTATATTAAGACCTGTGAACAAGCAGCACTGGATTGAAATTATGAACCCCTGCTGATGTTAAAGGTAGTATCATACTTTGGTAAGAGACCAAAACAGAAATGTTCGCAGATTTACCTATAACTTAAAGGGTATGAAGATGGCGGTGGTAGAAACATACTATTAATTTATTTCTGCCTGAAATGGTGTATTTATCCAGACATTAGTAAAACAACAACCGAAAATCTTTTTGATTTTTTAAAAGATCAAAAATAAAAGAGAAAAGACTTAAGAAATACTTTGGCCGATTTTCGCTGTTTTCTCAAAAAGTGGGCACCGTATTGGACTCAAATTTTCACGACTATAACTGTATCGTCCTTGATATTTTTGGCCATGAATATGTATTTTTTTGATACAGACCAAAGTATGATACTGCCTTTAACCTGCTCCGATCTTATATGGTCCCCTGTCGTTGCGACCTGTCTGTCCACACCCGTGATAATTACGAGCGATGCTCTACTCACTTGAAGCTCGCAATCGTATACACAAGCCTATGCTCATTGCAATGTGTTTGGACGTTGGACAGCATGTTTATTAAACCCCATCGGTTTCTTTGCTACTAAAGCCACTAAAGCCCCCCTCGTTGACTTTACCTGATAATGTTAAACGTTCAGCAGGAGGTTTTTTTTCTCCCGGATCTTGCAATTTCCTGGCGGTCGGATGTTGGGGAGATGAGCTAGATGTAACTAAGTACCTTATGCCCTTGTTCATACAATACCGCTCAAAACGAAGTGTCGCCGGTTGAACTGGAACGGGTCCTGTGTAAAGCAAACCGTATTTTACATGCTGAAACCGATAGCCCATGTATGCGTTTTCTGCTGAGGTGGAAGTGCCACGTCTAGTTCGATTCTGGAAACAACATTTTGTTTACAGGTTAATCAGGATATATGATACAGTCGCATGATGTGATGTGATTTACGTAGTCGTATGATCTGGGTCTGTGGGTCACACAGATTGCAGAGAGATATAGAAAGATCGTAACAGTACACGATCAACAAATAACCACTAAGGAAACTGACTGGATTAAGTCTAAGTCATTAAAAGTGAGCAAAAGTGAACAAAGAAAAATTGACTGGTTCGAATCCCGCTGCAGTCAATATGTCGGTTTAAAACTCATGCAGTTCCTTCCTTGTTCGTGTCCACATGTTTCTTTGCAACATGACAGGTGTATGTACGTTTTAATCAGGCTATTAGGATGCATTGAGTCACATTGACAATATTATAGGCAAAATGTAAATGAAATTTCATCTATACTTTATATTATAATTTGACCGAGAAAGATTCTGAGGTTTTATCATAGAGTCATTGCTTTAAATTTTGATTGCAAGACAATTATTCATACGAAAAGAAAAGGAAAGAACAACGAACATGAGAGTGATGGTGAACCGTTTCAGACTGTTTCATGGAGTAGGCTTATAGCTCACTGCCCTAAAAGTTTTGTATAGTCATGAATACGAGTTGAAAAACCAAAGTTTTTCTCCTTCTCAAGCATCGCATGAAACCTCGTCCTCAAGAAAAAACACAACTTCCCCACCAGAATTGACAGTATGGAATAACAACAATATTATAATTTATAGGCTTGTTGCATCCATCCTGCATTCGAAGCAGTGCAATCAAATCGAGACTAGGGCCCTTTTCCAAACCTCGGCTCCGGCTCAGGCTCCGGCTCCATCTCTGTCATGCATATGCTGAAAATGTAGGTTGTGGCTTTTCATTGAAGCTGAATCTCTGTTTTCTTGTTCAAAATAGAGTATCTACTTCCAAACCGTAGACAAAAGCCTCTATTTTGATACCCGTTATTTAAAAATGGATTCACAAAATGGAGATGGAGCCGGAGCCTGAGCCGGAGCCTGAGCCGGAGCCGAGGTTTGGAAAAGGGCCTTGGATTCAAAATAGTCTGGTACCCGTTTTCTTTTTAAAATTGGTGTTATCTTTTCCAAAGGGTGTACAAGGAAGGCGACAAAATAGATGCGCCGTGAATAAGGCCTATAACGAGGAATTAGGTAGGAACATGTACGTATATAATTCCCATAGGAACTATACTCCTGCCAACATGATATATCCCTATGAACTTTCAAAGTTCAGATGTGTTTTTTCTTTGCCCTTAACGCCCCCGTTATGCATGATTCTATGTAATGATTGCTGATCAATTATTTACCGCCTCTCAGCGTTATACTCCTACTACATTCCACTTCAAATCATACATTCATCAGAGCTTTGAAGTTGGGCATCGAAAAAGCGCGTTACGTCTGGTCGATTTCCTGACAAATCGCACCACTTTGGGGATTACATCAGTTCTGCTTGAAATGGCATATTCTAGTCGCAAGAGGGCGTGGACAAACAGCCTCCATCACGCACACCACATTGTAACTCAAAAGTGAACTTAACTTTCCCTAAAAACCTAAAACCGCTCATTACGAACGAACGGAGATGTTAAATGGTACAGCTTATAGTGTTAGCACTGCTTGATTTACTGACAAATCTAGCCACTTTTCGAATTTGAATTTGGTTGAATTCCACCATTTAGATTATTAAATCACGACAAAACAATTTAACACGGACGAAGTGTTCCTGTCGTACCAGGCATCGCATTAGACCATGCAGTGGCCAAATGGGTGTCGCCTATAATAATAATAATAATGAAATAAATAACAATTTTGAATAAAATAAATAGTCCATACAGAATCAACACTCGTATAGGCCCAGAGTGCGCAGAAATTTTGAAAGATTAACAGATAATCTCATAGAGTTTTCGTGTAAGCACGTTTTATGTGTATTTAAAAAAAATACACACCACAGCAGCATTATGCATTATTATAACGATACGTCGAATTGTATTTAAGAAAACCTGGGGCACTAAGATTGATCTTAAGTGTAAGATCAATCCCAATTGCTATGTAAAGTGTGATATCACAATGGTGATACTGATAACTCATATTAAGATCCTTTAAGTAGCGATTTAACATAACTTCATTTTATTATCCCTCCTATAGGAAAGTTTTCCATAAAACACGTGATAAAAGTCTGGTGAAATTACCTTCAATTTTAAAAAAGAACGAGCTACATAGGCTTGTTTGAGCAGTATTGTATAGGCATTAGCACTTTAAACCATTCAAAGGCCTGACTTGACGCATGATATTCAATTTCGTTGTGTAAACTAAGATAACAAGGTGATGTAATGCAAAACTCTCCAAATGTCATTTGTATCGCCTAACATGCAACCACAGTGTGGTTCAATGCTCTGAATTATTCAAGACGTACCAAACAGACACTCCTGGTCATTACCAAGTCTTCAATGAAATAAACAAATGAGTCACATGTTATAATTATACATGTTTACATGTTATTGTGAATTAAACACGAGAAGAAGTCATAAATAGAACCCATATTTTGTCACTGTTACTCGTCAACAATTCCCACTGCAGGAAGATACGCTCCTTAAAAGTACAGTGCATGATTGGTAACATACCCAAACAGAAATCTCCGCAGATTTAGGTACATGTATAACATTCAGGGTATGAACATGGTGCTGGAGTATCGTTAAGATATTTCCGCCTGAAATTGTGTATTCATCCAGTAATTATTCAAGCAAAAGACCGAAAACAATTTTGATCATGCACGGGGTAAGATCAAAACCATTCTTTATAAGACCATGTTTTATAAAACCATGTTTTATAAGAATAAATTGAGTCGGGTTCCCGCTATTTTCTCGTGACTCAGATGTCCGATTGAGCTCAAATTTTCTCAGGTTTATCATTTCATGTATGCTGGATCACTGTGTAAGTGCTGCTCTGTAACCTTAACCAATCCTGTAATTTATCATCCTTTACTTTAAAAAAAAAAATATCATAGAACTGATATTACAAAAAATCAGCACAACAGTCGGTCTTCTCAGTTAGGGGGAAAACACAAAATAAAGGGACCAGTACACAATTACACATGAGTATTAGTGTTCATAATTATAAACACATGAACATTTGTGATGAGTTATGTGCACGTTCCTTACTTTCAATTATTGCCTTAAATCTATAATTTCGATTAATGCAATCGAAATCAGCTGTTGCAATTTGTTGTAGGTCTAAAAATGCAATGTCTTGAACATGACACAGCATTTCCGAGGGACCGTATTTCACAGCCTGAATACTGTGGAATACTCGGTCTATTGAATTCAAAAATAGTAAGCTTTCGGACCAAATCTGTGCAATGATATTTTGCCCATGAGGTACGATTTCTGAACGTGTAAGTCATATTTTGTCAAATTTAAAGAGCGACTCTTTCGTAAAGCAGGTCATATTCTGGCTCGTACCAAATCCCACGAGGTCGATTTGAAGTGTATTTTACACGGGGATGGTTCTGCAAGGGCTTGTTTATACCAAGAATGGATGACATTTAAGTAGAATGATGTTGATTTACAGTAGTAAGAAGTTCTGATCTATATCGGGATAGATCATCCGATAAACAGTTTTGCGTAAATGTGAGATGTGAAACAGCTTTCCTCTCAACACGTATAATCATAATGCACATCCTGTATACGCTGAATCGCCTGCGAGAAAACGTGTCCAAATCGATGCATTATGATGTGCAAATCACCGCCATCTTATCTCCACCAAATCTCTTCCTTCCGGCTGATAGTCCAAGCCTATCTTGTGAATTTTAAAAACCAGAAACAGTATATACCCCAAGGGGAAGGGGGAAAAAAGGAATAGCAAACAAAAATCAGAAATGCAAAACACTTTTTAAAAGTCATTTCTCGCCGCATCTCGAGCAACAATGATACGGTATACTGTACGTGTATCATTGTACGTGGCTTGTTACGGTCTATAATTGCACCAACATTTCATTTTCTTCCGAAACAAAATCCACTTTTGATTGGGCTTTCGTGGCGTTAAGTATAGGCCTACTGAGTCAAAGTATTCTTTTCGAATAAAGCGATCCGTGAGCAACTTCGAAATTTGCTTAAAACCCGCAAGCAGCTTGGTTAAAGTCAACGGCATTAAAGGCCCATTATGGAAACGAATACAGGGACTTTTAGATTAAGCGTATTAATGAATCCTCAGCAGCAGTCCTCTGGGATTTAGGCCTACATACATTATTATCCCATGGAAATTTAAGGCAAATCGGCGTTCACTTTTTCGAATCAAAAACAGCGAATAACGACTTCTGGTTTTCGCGTGAACTTCGGAAGGCACGAGTCCTTATCCCGTTCGATTTCATGTTTGCGTTTGCTGAAGTGAAAATCAGCTTATGCGTTTTGAGAGTGAATACAGTTTTTCTCCCATTGTGACAGCATTCCATAGTGTGAATTCTCTACAATAAGATTAATAACTGACTAATTTTGGATCTTTCACAATCCTGCCGCACTCTGCCCGTGAGTAAACTGAATCATTATTTCTACTGCATGCCTATGAAATGTTGATCACCATCATCGCGAAAGAAATAATCGTTCTAAAGAGAAATGCCGGCGGGTATAGCATAAAAGTCATCGTCCAGTGTCCTTATAATCTCCAGCATATTCCAGAATAAATTACGGCCAGATTTTCGCCGAGATTAAATCTCTCCAGATAAAAAAGAAAGAAGAAAAACCTTTCGAATTCTCCCCGCAGACTCTGGGGACAAACTTGCCAAACCTTAATGCAACATCTTCTTCAAATAAATCCCTCGCTTCCTGGCTTTTAGCAGAGAAACTCAGAGTGTCAATATAACCAAGGAATCTGGGTGCATGCAGCTAGCGACAGCCAGGAATAGACTGTTTGTATTATATACCTTTTATTTGATTTTTTCCCCCTCTCTCTTAGACTGAGAAAAACCTGTTACTGCCATTTGCGTTTCGTAGAAAATCAAACTAACACTTAGAGATCACGTACATCCCTAATGCACTGAAGGCTTCTTGTATTATGGCCTAAGGATGTGAAAAAACGTAATCTCATCGAGACAAACAAAATCGGTCGCGTTGAGGAGGCTGCAGGGTGCAAACTCTAGAAATAGAAACTTCCTTGACTCTAAATTCTGTAGAAAACTTGGGGAAAGAAGATGCGGTCCGAGAGATGTGTGCACGCTCCTGTATTAAATGAAGCAGGCAAGACATAAGTTATTGAAGGGACAAAATGAAGTACAGCTCACGGGGGGATTCCGTAGCAGACAGTGGCATGGGGGAATGGTATATGCAAGGCAGTGTCCATCCAAAGCAAAGCGTGTTGATTTATTCAAAACTAGGGATCAATCTCCAGGGAGTTGATCGCCAGGGAGATGGAAAGGTGACTCCGTTGTCTGTTTTAAGAAGCTAGTTGGTTAGAACCATGGAGGAAGGAAGCTCCATGGTTAGAACTGGCCATGGCCACCAGCCAAACACACAACAAACACTCGGTGATATAGGACACTCGCTCAAGTTGTTTGGCTTTCAGGAGCCTTGTAAATACTCGGTTTCTCACCCGAAGAGCCCGGGGATAATCAAGTCGCGGGATATTATAAGATTTCCTTTTCTGGTTTGGTGTGAAGATGGAGAGTGCCGTCGCTTTATAAGAGTTAAGACCCACGAAACAGTTGATCTTCGGATCGGGCCGCGAGAGGGGCTTCCGTAAATGCCAGGCGATTTGCACACGATGCAACACTGTGACTGTCGACGGCTAAATGTCAGCGGTTGATCGCCCTCGGTCTGAAGGTAACCGCCGGACGAGGCACTGCACTACAGCAGACAACGCTGTAACTATTTTGCCATTTACAAACAGGAAAAGTTCAGGGCTACCTTAATCATGCCTTAATTTGCTCATGTTGAACCATGGTGCATGGAAGGCGATCATAGCACTACCAATTATAATCAGTAAAGCCCGGATTGGCCGTGAACATCTGACTGTTGTTTTACTACAATTTCCTCAGTCATTATTGTAGTTAACAATAATTAAAGGTCCATGTTAAATACATGAAAAGTAAAAAGGAAGGTAGTTTTGCCATGTAATCTCTTCTGTGAGAGTGTTTGGTTCTGAGAAGAACCGTAGGTATTATCTCGACGTTCCGAACAGTGTGCTCTGTTCGTCCTCAGGAGAGTAAATACATGAAACTTAAACAAGAACATCAGCGTATAAGTTACAGATACACTGAATCATCCTCTATTAAAAATCAACCATATCAACAGATAAATAAATACCACAAAACAAACCAAACTCCTAAAAAATTAAATCCAATTTTAATGATATGTGGAAAACGTGTGACGGCATCCGCATGCACACAGCTCGAGACAACTCGTCTGAAAATTATACTGTTTCGCAGTACTTGTAAGTGAGATCGCACTTCTCCCTGCGCGAAAGGGATTATGTCACTATGCCGACTAATGCGTTCGCCAACGCCTTACTTCCGGTCTAAGCTAATGAAGACCTGTTTCATAAAACGAACACGGAATAACATTCGTGTTTTTTTAATACTGTACGTTACAAGTAAATGGGAGTACATGTAAATGTCACTTAGAACATGATATAGCTAGCTTCATGCTCAGAGTGAGCAAAATGGCTGGCGGAACCTGGTTATCGCGGTAACGTAACCGTAGTAATTATTACCGTAGTCATTTTAACCTTTACTCTCTCATCTCGCAGCAGCGATATTCTCGACAAACAAGGACGCTTACAACACTCTTCGCCCATTTCCCTCGAATGAGAGCTGCACTTCAGAACACTCACATCACAATCCAAGTTCCATTAGCCCCGGAGTACGGCTACACTCTTAAAAAACACCCCGATATTTCTTCTATATTCTCCGTGTCCCCCAAACTTACCTTCGCCGGATCTGCTCATGAGTCCGTAGTGGACTTGTCGTCGAGGCGAGAGGTGCTCGGAGCACGCATCACTCGGTGCGTGTCGACCTGCCATCCAAGTCTATTAATACCCGAACCTGTCTCGTTCGTGTTGAGCAAGCCTTGCTGGAAAGAAACACCAGCCGTTTTTTCTCTCTTCCTCTACCGTTTCAAGCCTTTTTTTGAGCACGTTACACACGATTTATATACGTGTACTTCTCAGCATGACCTTGTCATGACTTGATGCTTCGGTCAGTAGGACAAGGACCTTTCTCTCGATCATTCGGCATACCGTATTTGAAGGCTGGTCTTTTTTCTTCACCTCCTCACTGAAAACAGCCTACACGACGGACAAGGCTCGATCTATTCCAGCGATCGCATCAGTGTCAATCAGTACATCAGTCACATCCATACGAAGCAACCTATAAGTTGATGGCGACACCATCAAGTTGCAAGATGTAGGGGAAAGTTTGCCCGTAAACACTCCTCCACGAGCAAGTAACCTGTCTGGGATACTGAGACGAAACCTTGTCTTTGCTGGCTCGGGGCTGGCTTAGCAGGCAGATCGGGAGTCACTATAACCTCCGTCAGTAAAAACAAAACCCAGAACTCATCAACTCTCTTCTGTACTTGCAGAAACCACTCACCAACTTCCCATACTTCGTTAAGTATATTTTTTGTTTTGCTGTATTATCCCAGTTACCAGACGTATGGTTTCCCTATGAATTCGGGATCCCCCCCTTGGGTGAACTGTCTGTAGCAATTGTCATCGCACCTACGCCGTACAAGCTTCTCCTTCCAACAAGCAGGCTTCAAATCCCCCAGGAGAACACTGTCCCCTTTGATCCTGTTTGTGTACGAGTGCCAAACCGCACGTCGTCAATACACCTGTTATACGATAGTCCCAAGCAGCAGTACCGACCGGTGTCGCACTTGTAAGGATACCCGTTCTCGGCCCGAGAGGACGGCGATCGACGAACCTCGCCATCAAAGAGTCTCTAATTAAACAGGCCGTGCCAAATAATCCGAAGAAGAAGAAAAAACCTTTCAAGAAACGGCCATAATAATAAACAGACGTGCACGGTTTCTCATCAGCCAGCTTCGACCGGGATTTACCACAAGTGGCTGCAAGTTCATATCCAGTGTCGCCCTGGGCCACCATACGACACCCCTTAATGCCCCAACCAATACGCCCCGACTCGGACAGAGTTACACCCCACCTGTAAACCAACGCCACATCGTGTACTTTTCTCTGTTTTTGCCCTTTTCACTTTTCGTTACGCCTGGGAGACCACAGGTAGATTTCACCAAACTCATCGTAACTTACTATCAATCGCTTAGGACTTATTATGCTTTGCAGCCATACGTAGGATGATGGGTTATCCTTCGTAACTCGAGTTACGATTGATCGTAGGGCTTCGTGGAAATCGACCCAAGGACAGGGAAATTAAAAACCTCGCACTGTTTCAGCGGTCTTGTGGATTTTGATTTTTTCGCTAGACTGCGGAAATAAAACAAATCGCTTGTTCAGAGCTCGCGATCATATACCTACGTCTATGTTTTTACACTGTATACATCAGGAGACTGCATGTCTACCAACGGTTCAATGTAACTCCATTCGGTGCTTTTGTTTATTCACCTGAGTCGCACGGAACAATCACTATTATACCAACCGCCTTTAAAACACTGCCGCTGTTTTTGTTCGTAATTAAACTGGTGGCGGGAAGTGTCTGTTCCGTTGCTATGACTACCGTATCCGGAACGACCCTGATAGTAATAGTGGCCGTATCGATCCTTTCCTGTATGTAATGAATCATGAAGATCGCTCATTGACCGTGCAAGCTGCTACATGCCAGTGTGTTATTAACATAATTGCGATTGTTTTCTCCCTTTCTCCTTAAACAAATGACAAATACGCACTGGTCCTCTATTTAACTAATTGCTTGAAATACGACCATCAAGGATTGTCTATTATCACAATAATGCATTCAATAGGTTATGGCCACGACCCGTATAGACTCATCTCAAGGCTCACTGCCTTTGCATTCCAATAGCACACTCAACCTCACCCCTTATACCGTCGCTGAGATAAAAGAAAATAGTAAAAGACAAAGGTTTTCTTTGTAACAAACACGTAAAATAACTGTAGTGATTCACGTATTAAGAGCCTTGGTTCGAGAAGCGGTATACTGTGAATTTGTAAGCGATATGTTTGAGGTTGCATTAGTCACATTGTTAATGTTAACGCGTGATACTACGTAGCTATTACTATAGACTTATACTACTGTCTTTATATTAGAACTTGCAGTATATGATGAAGCACAGTTAGATAATAACTGGCAGCCGATATAGCCTGCTATTTTGATACAATTTCAAGTAACAAATATCTCCTGTGCCACGCCTACATTTAACAATCACAAAGATACTCAATTGAGTAATCGTCACATGAAAATGTTACTACATGTAGTTCCTTTCCCAAATACGTCCTCTGATTTTACCAAGTTGAAAAGTAACCAGTTCCCTTCCTGCTTTATAATACAATGAGCTAAAAAGTCACTTACGACTGATCCTAACTTCCCGTTTACTCCTATATATCGTTTAGAATTTAGTCCCGTCTTTCCCAATTAATTACTCTTACCCTCCAGATTAAGGGGTAATAGTCTAGTATATTTGTATGAATATACATTAAATCAACTGAATTATGAAGAAAAAACCCCGAATATTCCGTCTTGTTTCATTGTTCCGATGCCCAAGCCAGAACGTATAATATTGAAAACAACATTTAGCGGGTATACTGGGGACCAACCTATACAATCAGAATTAACACAGAACATTGACAACCATGACAACTCAATCTAGATTTACAAAACTACTACTGTATAAAGGCCTATATTTGTGCTCAGTTTCATGAGTTGCTTCAGTCAGTTATACTGTTTTTCGGGAGTGGGCTGTGTTTCTTTTGCTTACGACTTAGTTAAGATTTGTCCCCTGGCGTCATGTTTGCATAAAATTTGAAGAGGTTTCACTTTCAATGAGATGAATTGACGAGCACAAGCTCACAGTATGGTGCAACCTGCTTTAGGTAAATAGCTGTTGTGGCCATATGACAATACAAAGCCACGTTTACCGAAGTCATTAGCAGACGTGTTATAATACACTCGCTGGACGAAATGCTTGGCAAACAACTTCTTGCATGTATTTCACATCCACGGTTTCACTGATCTCTTGGCTCAACATCCAACCCCTCGCCCATCACCCATCCCCGCCCTCCAAGAGGACCACATCCTGAATAACAACATGGCATCGCGACTCAGAAGTTTCCACACTTCCGCTTCTTTTGATCAAGTGGCACGGAGCAGCGCGTCAACAAGCTACTCTGAAGTACGTATTATCAGCGACCAGGCGTGGAAAGAGACAACGGTCTTCAAGTCCCATCGAGTGGAGCTAAATAGGCCAAACATCTCTGCCGAAACAAAGCCTTCCAGTGATCCCCTAAGCCTGGTCTAGGCTCTCTGCCTTACAACACAAGATGAGACAAGTATGCCCATGCGAACACTATCTGTTTATTTGAAGATCATGAACTGAATGACGCGATGTGTTTGTTCCAGAAGTATGACACCCGGTACCCCCCGAGATACATTTTACTTGCTCGCTCGAAATTACGCCGAAACCTCTCAGCCGGATAGGATGTCACAGTGACGCGAGATGAAAACCTACTTCAACCGCATTAATGTAAAGGGTTGTAGTGTGGTGCATGTGGGATGTATATAAGTCGACCTGCGAATGCACCTGAGGTTTGTCTCGTAAGGGACGCAGGGCTGTGTCCCAATTCTCTGGCTGCGGCTGCAAATTACGCATGTGTTTATGGCAGCCACTAGCCAATGACTGCAGCCATTTCCATAGACTTGTGTGATATTTCCAGAGAATTGGGTCACAGCCTATAAGTTTAGTACATTGGACACTTCACGTGCGTCATCATTTTGCCCCGTGAGAAAAAAAATCTGGTCTCTCAAGTTACGCAGCGACCACGTGGGTAATCATTTTCAAACCTGAACGGGTTTACGTTTTTAGGCATGGCAGTCGAGCACATGCCCCAAGCTTTGAAAGGATACCAACCTCTACGTATATATTGTTTCCTGGAGCATGCTTTCCGAAGTTCCTCATTTGGACGGAAGAAGATTCTATTCAATCATGACCATGCAGCTCATTAGGAATGATACTGTTTTTAGGCCTAATCGCACATTGATCATAATGATAATAATCATGTATAGACACGTTTTGATTTTTTTTTTAGTTGCGTTATACCTGGGAGTAAAGTACAAAGTACAAAATACAGCACTGAATCACACAGCGTTAATTCAAATGCAGTATAACCAACTCTACCCTCACCGATACCCAGTAATAACCCATGGAAGTATCAGTGGTCAAGTGCCTCGCTCAGGTACGTACACAAGGGCAGCACAGTCACCCTGCCTGGGTTCGAACCAACAACCAACCATGGAATCAAGCACTCACAGAGTTCTTGACACCACTTGGCCAATGTATATACTAGATGTACATACAACACATTCGTTTGGGATTCTCGACAGGATGTACGATAACTCTTATTCAATGGATGAACCTCAATTTAAGCAATAAATGTCAGCATTATGATGTATCTGTTTAGAGGAACAATGAAAAGAGGAAGTAGCTTCTCCTCTCAGCAGAGTCCTGCATTGATGCTAAAGCACCGGCACCCCATACCCCTTCCCTTCGCGTGGGTCTACTCCGTGCTGCTCATAAATGGTCCTTTTTTTAGCCGGCAGGTTGTTCAACTACAAATTGATGACGCGTGCATATTACTCGAAATCGTGTTCAACTTCGTCCTTTGTAGTATTTCAACCAGCGCGGTAGCTTACGATCGCTAAACATAACCCCATGCATATGCGTTCCTCTCCCAGACGCGTAAATCATTCATGCTCAGAATAGCAGAAACTTACGGACCCCGTTCGGCTCTTGGGGGAACGCTATAAATTTCGATCGGCAGATCATGTCCATGTTTGTTACGGGCAGATGCATGCTGTGGATATTGCACCTGGAGGCAATAATGTACAGCATGCCTCACTAATATTTGACTCGGTCCCTAGTATGAGTTGGGAGCATGCTGGGAGCAGAGAGCCTTGCTCTAGGGTGATGGAAGCTGAGCCGGTATACATCTCAACATGATCAGCAGGTGTAAACTGAAGCGATCGCATGGGGACTTCAAACATAAGACCAGGGGTCGATTTCACCAAACTCATCGTAACTTACTATCAATCGTAGGACTTATAATGCATTGCAGCCCCACATAGGATAGGCCATCTACGATGGGTTATCCTTCGTAAACTCGAGTTACGATCGATTGTAGGGCTTCGTTAAATCGACCCCAGTTTGCGTTCGAAGCCCGTCATGTAGGTCCCCCTCTCTACACGCGCCACGTACATGACTGCCACTGGTTTATGTAGACTACAGAAAAATGTTTACCAAGCAGTTTAAAATGCACCATGCTTTTTAGTGTAAAACACTCATGAATCATTCTCCAAGGTATAAAGCTCGAAGCATCACGTATTACAGCCCATTATTTGTTGTGCGTATGAGGCAAGGCAATATACAATAATTTATTTAGTTGGTTGAATTCTGGCATAATTAGGCCTAACACCTTTTTGTTCAATACAAGTAATAAACTGCTGCAAACTGCTCATCAGCCAAAATGACCTAAATATATCAAATGCTTTAGGTTAGGAGGGCCTGACGCGTTTCGATCCTAGCAGGATCTTTCTCAAAGGCTACAAAAACACCCACCTTTTTTGTTCAACATTTGATTCGGAGGTTCAAAAGGAATCGTATAGGAAATTAACACAAGTATCATTGAAGGTTAGGCCCTCGTATTTTGTCACAGATCAGGCGAAGGGTGGTGCATTTGATCAGTGTTCGTTTGCGGACTTATCCTTATTTTTCGAAATGATTTCTTGACTGGGATCATGGTGTGCCAGGAGTTTTTGAATTATTATTTTTTCATCGAATAAGTTGCATTACCTTGTGAGCACGGGAAGCTCTTTCGCCGTAGATTGGTCCTTCCCGGGCTCTCGGTCCACGATCCTCTGATCTCCATCGATGAACCAGTCCCGGTCATCACTCCCAGAGAATCCGGACTGGACTCGTTCAAAGATAGAATGGCCTCCTTAAAGGTTTTGTCGGGCGAAAACTTGGCCAGGCAATCGGAGTGGCGTCTGGGTTTCGATGGCATCGATGCCATGGCACGAGGGAAATTGGAAGTAGGGCTCTCTTCCTCCACTGGGCTGACTGCCGTGCACCGCCGACGACTGGGCCAGTCCCCGCTCACGTCATAGGCGACGTCATCGAGGTCGCCATCATCACTCCTGGGCGAGAGCGTCCAGGCGGAAGAGGCCGAGTCGTCCTCCGTCCCGCTGCTGCCCGAGGAAAAGGCTCGCATCTCTCTCGCCGTCACGCCAGCGATCCCCAGCTTGCGACTCCCACTCGACCTCACCGTGACGTCGTCGGACGACGGGATGACGTGAATCTCGGGCGTTGTTGTCATGGTTAACTGATGACTTGTTATCAGTTTAAAAATCTGTCACAACAAGTTTTCAGACACGGCGGCTGTGACAAAATGCGATGTAATTAGTCTGATGGATCCGATGGCTCAGACTACACATAAAGCCTGATCATTCAGTCTATCACTGTTGCTGAATTTAGAGACATCACCATCATTACCATCATCATCATTGAGAATGTCTTAACTTGCTTGCACTTATCTCCAGCCGGGACTGAAGACAACCTTCTCGTGAAGTGATGGTCCCAGCTAGCTTTCCCCCGATGGATTCGAAATGAACAAACTCTAGTTCGGATGACTGGCCGGGCTTTAATACTTCATCGCATGGAATGATTTGAAGATTCTTCGGGATTCGGTTCAATTACACGGCGAGCTGCGTGAGTTCCATCCACTGTACAGATTAAAACTGTTTCTGCTCTAGAGCACGTAGCCAACTTCGTGGCCCCTGCAGCGAAGCGGCCTCCTTCCACATGGCAAACGTCATCGCCAGGGAATTTACTCAATCAAACCTTCGCCTCGCTGAAATTGAAAAAAAATCGTAAAAAACAGGTCCGTGACTTGCAGAAAAAGATGCTTCAAGCGCCTTTTAATATAAAAGCACCACCACCATCACTCAAACGAAATCACGCCACATCAAGCATGTCCTGTGCTCCAGGAACAACAACAACTTGTCTGATTTTTTAAATCATTTCTAAAATTGAGCTAGTCCCGATTAAACAAGATCCAGTGTCCACCACACGTAAGACGGTCCTCCTCTGAAAACTGATCTAAATTGCTTTGAAGAAGTTCCTCCACTGATTATGACCGTAGTCTTGCTTTTAAAACTGCAATATGCTCAAGTCTCAGTGTTGCTCAATATGGTTCGCCATCAGGAACAAGGTAATGCCATTTACACCGTCCGCCCTTGTAAAAGTCTCATGTCAAAAGCCTGAAGAATTTGTAATGATGTTGGATTGTTTGAGTCTTGGCGTCTGACACTCACAACATCCACCTCACCACCACCAGCATCACCACTTAAAAACGCCGTCACAAGAACAATTCTGCATCCGCCCTTCAGAGAATAAGGCAAGGTCGATATTGCAAGTGCGTCTGTCGCCTGTAGCTGCCCACCGATTTCTCGACCAGTTAAAGCACTGGCCACGGTGAATCACTAGAGACTATTGCAGATCTGGAAATGGTACTCGCCTCCTCGGTCCAATCAGTTTTGGGAGCGATGATCAGATTATAGGATTAAGCATCCAAGTAGAGGGGTGAGAGGCACGGTATAACCTTAATCCTTATATGAAATCGAGGGACGTGTATAGTGTGAGGCCTTTCAGTGAAGATGTAGCTAGCCCTCACACGATGTAAAGCTTCGAGATGATTCTAATAATAAAACAGATCTGTCGAGTATAAATACTGAATATACCACAAAGTATTAAGCGAAATAGAAAGATAGACGTTTTGAAAATAGCAATCCTGACAGTCGGTAAGATCTAATTTTGCACGACATAATTAATCTGATGTCGGTTTGTTACTTTGTTGGCTGGGGTGTTTGTTTGTTTGTTTGTCTGAGATTCTTTTGAGAAACACAAAATGTATATTGCCCGTATAACGGCTTCATTTTTAACACAAGCTTATTCTCAGCTCATTTAGACATGTAGTGTAATTTGCTTGCGAGTTCGACCTTCGAATTATCGACACCACAATGTATAGATCCGCATTAAAGGTACAATACATGATTGTTAACATATACCCAAACAAAAATGTTCACAGATGTAAGTGTAACTTTCAGAAATGATGACGATGGTGCTGGTAAAAACATACCTTTAAAATATTTCCACCTGAAATTGTGTGTTTGTCCTAAAATTAGTAAAACAAAGACAAAAGCAGTTTTGATCTCGGGGTATAAGATCAAAACCATTCTTTATATTTTATGAGAACAATTTAGTCGGGTTTTCGCTATTTTCTCGGGACTCAGATGTCCGATTGAGGTCAAATTGTAACAGGTTTATGATTTCATGAACATGCTGGATCAGACAAAGTGTGACAACGGCCACATAGCAGCATCCACACTTTGTATATTTAGTATACCTTTAAAGACATATTATCGGACTAATAATGGTCTATGAGCTTAACGAAACTCCAAATTGCTTAAACAAGAAAAGAAAACATCATTTACCTTGATGAATAGTCTATAATAGGCTTGAAGGTAAGAGGGCCCCACGCATTATAAGCCCTTCTACACTCCAAGCGTTTTGATTTTTGAGGGATGAGCAGTTTGCCGCAGTTTATTATACCTGTATCTTCTATAATAGACATCAATATTCGGACTTGAGTTTTCTAGTTTACTCCCTTGAGCCTCTTGGGAGAAACAAAAACAACAATCGTCTAGGGACGTGGATTTGATAACGAAGACTCTGTTTACTTGTTGCCCCCTGTCCCGTGGGTATTTATGACACTGCCAATATTGCAGGGATTACGGGGGATTTTTGAACGCAGATTGCCACGATATAAGAGGATTACCGTGTACCTCAACAGGATTTTCGAGTGTTCTTTAAAAGCAGCTCGAGACGGGGAAAAAATAGACCGCTGCTGGGTGAATTTGAATTTTATCCGAGCCTTGAATTGTGCAATGCTGAATGTAACGCGCCAGGGCCTAGTAAGTGTAGATTTTATAAGCTTGCGCAGTTCAATCATATGGATTTTATTCAACATATTTGTATCGTTTTTTTGTAATAATGAAGTGTGGGTTTTACTATTATATTGGATGCAATTTGTTTTGTCTGCTTAGGCCATTTCACACGATGCTAAAAAAGAAGTCGCAAGGCTTGCGAGGTTTTTTCATGCTTAAGAAATCATACGAAAGTGTCATCGTGTGGAAAGGGCACCAATGCTTGAGAGTGACCGACGTCCCTGGTGAATCCTTGATAAATTTCTCAAGCATGATGAGAAAAAACTAGTATCGTTTAGCATCGTGTGAAAAGGCCTAAATAACGAGTCTACTTTCCTATGCTGTCGTTAATTTCTTTCATCATCTGTTTCATTTGTAAATTGCTGTAGTTATTTATTTTAAGTCATTTTCCTTTTGAAATCTTAAATTTCTTCACTCTTTATAATTGTAATTTTTACCGCAATTTGGCCCTTGGCCACGAGAGTAAAAAAAATAAACCAAAAATAAAAATAAAATAATAATAATTCATCTCTACACTTTCTTGCTCTAAAATGCAACGGTAATTGTGTGATTTACTGTACTGGATTTTCCTTTCAACAAAGCCAAACATTTCCTTTTAATGTCAGCGGAATATCATTATCACGGAAAGCATTCAGGTTTTAAACATTAACTTTATACTTAACAACAAATTAACAAGCAAAATTGATGATCACCAAATGAATCGAAACATAAAAAAGAAATAAGAATCGAAAATTTAACTTTCTGTAAGCCTTTGACTAAAAGGAGCAAAAACTGCAAAACAAATGAGCGAGCACAAAAATGTACAACAGAATGCAAAGTTAGAGCATAAAAGGTCCCCGGCGAATTCTCTATATTCTGCAGGAAAATATTAATAAAGATTACTAAATGAGAATGAAACCATTCAAAATTGCTGCTCAAAATGAGAAACGGGAATGGCTTATCGGTGAAATCGAAAATAAAATGCAAAGCGAACAAAAATGTTGCTTTAAAAAAATTGAAGAGGCAGGCCGTAAACATGTTACGTCGCTGGAAATGTCAGAAGATGTTGGGTTCTGAAACCATAATGCCAACCAATTATCCCGAGGTCCGAGAGGCCTGTTAGGGCACTTAGTCCAAATCTCTGCACCGTAGATTGCTTCTTGAGCCCCCACAAACCTATCCCAGTCTCTTCCGGCGATGCATTCAAGCCCCAGTGCAAGACGAAAATACAAAAAATTCAATAATCCAGGGGAACACAAGGGAACGGCATTCATAAATGCTTCTTAAATTGCTAAGAAATCCTCTTTTTATGTTAACGAATTCCGAAATCAGATTTACAGGCTTTTGGGTAGACATCTGCTGGGAATCTCTCATTAAAAAAGGGCAGGCTGGTAAATATTCGACTGTCGCAAAAAATGACGTTGCCGTCGGTGAACTATGCGAGCTTTGCTGTTCGACCTATTTCTATCTAAAGCAGAGTGTGTACACTGTCAACATTTTCGGTAATAATATCGGTAACATGTTGCCCAGGTACGTTGTTGCTGAAAATGTTGTCAGTGTGCACAGAGCAAAACGAGTTGGGCAACATGTCGCTAGTGTACACAGGGCCCAAAGTCGTGTTGCCCAGGTGTGTAGCCCTATAACTGGGCAACATGTTACCGAAATTGTTGAGAGTGTACACTCTGCTTTACTTTGTAAACATCTTGAAAGTGACTTTCGAGTTGAATTGAGGTACATTATGGTTAAAATGGTTAAAAGGAGCAATAAGAACGCAGGGCGTTTGAATGGATCACTCGAACCCCACATGCAGGCACATACAGTCTAAACATTTTAAATGCAAAGTGGCGAGCAAGAGCTGTGGTCCCAATTCTCCATTCCTGTCAGGTTATACCAAACTCCCACTTCATCTCCCTAACACCACCTCACCACTCCCCGCCCTCCAACCCTCCCAGCACCACCCTCCCAAGGCAGTGCAACTATCGAACATTCTCCTGTAGGCATAGAGCTATAGGAAGAGCTCTGGTATAGGCTACTACCGAGCAGTACCGCGAGCAACAACGACGAAAAACTTATGCCGGTGTAAATTAGAACACAATATTGGCCAAATAGCCCGGGGATATTACGTAAGGTTTCCCACCACTCTCCTAATTCTAGTCACTTATCGCATCTACATGCAAATCTTAACAAAATATATAGAGAGACTTTTGAAATGGCAAATGAAAATATGTTTACCTATAATTATAACTAAACGCCCCAGGCAAACATGGCAAGCTGCGCATTATTTTTTTTTTTTAGCTCGTCAAGACAATCCACTTACAAAAGGCCCCCCGTAGTCCATGACAACGGAACGAGGACATCCCCATCCTCTCATTTGACAGAAGTTATTTCTTTTGTCGGCCACTCAGGGGGCGGGGCGAGAGGAGGGGGGCTCGTGAACCAGTGTTAAGGGAATAAAAACGGCTATAGAATCAATCATCCCTCTTTCCCCATCACTATACATGTAGACATAGCTACCGTGAGTGCTGGGGCGATTTCACGAAGTCCTACGATCGATCGTAACTGTAACCCTAATCCTAACCCATAGTAGGTGTCTTTTCCTTTGGAGGTGATTGTAATGCATCTTAAGTCCTACGATTGATAGTAGGCCTAAGTTACGATGAGTTTGGTGAATTCGACCCTTGGTCTGATGTACCCTATCGTATCCTGGCTTCATTTCATAAATCCATTCTAAAATAACGGGTATCAAAATAGAGGCTTTTGGCTGCGGTTCAGAAGTAGATTCTCTGGTTTGGAAAGGAGCTTCAGCTTCAATGAAAAACCACAACCTATATATCTTCAGCATATGGATGACAGAGACGAAGCCGGAGCCTGAGATTTGAAGAAAGCCCCATATACACTGCGGTTCAGAAGTAGATTCTCTGGTTTGGAAAGGAAAACAGAGATTCAGCTTCAATGAAAAAAACACAACCTATATTTTTAGCATATGCCCTATTTATGACAGAGACGAAGCCGGAGCTTGAGCCAGAGCCTGAGCCAGAACCGAGCCCCATAATTATACACTAGGCACCAGTGTTTATAGACTCCTTTAAACGACTCGAGGCTATTATACGTATACGTGAGAAGCCATATGCCCCCTCCAGTCAGTCCACTGCGAAAATCAAATTAACTACACACTGTCCAAGGTGGCAGTCTGCGAGCCATTATTCTAGACTAAAATATACTCGTATAGTATTGCTGGATGAAATTTCATAATGTATCAAGGCACCATGATGACAAACAATATTGCTCGGTAAGACATGCAGTAAACAAAATACACCAGAATCTCGTATCTATCCCCCCGACTGTGTTTCAGGCCGGAGGCCAATTTCACGGCCCTGCTTAGCACAAAAAATTGCTTAACCGTGCAATTTCTGTTTTCATACAGGATTGACAACCAAATGTCCATGTGTTGTGTATCACTTAGATAGATAGATAGATAGATAGATAGATAATGGTTTATTGACTGAATACCTCGCCGCCAGCAGCGGAATTGTGTAAACAGTTACAATACTTACATTTATATTTAAAATTGTTTTTTAAAAAGCTAATAAAACATAAAGCAATGTGATTGCTCTTTGGCTGTTGTTCGCTGACCATGAATATCGAATGGAATTTTTAATTGTGGTTTGTTTTATTGAGCAAGACATTTTGTGCTAAGCAATTTTGTTGGTGCTTAACAGCTCCATTTGCCCCAGGCATTACGACAAGTCCACTGCACCTATATAAAATTCCACCAGGAATGTTCTTATTTCATTACCGGTACAGTTTCAGCCCTCCCCTTGACTTCCTGTACCGTAGATAAGTGAAATTCATAAGGCCCACTTTATGGAGAAACCAAAGTGCATATTGTAATTTGATTGGCCGGAAAAAAAATCTGAATATGGGCCTAATTGGTTAATGCAAAAAAATAAAGTGCCCACGTCCAACTCAATTTACTTGAGAATTGTCCTTTTGATAATAACAGATCGTATATCAGTTGTCTTTTTTTTTTTTTACGATGATTGGAGTCATGCACTCACAAGGGGACGGGACTCAACGGACCGCTTGTCCGTCCGTCTGCCAAACTGTCTGTTTGTGTTCATTGGCCTCTAGTTGACATACAGTTTGAGTGTCATGCACTGTCTATTAAAGGCCAAGTGCTTCTATGTCTTGTAGTTTGTATGACCGCCCCACAGTCACAAACGTATTTGCGGCGACAGTTGCACTTAAAGATAGGGGCCTACGTGTTATATCATACTTTGTTTTTTGTCAAGGAAATGCAGATTCATGTGCAAAAATATCAAGGAAGATACAATAACAGTCATCTGTGAAATTTGCAGTCCCATACGGTGCCCACGTTTTGAGAAAATATTGAAAAACACCCACGCTATTTTAAAAAAATCTTTCAACCGTTATTTTGATCTTTAACTAGACCAAAATAGTTTCTGGTCGTTGGTTTTACTCTTTACTCTTTTCTGGATAAATAGAGCATTTCAGGCAGACAAATCTTAACGGTATTTTTCTACCATCACCATCTTTATACACAGTAAGTTATAGGTAAATATGTGGAGTTTTCTGTCTCGGTATGCTACCAAAGTATGATACTACCTTTAATGGCATAATGTAAAAATCACTTCATTATTTACATCCTTTTAACGAAATGGCATCACAAGCGCATTCGAGGTAAGGTGCGAAACTATGCGTTTATTCGACCCACGAATCACGTTGACCGCGTGAAAATGTCACGCCGAACATAATTAATGTGAAGCGATACGGAACTCACCCCTACTCCCCGGAGTTAATGGATACAAAAATACATTAATCTGTTGCCATGGTTACTAGGGGATGAACAACTCAAAATGCCGTTGACCGAAAGAGCACACCCTTTGGATTCAGTCACTATACAAAAACCAAGCTGTGACGGGTGGATGATGCTGTTAAGCCCAGTACTTGCCAGCAGGCCAATCCGCCCGCATGCGTGATTTCCCCTATGACCACATCTCCGTTAAGAAAGCGCACGACCATGCAGAAGAACTAAACTCAAGATGAAAGCCCCCAATCCACATTCCCTTAGATCAACAAGGCCAAGTGTAATTTCAGCCTTGCCAGTACATTAAGCAATGAATATAACCGACACAATTATTCAGAGTATTTCCACACGTGCCTGTTTTATGTCTCGAGGCGTTATATATAACGCAAAATACCAAATATTAAGAAATAACAATGATAATAAGACGAAAAACAAATCCGGTCATTTCAAAAGAAATTGTTCAGCTCCTTTTTTGAAGTGCCACACGTGTTTCAGATAATAACACTTCTTGTGTATAGAATGCTCCCGGCCAAGTTTATATGTAAAATGCCATTTTTTTTCTCACCCCTTTTCTCTCTCCTTTTTTTTTTATATTAGTGGATGCTTAGGATTTCCTTTTTGTGAATAAAGAAAGGCCCATTTTTCATAATTTCTAGCGGTGTAATTTACGATCACTTGTGTTGCGTTAGTGGGCCGGTAAAGTGGCGGGTTTCGCTTTGGGGGTTTACTGGGAGCGCCAGCCCGTGACTTGGCCCGAGCTAGCCGCTTGGGGATGTTATTCGGTAAAACCGGTCCATACAAATCAATTTCGTCAATCAAGTTTATTTCCGATAGCTATACACAAATCGCAACAAATACTGCCATCGACCTTAAACGCAAAGTGTTCCTTTTTTTTTAGTAAAAACCTGGACACTATTTTTTTCCTTTCACGATCATCTCCGTTAAAGGTAATCTCCTACTTTGGTTTTTGTCAAAGAAATGCAGATTCATGGGCACACATATCAAGGAAGATACAGTAACAGTCATCTGTGAAAATTTCAGTCCCATACGGTGCCCATTCCTTTTTTAATAACAGTGGAAAACGCCCGCAGAATTCCTTTAGTCTTTTCACCGTTATTTTTGATCTTTAAAAAAATGTTTTGGTGATTGGTTTGACTCTTTTCTGGATTAATACAGCATTTCAGACAGAAACATTTTAACGGTATTTTTCTACTATCACCATCTTTATATTATACCCTGCAAGTTGTAGGTATATCTATGAAGATTTCTGTTTCGGTACGCTACCAAAGAATAATATCACCTTTAACGTTTTGCTATAATGCATACGAAGCACGCATTTCATATGTCCAGTGAGCTAAACCATATAAAAAACAACAATCCGTTTAATTATCCATACATGAATAGATTAAAATAAATAAATAATCAGAATACAAGATGTAAAAATATAGAGAGAAAATATTCGCCTGGAATTTTTTGAGAAGAGCGGATACAGAGGAATATAGAAGCGGTATTTTCATGCAAGATGCAGGGTCGTTAGAAGTAGACCTATTGCAGACAGTTTAATAATATTATTATATGTGCAGTATCTCGACACCTAGTTTATTTCACAGATTGTTTTCGCGAAAAAACAAAAATTGAAATATGTTTCTTGACGAGTCTCAGAAATTATTCATCATGTGTATCTTGTGTGCTTAAAAGGACTGTGTTTCGGAAAGTCGTATTTCTCAAACTATGATGGTCTTTTTAACTTAAAGGTAATATAATACTTTGGTTTTTGTTAAAGAAATACAGATTCGTGGGCAAAAATATTAAGACATATGCAGTAACAGTCATCTGTGAAAATTGCAGTCCCATACGGTGGCCACTTTTGGAGAAAACAGTGAAAAACAGCCACAGTATTTCTTAAGTCTTTTCTCTTTTTTTTTGGATCTTTTAAAATATCAAAAAGATTTTCAGTCATTGTTTTACTAATTTCTGGATAAATACACCATTTCAGGCGGAAAGATTTTGACGGTATGTTTCTACCACCACCAACTCCATACCCTGTAAGTTATACGTAAATCTGTGAACATTTCTGTTTTGGTTTCTTACCAAAGTATGATAATACCTTAAATCCCCCTTCTATATATACCTCACCATCTCCAACATGGAGAGCGCTACCTTTAATTACATTGTATTGACACCGGCCGATGACAAGTTATGGCGCTGTAGTGTAGGTAGGACGTGGTCTGCTTCGAGTAACACTGTCTAATATTTTGCTAAGTTTACAGTCCCACCGCGGTATCAAGCAGTGATACGTATTATTAAGCGGTCCTATGCAGCTCGTGCTATTTGCAGTTGGCCATAAACTCTGAACTAACAGCTTGCAGTGATCATGTGGCGGCCTTGTGTAGCTCATGCTCAGACCCTTGCTTAAAGTATAATACTTTGGTTTTTGTCGAAGAAATGTAGATTCATTGGCATGAATATCAAGACAGATACAGTAACAGTCATCTGTGAAATTTCAAGCCCCATACGGTGTCCATTTTTTGAGAAACAGTGAAAAACGGTCACGGTATTTTTCAATCTTTTCGTATGAGTTTTGATCACCCTGAGATCAAAATTGTTTTTAACTAGGCCTAATTGATTTTATTCCTTTCTGGATAAATGCAGCATTTCAGGCAGAAAAATGAACTGTATGTTTCTCTACCATCACTCTTTATACCCTGTATAGGTAAATCTGTGAAGAAGTCTGTTTTGGTGTGCTATCAAAGTATGGTAGTATATTAAAGACCCCATTTTCAACGATTCGCGCCGACGTAATCGCAGTGAGTTGCTGCATTTCTACCTCTTGGTCGCGGTGAGTTGCGGTCCGGGCTCAAAGTCGAGTTCAAAATCCCCTTACGATTGTATTACGACATCTACGATGCCGATACGACGTCGGTACGATACCGGTGCGATTTGACACAAACCTCTTGCGACAATTGGTAACCACGGCGTCGGTCCAGTGTTTATGTCTTGTGATGTCGTATAATATTATGTATACATCGTGACATAACTGGACGGGCTAATGTCATTTCGGCGACTTACCACTTACTTCTCGACGCCGAGCGTCTTGATAATGATGGCATTCGACATGACGCGAGACATACAGGATGCAGCCAATGGAGGCAACGTGCGTAGGCCCATACCCCTTGCCAATATGATACAGAGGGATTATCGTCTCAGTCTACCGAAAGAAACATTACTTCTCCTCCTTAATAGGCACCGTTAATGGACTCGTGTGCTTGAGACATTATACCTCGTTCTGCAGACATGGTTCGTCACCTTTCTGACCCTATTACCATATACTTATACATGATTGATGTGCTTTCAAAGATCTTCGGAACCAAAAAAGGTCGTTGCGACCATAGCTCCATGGTGCAACCATTATGCAACGAACGACTTTGTCAGGTTCACTCTGGTTGTACCAACCTCCCATAGACAACAGTGATAAATCCTAATACTTCAAAAAATCATTTAAAAATACCCAGAACTTCCACAGATGTTCAAGTTGCACAGAAAAATGATGATGAACATGTCACCTTTCATTTTCTTTTCATTTTATGGTGGGTGGACCATTGAATTTTTGAGATAAACTCCTTCTCAGCTGATTATCCCTAAACCAAGGTATGGATCACTCCAGGCAAAGAAGACATTTTCAAAAAAAACATCCCTCTGCAAAGCGGCTGAAATAGATCCACTTGTTCACCTAATTGCATCAGAAATGGTCACAAATGGAAGCCCAGAGTCCAGGCAGGAGGTCCAGTGCCATATTTCTTCAATCCCTCAGTTTCATAGCTCTCAGAACTCTCTCATATATAATATATTGAGTGCTTAACTTTTGATTAATGAGCTCGGCGGACGGATTTTGGGACTATTTACTTGGGTGCACCCTTCTATGCATTTATATGGAGATCATCACCACAGCTACTCAGTCATACATGATTAAGATTTACACTGATATCGGTACCGTGTACATTTGTGTTTCAGTAATAACCATGTAGCCTCGCTGTTCAAAGGCAATTTGCAAGCAACAAATTGACACGTTGAATGAGACCTTGAGAGTTGAGACTGCATGTACAACACATTATACAGCATCTCAAATCTCCGTAATTATTGCACAAGTCATAAAAAAGAAAACGGTGACTCGTGTAGGCATTGATGGCGCGCCTAATGCGTCTAGGAACCGGCCGTGGCGAAAAAGGGCGTGGCGTTATTGCTCTAGGGGATTTACCAGGGTATAGTGTTATGCATGAATGATAATATTCTTGTTAACACAGTCACTTTAAGATGGCCTCCTTCACACTCACTGATGGAGTCCCGAGATGCTATGCTCTCGACACGCGATTATAGTAGAGTGAGAGCTCTGAGTGATTCTGGGTTGAATTCGTCTGGCAAGCAGAACCAAAAAAAACACAGTAAAGGTTATGATATAAACAAGATGATTATGCAATGGACAGTGTGTATAGTTTCGCCAAGGGAAATACACTGCGGCCATACTTTGTAAAACAACGAGCTGCTTGAGGACATGATGTTGCTACTTGCGATTTTATTTCCATATAGCGCTGCATAAAAATGTTCAAAAATTTCAAAATAAGGTAGGTTTGAGGTAACACCAAATAATCTCTTCTGTGCGAGTGTGTGATTCTGAGAAGAACCGGTGGTATTATCTCGACGTTTCGTACAGTGTGCATTATTCGTCTTCAGGAGGGTGACACTTAAGACGAACAGAGCACACTGTTCGGAACGTCGACACAATTTATATCACCGGTTCTTCTCAAAAACACACACTCCCACAGAAGAGATAAGGCCTACACGGTGAACCTTCAAACCTACCTTATTTAAAGTACGTCCACCTTTCATAGCTTCAAGTCTTATTGACAATTAATACAATTATGTTTTATACACAAGCACAGGTTGCATGCTTATAGAATCTCTCACGCACAGGCAACAAAGCCAATAAACCACTCAAGCGTGATGTATGTTGTAATATGAATGTCACCGCTCAAAATGCCTATACGAGACAATACGTTCGTTCTATAGCGGTTTCTATGTAATCTGTATGCAAATCATAATTTTCAAATTCATGAGGCGATCTGTGATGTCAACAAAGAAAACGTTGAGTTGGTGCACAAAACGTTGGGCCCAGTGGTTTCATGGGTTTTCTGAAAGATTTTTTCCTCCCCACTTGTTTTCTGTGATGAATCTATTCTTTTTAGTCACCCAGTGGTCGGGAGCCTTTTATTTTACCAAACCATAACTGTGGGCCAAGTTTGCCATTTCAATGTTTTGTTGTTGTTTGATTTTTTCTGTATGAACATGCATGAAGAGCACTATATATTGCAAGTGGGTCTAACATTGGATCGAAACCAAAATAACAAATATCAACAGGATAATAAATTATATACAATGCGCACTTCATTTGGGATCTTTTCACAGCTCAAATTTCAAAGTCATCGTTGGCGGCGCCACGCAGTCTCGTATTTCCTTAGCAACCGTAAACAATACAGCTGCTGCCATGATGCATTTGCCCAACCATGACTCAAAGTTTTTATTTACCCATTTTTGTCGAGAAAAATAAAGCAACCATGTTGTTCCCACATGACAAAGCAGTATTAAGCTTTACCCTATACCCCTCGCTCTACACAGGTACCCGTGGCCCAAAATATACGCGCGCAGCCAAGCTCATAACGTTCCGGACGGGCAGACTTTAAAAAAAGGCAAGTTTCCTTTCTGCGATTCATGAATGGATTCTGCTAAAGCCTGCAATTTCTCCACAAAAGCACACAGTAATATTTTTTTGCAGAGTGAGGGACCGTATGACCAACCAACCGTTAATTGCTGCTGCACTTTTTACCCTTGGGCCATTCAGTCGATTTTTATGGGGTGCGTTTGCGCGGTATATTTGTGACCATGACGTTGTTTTCCGGTGCCGTTGCTATAAACTCAAACTTAAAAAACAAAGGATGCATTCTCATAACTGAGACAAAAGAGGGATAAAAAAGTCACGCTATAATTTTGGAGGGAGGGAAGGGGGGATTTGAGATTTCGGTTCAGGCTTGGAATTATTGTGTTTGAGGAGGAAATATCAAATCGCAACGGATCAGAAAGGATTCAAACTTAAATCCAAGCCTGTTTTCTGATGTATGGTCCTGGCTGTAACCCGCCGAACCCAGGCAATTATTGATCAACCAGACGAGACCATTTTGTGGAGACCACATCGGTGTTTTTTGTTGTTGTTGTTAATGGAATTCATATGCACCTTTTGAAGCCCCGTAATTTGAGCTCGGCCTGGCATTGTGCTCCGGTCAAACTTCACAAATGACCTTCCAAAAGCCAATTTTTATGGCGTTGTTGTTGATAATCCATCACTTATGTAAGCTACAGACTCCCCCCTGTAGTTATTAATCTCGACCAACGGGCTTCGTTTTCAAAATGATCCTTTGATGAGTTGGAATCTCAAATTACTTCTCATATCTACACTATCTAGCCTTCTGCTCAACGTCCTTCTATAGGTATATGCAGTTCAAGAGCTCTGTTCTTTTCAACCTGACATCTGAACTATTATTATACACTCACAAAAGTTTACTTTTTGAATGGAATCCTTCAGCAAAAAAATTCATATGTAAATTCTTGAAATTCCAATTTCTCTGTGGATCGGTTGGTGGAAACACCATTTAAGAATCGTTCGTACTTTCGCACTTCTTATTTCGTTCGCACTTCTCATGAGCTCTCAACGTTTCGACTAGCCTGCTCTAGTCATCATCAGGAGACTGATGATGACTTCTCTGATGTTCTTTTTTTTGGTATTTTTGTAATTGATTGTTATTCACTTATTATAATTTTTTTTAAGTTACACCCCTCGTGCTGATGGGCAAAATTATGTACTTTTATGAAGGTAGGAAGCGAAAAATGATGGGTATTCATGAAATCAAGCTCTGTATTTATTCAGAGAGCAAAACAAGATCTGATTATTGTTTTGCGTAACACAAAATGACCAGGGGTCGATTTCACGAAGCCCTACGATCGATCGTAACTCGAGTTACGATGGATAACCCATCGTATGGGGCCTATCATACATAGGGCTGCAATACATCATAAGTCCTATAGTAAGTTTGGTTTGAGGTTCGATAAGTTTGGTGAAATCGACCCCAGGATGGCTTTGCAAGCCCGGCCCAGTGTCACAAGCGAGTAGCGAGAAAAAAACAAACCATGCAGATCGTTTTGTTGTTGTTGTTGTTGTTGTTTTCCACAAACACCCTTCAACTGAAGATAATTGATGGAGCAAGTTCAGATTACATCAATGGTGGATATAATTAGGCTGGTGGGGGTGGGGGATGGGGCTGGGGGTCTGAAACTATATAAACCAAAGCCCGGCATAATGCAAGCAAAAGTTCGCACCGGAAAAGCCCCCAAATGAAACACAAAAACGCCCGAGCGTTCCAGTTCGAATCCGGTGTGCCCGGGGCAACTCTCACCGGTGTCTTTGTTGAACCCACGCCGGCCCGTCGACGGATCCAACGGCCGGATCATCAAAGAAGTCACATACTATTGACGTGGATTTGACACCCAAGTGCGAAGTGGTGTCGCGGACAAACACGCCTAGTAATATTTGCAGCGAAGCCCTCCCACCCCACAACTAGCGAATTTGCTAGAACTACATGTAGGTCGATTTTGCCAATAGCTCCTAACGTCTTTTGCTAAGCGTCGAAGACCCTTGCCACAAGGGGCTCCGCAGGCTCGATCCTAGATACATGGGTCAATTTCATGGAGCTGCTAAGCACAAAAAAATGCTTACACTAAAATGTCTTGCCCCATAAAACAAACCACCTTAAAAAAAATCCTATTTCATATTCATGATCAGCGAACCGACAGCTAAAGACCGATCACAAATGATACACAGCACTTGGAAATTTGGTTGTTAATCCTAGTTTTTATGTTTAAGACAGAAATGTCATGCTTAGCCAATTTTTGTGCTAAGCAGGGCCGTGATAGGCCCCCAGGAGGCAAGTTGACACCTTTTCCCAACGTCGTTTGAAACGAAGACGGAAAGGTAATTCCAGAAAGTACATATTGACGCATCACACGTATTGCCTTCCATTGTCCGGGCATCGGATGGACACGGACCACACGAACACCTGGGCTATATGAGAACTACATCCATCTCATCATGATTAAACTGGTATAGCCTAACTCCGAATGGGATGCACATCGAAACCGTGTATTCGGTATCTAGTTGAGCAATCGGATATTGCCCAGCTGCCGGTTATCATATAAACTGCATATAGACCTAGATCTACTCGTACCCGTAGTTAAAGCTGTTCGAATGAGGAAATCTTTCAGCACAGTGTTTAATAGGAAATTTGAGACAGTTATATGGTTATTGCATAAGTGCACTTAGGCATTTGCACTAAACCACTTATTACATTGTTTATTTTTGCATCAACTATGGCGAGCATTTTGTGGTCATGGTTACAATATTGATCTTCAGGAAATGATATGCGGAAAGGAAATACTGTAGGATCAAACTGAACCAATGCTTTAAAGGTAAAGGTGTATTGCATGATTGGCAAAGGTCACAGAACAGCGCTCACACTTCGTCTGATCCAGCATGTATAGGCCTACATGAAATGATAAACATGTGTAAATGTGAGCTCAATCGGACATCTGAGTCACGAGAAAAGAGCGAAAACCCGACTCAATTTTTCTTATAAAACCTAAACAATGGTTTTGATCTTACCCCGAGATCAAACTAATTTCTGGATAAATACACCATTTCAGCCGGAAATATTTTAACGGTGTGTTTCTACCAGCACCATCTTCATATCCTGAAAGTTATCCGTAAATCGTGAAAATTTCTGTTTGGGTATGTAACCAATCCTTGAACTGTACGTTTAAACCACTGAAGGCACACTATATCAAAACCTGGTTCTCCCCACGATCAAAGCAACAGTATAATAGGCCTATATCACGAATACATCCACTGAGTAGTGACTGGTTCCCTGTCACAGTTTTATACAAAACACGGGCATTGGTAACCGGCGCACCATATACCCTGTAGGTTTAATCCCAGAGCAAGGTAAAGTTCTCAGTCTAACCATGGAGGAAGAAATAGAAGAAGGCAAACCATAGACAATTGGATATTGAATAAATAACAGAGGAACTTTCACCGTCTTCCATTTTCTAAATCACGAGCAGCTAAACATCGAAACTAAGTCATGTTCACGTGCCTGTTGTTTGCGAACGATACATCTAAGAAGTAGACCTATACCTTGAGTCACGACTTCCCTTTTTTCATTGAAGAATCTAAAAGTCTAGGCCTATTATAAAACAGCACATCCCTGATATAAACCGAATCTGAGCAAGACACCGAAAAACACCACGTTTAATAGCTTCAGGGACCCTCATCCAGAGAAATGAGATTCTTTTTTTTTCTCCGGATGTATACCAAGAAGCGCTGCCGGGCATCCATTCGCTAAATTGGATGAGAATCCGTCCCAATATTATACCCAATCCATGGCTGAGTATCATACAGTGATAAATGGCACAAACCTGCAAACCTTCTTCTCTATAGAAATCGCCAGAGTTGCAAAGAAGACCATGAGATAGAGAAAGAGAGTCACACAGAGAGAGGAAAAAATGAAATTGCTGAGTCCCGGAGCAACAAATTTTACCTGTAGCCCATGTAAGTTGACCCGGAAATCAATACCAAGGTGTACTCTTCTTCAGTATAAGGGCCACCGCGTCTGCCCGGGCCGTAAATCAGATTAAAGCGGCCTGGTCCGGTTCTAATAATTATGGCATCGTCTTAGTTTTCAGCTGTTTTCACGGAGAGAAATAAAGAAAGTTGCCTGTGTATGATTTTTTTTTTGGCCTAAGAGTATCATCGGTTTGTTAGCAGGGCAAGAACGCATCTTTTTGGATTTGTGCCATGCGTGTATACCAACTGGGTCGGGCGTGACATTTTACTTTACGGTTCTACATTTCAGCCGTCCATTAAAGTTTCGATTTCTCTCCCGTTTATGAGACTCATTCGAGGATGAAAAATAAATCCTCCCCTCGAGATTAATTTGCACCGACCATCGCTTGGTAAAATGGTTTACAGGCAAGGTAACACTAGGTAAAGCCACCGGACACCAAGTAGGTTATGGGTCTGTCTTTAATTCGAAACATCCTTAGGAGGTCCAAAATGTCATGCGCTTGTTTCAGTGTCCAATTTGTTCACCTCTTAATATTTTTCAGCAGGATTTCCAACTTCGACTTTTATGTCTGGGGTAAATCATAACGCTTTATGGACAGAAAAGGAGTCTAGATATATTATATGATACCATGTACATCTAGACTGTGTTCATCAACTTTAGGAATACAGCCCCCTGTTAAAAGTGTTATAGATATTAATTGATGCATGTTCTTCAAACGTATATATTACCCCATACATCCCTTAATTCAATAATTCCTCTTCATCTCGTATAATTCCCTGGCATTTTCTCGGATCTCTTTCAGTGACTATATAGCTGCTGTTATATAGTAGCCCATAAAAACTCGATCTACGTGATACAATTTCCCCCACCTTCTTGGGCTGGCCAATGATATATTTCATTTTTTTTCAAATGTCCAAGTGTAAGTGTAAATCGCAGCGATGGTATACTGTTCACGTTGCTTCGTGCGCTCAAGTTGTAGAATAAATTAGGCTATGATCCTTGGTATGAACAAAACACAAACAAACAAAACCAAAACCACCTGTTGTACATCTATTTATCTTTCCTTGCCAAAGTATATTCTTTGTTATGAACTCGCAAAATTATTTCCTTTGCCCAGTTTTTTTCTTCCCTGGTTTTCCCCTTGATTAAACATTCATATAATATATGAAACACGCACCATAATTATTGCAGAAACATCGTGTGGACTCATGGAAAAATATTGATTTTCGGTGTTTAGCTGGGATGAAGACGTTATATTGCTTTACTGTGACTAGGTGCCCCTCCCCGTCCTAAACAGTGTATGGGTGTACTCATAGAGCTGTTAAGCACAAACAAATCTGCTTAGCACAAAATGTCTTGCTCACAGACAAACCACCATTCAAAATTCCATTTGATATTCCAGTGGTCAGCGAACAACAGCCAAAGAATTCACACGTGATACACAACACATGGACATTTGGTTGTTAATCCTGTTTTTATTAAGACAGAATTTTCATGCATGGTTAGCAAATGTTTGTGCTAAGCATTGATGTGAAATTAGCCCCAGTCTTGTTTCATGTGAGGACTGCTCTCTAAGGGCCTGTTTGTTTATGACGAATCCTGCGGTCCGGATCCCATTTTAGCGTACCCTGCATAGGAGGTGGATCCCAAAATATCGGATCCTGTGCGTTAAACAAACAGGCCCAAAATCGCTGGGGATTTATTTAGAAACAAACACTCATACAATCAAACAAAAAGGCAAACCAAACAAACAACAAACTAATAATCATACTGCAAACGTAAAGTCGGACACAAATAACAAACACAAAAATGGAGTACTGTACACATTTAACACATCTACAACAATACAAGTGGTAAATTGCTGCAAACTACTCCATCAGCAAAAATAATGACCTGGAATCATTATATAAAATGCTTGGCGTTTGGTGGGCCTGACGTTTCGATCCTATAGCAGGATCTTTCTCAAGGGCTACAACAATTTACAACAAGATGAACACCCATTACTTTATAGACCATTTTTCAGTCGATACCGAAATTCTCCTATGTATAGGATAATTATAATTGAATTCATTACTGAATTGGATCTGTAATAATTAAAAATACAAACATGCCTTCCGTGGCCGTATAGATCGTGCTGCGCAAACAGTAATTATGATTAGAGGGTTTTGGGCGTTGTGACCCGTCCAAAGGCGATCTGGTTTATACCTCGTTGAAACCCGAATACACTCGTGTGCTTCCCTTAATTCATGAATTGTTAACAATTCCACGATGTATATGATGTCATCACCAATAGGTCTAGTCCAGCTGAGGCCCTTCAATAATTCCCACTTTTAAATAATTGAGAGCGATTGTAAACTCAGGCGTCTGGTGATTTTCCCAATGTTGTCTTTTCAAGGACAATGCATTGAGTAATACGAGCGATCAAGTTCAGTCCAACAGATGATATTTCGCAAGTTTGCTAACCGTGGAAAAAATGCTTACTAAAATAATACACCAGCCAAAATCCAGTGTAATGAATGTTGCCCTTTCAAATGGTTTCTATGTGTTTTCGGCTCATAGCATAATTTCTTTTAGAAGCAACATAAAACAGCTTTATGGCCATAAGACATCTGCTCCGAAGCACATTAAAGACGGTACGTACAGGATTGGTAACATACCCAAACAGAAATGTTCACAGATTTACGTATAATGTTCAGGGTATGAAGATGGTGATGGTAGAAACATACGGTTATATTATTTCCGCCTGAAATGGTGTATTTATCCAAAAATAAGTAAATCAAAGACCGAAAACAATTTTGGGGTAAGATCAAAACCATTCTTTGTTTTATAAGAAAACGCGAGTCGGGTTTTTGCTATTTTCTCGTGACTCAGATGTCCGATTGAGCTCAAATTTTCGCATCAGGTTAGTTATTTCACGTACATGTTTGATTAGACAAAGTGTGAGTGCTATTCTGTGACCTTAACCAATCATGTATCATACCTTTAAAGTCCAGTGAGTATTCTTCCAATTTGTTCTCATTTCTCCCTCAAGAGAATGTTGATTCCTGTCTTCTGCTCCATTGAGCATCTCCTTGAACCCTTGAGGATCGAGACGTCAGGCCCTCCATGAGCATTGCTCATTAGTCAGGTCATTATTTTCAGGGACCAATTTCATAGAGATGCTTAGCACACAAAAATGCTTAGACCAAAAATGGCTTGCCCAATAAAAAAAAAATTCGATTAAATCGAATATCAAATATCAAATTTTGATATTCATGGTCAGCGACCAACAGCCAAAGAACAATTGCAAGTGATAAACAACACACGAAAACTTGGTTGTTAATCCTGTTTTTATTAAGGCAGAAATGTCATGTTTAGTAATTGTTTGTACTAAGCGGCTCTGTGAAATTGGCCCCAGACTAGTTATTGATAAGCAGTTTGCATCAATTTAGTTCTTGTGTATGTGTACTAATCACAAGCAAAAACATCATAAAGAAATACCATTACCCACAATAGCTATTATTAGACTTCTGTGCTAAGCATACCTTGATGGTTATAAGCAGGGGCCAATTTCCATATAGCTGCTTAAGCTAAAAATGGGCTAAGCATTAAAAATCTTCCTTGATCAAAACAAGATTACCAACCAATTTACAGGGTATGAAGATGGTGGTGGTAGAAACCTACCGTTACAATTTGTCCGCCTGAAATGGTGTATTTATCTAGAAATTAGTAAAACAACGATCGAAATTCTTTTTGATCTTTTCAAGATCAATAATTAAAAGAGAAAAGACTTAAGAAATACTGTGGCCGTTTCACGATTTTCTCAAAAAGTGTGCACCGTATGGGGCTGAATTTTTCACAGATGACTGTTAATGTATCTGTCTTGGTATTTTTGCCCATGAACCTGTATTTCATTGACAAAACAAAAGTATGATCATTACCTTTAAGCAAATTTTGGTGCACTGAGCAGCTTTATGAAATTGGCCTCAGCTCTTGGAACGAGCTTCACGAGATTTTCAAGTGAGAGTAAATCGGTCTACTTACCGTCGCCACTGCTCGCACTCCTATTCATCTTGACGGACTCGGATCAAATCCACTCCCGCGGCCCACACTTCAGATCTGAAGATTGAGGCGATCAGAAAAATCGGTCGTTAAGAACGAAGCAGGGACGGTCTCTCTCTTTCCTCACCGTGACTCGATGTCCAGATTCTGACCGATGACCGAGGCAGATTCTGCCCATCAACAGTCCAGTCACTCACTCAATGCCTTGTCGTACCCGCAGGCGACGGCCACTACGCTATCATCAGATGCACGACGATGCATCGTCTAGTTTCCACTGTTAGTCCTCCGTCGACGAGAGATAATTTTAAAATGTTCGTTGCTTTATCTCCTCTCTGTGCTCCTCTGCGCTTGTGCGATTCGTATAGTCGTACCACCTCGAATTATTACTGTGTCTGCGCTCGACGTTATAAAATCCGCATCACCACTCACACTGAAGATGGGGAATCACCTCTGTTTATTATAAACTTCACACACAGGCAGTGATATTGATGGGCTCACGATTTCAGAAAAAAAACCTATTTGTTTACCATGGTGCCTATGGCGGTGGTGTAGTTGTAGTGTCATGTACATCCAATCGGTACATTGATTTATACTATCAGCGCTGGGAAGATAGAGGAAGGGAAATAGATTAACAGAAATGGAATGGGCTATGGAGTGGAGGCCCTAAATAACTCGCGCACACTGCACTGCCGTAGAATCTTCACCGGTAACAACATTCACCTTGAACCGTTTATACTGCGTATAGGACTCGATCGACTGCCTAGCTGTATGCTGTCTGGTTATTGAACAAAACAGGTTTGGTACGACGACGTGCAAGTTTGCCCAATATGCTGTCTCGCTCCAGTAAACGGGGCTGTTTACCATCAAACAAGCTACCATACAAACCAATGATCGTCAATACCTGTTTTTGTTTTCCAGATGAAAAGAGTTTTACCGTTCTGAGTTGGACGTGAACTTGGCGTGCGTGCATAATCCCCGTCACTTCGTCACATGATCATTTGAATATTCCGTGAGATATAGGCTTATAAACCACACAGACTGTTCCATTACGACACGGGCTTGTCTATTCCTGTCCAAGCTTGGCAGTCACTGGGTGTAGTCAGTGGCCCTTACCATAGGCCAAGGTAATAAGCAGCTATTCGATTGGAAACATGCCAAACGTGGTGCAATTTCCAATTAGTGATCACGCGTTGAAACACCTCATTCCAAAGCCCCAAACTGTCTACATACCACTTTGATTAATATAAATACTGCCCAAATACTTTATTTCATCTTGCCCGATCAGTTATACCTTAGACTAGAGAACAGTATAGCGACGCAGGCACATCAGGTGTGCTAAAAATTCAAAACGTGGTTTGTCATCCCCACCACTAATAGGCAACTAAAATCTCCCCCATCTCACATAAAATGGAATCGACCGCACCGGTCGCCACTACGTCGCGTTCGGCGCGCCCATTCACTTTCTGGGGGAGATCTCAGACAGTGAATCCCTTGCTGTTGTTACTCTCATTGTCAATAATTCAGCAGGTATTTTTTACACATATCATGCGTGTATTTTATAATGACATGTGAACGATACGCCGTACATAATACACATGACTGTATCGGCTCGTGCTCAGTGATTAAAAAATTAACAATTGTCCCCGCCCCCTGTGTGGAACGTCTACCGGGTAATAATGTGCGTTATTGATAGTGGTTGCCATCGCCTAGCTCGACCGCCTCTCCATAGAAATTCCTGCCCAGTATGATTGATTGAGATTAATTCACACGCAGTATAGCACTGCAACAAGTCTACCTCATCATGCAAGCCATTGCAGGGGCTTGTAAAGACATACAATTTATTGAACATGTATAATTCCTCCATGGAGGTATAAAAAGACGTCCATGATTCCACCAAGTACATTTCTATAATTATGAATCGTATTAAGCATACAATTGCAACACGTCATTGGCCATACTATTTGTAATTTTGAAAACAAAATGGCTTTGGTATTCAAATCTTTCTCTGCATCCCCATACCCTGTAAGTTATAACGTATGGTTATACGCAAATCTGTATATAAAAAATCATATATTATACGTGTAGCTGCTTAAGCACAATATTTGCTTAAAGGTAATATCATACTTTGGTTTTTGCCAAAGAAATACAGATTCGTGGGCAAAAATATCAAGGAAGATACAGTAAAAGTAATCTGTGAAAATTTCAGTCCCATACGGTGCCAACTTTTTGAGAAAACAGCAAAAAACGGCCACAGTATTTCTTAAGTGTTTTCTCTTTTATTTTTTGATCTTTTAAAAGATCAAACAGATTTTCGGTCGTTGTTTTACTAATTTCTGGATAAATACACCATTTCAGGCGGAACAATTTTAACAGCATGTTTCTACCAGCACCCTTTTCATACCCTGTAAGTTATACGTGAATCTGTGAACATTTCTGTTTTGGTCTCTTACCAAAGTATGATACAACCTTTAAGCACAAAATTTGCTAATATCATACTTTGGTTTTGGCCAATGAAAAGCAGATTCATGGTCAAAAATATCAAGGAAGGTACAGTTACAGTCATCTGTGAAATTTTCAGTCCCATACGGTGCCCTCTTTATGAGATAACGGTGAAAAAAGCCCGCAGTATTTCGTAAGTTTTTCTCTAAAAGATCAAAATTGTTTTTGGTCATTGGTTTTACTATTTTTTCTGGATAAATACAGCATTTCAGGCAGACCAATTTTAACGGTATTTTATACCATCACCATCTTCACACCCTGTAGGTTATAAATAAATCTGTGAAGATTTATGTTATACTACCTTTAAGCATGAAAAGTCTTCCTTGATCAAACAGGATTGCCAACCAAATTTTCCATATGATGTTTACTGCTTTTGACCTGCATTCAGTCAGTTTTTTTTTACTAAGAATAACATTCACAGCTTGGCTGGCAAACTGATTTTATTTACCAAGGTTTTTGGTGCTTAAGCAAATGTTGGTGCTTAAGCAGCTTTGCTTAATGGGCCCCAGTACTAAAGGCCTACCTTTAAAGAAATCTTCAGAAAATGACATCCAAATCGGTGTACACGTTTTCAACATTATACCAAGAAAACGTTTTGTATTTTCGCGCGCAGCTTTGTGCACCTGTCCGTATTAATTTCGATTGGTGCAATCGAAATCCGCAGGTGTACATTTTTTTTCAGGTTTTAAATTGCAGTTTTCTCCAAATATGACTGCATTTCATCCGAGGGATACATTTCGCAGACATACGTATTGGTTCTCGTATTTGAACTTTACAAATTGATAAATGATATGCCTTTGAATCAGAAATAAAAAACATGTCATGTCCACACGTCTCCACAGATTTACCTATTACTTGCAGGGTATGAAGATAGTGATGGTAGAAACATACCGTTAAAATATTTCCGCCTGAAATGCTGCATTTATCCCTGAAATTCGTAAAACAAAGACCGAAAACAGTTATGATCTCGGGGTGAGATAAAGACTCCTGTAAATAGATTTATGAATGCAGTGAGCGTTTGTCACTGTTTTCCACAGTTTCTGACGATGATGTAAGCTGAAAATTTCACAGGTTTGGTTTTATTCCATGACAAATCAAATTATGAACACACCGCAAGCTGTTCTGTCACCTTTACCAATCCTGTATTATGCCTTTAAAGGGAAATTAAAGCTTGTTTGTTCTGGGTGTTGCATAATATTAAATTGTTGCATAATTCTGTTTTGGGCGGTAACGAAAGTTAATTAGTGAATAATTATCGCCTTGGGAATTATGTTCACAGTTTCTGTGCTTATTTTTAGGATAATTGCTGCCAGAGGAGATTTGTCCTTCTTTCCTCTGAGACAAAACCAGAGGCTAGACCATTTTATCATACAATCTCAATTCATTAGAGTTGTTTATCGTCGTTCAGCGTCTATTTTTAAAGACACATGCAATTCAAAATGTCAATTCATCAGAATAGGCTTGCGTTTATTCTGGGCGAGAAAAAAATACATGTAGGCCTATGCATAATATGCGTCATGTAAGGAAGGAATGGTGGGAATGACTGTAGTGTATGGGTATTGTAAGAGGTTTCATTTTCTGCTACTAGCAATATATCATGATCGATCATATGGCGGGAATAACTGCTGTTCATAATTCTATACAAGTGCGGTGTCAAGGTCACTCAATGAGCATGCGCAAACAAATGAGGGGACACCCCTATCCCCCTCCAAATTAAAAAACAAAACAAAACAGTGCATGTGGCTCTTCTTTTGATAAATGTGTGCGATTGAATAGCTGGACAAATTTCATGTGTCGGATTGTTTTTTTTGATAAATATTCTGCAGATGTAGTGCTGATTTAAAAAAAGAAACAGATTACACAGAAATGCATAATAATCATCCGAAAACCCCAAGGGAAACTGACTGGATTAGGCTGCATGCAGAGGGTTGTATAGCTGGGCTGGTACAGCACCGGTATGGTATTCAGGGTCGTAGGTTCGAATCCCGCTCCAGGCAATTTGGTCTTTCTTCGCCTTCCAATCAAAACAGAAATGTTCACAGATTTATGTATAACTTTCAGGGTATGAAGATGGTAATGGTCTGGTAGAAACATACCCGTTCAAATGTTTCCGTCTGAAATGCTGTATTTATCCAGAAATTAGTCAAACAAAGACCGAAACTAAACAGTTTTGATCTCGGGGTAAGATCAAAACTATTCTTTATGTTTTATATGAAAAATATATTGCTATTTTCTCGTGACTCAGATGTCCGATTGAGCTAAATTTTTCACAGGTTTATTATATAATGTACATGCTGGATCAGACAAAGTGTGAGTGCTGTTCTGTGACCTTCACCAAACATATATTATACCTTTAAAGGAAACATCTTTGCAAAGAAATCATACGAATTCATATATGCAATTGTTGGTCATCAGTCAAGGTAAGGCAGCTGGGTCACACCTAGGCCTCATTGTATCACAATTCCTCACGTTATTAATGATGTAATTTTTGTGCCACCGTACCTCGATGGAGCCCCCGTCGGCGTCCTTTCTTTCTTCTACATATTAATATCTAAGCCTTATAATACTATGATAAATATTTCATCAGCGTGAGAATAAGGCATACTAGGCTTTTATGCAACCAATAATTAGCAGGACCACGCGCTAATAGCCTATACCTTTGGTGAAGCGGCAAGCTGGCTTATTACATTGCATGCCTGACTAACTGCATCTTTGGGCCTACTTTGATTGGGGCGTGCCGGGGTTGTGTTGTGCTCAGGTTGTCTGATGATGGCCAAGCATTCACATTGTGTGCAGACTGCGCAGGCGTATTGTCAGCACAGCAATGGCAGCACGCGCGTAAATTCAGAACGTGACGGAATATGCTCAAGTCAAGTTAAAAATGCAAGGATCGGCGATTACCGTGTCCAAGTCTATAATAATGAAGTTAGCACCATATTATACGCTTAAAGAGGAGTTGCAAACTAGATTGCACATTGATTGCAATTCGTAGTCAAGTGTTTAACCAGTGCGCGTTGTGATGATTCGAGTTCAACTAAAGCCACAATTCATTACCAGTGACTTGACAGGAGCAGAGTCATCATGTCTGCAAAACAGGTGACTCGATTTGCGTCATTTTTGAGTAGTCCTACCAGTTGACCCGATTTGAGTCATTTTACCAGTATCACCTGTAAATGTCTTGACTTGATTTGAGTCATTACCTGCACATGGGTTGACTCGATTTGAGTCATTACCTGCACATGGGTTGACTAGATTTGAGTCATTACCTGCACATGGGTTGACTCGATTTGAGTCATTACCTGCACATGCATGGGTTGACTAGATTTGAGTCATTACCTGCACATGGGTTGACTTGATTTGAGTCATTACCTGCACATGGGTTGACTCGATTTGAGTCATTACCTGCACATGGATTGACTTGATTTGAGTCATTACCTGCACATGGGTTGACTCGATTTGCATTACCTGCACATGGGTTGACTAGATTTGAGTCATTACCTGCACATGGGTTGACTCGACTTGGGTCATTACCAGTAAATGACCTGACTCAGCTAGAGTTATTACTTGTGTATGAGTTGACGCGATTTGAGTCATTACCAGTAAATGACAAAATGCAGTACTGTTCAGTAGTTCATGCGGTGGTTCCCATTAAATTCTCGTTCGCAAAACAAATTGTGCTGGTGAGGTACTCACACCGATCCCTAATGTAAGAAACATATCATATGCTCCTCCTGAATGCCCAATCAGTTTGAATGATTTAATGCGTTGTAGTATTGGAAACATGTGCTGTAGTTGACAAACGTATGACCTTTCCCTTAAAGGCATAACAGGTATTCTATCCATGACTGGTAATGATGTGTAGTGAATTCCCTGTTCATGCCTAGTAGGCCAAAGTATGTGGACAGGTGTACATGTAGACTAGTGAAGTTTATAGCTATCGAAGTCTTGTACGGCGAAGTCAGCCATTTTTCAAGCATTTTTCCCCAGCCAATGTGGCAGGTTTGGAAACTGGATTGGTGGTGTTTTCCCCTCACAGATGAAGAACCTGCACCATTGGTTGGGAAAGTAAGTATTAAAGCAAATATCATACTTTGGTTTTTATCAAAGAAATAATACAGATTCATGGGCAAAAATACCAAGACAGATACATTAACAGTCATCTGTGAAAATTTCAGTCCCACACGTTGCCCACTTTTTGAGAAAACAGTGAAAACAGCCACAGTATTTCTTAAGTCTTTTCTCTTTTATTTTTGATCTTTTAAAAGATCAAAAAGATTTTCGGTCGTTGTTTTACTAATTTCTGGATAAATACACACTTTCAGGCGGAAAGATTTTAACGGTAAGTTTCTACCACCACCATCTAAACACTCTGTAAGTTATATGTATATCTGTGAACATTTCTGTTTTGGTTTCTTACCAAAGTATGATACTACCTTTAAAGTAAAACGTATTATATCTCTCTGAGGTTTTCGCCTGGAAGTCACAGGCCTTTAATTTAGTCTCGGCAGTCGCGAGCTTTTCTATTTACCTCTGGAATCAAATTTAGTGATCACATTTTCATATTTCTTATAACCAAATCACTAAAGATCACACGCGTCATTGCTTACTCGGGAAGACTTTCGTATTTTGTTCAATCAACACCTGAAATATAAAATAGATTCAGAGACAAGACGTTAAAAATACGAACATTTATTGATCTCTTCGCAAAACATAATTACATACATACAATTCTAATCATTATGCGATCTGTATAATTATAATATCTATAGGAATTAGTGTATAAAGGCATCACAATCATATAATGATTACAAAAAGACGAAAAACAAACAATTAAGCGTCAAACTTTGCTGCAGTACCGTAATCTTGATGATTAGATAATAAGGGTGGGATATTGCTTGATTTAACCAAACTCATCGTAACTTACTATCAATCGTAGGACTTATGATGCCTTGCAGTATTTGTAGGAAACGATGGGCTATCCTTCGTAACTCGAGTTTAATACGATCGTTCGCAGGGCTTCGTGACCCCAAATCTACCAAGTACGCCAATATATTTTCGATCGTTCGTAAGACATATTGCATCCACAGTAAGTAACACACACTGTGTCGTATACTTAGACCCAGTCCACTGCTACATGGGGGTAATATAAGGCTTCTTTGGGCGGGATTCTAACCCACCATCTCCGGCCTATAGGCGGGATAGAACAGAAAATCCGGGAACTTAATATCCATGATGTGTAATACATAAACGTGTTATAATATGTAAACTAAACGGATAGACCTTTACACAATTGCTCACAGAATGTGATTGCAAATGGAACGAACGAACATCGGTATAATTAATTGAAATTGACTATGCTGTTTTCAAACAATAACTAGCACTGTACAAACTAAACCAAAGGAATAGAGAATGGGAAATAGAGAATTGTTCTTTGTTTTTCAATATTGCAGACTGTTATGTACAGTAGATGACTACTACGTTTTGTATCCTCTGTGTGGTTCAAGCATACAAGGCGCCCCAAGCAAGAAATGTGATATGGGATTTTCCACATGAATCAGATTATCCATATTCATAAACGTTAAAAGGATTAGGCCTTTCAGTCTTCTAGGAAGATGTCTGAAGCGTGGAAAATTGCATGAAATAGTACCCTATAGTATTTCCATACTGAATTTTACCTTTCACAATACACTTAGTAGCTAAAGAGCAATTATTCAGTGATGTAAAATTTCACCTTATGGGCATCGAATAATTGCAGCAAATCCGAAAAAGTTAGTCACATGATTATATAATTTTTTATACTCAATGCATATAAATATTTGGGCAAAACATAGAATTAAATATACACAAACATTATATAATAATAAAACGAAAGAGAACTTAAATCATGAGATGCTACACAAAATTTAGAATCAAAACATGACATCCAAACATTATGTAAAATTGTCAGAAATCAGACAATGTACCAACCAATATTGTTCATATTGTGCTACTTTTTTAACCCATATTTTGTTTTTTAAGGCTACGCAAACAAACGCAAGAATTTTTGGTGAAAATATGAAATATAAATTCAATTATTTTCCCTCAAACCTGGCTTCCTCGTTATTCCATCATTTATGAAAAAACCCTCTAAATGTACACACTTAACCATAATGTAAAAAACAAACAAAATACAAAACAGTAAACTTTCAAGTTATATTTACACAAAGCAGCGCTTGGCAATGTTTTCATGGAGTGATTATGTTATATTATGGTGTAAACATTAATATCACTTTGACATTGTACAAAAAGACTTCCGTCAGAAAAATAAAATTAAGCAGAAAATCAAAGATAATTACAATTATAGTAATCTTGGACCCTAATTCAGTATGAAAAAAGGCAGTTTTCCTTACAACATGGCGAACGTGCATAGCATTAGTCTTAGGTAAGGTTGGAACAAGTGACAATTGGATAGATCGGACTCTGTAACCTTTTATTCTGGTTAATTCAACGACTAAAAAGCCTTATTATACATCAAGATATCAAGAAATATTATTTGGCAATAATTAATAAAGATTTTTCTCTTGAAAAACAAGCAAACAAACAGCAGGTCTGAACTCGCGTAACGGTTAAAGCTTTTTTGCTCAAAAACCAATATTCATCAATCATAAACATTGACCTTAAAAGAAAGAAAAAACAAACTAGGAGTCATTAATTGAAAATAGAGCGAATGCAGGTTTAAACAAAGAAAAAACAACTTTTAACTCGGATGGGACATCTATCAACCGCCCAGGGTCACAGGGTCAAATGCTAGGCAGGTCAAAGGTCATTGCAGTTGTTGTTATATCAAAGTCCTTTTGTATAATTGGTAATTTGGACAAAGACCAAAGCGATTCAAGGGATGGCAGTCATCAGGTCAAAGGTCACTTGATCGAAGCACTGGCCGGTGCGAAACTCATGCCAATCCAAAATGGCCGACGGTTCAAAGGTCACTTCGTCCCTTATACTGACGGTCAGGCTATAGACTGTTCTCTGCGGCTTGGTCAAGGGGGGTCTTATTCCTCTTGAAGAAACCCAACTGTTGAGATAAGAGGGGAAAACAGGGTAGTAATCAATTCAATGGGCTTGCGAAACAAACTCAAAAGAATTTACAACTTGATTTTGCAATAACTGAGTTGTCAATATCACCATGGTGATTTGTATTGTGACATCACAGTTTGCTTAGCAATTAAGATTTGTTCATGATTTAAGATTGATCTTACTGCTTTGTGAAATCGACCACAGAACTGACCTCAGAGCACTTATAATTTCAATACAGTGCAGTCAATAAGGCCAAAGAATTTATTTAACTACATTTTGTTTTACATCAACAGCTATATCTGTTGGATCGGGTATTATTATAGGCATATAAGTAACTTAGGTTGTTTTCAAATAGTCCATGCAAAATGTTATGAAATGAAACTGTAACATTTTGCGTCTCTACAATCCTCATTTAAGCATTGGTCCACATTGATCAACGTAGGTGTAAGTAACTTGTGTATAGGTAAGACTCATCTTCATAGCAGTTCACTCAGGACATTAATTTCAAGGACCCAACGATTATGTGTAAATACCAGGTGACAAGTAATAAACTGTTGCAAACTGCAACCAAGGTGATGACCTAAAATATGAACAAAAAAACACTTAGGAGTCGGGAGGGCCCCAGGTTTCGATCCTGATAGCATGATCATTCTCAAAGCCTAACCAAAGCCTTTTGAGAAAGATCCTCATATGATCGAGACATCAGGCCCTCCTAGGTGAATGAACATGAGTTGTGAGTTTAATATGCCGGTGTTAAGGTTAAATCTGTCCCCCTCTAAATGTGTCCGCCTGGACACATATACACAGTTTGGGCAATGAACAGTTGTCCGGGGGACACATTTACATGGTTGTGGCCATGTACAGTTGCTGGGCACCTTTACATGGGTAATTCTGTCTCCCGGACCGTTTTAGAGGGGGACAGATTTAACCTTTATACCGGTACCGTGGACGTTTCAATGTGTCTGAGAAGCGACCTACCTTCCATAATGCTAGGATTAGGATAATCAGACCAAGCACGCCTCCCAGTGTGCTAAGCACTATTATCCAGGCCTCCACCGGCTTCTTCGGGGGCTCGTCGGTGAAAACCATCGTTTTCATCTGGAAAACACACCAAAAAAATAAAAAATTAAAAATTGAAAAGGATGAAAGAATAGTATATGAATTTTAACGAGCTGATTGTCAGGAATATATCACACCTCGGGAGATGGATTGTTTTTAGGAAAAGTCACACTCCGGCGGCGGCTATGCCATTCCATCATTGAGACGGTGTTTGTTTGTGTGACCTGAAATGACCTAATATCTGTTCTGAACGGTAGCACAAAGACTCGGTCCTCAACGGGGCAATGAACCCATTGCCTCAGTGACCCCCTTCAACAAGTTCCACTCAACATGTTAATTTCTGGCATCGAAGCATCCTTACAAAATAATGCATGCCCGGGTTTATATAGCAAAAGAAATTGAATGGTTTCATTGCGCGAACGAAAAAAAGGGTGTAACGAAAGATATGAAAAATGGGGAAGATTTCTGATGTGAAGAACTTCAGATACCAGAGGTCGATTTCACGAAGCCCTGCGATCGATCGTAACTCAAGTTACGAAGGATAACCCATCATTATACGATAACCTATACGTGGGGCCTATCCCACGTATAGGGCTTCAGTGCATCAAACGTCCTATACGATTGATAGTAAGTTACGAAGAGTTTGGTGAAATCGACCCCTTTGATATTTTTTATGTCAAAAATTTTACTGTTTGGCACTTATGCAATTAGGAATTAACACCTATTTTCCACCGTGGATTCGGCCTTAATCGTTCAACATTTAATTTGTAGAGAATACAAATCACATTGCTGTTAATATCTCACATTCACTAATCGCTCAGTATAAAGTGGGACTACCTCTAACTCTAGCCCTAGATCAGAATTTGCCTGAAATTAAATTTTTCGTTTGCAAGAATTTAAAAAAAGAAAGAAGTTGACAGGATCTTGTTTGTGTTTTCATAGATGAATCTGGAGTTAGTTTGATCTACCTGAATGGTGTCCGGCTTTCCATTATCCGGTTGTGTATGGGGATTGCTGGTATCCTGTAGTGCTGCGGTTACCGTAGCAACAAGATCAATGCTACCAAGCTTATTCTGAAAAAAGAGGAAAAATAACAAGCAAAATGCATTAGCTTCATTCAGTATAAACAATGACATTAACATCGATCTCTGATTCATAAAATCTTGTATGTAAAGGTAATACCATACTTTGTTTTTTCTCGAAGAAATGCAGGTTCGTGGGCACAAAATAACAATGGAATATACAGTAACAGTCATCTGTGACATTTTGAGTCCCCGTAACAGTGCCCACTTTTTGAGAAAACAGTGAAAAACGTCCACAGTGTTTTAAAATCTTTTGACCGTTATTTTTTATCTTTAAAAGATCACAATTATTTTTGGTCAGTGGTTCCACTCTTCTCTGTATAAATACAGCATTTCAGGTAGAACAATTTTAACGGTATGTTACCACCATCACATCATTATACCCTGTAAGTTATAGCTAAATCTGTGAACATTTCTGTCTAGCATATGTTTTAGTATGCTACCAAAGTATGATAGTACCTTTAAAACGATGTGCTGCAAAAATGCCTATATAGAGCACATGAGTGGAAGGCCAGGAGTAAATGCACATTCGCATTGTTCACATGTCGAACCATTTTGAGTCATTATTCTGAAACTTCAACCTACTGAATGTATTCTTTTTCTATCTGAATAGTGCCCTTGGTACTTTCAGGGTAAAGCTTTTAAAATTTTGAAGAGGAACGCCAAAGCTTCGCAGAGAAAATCTTCCCATGTTTTGCTTTTTTGAGGCAATAACCCTCGCCTCCCAAAATAATATTGAGCAAGTTCTCGCGTGCTCTAAGAACGGGACCGAGAAAAGTGTTTTTCAATGGAAACGAAATGGATGATTTATTCAGGTTTTGGCGACATCAATAATTCATGATCGCCACTCAAACTGCACCTGCCTAGGGTAAGATCTTTATTTTAATAGCTGAGATGACGGAATGGCGAACAAACACTCCACTTGCTTTTGGCCAGAATCAAGAGGTCAACATTATAGAGATTGCTTTAACGTTCACACACAGAGAAAGAGAAACCACATAGTTGCCTGCACATAATTCCTTAACGGTGTCATACATGATTGGTAAAGGTCACGGAACAACACTCACACTTTGTCTGATCCAGCATGTACATGGAATAATAAACCTTTGGAAATTTGAGCTCAATCGGACGTTTGAGTCACGAGAAAACTAGCGAAAACCCGACTAAATTTTCCTCATAAAGCATAAAGAATGCTTTATGATAAAAACTGTTTTCAGTCTTTGCTTTGTTAATTTCTCGATAAATACACCATTTCGGACGGAATTTTTTTTAACGGTATATGTTTATACCAGCGCTATCTTCATACCCAGGAAACAGTATAGGTAAATCTGTGAAGATTTTCTGTTTGGGTATGTTACCAATCCTGCACTGTATCTTTAAATATTTGATAGGCTCTTGTATAACAGGGAAGTCTCAGTAATTCCATACACCACACTAAAATCAACTACGGTGGGGCCATCCGCTGGCCCACCTCAAGAACGAAAGAAAAACCACATGAAAAACCAACACGGTTAACTTACGTCAATGAGCGTCCGTTGCCAGAGCAACGCGTCCACTTTGATGATAGCTCCCTGGCCAGCCAATAGGGGCCCTTTAACATTGCACGTGATCATGACGCAAGCAGCGTTCTCGCAACCCTAAAATCAAAAGATAAAGCAATACACCTTCAAAAACAGAAAATAATTGGAGTTCATAAACAAAACGAAAACACCATCAACACCAAAACAACACTGTCGTTGTGTAAAAAACAACAGTGAAAGCTGACCAGTTCAATGAAGTTTGTTTGTGTTTGTTGAGCAAATTAAAAATAAAAAGAATCTTAGAGAAGAAGCAAAATTAATGAACAAATTGCGTGATTTTCGTATGTAAAGAAAAACAAAAGCCATCTACCAGGAATGATGCCATAATCTATGCGAAAAGGTTTTCAGGCAGACAGACATTGATAATAATCGTAATGACACCTTGGAATTCCATGATGCACTTTGCAATACACTTACGATAATCGCAATTATACTTACGACATCGTAGTCGCCTGAACTGCTGCTTAGTTCCGCCATCTGCACTTCATTAGGGCTATACGTCAGGGCGCCAGACTGGCCTATGTACTGATCCATCAGCTGCAATTGCTGCAGGTCCAAGACGCGTTGACCGTCGCAGGAACCTTGTCCATTTATCTATAATACAGAAGGCACAAGCATAACTTAGGAAATGACTTAAACTCTCAGTAATGTCCTTTTCATAACACGGTTTTAGAGGTTAACGATAAAAAAAATATAGACCACGCAGCTGTGTACATAAGCGCGGGGACAGGTACGGTTAAGCAACTGTTTATTATTCAATATTTGTTTGGTTAACATCTTTAGAATTGTCTCAGACACTGGAAATAGCCAGCAGCCCCATGCCGTACGTTGTAGCCTATATAAAGCTCGTAACCAGCTGCCCATTCTATTGTGTGTAATATTCCAGTCTTCAGATTAATGCATGAACTCCCACGCATATTATGTGGTTCAAGATATCATTAATCTGATATTAAGGGTCTCCTTCTATTAAAACTGTATTTCCTCAAAAGATAGAATCTTAAGCTAAGTGACAGTTGGCAGAAAAACCCATGGGAAAGTGGTTTCAGGCTGGAATTAGGTTATAGGATTGATAAGGAAAAACATCGTTGTCGGCTGTCCAGTTGTATTTATATTATAAATTGTTTTAATTTATTTAAAAAAAAATCCGTCTATGGAATAACTATAATATCTCAGTGCAATATTAAAATGTTGTTTTTCTTCAAGAACGCTCCAATTGAAAAAGAAACAATCGCGGTTGACTTCAGGGGCATCAGCCAAAATAAAACACAATGTGCACATTAATAAAAATCAAAACCAAATTCACAGTCAGAGTTTTCTCCAATGTTTCCTTCCATACGAAAAGAACATCTCAATGAAACGATTCAAATGAACTATACCTGTATGGCATGACACACAAGACAATTTCTACAGGCAGCTTGGAGGCAACCAGCTACAAAGTATAGCCTACCAAAGGAAAGTTTCAGTAGAATAAGAGCCAATCTTCTGACAGTTTCTCACTATCCACTATAAAATCATCAAGCCTTTAAAGATGACTGCTATTTCTTCTTGGAGATTGCCTGGAACTGGTTGCCTGTAAATCGCCTCGTCTGACATGGCCCTTTAATACAGAGCATTTTAACACTTACCTGGATGTCTCGTAAGAAGATCAGCCATTCACCTTCGAGCGTTCTCCATGGCAACCGTATGGTAACCACTGAGTCAAAGGGCAGACGGCCTGGGCCCTGGTTGCCGAACTGAAAATGAAACGACCAAAGGTTGAAATAATATACAGCTCGCATTAAACAAACGAACAAGGACACAATATTATAGTACATGCATGTATACATTTCTTTGGCAGTTTATTTACAGTTTATTTACTGAAGTCCGCCATGTTCACTGCTATGAATAGGTGAAGGCATTAAACAAATAAAACCAAACAGAAACTGTGAACAATAACAAAAACAGGAAAAATGGGCCGAACAAAAAACACACCAAAACTAAATTTCATGACAAAACTAAAACCAGAACCGAACTCGGAGCAAAAGCGAAAGCGAAAGCAAAAGCATGGTTAGCAAAATTTTTTTTGGCTAAGCAGGGCCGTGAAATTGGCACAGGGCTTACCTCGTACACGTGGGTGAAGGCCGGTCCAATCGCCTTCTCGTCCACTGCATCCCCCTCCGCGTCAACGATACCGGCCTTTTCTAGAGCATCTCGCAAGAGGGCCTCTCTGTCTGGCTCCTTGCCGTCTATAGTGGCATTGTCGGCGTAATAAAACAACTGCTCTGGTTGCACCACACTGTAAATACAAACGCGTGCATGATTGGAAACGTGTAACTCAAATTAACCCTGGAATATGAGCGTGTCTTTGCTATGTGCTAACTAATTAGAACGAAATCATGTATCTCCATAGGCGTTTCTTTTGCAACGTCACAGCCCGAGTTTTTGTCAACCAACATGGCAGAATCTATGGCGAGCCGTCAAAGCCAGGCATAAAAAACAACCACAATTTGTACCCAATTTTGTACACAACGTTTCATAGACATTGAAAGATATTGCTGAATGTATTGTGGAAACAACACACGCAATGATGGTATGTATTTTTTACAGCTATGGAAAGTATACAAAATTGTTGAATTTGGTCACGCCGTCTGTCAAGAAGACGGAATGATTTGCAACATTTGGCCACCCATGCCAAGTATTGCCAACCACCAGTCAATGTTTGTAAACAAAAGAAATGTCTTTTCCGTTATAGGTAGTCAGATTGTTACCAAGTTCAAAAAGCAAACCCCTTTAAAAGGAAACCGTAAACAGTTTGTAGCTACCAAGAAAATAAATAAGAAGGATGAAAATGGTTTACCCTCGCACTGCCAGATCGGCATTTATTCTGACGGCCATATTGGGTGTCGCTGTGTTGTCGTGTAGCGTGCTGTTGGCTTCCAGGCTCAGTGTGGTGGCTTTCACCTTGAAGTCCACTACGCGCCTACCCCATGGTAAACCGCCCACGTCAAACCGAAGGCGCAAGATATTCTGCAGGGAAGGAAATTGCGAGTTTGATGGGTTAAGAATCAGTGTCGTTGTCAGGGTTATCATAATGTATTGTCAATATCAACATTGATGTTCTTATATCACCACGCTAAATCGTCCTCACTGTAATGAGACTATTATTACCCATTATCACCATTTATTATCATCATGGGCCACTACTATACGAGAAGTGTCATCACTTTAATCATGACGATGTCATTGTGTTAGCCACCTCTCATTTTCAAAGGCCTTATTAATGGCGCATCCATCTTGTCACCTTCCTTGTATACCCTTCGGAAAAGATAACATCGATTCTAAAAAGAAAACGGTACCAGTCTATTTTTAATCCAAGCCTCGGTTTGGATTGCACTGCTTCGAATGCAGAATGGATGCACCGTGAACAAGACCTAATAGCATTATAATCACTGTCTGTGATTATATTACCATCACTACCGCATCAATATCATCACCATGGGAACCTCTATCACCATGACAACCTCCATCACCATGACAACCTCCATCACCATCCATCCCAATTCATCTCAATTCCCATCATCACCAAACAATTCCCGTTATTACTGACTCACCACTCACCACTCACCTAACCTCCATCACCACAAACTCAATTCACTTCTGTTTTCATCCATCAATCCCCATCTTTACCAATATCTTCACCATCACCACAAAATCACCACGACAACTTCTGCCACCACAATCCCACTCCTCATATCAAAAAAACTTATCACCATCACACGGCATCATCCCATGCAACATTGAACAACCCTCCTCCCACAAAAAAAAATCTTCCTTCAACCAAATCTCGCGTAAACTCACGATGGTATGAGATCTCATGGGATTTCCCAGGGAGCAGTACACCTCAGCTGTGTCATTGGTGGCTTCTCGGGGTTCACATGTGATGAGGTTATCAGGGACACATGACATGGGGGCTCCCGATGGACCTCGTGTACACTCAATCTGCACAGGAACAAAATGAATTCACTGTTATGGGATTCACTTGCAAAACGAATGTCAAAATCAGACAAATTAGAGTACAAGATTTATGTTAGTGCTAAAATCTGTTGTTATACTGCCGCTCAAATTTAGGTGATTTACTTTTTTTGTGGTGTCCATTACAGTAAAGGCCTTTTCAAACGATGCTGCAACAAAACACGCAAGGTTTGCGAGTTCAAGCTTGAGAAATCTTACAAAAGTGTCATGGTTTGAACTGTAAAAGTACGCCAATGCTTGAGGTTGCACCCAAGTAAATAAACTCCCGTGGACAACAGTGATAAATCATCAAACTTCAAAAATCATTAAAAAATATACAGAACTCTCACAGCTGTTCAAGTTACACAGAAAAATGATGACCAACATGTCACCTTTCATTTTCTTTTCAATTTATGGTAGGGTGACCATTGAATTTTTGAGATATACTCATTCTCAGCTGAACACCCCTAAAACAAGGTATGGATCACTCCAGTCAAAGAAGCCATTTTTAAAAAAACATCCCTCTGCAAAGCGGCTGAAATAGACCCACTTTCTCACCCAATTGCATCAAAAATTGTCACAAATGGAAGCCCAGAGTCCAGGCAGGAGGTCCAGTGCCATATTTCTTCAATCCTTCATTTTCATAGCTCTCACAACTCTCTTATTTAAAATATATTGAGTGCTTAACTTTTATTAATGAGCTCGGCGGACGGATTTTGGCCCTATTTACTTGGGTGCACCCTTGAGAGTGACCGACGTCCCTGGTGAATCCTTCAGAAATGTCTCAAGCATGAGAAAAACTCGCAAGCCTTTCGAGTTTTTTAACATCGTGTGAAAAGGCCTTAAGACAATCTTCATTGGGCCAATTTCTTTTTAGTAACGGATGAAACACAGTCCAAGATATTGCAAATAAATTGCGTCGTTTGGCTCAGTCACTAGATTTGTAACTTTGGCAAGACTGCTTAAACAGCGCCCTCTATAACAACAGGGGTGACTGTCGGTAACGGTACTCACTCTGCTGGACTCCAGGGACTCGAACACCACCTCTCGTGCGTGGGTGATCAGCAGGTCCGCCTGGTGGGCTTCCTCCCCCAGGTTGTAAACCGTTGCCGTCATGTACACCACGCCATCACCGCCCAGAGTTATGAAAGGATTACCGCTATGAAAGACAAAATCATAATTTCACATAAAAAATTAATACAAAATCTGAAATATCACTCGAATGCAATCAGTTTCTTGGAAGAAGTTTCAATCTGTGTAATAATTCTGAGACTTTGTTCTCGGTTTTCTGTTAGATACTTGCCCTGGAGAAGCCAAGAGCTTACTGACTAAAAAGTCAAGTGTTTTTCATGTTAGCATGCTCTGACCACGTTTTCCTTTTTAGAAAATAATGGTGTATGCAGCTTTTATACTTGAATCTAATGTGGTAGTCTGGGGCCAATTTTATAGCCCTGCTTAGCACAAATATTTGCTAACCATGAAATTTCTGTCTTAATAAAACCAGGCTCAATAGCCAAATTTCCATATGCTGTGTACCACTTGTGATTGTTCTTTGGCTGTTGTTCACTGAACATGAATATCAAATGGAATGTTTAATGGTGATTTGTTTTATTGGGCAAGACATTTTTGTGCAAAGCAAATGTTTGTGCTTAGCAACTCTATAAAATTGGCCCCTGGTCTGAGGTTGATCTAGCCTGGCCCCAAGTAAAGATCCACCACTTCCATCACTTTATCTCAGACTGAAAAGGGTCCCGAACATAAAGATATGTAGGACCTCTTATAGATGAATTGGTCGGGTCAATTACCTGGACACAGAGAGGTCAGCCTGGACTCTCAAGTCTGTCTGGCAGATGGAATCATTGCCGCAGTCACTAATGAACAAAACCTGCCAAAAGAAACCAGAGAGAGAGAATTAAAGAGAATAGACATTGTCACGCAAAGCATTGATGTACAGTATGTACAGCCTTCTACGTAGGACAGTGATTGAGAGCCTGTTTGATAAAAACTTGACATGATGGTTTGCCACGACATCCACTAATATATGAGTGTGTGTGGTTCTGAGTAGAACCGATTATACATGTACTTGCAAATGTGTTCATATACATGAATGCTATAGCCTGAAATCTCATCTGATTCAAACGTATATCTGATAAAAGAAGGCTTACTTTCAACGTTATTCTTTAACGCCTTTTAGCAACAAGTGTTGTCTTTTAGTTGAAAACTGCCCAAACTATTGGCATAACTCATTATCAATCAGTAATCATTACAGGCAGGGTGTAACAGTAACGAAACAATTTGAAAATAGTAAACAATCCACATGCAGAATGTTGGACAATAGTCTGAGTATATTGCAACACTATAAAGCAGTAAAGCACTAATGGACATAGAGGCAAACTAAGATCTTGAATAAGTTTTTGTTACGATCATCAAATAACCACAAGGGAAACTGACTGGAATAAATCATGGCTTCTGACTGCCAAAGATTATTAACTATTAGGAAACACCACCAACACAAGAGGCAGTTGGTAAGAGCGCTGGTACAGTATTCCGGAGGTCGCTGTTCGAATCCCGCTCCAGTCAAGTTTTTGTAATATAATTTTCACTGCATAACTGATTTGCAAACATAAGCAAAACTCGAATACATTGACCGGCAATGACCGTGCGTAAAAAATATACAACGAAGTAAATTCACTTTCTGTTCAAGATTTTCAAATTCAATTTTTGTTTGGTTTACCGTTTTCTCTGCAGTGCCATTGGAGCAGAAGGAATCGTCCAGTACGGGGGCCAAGCCACCAGCGAAGGGCGAGTCCACCGAGTCACCGCGGGGTGGAGGCTCGTCAGGGTAGGCGAAGATGTTGTAGTTCAACAGGAAACGAAGCGGTGTCAGGTGATCGCGAGCCTCCCTCTACCAAGAGGAAAAAAAAAACAAGAGGAATTCGGTTAGTATACACTTGTGAACATTTCTGTTTGGGCATGTTTTATCATACATTTAAACATAAAAACTCAATATTCCTAAAGATGCTATGAGAAACAAGATGGCATAGGGTACCTCTAGATATACGAAACGTGGATAACAGGACACCCGATCTTTGGTAAGGTCCACGGTAGCTGCGACAGATGAGGCCTGGTAGCCGCCTTCATTCACGAAGAAGAACCGCGGTGAGGCGCCCAATTCAGACTTGAGCACGTCCGCCTCCAGGTTGTAATCAAATTCTATTATAATCAATACAATCAAATACGATACAATCACCAAAATCATCATTACTCAAATCAACAAATCATCTGGATCAATACTCAAATCACCCAAATCACCCCTAGCATTACTCAAATCACCAGCATCGTCATCATTATCACCATCATCACTATCGGCAAACATCAACCATCACAATCTAAAGCTTTGTATCGGTTGCTAGGTCAACCAGAGCTTGTTAGTTTCTTCGAAAATGGAAAAACCCAAAACGCAGCCAAGGAGCCTTTCTCAAAGCTCGGCTCCATCTCAGGCTCCAGCTCCATTTCGTGAATCCATTCTAAAATATCGGGTTTCAAAATACATTTAGATGCATTTGGCTGTGGTTTGGAAGTAGATTCTCTGGTTTGAAAAAGAAAACATTGCTCCGGCTTCAATGAAACCTATATTTTCAGCATATGGATGACAGAGACCAAGCCGGAGTCTGAGATGGAGCCGAGCTTTGATAAAGATGCCTAGTGTCGATTTCAACGAACTGCATAAATATAACTGTAACTCGTATAAGAAATACATGTAGTGCCAACTTCCAAGCATTGCGCGAAAGTCAGTAGTATTGTGTGGTAAGCCGGTTGGTGCTGCTATAGTCTGCGTATTCCATTCTATTATTTTAATTACTTAAGCACTGGAAAATTTGCCAGAATAGTTTCGGCCTCATAATCACAAACAAAAATTCAAATTGTAAAACCTACTGATTTCATCTGGCAGGCCAAACTCGTCGGTGTAGTCGAAGCAAGCACTGACGGTCAAGCAGGTGATCTTCCTACCACCAAGCTGGCAGTTATTGAAGTCTGGATCAAGGCTCTCTGGGGACACGGTGATCCACACACGCAGCTTAACAACAGGTAAGGTTCTAAATATTACAAGAGGTAACAAACAACAAATAAAATCCTCATATTCAGTTGACACATTGTTGCGTCAGATATATCGTAATTTTGCTGGGATTGGGATGGGTCGCGTGGCTGCCTTGGGGATGGCTGTAAGAAAGACCGCAGGAGTGCCGCTGGAAGGTAGATGCGGCAACGTGCTGCCGCGGCGCATGCTTCCACTGATTGATTGATTGTTCGGTTCGTAGCTTTTCAACATTGCAACATTCTTTGAAATTAGAAACCCGACAAAAGCAAAGCAAAAACGAAAAAGAAAACAAGTAGGTCTAGTTCATGTGGAACATGTTGGAAGAAGCTTTCGGTTTGTTGGGTGGCAAGGATCGTTTTTTTTTCACTCGGTAACTAGTTACACCACGACTTCAGTGTCAAAACTCATTGTGTATAGGCCTTTTGATTTCCGTTAAAACCAGCCTTCACACAAATGAGACCAAAAACTAAATCAAAATTAACTACGAAGCAAAGGTAGAAATCTTAGTCTTCCAGAGAGCTCAAACGAACAAGAAAACACGCGGTTAAAGCTGATTCTTGTGGCGAACCGACAGCCTTAAGTTCGTATTAAATAATGGCTATTCGTTCTCCAGTGGGAGGAGCTCTATCATAGTCAGGCAACTTACTTGAACAAGTACGCTGAATCATTGGCGTACGCGCCCACGACGATATCGGGATATGCGTTGTAATCGACGTCTATCCCTCCGGCAAGGGAGCTGCCGAAGGACTTAATCCCGGGTAGAAGGTCCCTGGCAGCGAGTTTCTGTTAGATATACAGGGAAAATGAACGGCATGAATGAATGGCAGGCGTATTAATACGACTAAACCAGGCTATAGTGCACAACAAAGTTTGTGCATTGTATGTGATGAAATGAGATTCTATAATTTTGTAATATTTGGCCGTCCATGACAACCAGTACAGTTTTTTCATGAACAAAGGCAATGTCTATACAGCTGCTGCTTTACCTGCGAGTGCATTCTTTGGATACCTGTCCTAGTACCTCTGTAAATATACACTGCCCCTGTGCTGTCATCTTCGTATGGTGCGCCTACGGCCACATCTGTATGAATCAAGAAAAATTTAATAATTTTACAAAATAAATACTATACACTGTAGACAATAAATTCTCCCTCGTACTAAGGCTGCATCCGAATCTATTGTCTAGAGCTATAGGTCTAGGTCTTCGCCCCATTGGAAATACGCGGAGACACCAACACAACAGACCTAGCCGTAGCTCTGGGGCCAATTTCATAGAGCAGCTTAGCAATAGAAATAACTTGCCCAATAAAACAAACCACCATTGAAAATTCCATTTGATATTCATGGTCAGCGAACAACAGCCACAGAACAATAGCAAGTGATACACAACACACGGAAATTGGGTTGTTAATCCTGTTTTTACTATGACAGAAATGTCATGCTAAGCGAATTTTTGTGCTAAGCAGCTCTATGAAATTAGCCCCTGGAAGCCCGTTTCGGACAAGGTCTAAGATTACACACTCCTGTAACAGCCGCGTGAAGTTTAAAGGCTGCTTAGCAAAATGCCCGTGCTTGAGGGCGCGATTACCGTACCATTGAATCCATCCATGTTGACGTCTTTAAGGAAAGCCATGGTGGAACCAAAGCGGGCACCAGCGGCGTTAGACCCGTCCAACTTGAAGCTTAGGCTCTCCAGTTTGCCCTGGAATGGGGTAAAAAACAAAAAATGATGACATCTGATTAATTATGATAAAGGCCTCTGTTCTTATACCTTTCTTATAACTTCATGTTGATGATTAAAAGAAATACAGGAAGAATCTTATCTAGTTGATAGAAATGTAAGCAAAACTTTCAGTATAGCCTAAATCTTACAGGTTTATAGTGCTTGAAAAGTGAACAAAGATTCGAACCAGCGACCTCTGGAATACCGTACCAGCGCTCTTAGCAACTGACCTCTCCAGCCCTAAGTTGGTGGTGTCCTTTATAGTCAATTATCTTTGTTCATTTCAGTCAGAAGCCATGAAACCACTCACATACAGCTATATAGCTTCCTGGACATTTGAAATGCCCCAAAGCACACAAGTTGTATTGACCATTAATATTTATATAAAGAAACCACTCTGTGGTTGAATAATATTTATAGGCACGAAAAGGGCCGTTTAAACAAAAGTGGTCTGGTGCTTCAAATCTGGCCGTACCTCCCCCTTGTTCATGTACACGTAGACCCGCCCCTCGTCCAACTTGTCAGAGTACAAGGGCGCCCCCACCAGCAGATCAGACAGCCCGTCACTGTTGAGATCCACGCCTAGAACAGCGCCGCCATAGTACGTGCCCATCTGCACCGCAAAACAAAATGGGAGAAAATTTTTGCACTCCTGTTTCAAAATATAAGATTCTTTAAATCCTGAATATACAACGTTTGTCTCCAACATAATTACACAAACGAGTCAACGGTTTGCATACAAATAAAACTTTTGCATATTGGAAATTTGGCAGTATAGGACATTTTCTAGTTCAAGCGGAAGAAAATATTATTGATAGCGATTTCAACCGCTGGGCTGTGTTGGATAGAAAAAATGCAAGAGCAGGAAATAAAGATCAACTTTTCTGTCTATAGTTTCTATCCTCCTCGGGGGTACCACTGTTACAAACTACGTACCTTTTCCCCATGCAGTTCTTTATACACTCGAAAGGTGTCCAGATCGTATATGAACACCTTCCCAATCGTCTTTGACCTGGGCGCCCCCGTCACCCCCTGCTCTGTGGTGGTAGACATAAACTTTCCCGTGGACACGGAGTAACCTGGGATGGAGGTTGAAAATAATTGAACATACACATAATAACTACCAACATGGGTCAAGTTCATGAACCTGCTAAGCACAAAAAATTGCTTAGCACAAAAATGTCTTGCACAATAAAACAAAGTACAATTAACAATTCCATTTCATGTTCATGGTCGGCGAACAACAGTGATACACGACACATGGAAATTTGGTTGTTAATCCTGTTTTGTATATTAATTTCATGATTAGCAAATTTATATGCTAGACAGGGCCGTGAATTTGGCCCCGATCACTAGAGAGTAATTATTGAAAACAATGCAACCTTAGGAAAGATAAACTTGAACCAAATGTCAATATGCAACTTAAAATCTTGAATTCTAAAGAATTGCCTTTCTGATGTTCACTTCATTGTCTCCAGAACCCCTGAAAGATTGGTGAATACACCCCGTGTGCTCCCTCAGAAATTTGACTCCTTTTTTATGCCGCTGCCTACCATGTTATTTTCCCCCATGTCACAATCATTATGACTGATTATTAACCATTTTACTGAATGGGATATCACAGTTTTTACTTACCGATGTACTCGTTCACGTTCTGTCGTTCCATTCCCCAGTCGGTCAGATCACCGACCGAGTAGCGGTAATCGCCACCGTTCCTTTCGGCGTTAATTGTGGTGCCTGGGAAAATAAAACAAGAGTTACTCTCCTGAAGACGAACTCAGCACACTGTTCGGAACGTCGAGATAATAATACCAACGGTTCGTCTCAGAACCACACACTCTCACAGAAGAGACAACATGATGTCCCCGCAAACCTACCTTATTTAATACAAGAGTGGTTTCCCAAATAAGTATCTTAATGGTGACATCTTGGTAGAAGTATTTTGCACTATACTCACCATTCCACTCATAGGAGCCAACAGCGCCGAGTACCAGCTTGTTGCCGTCCATGGTATACGCGGCACTAATGCCAGCTTGGCAGTGAGCATGGTGGGCATAACTGCCATTCACTTGTGTCTCTGTCAAACATAATCATAATTATACAACAAATTAATTGTAAAATTTAGCAGATATTTCACCCGACGTATGCCGAAATGAAACACTCTTAATATTGTAAGCCTCCGATAAAGATCCTGCTAGGATCGAAACGCGCCAGGCCCTCCCAACTCCAAGCAATCTTAATATTTCTCATCAATGACCACTTCTACATTAATTCAGTCTTGTATTTCAGAAACAACATTGGAACCCAAATAATATGTTTGTGAAGTTGAAACCCACTGAATCTGTTTGTAAATGCGACATTTTGTTAAAGACAAATAAACGTGCGTGAGAAAGATGCGAAGTGGTTTCTTTATTGCCGTATGCCCCCTTAACTGGCGCCCCCACCAAAATGTACATAATGCCAACTCGTTGCCATTGTTTTTACACTCCAACTCCTATAACCTTTTCAACTCGCATAGCTCTGCCAATGATGATATGACTACGTGTTGGCGTATACTAGAGATTATGAGTTGGCAGAGGTTGGAGCTGGCAAAGATACCAGTTGGTTGGGCAATTGTACATGGATGAGTTGAAGGGTTCACATTATATAAAATATTGTGTTATAAATAACCGAATAGGCCTAATCGCATATATAAATCACATCCAGCATAGCAGAATAGCCCACAGGCACTCAACGTACACGAAATATTACCCCATACTATTATTGTATGATATACTATTATTATATAATACAGGCAATGGACAGTTTCATAATTCTACGCACACATGCCAGGCAGACCAGGGGTCAGCTTCACCAAACTCATCATAATTTTCTCAATCTTACTTAATAATCAATCGGAAGTCTTATGATGCATTGCAGCTCTATGTAGGATACGATGAGTTATCCTTCGTAACTTGAGTTACGATCGATCTTGGGACTTTGTCGTGAAATCGTCCCCAGATCTAGTTATGACTTTCAAGCACCATTAAGTACAACTTAAACTTAACTGATCGTGCTTTAATTGGATCTCAGACAAAATCGAGATTGAAAACAAACAAACAAAACCAAAAGGAAATGTCAACGCTCGCGTATAATACGCTTGGGATTGGCACACAATGCAGTCTGGGTACCAGACGGCTCTTGCCCCAAGGGTGTTCATGTTGCTGTTTTGCATTGAGCTGTTTTGACTTACGGTCAAGGCACGGTCGCATCTTCACTACTGAGCCAGTATCGAGTAGCGAGTTGATGGTGTAGCATATTCCATTTACGTACCGATCCGAATACTCGTTGTCTGGATCCGTACGAATGTAGTAATCATTCTTAGACAGATGGCCACACACCTGAAGAAACAAAAACACACAATTTGTATTTTTATATACCAGGAGACTATTTCATAGACCTGCTTAAGCAAAATAAAAATGCTTGAGCATGAACAGTCTTCCTTGATCAAACAGGATTACCAACCAAATTTCCATGTGATGTTTACTGCTTTTGACTTGTCTTCGGTCATTGTTTGCTGAGCATAACATTCACAAGGAGTTTGGGCTGGCATACTGATTTTATTGACCAAGGTTTTTGGTGCTTAAGCGCAATTTGGAGCGTAACAGCTCTATGAAATTGGCCCCAGATGCAAACCAGAAAATTACCAAATGAACCAAAAGCGATACATTTCTAAAAATCTGTTTTTAACCGCAGGTTTTTGGTTGCAAGATACTGGGAAAGAGAGCAATGACATGTGACAAACAGTGAACTGATAGATCTCCCCACAGAACTATCACACCTATGAAAAGAAGTATTTGATTGGCTATCGCCTTACCGTGACGTAAGCATCACGGTCTTTGGGTTGTCGAGCAAGAGACACGCCCAGCCATTGGTTGTCTTTCAACTCAACAATCTTATCGATGGGGGATTCCTCATTCCCTGCAGGAAAACAAATACAAAAAAATTAATAAACAACAAATGAATATTCAAAATTGATAATGAATATTAATTCGTCAATACGAAGGAATAAAAAAAAAAATTAAAATCGAGAAAAAACTACAAAAAATAAGTGGTCAGTGCTGGGGTGGCTTGCATAATCAGGGAATCTGCACGCATGTGATAGACGCCCGCTCGCTGTATACGGTGAGTGCGTCTATCACATAGACTAGGGGAATGTGCCTATACAAAAGTTGACAGAAAAGCACTTACCATCAAATTCATCCAAGATGGTCTCGAAGCAGTTGTAGGGCGGGACGGCTTGGCACCGGTAGAGGGCGCCCGGTCTCTCTAGCGACGGTTGGGCGATGGCCTGACCGCGTGGCGCACCGACTAAAACCCTGCATGCAGTAAGAATCAAATTGAAAACAGTGCTGTTCTTATCCTTCTATGGTAAACATTTCCAAATATTGATAAAGGACATAATAATAAAATAAAATACAAATGAAATAAACATGAAAAATGAGAACGACAGAATTACAGTGAATGCTCAACTTTCAATTAAATGTAATATCATACTTTGGTTTATGTGAAAGAAATGCAGATTCATGAGCAACAATATCAAGAAAGATACAGTAACAGTCATCTGTGATTTTTCAAGTCCCACACGGTGCCCAATTTTTGATAAAACAGTGAAAACGCCCACGGTATTTTAAAAAACTTTTCACCGTTATTTTTTTATCGTTTAAAGATCCTAAATTGCTTTTGGTCATTGGATTTACTCTTGTCTCGATAAATACAGCATTTCAGACAGAAACACTTGAACGATGCTACCAAAGTATGATAGTACATTTAAGCCCAGTAGACATAAAGTGTTATTCTTCTTCTTATAGTTGATTGGCGTTGTTAAATTTAAATCCCTTTTGAAATCCTAAAACATAATATGTAGGGAAAATTATGTTTTGAGTGTCGCAACTTATCCAAAACTGATATATCACTTCCACTAAAATCAAGTGGAAACAATACTTCCAACGATATAATAATCTACGCAACACCATGGATGTCATCATCCCCACTATTGAAATTTAAGACAAATCGGGAAATGTTTTAATTCAATACAGTAGTGAAGACTATACACAATTTTGTTGCTATAGGCCGTGCACGCAAGTTATTTCCTCTGGCAGTCATTTGGTAGCAAACAGATGAAGATCACATTACAATGACGAGTTGTTCGTTGTTATTATTTTTTTCAGCATGGATATTTTTTTATCAGTATGAGGTATGTTTTCATATGCCAACATCCAAGTTTGATTGAACCAATGGTTTAAGATTGCACCACTTATTTCCTGGTTCTGCCCACTTCCTTTGAAAGTGGATCTTTTCAATCCAATAGACTAGCATCGATCTCTGGGTATGTTTTCCAGAAGGTTGTTATCAAGAAGTGATAGTAAGGGTCTCCTTTCTTTTAAATATTAACATGATGATGATACAATAGATTATGTCATTGATCATATATTTTTTTCTTTTTGGCAAGAACATGTTAGTTCATTGCTCTAGTCGACTTATTTTATGTTGTTCACGGGTATTGAATAACTATAGTACTTAATCCTTGAACATGCGTTTTACTTCGTGAAAACGAAAAATTATGTAAACGTTAATATTTCGGTTTCACGAAGTAGCACGCACTTGCGTGCTAATTCGTGAAACCGTTTTTAACAAACTAACACAGTTTACTATGGGAAAATGACATGCGTGCTAGTTCGTGAAACCGAATATCAGAGAAAACTCGACTAAAAATTATGTTCTCAATTAGACTAATTAGCCAAGTTCCGGTATAGAAAAAGCCTTGATAAAGCGTAACTTGGTATATTGGCAGATATGTATGTCCAAATCAGTAATAAAACGAAAATCGAAACAAATGCACACAATTCATACTTGCGTGCTACTTCGTGGTGTCGGTGACGTTTTATTTTCTAGAACACGTTATTATACTTTCATTTTTATTGCATTTATCTTTTGCAATATCTATCTTTTGTATTGTTCACAGATTTTGTTTCACTCAATGGCAATTGAAGTTTATCATTTAAAAAAATAAAATCTTTTTTACACTTGGTTTTAATTCTGTACGATACATACCTTTAAAGGTAGTATCATACTTTGGTAAGGAACCAAAACAGAAATGTTCACAGATTTACGTATAACTTACAGGGTATGAAGATGGTGGTGGTAGAAACATACCGTTACAATTTTTCCGCCTGAAATGGTGTATTTATCCAGAAATTAGTAAAACAACGACCGAAAATCTTTTTGAACTTTTAAAAGATCAAAAATAAAAGAGAAAAGACTTAAGAAATACTGAGGCCGTTTTTCACTGTTTTCTCAAAAAGTGGGCACCGTATGGGACTGAAATTTTCACAGATGATTGTTACTGTATCTGTCTTGATATTTTTGCCCATGAATCTGTATTTCTTTGACAAAAACTAAAGTATGATACTACCTTTAACAATGATCTGTGGGATCGAATCTGGCTATGCATTCACATGGGGAATCCCCGTTGAATTACTACATGTTGTATGCCTATTGTGTCGCAAGAATCTCCTCTATTGAAATAAGAAATTCTGCATGGTTTCACTTCATTGTAGACCGAACACATTCATCGGTAAAATATGAACACGTCATTACTTAGAAACAGCTAATTCTGTCCAATGCGGTTTTTGTGGAACCCGGATTTCATAAGGGTCACACCCGGTGTGTTTACACGCTGTTGCTCCTTTCAAAGCAAGGACTATAATTTCTCACCGTGGAACTATGGAGGGAAGTTTTCTTTCGTTAAAGATAGCCTACCATCATACTTTGGTAGGAATGGTAGCATACTGAAACAGCAATCTGCACTAATTTACCTATACATGATATAAAGATGGTGATAGTAGGAACATACCGTTAAGATTTTTCTGCCTGAAATGCTGCATTTATCAAGAAAAAGAGTATAAAACCAATTGACCAAAAACACTTTTGATCTCAGGAAAATCTCTATGAACATATTTGAAAATACCCGTGAGCTTTTTCACCGTTTTCTCAAAAAGTGGCCACCACTGTGGGACAACAAGTTTTGACACAGAATGAGACGGTTTTCATGATTACTAGTTGTAACAGACTACAGTAATACTACATACAATCAAATGGGAAACGAGGGTCCTATCAGACCAGTGGGTGTACAGAATGATCTATGCACTATGTGCGACTGTCATTGTTTTGGACACAGAATGAGACAGTTTTCATGATGTACTATTTGTACATTGTAATACTGCATACAGGCCATTGGTGTACAGAAGGATCTATGCGCTATGCCGTGCGACTGTCATTCAACCACTTTTTCGACACAGAATAAGTTTTCATAATGTATACTAGTTGTAATTGTAATACCGCATACAAGCAAATGGAAAACGATAGTGCTACAGACCCGTGGGTGTACAGAGTGACATATGAACAAGGTGCGACTGTCATTCAAAACGTTTTAACACAGAATGAGACACAGGTTTTCATGCTAAGTCAAAGTCTGTAGTTGTCCGTTCATCAGATTGAATGAAAGCATTGACATAGAACCATTTTCTGCACCTTACAAAGGACAATGCAGTACAACTGCAGTTTGGGACACACAATATTATTATTAGATGATTGAACGGTCAAGTTTATTATGTGAAACGCGAACACAAAGTCACAGACCTCTTGACCCAACGATGAACTATGTGGAATGACCCATACAATCCATACACTCAGACAGTGTACCCATTGTATGGAGTGGGTCGCATATTTTAGTATAGTCCGCGCCGCGTTTTATAGCATTGTTAAATTAATTGCCTTCACAGATGCTTCAATATTCGTTCAGATTCATTACAATATGTATTACTGTATTTTCTATCACCTGTACATGTACATGTACATGACTTGTGTATTGTAACATACCGTGGAATCTCCTATGAAACTATGGGGAGTCTATATTTTATACAGTGTACTATATTATATAAAGTTCCATACATGGTGAAACCAACCGCTATAGTTGCGGTACCGGTAGTGCTTCCTTGATGATCACACGTTGTGTTGTGTATTATCACATCTGCACAAAGTACCCGTATTATAATTTTATGGCCAAGGACAGTGTATCTGACCGTATCTGCCAGATGCATTGTCTAACGTGCACCGCTATACCCCCATCTCCCTTTATGAATAGGAAATATGCTAATTTGTCAGAGAGAAATTATTCAAACCTTGAAGCCAACTGCATATTTTGGACCAACACTGTGGACCAATAGCATATTTTGAAGGGAGTGCATCTGTGAACTTTTCTGGACCAAACATGGCCGTCTAGTTTGTAAATTGGACCAAACATGGCCGCTCGGTATGCCCACGACGTCATTAAGAGTAGGACGCCCTCAATGGAAACATTCAGTTGTTTCTTTTATGCCTTGCCCTATTAAAGATGTTGGCATAATGACTCCAATGCATACAGCACTTAAAAAATAGATAATGACGTAAGTTTGAAGTGGACATGCACTACTGAGGCCTTGGCTTTCTTGACCCTAGTCATTGACCAATGACTATAGGTCAACAATGGTCATGACCTCCGTGACAAATGTTAACATTTGATGGATTTGATGTCATAAATTTGTGGAGGGGGTATGAGGGGTAAAATGATTCTAAAGACAATTCACTGAATACAATTAATAAAACAAATCCAAATGCTGCAAGAATCCGAGCTTGTTAATTACTCACCATGTCCCGAAGCCGTTTCTGTGCTGCAGCACCGAGTAGCCGAAGTAACTCCCAGGCTTATTGTTCGAATAAGTGGTGAACTTGTCATCCTTCACATTGCAACCGCTCACGCCGATCCTGTCGTGAGGCGGCGACAGCAGGACAAGTAGCCCGGCAATGACGGTGACACTCACCCACGAGTTGGCAGCCAGCGAGGCGGCTCGCCCCATCACTGTCCCCGGACTTGAAACCGGTGCTGCCGCGTGCCTCCTCGGGCTAGTCTTCATGTTGCTGAACAAACAGAAAATCCGATTCTGCCGAATATGTTTTGGTGACACGAACACCTTTATAGAATGCTACCTGGAGATTTCCGTGGAGATTTCTGTCTGGCGTGCACGCAGTGGGGATATCCTATTCCAAGATCGTAGATCCAGATCCGCAGGCTAGCAATCATGTACAATGTCAGCCTACGTTCTGTTTATTTAATTGTTTTATTTATCCCTGAGATACAAATTCGGATCCTGAAATGTGCAGACGACTCGACATTGGAAAGATCGCTTGGGGCCTCGACGTAGAGGTCAGTCTGGTTTATAGCACTACGGTAATCCGAACCACTTTCGATATCAGCTGGATAGAGATATAAGGGTAAAGAAGGCAAAATGTGAGAGCATGTAATAAATCACACGTTTATGACAGGCGTGAACTGCCACAAACCCATATCCACGACCCCGTGCCCTGACTCCTGAGTGTGATCGTGTACTCTGTGACGTTATATTTGTAGGTGTTTTTTATATATATATATATATAACTTGAAGCTCATGGTCACACTAACTTGCAGGAAATTGCACCGTTTCCTCGTCTATCAATGCCGAATACAGGCATCACGTGCATTGCAACCCTTTTTTTGGTAAACAAATCGTACTGGTTGGTATATGGAAGACCAAAAGGTTGCAGAAAACTTCTTCACATGGCCGCTGTGATAAGATTCTTCATAATTTTGGAGGGCAACATTTCTAGCAATGAAAAATACATCCCCGTTGTTGTTCAATTTCTTTTCATAAAATCTACATGAATTTCGAGTGTTTTTGGTGATATTTTTCGTGCAGACTTTGTTGTTTGCTTTGTATCTTGATGTCTGTCAGAAGTTTCTACCATTCTGATTGGCAAGCTCGGGCTTAGACATTTCAACAGACCCTAAAAAAATCGCTTGGGATTTACCAGAATTCGATGTCATTGCTGTTTCGATCCTGTTTGTATGTGGCAACGTGACTTTGCCAAAATGAAAATGGAAAAAGGAAAGTGACTGTGACTACATGGAGCGAATGAGTTGCACTCCTGACTTTGTTTTGAAGTAGAAAAGCAGTCTGGTTCCGTGTATAAACAAGGAACCAGACCAACGTACATGTAATACAATTCTTTTTGATGGTCCAGTATCAATGACATAGTGGTAAAGGTACACTATACTCAGACTTTTCGGAGACAAGCAATGAATCTGCCTTCCAAGAAACTTCAAGTTTGTTTTTAAAAAAATGTATAGGACAAAGCTTGACAACGAACTGGGCATACGGTGTACAGTTGTACACTCTATACACACTATAGCATCAATGTCGCTGCGTAGTGAAATGGTAGCATGTGTTTTTATAATACATGTATACATCTATGCATGGGGAAATAAAGCTCCACCAGTGTGAACAAAATAGCCAGTGTCCCGATCACAGAGGAAGGGATACCTTCATGTTCCCTCGGTCGATCCTCCACCATTGATACACAGGTGGTTTTACCATGGAGGTAGAAAAATAATCTATTTCTACCTCCATGGTTTTACAATGTTAAAAGCCAATTGCCACCGGCTTGCATGTTACACAGTGGCCCACTCAAAACGAACGCAGCCACGCCCACATAAATGCATAGGCACATGTTAATATAATATCCAACCTGTTTGTTATAGCTAGCTCTATTTCTACCTGCATGGTTATAACGTACTGTACTAATATAATAACATGACTGTATGTTGGCCTATGTGTAGTTATAGACAGATGCCACTTACCTGCTGGTAGGCTGAATGTACATATGGAACTCCTATACTAAGCCTTCTGCACACATAGTACTGTGTACCGACTATTGCTGTTTTTCAGTCTGTGGTGTATATGTACGTGTATTAATAATATAATCCTTGGTCGACACCGTCTACTGTGTTGAGTGCATGCACGATCGCAACCAGTACTACAATGGAGTTATACAGGTATTCCCCAAAACGTATACGGACCACAATACCAAAATCAACATCCCATTTCCCGCGGTCCTCTTCCGGGTGCTGTTTAATCATCCACCGGGGGACCGTGGGTGTTTGACACCGGTGACTTGCCAATGGTACACCGGGGACCAGTTATGCCACGCCTGGGTGCCCCTGATAGGTCCAGTCACCTAACGGGACGGGGTGCATCCGTGTCCTGCTTGTCTATTCAATTGTCATCCGTTTTTGACTGATGACACACGGTTTAAAACTTCTACTAAGTTCTAAGGATGACGAAGCGATCAAGCTCGTCCTCCTGAGACAGCCTAAAGAGGGTTTCCTCGAAATTTTGTGATGATTTCGACCGTGAATAATAAAACATATCAGATAATGAACGACCGGATTACCTGTTGATAAGCTCCCACGATATGACGGGACGATCCTGCAGCAGCAACCGCCTCAGTGAGATTTTCCCGATCCAGTCAGTACTCAGCAGTTGTGGTTGTGCCAAATGGACAAACACTGTATCATGCTAGAGCCATCCTGAGACACTGAATGGGACACAATACGCACGATCGATATGGGGAATCACACGTACGACATACCACTCACAAGTACAGTGCAAAGTGGTTTGGTAATCTCACTGTACAAAAGGCATAGGAACACACACACTGCACACACAGTCGCCGGTCATCAATGCATAATACGTGTATAAAATACATGTGCATTGTTGTCAATGGTATGGGACTTTTATCATATCATATCAAAGCGTCACTACTGCGCACGCCCGAGCGACCCAACGTATGTCAAACATTTGACCTCCAGTGCAAACCTGGCACTCCTACACCACTATCAATCCTTCACTCACGTAATGATTCACTGAGTCTTATCTGGGTTGACGGGGCCATGTTAACAGGGGTTTCACAAAAAATTGTATTGTGACGTCAGCTGAACTTTTATCCCCCCGTAACACTTCAGTCAGTTTTGGACTTGGCTCTGCGCAGTCACGTGATATTTGTAATTTCAGTCATTCTTTTATTTGACCTTCAGTGATCACAAGAGCGTCAAAATAGTTTGAAAAGGAGAACAGTATGAATTCCTAAACAGCACAGTAATCCATAATGTTAATTCCCCAGGAATGTGGTGATTCATTCAGGTTGTGTGAGTTGGGCCATGGGGGAAGGAAGGTTGGACTTTGTTCAAGGGCAGAACAAAATGTTGGCATTGTTTCTAAGAAAGTAGTGACTAGACATTTCAACGAAATCTAAGATTGCCAAGTGGCAAGTGGCAAATGGCTGCGTAATGATGTTTTCAATTCGAACACTGCATCAATCATTTTCTTGATTTGGTTTGTTTGTTTGGGGTGTTTGTTTGTTTGTTTGTTTTGATCTGCTTTGGATCGCCAGGTACTAACAGAGGGCGCTGTTTTCTGTTACAGAGCAGAGAGTCCCTTTATAGTATCTCAAAAGAAGGGGTCCCAAAGTTGGTTACAAATTGTCGATAGTGCCCGCTGAGAATTGACAGAGAATATATACTGCGTCGCGCACACACAGTACGCATTATTATGAGCATTCATGTTGCATTATTCTGATTGTCTCACACAGGTAGTGCAAATGTATTGACATACAAAATATAACTGTGTCGAGTCATGGATACAGGCCAGCAGCATATTAAGCAGCGATCATTATTTACTTTATAGACTAATCCAATTGTGGCCAGCGAAGCAGCACAATTTGATAGTTGAATGAGGTTAATGATTAAATCATGATTTACTGATAAGCACGCGTCATTGAATGGGAGACTTTGGAGTACCGGTCTTCAAGTCAACAGCGCACGCGCACGTAATTGTGAGCATGCGCGCGTTGTTTTACGCATGCGTACACGTGCGTGCGCGTGCGTTGTTGACTTGAAGACCGGTTCTCCGAAGTCTCCCCTTCTGACATGCGCCTTATACTGCAGCTTTAGATCACTTATCCGGATTCATCCCACACAAACTCCAGATTCTCATATTTTTAGGAAGATCAAAGCACCTGCAATGGGAGACTTTTGGAGAGTCGGTCTTGAGTCAACAGCGCACGCGCATACCATTCTTGAGCAATTGTGAGCATGCGCGCGTTGTATTGCGCGTGCGTGCGCGTGCGCTGTTGGCTCAAGACCGACTCTCCAAAAGTCTCCCATTACATTCATGTTACGTGTGTGATTTCTGAGTGCACGGAAAAAACTGTATTTAAAAAAAAGATTGAAAACCAACATGGGTTTGTTCATGGCTGACTTTATAAGTTGTTTAAGCAGCTATGCTGCTGCACGTTATTAAGTGTTTAAAACTAGTCAACGGCGTTTTAAAGTGTGGTAATAATACTGTTAATTTCCGCATTGGGGCGAAGTTTCAACCATTTTCATGAGACCTTGAAGTTCGCGAAGTTGTGAGGGGGCCTGTATGAGTTCATGTTCATGCTATTTCCTGGAACTTCCTTGATTTTTGTTTTCCTGTCTTCAGTCAGCGCTGTCAGTATGATAGCTGGGCCGGGGGATCGGCACGACGCCCCCGCTGACCATGGCTGTCTTTGCCCGCTGCCCGGCGAGGGTGATGCCCGCTCGGTTGCCTGGCCCTCAGTCGCAGTCTCAGTCTTGTGTGGTTTAGTTATCATTCGGTGACCACATTGTTTTGACAAATAAGTGATACCATTTTATAAACATACAGTATATACAGCCACTACTATAAAATGAACGCAAAGTATGCATGCCAAAGGCCTATAATCGCGATGGCATTGATTGGTAACGGTCGCCAAACTCATCCATTTATAAATTATGCGTAGCCTATCTTTACTTGCATGTCTTCCCCTCTCGGCATTTAGCCTTATAGGGGGAGATCCTGCAAGGATCCGGCGAGTCAGGCCCTCCTATAACGGTATAAATACTGATTGAAACATTGGTCGAGAGAGTACTAAACCAATAAATGACTGAAGCCTTACGCCGGCAGGAATCCACTTCTCATAATGTTCTTGTTCCTGAGAGACAGCTCAATATTCCACCACCCCGCCAGTACATTCACATTGCAGTTAATTTGTTCAGGCCTGATGTATTTGTTTTGTTTTGTTTTTACAGACTAACTCACCTGGTCGGTCAAGTTACAGTATATTCTGTTGATCATTTTTATGTCCAAGGTTTTCGTAAGATCTTTTGATTAAATAATGAGCCTCGTGTGGCATGGGTCGAGATGAAAAATGATGGATAACTTTGTTTTGGTGTTGGGCCAAGAATACGATTGACAGTTTGACAGGTGCGGCCGGGGGTGCTGTCTACAATTTAAAGGTAGTATCATACTTTGGTTTTTGTCAAAGAAGTACAGATTTGTGCCCACTTTTTGAGAAAATCGTGAAAAACGGCCACAGTATTTCTTAAGTCTTTTCTCTTTTATTACTATTGATCTTTTAAAAGATCAAAAAGATTTTCGGTCGTTGTTTTACTAATTTCTGGATAAATTAATACACAATTTCAGGAGGAAAAATGTTAACGATATGTTTCTACCAACAACATCTTCATACCCTGAAAGTTATACGTAAATCTGTGAACATTTCTGTTTTGGTTTCTTACCAAAGTTTACAGAGAGTGATCTTTCCTGGATATACATGTACACTGCATACTGTCACATACAGGAATGGTCAACTTTGCACTTCAGCATGTTCTGTTGCTGGAAATAACGTCTCTGTTTGTTTATCTCGATTCCCACCAGTGTGATCTGTTGGCAAAATCTGCCCATAGAGAAATAAATTATCCAACTTCACTTTTCTGAGGGTTGGCATGATGTTAGTGGTGAGCGGTTTTTGGTGATGTTTGGATTGGCTTTGCTTGGGTTGGCTTGGGTTGGCTTGGTTCTGTTCGGTTTGGTTTGGTTTGGCCTGGCCTTGGCTTTGCTTGGCTTTGCTTGGTTTTGCTTTGCTTGGCTCTTCTTAGCTTGTTTTGGATTGACATGGCTTGTTTTGCCTTGTTTTGAAGAGTCAGAAGTCAGAACATTTATTCCAATCATTTCCCTTACTTATAAAGGTTACATGTGTACATCAAAATCGGATTGCAAGTTTTCAAAGAACGATTTGTAAAAACGAAATTGTGCAATTTAGATGTGTATACATGTCATTTTTAATATACAATTTTTCTTACTTTTTTAAGTTTTGGTGACAAAATATGGCAATATCTTTTAGACATACTGGGTCTAGATTTGGCATGATTTGTATTGGCTGTGACATTTGAGATCAAATCCGAAGCGTGTTTGTTTTGGTCAAAAACAATTTTTCGGTACACCGCCTTCTATGGTGTGATAATTATTCTCTCTGGTTGATTGCGTTTTAGACTGCTACGTACCTCCATGGTTATGTAATGACTTTTCGTGGAAACATGGATGACCTCTTTCAGCTTCCGTAGACCTGTTATATATAGCCACATGATGAACGCGTGTATTGACTGTATTCCATTGTTTTAATGCATAATATGCACAGGATGTTCGGCACAATTTCAGTTTTACGAGTATAAATTTAGTTCACCACTTTCATAAACTTGATTCCAACAACACCCTATGTTTAAAAACTGAAATAAATACATGTAACTTAATAATATTTCACATTTCTCTTAACTTAAGGGTGTAACATATCGCATTACCCTTTAGTGGCCCGTCTTTTATTACATTATCAAATTTCCCAGTTTCACCGAAAGGGATATCAAATCAATGATATTGTTTCACCCCGATAAAGAGCCATGCCCGCACTTACATGATCACATTATTTCCTATACAATTATCATTGAATGGTACTACGAAATTGAAGGAAACGCACTGCGGTCTTTATACTAATCAAATGTCTCAGTTTGAAAGTGAAAGTTAGTAAACAGGCTGAAAGACAAATAATAAATCGCCATGGTTGCGTTATTCCTCAGCCGGGGTATGTTTAAAGGTAGTATCATACTTTGGTAGCATACCGAAACAGACATGAGATTTACCTTTAACTTACAGGGTATAAAGATGATGATGGTAGAAACATACTGTTTTAATTTTTTTCTGCCTGAAATGCTGTATTTATCCAGAAAGGAGTAAAAAAAAAAGTTACCAAAATTATTTTTGTTCTTTTAAAGATAAAAAAATACAAGAGAAAAGAAATACTGTTGCCGTTTTTCACTGTTTCCTCAAAAAGTGGGCACCGTGTATGGGACTGAAATTTTCACAGATCTTACTTGATATTTGTGTCCATGAATCTGCATTTCTTAGACAAAATCCAAAGTATGATATTACCTTTAACCAAAATGGAAAATAGTATGAACCGTTGACAAATCGTGGCCCAACTTGGTTGACTGGCCAACCATATAGGCCTAGGGCCTATATTACAACAAACCTATGTTCAACTGAAAATTAAATAAAGATAAAGATCCTGCTCAGATCGAACACGTCAGGCCCTTCTAACCCTAAGCATTAAAAAATAAGACGAATAAATAACATAAAATAAAATAAACATGACATTAAAATTATAACATGCTTCAAACGTTGTATACTTACCGACTTAGTGTCACCGTGTATTCATGTATTTATGAACATTCAGACATTCATTGAAATGTAACACCGGACTCTGGAAGTATCAGATCCCGTTTACTGCAACGGAAACAGCCACCGTGATTGTAGGCCGAGTTGTGGTCTGACCTTCGCTGTGTGTGCATCTCTTCCTTACTCTATGGTATAATTATATACGTCATTATTCAAGCAGTTCGGCAGATGAGTGGAACTGAAGGTCGCCGATCTCTTTATAGTGCACTTAGGATCAGGAAAGACTCTTCATGGCCACTGGGATTAATAACTTCCGTGTATAGTTGTGAGGGAATCGCATTGTATTCTTAACATTATTGATCTGTTAATGTGGACTGGTCCTTGTAAGGAAGAATATGGGGTTTGTGCATGCGTAGCAAGGACATGAAGAATGTAGGTCATTATGTGTTGTGATCATTGTTAAAATGTTTTGATCTGATGGCTTATCAGGGAAGATATTAAACAGTGAATGTAATTATAACCATTTATTATAACCATTAATTAATTAATTATGAATATTGAGCTTAAATCATGCATGGGGTCATCAGCCGTTCGTTGTGGTTTTACAGGAAATCACGATAACCAAGAATGATGTTTGACTTGCCAACAATTTCCCCCTGTAATTTGAATCTTCCTCTTTTCATATTATTACATCCTTCCAAAATCAACTTTTCCATACTAATGACTCAATGTTTCGCATCCCAAGGAAGAACATTATCTTGATTTCTGACGGTAACATCATTTAGGCGTCGGTGAAACATTGACAATTGCAATAGGAATTTTATGGCTTGAACATGTGCCACAAATAAATTGTTACATGGGCCTTCGATCTTACCCACTTCCTCACACTGTTTCAGGGTTAACAACAGGTTTTTTTTGTTTGTATGCTAATTAGAATTGCCATATTCATGAGCAAAACTGTGATGTCATCTGCGTAACTGAGAGCAGTAATCCAATTGCTTTGTGCACAAAAAGTTGGGGTTGTTTTATAGGTTTTCTGACAAACTGTTCCCCCTCAATGGGTTTTATTGTGCTGAATATGCTCCTTTCACTCACTGGCGGTGACATTTTTGTTGACTAACCATTTCTGTGGGTCTTGTTTGCCTCTTCATTTGTTTATGTTTTTTAATTATATTTTGGCTGTTGGTTCCCTACATGAGTATGCATGAAATTCCCCCATTTTGCAAAGCCATTAAAAGGAAAACCAAATGCTGGTTTGAAACCAAAATAAGACTTGCCATTCATTATCTGTCACTGTATTCTCTGTATGAAGGCATTCAAATAACCTGACTGAAAAAAGCACTGCATGAACCCTTTAAAGCCTATACTCTCCCAAGGCATATACGTACTCCCCCTCTCTAAATAGTACGTACGGTTCATGTTTATATCGTCTATATCAATACAAGTCTTCTAAAAGGTTCTATAATGCCTAATAATTATGACATATGGTATTTGATTATAGGCTTCAGTTATTTGGATGATTCCTTGGGTATTACATGCACCGCGTATAGGCTTATACCGACTCGCTTTGAGGATTTGCTCTTCTTTTTTATAGAAGCATGGTTGGGAGACTTTTTTCCTATGAAGGTCGTGATTGGTAAACCGACATTTATTTCCGATGAGTGAAAACCTTAAATTGCCAGCGGCACGAAGTTCTTCCACCTTGCGGCGGGGGCGGGTGAGTTTCGTCCGGTGGACACGGAACCGGACTCCAGCGCGGTGAGCCATGGACAGTATGGTTTTAACCGGCGAGCCAAAGGCCAAGTTAATAATGGCAAAAGGTGGTTGGACTTGGAGTGATGTGGTCGAACCGGGTCTGTCTTGTTGTTGTAAAGGCCTAAGCGGCGGCAGAGTCTTCCGATCGTGGGTCCAGTCTAGTACGTTGTGGCGGTCAGCGGATCGTGGGCGTTGCTTTCCTTGGAGCAGGGCTTTATGCAAATTTCTTCTGCCGAACTAAATGACAGAAGTTGACACCTTTAAATGGAATCCCCAAAAAGTCCTTTGGTCCCCCATTGAATCTATATTTACCAAATGATGAGTCGAAGTCTTTGCCGTTTAACCGATGGGCACATTTGAAAAGAAAAAAAAAAAACCAAGATTGGTGGTTCGAATCCAACCCGAGCAAACCTGAAAAGCTGAAAAACGCTCAATGCCTTAAATAGATTGATGAAGGCATGCCTGATGACTATTATGGAGAATCCCTGAGTTTAAAGCCACGTTCCTCATAAATTTAATTGGTCCTTTACTCCTCATCCAACTACAACAATAATCAGAACGGTAACGTTGAGACTTGCTGCTGGATAATAACACATTTTCCTTAAAGGTACTATCATACTTTGGTAAGACACCAAAACAGAAATGTTCACAGATGTACGTGTAACGTACAGGGTATGAAGATGTTGATGGTAGAAACATACCGCTCACATTTTTCCGCCTGAAATGCTGTATTTATCCATAAATTAGTAAAACAATGTCCGATAATCTTTTTGATCTTTTAAAAGATCAAAAATAAAAGAGAAAAGACTTAAGAAATACTGTGGCCGTTTTCCACTGTTTTTTTTTCTTCAAAAAGTGGCACCGTATGGGACTGAAATTTTCACAGATGACTGTTGCTGTATCTGTCTTGATATTTTTGTCTATGACTCTGTATTTCTTTGACAAAAACCAATGCATGGTACTACCTTTAACAAAAATCAATTTGACCCACGGGTGCAATGCAAGTTGTTTATGTAGAATTTGTTTCTATCGTTTTGAACATACGAGTTGACAACCTGCATCATATCGTAGTCACGTGGAGTCACGACATTGCAAATAACTTCTCAGGCAAAGGTAAGCATTGTACACCTCTAAGGACATGGAGTCGATTTCACAAAAACTCATCCGTAGCTTACTATCAATCACAGGACGTAGGATGCATTGCAGCTCTACGTAAGATACGGTGTGTTATTCTTCGTAACGCGAGTTACGATCGAACGTAGGGCTTCGTGAAATGGACCCCGGGGCTTTTTTGGTACAAGCCTGTTTCATGCCTATTGTTTACATCTGCATCCGCTCACCAGCCATAAAATATTACCCGCTTCCTGTCGTTGTACTCAGGACAGAGGAAAAATAAAATGAAAATAACATTGATCTGGGATACATCACATGATATGTGACGGTTTCCTGAACCTGTTTACAATACTGAGGTGTCATGATTATTGGGCGACACACACATTCCCAGAAAAAAAGTGAGATTCGGCATCGTTACAGCGCCCTCTGTTGTTTCTATTTGGAAGTGTCTACTAATGAGCGTGTTTTCAAATTGCCGGATCGGCCACTGCATCAAGGGCCAATTTCACGGTCCTGCTTAGCACAAACATTTGCTAACCAGGACATTTTTGTCTTAATTAAGACAGGATTAACAACCAAAGTTCCATGTGTTGGGTAACGCTTGTGATCGCTCTTTGGCTGTTGTTCGCTGACCATGAATATCAAATGGAATTTTCAATGGTGGTTTGTTTTAATGAGAAAGACATTTTTGTGCTAAGCAATTTCTTTTGTGCTTAACAGCTCCATGAAATTGGCCCAGGGCCCATCACTGTGCTTCTATTTGCTGACAGAACTGTATTCTGGAAAATCAACGCCCAGACTGGCCTATAATTATGGTAGGCCTACCTTCTGAGCACGACGTTCTCCATGTGCCCGCCCATTTCTAGGGCAAAATGAAGAAAATTCCAATGACACGAGTCCTTGTATGCTCAGTGTTGATCAGAGATCATGTATCTTTAAACTTGATATCGCCCTGCTTAGCGAAATCTGTAACGATCTATGTATCATGTTATTACGTTCAATACCTGTTCATATCTGGGTAAAACTCAGGAAAAACAAAATTACACGTGTCTTTTTATTCTCAGTCTAGATCATATATCTGAATTTTGGAGCCTAAATTCGCCCTGCATAGCGAAATCTGTAATGGTTTACATATCATGCAATAACGGTTTACACTGTATGTGTATTATATATGGCAGCCCGCTGTCCAATCCTATATTTTGAACACGATCTTTGAAATCTGCCTGCTCATTTCTTGGTCAAACTCAGGAAAAACAAAATTACACGTGTCTTTTTATTTTCAGTCTAGATGATATATCTGAATTTTTGTACCTGAAGGCGCCCTGCATAGCGAAATCTGCAATGATTTATATATCATGTTATGACGTTCTACACTGTATGTGTATTATATATGACAGCGCGCTGTCAAATCCTATATTTTGAACTCGATCTTTGCAATCTACCTGCTCATTTCTAGGGCAAACTGAGGAAAATTCCAATTACACCTGACTTTTTAATTTCAGTCTAGATCAGAGATCTGAATTTGTGAACCCGAAGTCGCCCTGCATAGCGAAATCTGTAATGATTTATATAGTTATTACGTTCTACACTGTATTGTATATCATATATGGCAGCGCGCGGTCAAATACTATATTTTGAACACCGCCGGATCTTTGAAATCTGCCTGCTCATTTCTGATTGCCTCAGAAACTTGTGAGTATTTTGTAATTATTTTTAATGGGACATTTTGCATGGGAGTCTATATGGGAAATTATTTTAATGGTGTGCACCTTCGTGCACCAAAAAAAATCCCCATGCGCTTTAGAAATGGTCCCATGCACAAACCTATGCACGAAGGTGGGAACTAGACCGTATCTTGCTGACTATAACAAACATAATCAAATGCCGTTTCATGTCACAATTTATTTTTGTCCACGCAGGTTCTACGGGCTTGCCTATAAGCGTGGCATGAGCCAGTCGTCTGGCATAGTCAGTGTCATATGGTCATGTTCCCAGCCTTCGTAATATGTTTTGTACACGGGCTCATTGCTAAAGCGCGTCAGGATTTTTTTTTTTTTTTTGGGGGGGGAATGTTTTCACTTGATTTCAGGCATTTTTAGGTGATCGGTTTATAATATATGTTTTGCTGCATTACTTAGCATGGAATCGCCTTGCATAGCGAAATCTGTATTGTTTTACATATCATGCAAAACCGTTCTACACTTTATGTGTATCATATATGGCAGCGCGCTGTCCGATCCTATATTTTGAACACGATCTTTGAAATCTGCCTGCTCATTTCTGGGTCAAACTCAGGAAAAACAAAACTTACACGTGTCTTTTTATTTTCCGTGTAGATCATAGATCTGAATTTTTGAACCTGAAGTCGCCCGTTGTAGCGAAATCTGCAATGATTTATATATCATGTTATTACGTTCTTCACTGTATGTGTATTATATATGGCAGCACGCCGTCTAATTCTATATTTTGAACATGATCTTTGACATCTGGCTGCTCATTTCTGGGGCAAACTCACGAAAAACAAAATTACACGTGTCTTTTTATTTTCAGTCTAGATCATATATCTGAATTGTTGTACCTGTATTCGCCCTGCATAGCGAAATCTGTTATGTTTTACATACCATGCAATACCGGTTTACACTGAATGTGTATTATATATGGCAGTGCGCTGTCCAATCCTATATTTTGAACACGATCTTTGAAATCTGCCTGCCCATTTCTGGGTCAAACTCAGGAAAAACAAAATTACCTGTGTCTTTTTATTTTCAGTCTAGATCATATATCTGAATTTTTGTACCTGAAGGCGCCCTGCATAGCGAAATCTGCAATGATTTATATATCATGTTATGACGTTCTACACTGTATGTGTATTATATATGACAGCGCGCTGTCCAATCCTATATTTTGAACACGATCTTTGAAATGTGCCTGCTCATTTCTGGGTCAAACTCAGGAAAAACAAAATTACACGTGTCTTTTTATTTTCAGTCTAGATCATATATCTGAATTTTTGAGCCTGAATTCGCCCTGCATAGCGAAATCTGTAATGTTTTACATATCATGCAAAACCGTTCTACACTATATGTGTATCATATATGGCAGGGCGTTGTCCAATCCTATTTTTTAACACGATCTTTGAGATCTGCCTGCTTATTTCTGATTGCCTCAGAAACTTGTGAGTATTTTGTTATTTTTTTTAATGGAATATTTTGCATGGGAGTCGATATGGAAAATTAGTTAGTGGTCTGCGCCTTCGTGCACAAAAAAAATCCTCATGCGCTTTAGAAATTGTCCCTTGCACAAACATATGCACGAAGGTGTGAACTAGACCGTATCTTGCTGACTATGACAAACATAATCAAAGATCATTTCATGTCACAGTTCATTTTTGTCCACGCAGGTTCTACGGGCTTGCATATGAGCGTGGCATGAGCTAGTCGTCTGGCATAGTCAGTGACATATGGTCATGTTCCCAGCCTTCGTAATATGTTTTGTACACGGGCTCATTGCTAAAGCGCGTTACGATTTCTTTGAAATCTGCCTGCTCATTTCTGGGTAAAACTCAGGAAAAACAAAATTACACGTGTCTTTTTATTTTCAGTCTAGATGATATATCTGAATTTGTGAGCCTGTATTCGCCCTGCATAGCGAAATCTGTTATGTTTTACATATCATGCAATAACGGTTTACACTGTATGTGTATTATATATGGCAGCCCGCTGTCCAATCCTATATTTTGAACACGATCTTTGAAATCTGCCTGCTCATTTCCGGGGCAAACTCAGGAAAAACTAAATTACACGTGTCTTTTTATTCTCAGTCTAGATCATATATCTGAATTTTTGATCCTAAATTCGCCCTGCATAGCGAAATCTGCAATGATTTATATATCATGTTATGACGTTCTACACTGTATGTGTATTATATATGACAGCGCGCTGTCCAATCCTATATTTTGAACATGATCTTTGAAATCTGCCTGCTCATTTCTCGGTCAAACTCAGGAAAAGCAAAATTACACGTGTCTTTTTATTTTCAGTCTAGATCATATATCTGAATTTTTGAGCCTGAATTCGCCCTGCATAGCGAAATCTGTAATGTTTTACATATCATGCAAAACCGTTCTACACTATATGTGTATCATATATGGCAGCGCGTTGTCCAATCCTATTTTTTAACACGATCTTTGAAATCTGCCTGCTTATTTCTGATTGCCTCAGAAACTTGTGAGTATTTTGTTCTTTTTTTTAATGGAATATTTTGCATGGGAGTCGATATGGAAAATTAGTTAGTGGTCTGCGCCTTCGTGCACAAAAAAAATCCTCATGCGCTTTAGAAATTGTCCCTTGCACAAACATATGCACGAAGGTGTGAACTAGACCGTATCTTGCTGACTATGACAAACATAATCAAAGACCATTTCATGTCACAGTTCATTTTTGTCCACGCAGGTTCTACGGGCTTACATATGAGCGTGGCATGAGCTAGTCGTCTGGCATAGTCAGTGACATATGGTCATGTTCCCAGCCTTCGTAATATGATTTGTACACGGGCTCATTGCTAAAGCGCGTTACGATTTCTTTGAAATCTGCCTGCTCATTTCTGGGTAAAACTCAGGAAAAACAAAATTACACGTGTCTTTTTATTTTCAGTCTAGATGATATATCTGAATTTGTGAGCCTGTATTCGCCCTGCATAGCGAAATCTGTTATGTTTTACATATCATGCAATAACGGTTTACACTGTATGTGTATTATATATGGCAGCCCGCTGTCCAATCCTATATTTTGAACACGATCTTTGAAATCTGCCTGCTCATTTCCGGGGCAAACTCAGGAAAAAAAAATTACACGTGTCTTTTTATTCTCAGTCTAGATCATATATCTGAATTTTTGATCCTAAATTCGCCCTGCATAGCGAAATCTACAATGATTTATATATCATGTTATGACGTTCTACACTGTATGTGTATTATATATGACAGCGCGCTGTCCAATCCTATATTTTGAACACGATCTTTGAAATCTGCCTGCTCATTTCTGGGTCAAACTCAGGAAAAACAAAATTACACGTGTCTTTTTATTTTCAGTCTAGATCATATATCTGAATTTTTGAGGCTGAATTCGCCCTGCATAGCGAAATCTGTAATGTTTTACATATCATGAAATACCGGTTTACACTGTATGTGTATTATATATGGCAGCGCGCTGTCCAATCCTATATTTTGAACACGATCTTTGAAATCTGCCTGTTCATATCTGGGTCAAACTCATGAAAAACAAAATAACACGTCTCTTTTTATTTTCAGTCTAGGTGATATATCTGAATTTGTGAGCCTGTATTCGCCCTGCATAGCGAAATCTGTTATGTTTTACATATCATGCAATAACGGTTTACACTGTATGTGTATTATATATGGCAGCCCGCTGTCCAATCCTATATTTTGAACACGCTTTTATTGAAATCTGCCTGCTCATTTCCGGGGAAAACTCAGGAAAAACAAAATTACACGTGTCTTTTTATTCTCAGTCTAGATCATATATCTGAATTTTTGAGCCTGAATTCGCCCTGCATAGCGAAATCTGTAATGTTTTACATATCATGCAAAACCGTTCTACACTATATGTGTATCATATATGGCAGCGCGTTGTCCAATCCTATTTTTTAACACGATCTTTGAAATCTGCCTGCTTATTTCTGATTGCCTCAGAAACTTGTGAGTATTTTGTTATTTTTTTTAATGGAATATTTTGCATGGGAGTCGATATGGAAAATTAGTTAGTGGTCTGCGCCTTCGTGCACAAAAAAAATCCTCATGCGCTTTAGAAATTGTCCCTTGCACAAACATATGCACGAAGGTGTGAACTAGACCGTATCTTGCTGACTATGACAAACATAATCAAAGACCATTTCATGTCACAGTTCATTTTTGTCCACGCAGGTTCTACGGGCTTACATATGAGCGTGGCATGAGCTAGTCGTCTGGCATAGTCAGTGACATATGGTCATGTTCCCAGCCTTCGTAATATGATTTGTACACGGGCTCATTGCTAAAGCGCGTTACGATTTCTTTGAAATCTGCCTGCTCATTTCTGGGTAAAACTCAGGAAAAACAAAATTACACGTGTCTTTTTATTTTCAGTCTAGGTGATATATCTGAATTTGTGAGCCTGTATTCGCCCTGCATAGCGAAATCTGTTATGTTTTACATATCATGCAATAACGGTTTACACTGTATGTGTATTATATATGGCAGCCCGCTGTCCAATCCTATATTTTGAACACGCTTTTTTGAAATCTGCCTGCTCATTTCCGGGGAAAACTCAGGAAAAAAAAAATTACACGTGTCTTTTTATTCTCAGTCTAGATCATATATCTGAATTTTTGATCCTAAATTCGCCCTGCATAGCGAAATCTGTAATGTTTTACATATCATGCAAAACCGTTCTACACTATATGTGTATCATATATGGCAGCGCGTTGTCCAATCCTATTTTTTAACACGATCTTTGAAATCTGCCTGCTTATTTCTGATTGCCTCAGAAACTTGTGAGTATTTTGTTCTTTTTTTTAATGGAATATTTTGCATGGGAGTCGATATGGAAAATTAGTTAGTGGTCTGCGCCTTCGTGCACAAAAAAAATCCTCATGCGCTTTAGAAATTGTCCCTTGCACAAACATATGCACGAAGGTGTGAACTAGACCGTATCTTGCTGACTATGACAAACATAATCAAAGACCATTTCATGTCACAGTTCATTTTTGTCCACGCAGGTTCTACGGGCTTACATATGAGCGTGGCATGAGCTAGTCGTCTGGCATAGTCAGTGACATATGGTCATGTTCCCAGCCTTCGTAATATGATTTGTACACGGGCTCATTGCTAAAGCGCGTTACGATTTCTTTGAAATCTGCCTGCTCATTTCTGGGTAAAACTCAGGAAAAACAAAATTACACGTGTCTTTTTATTTTCAGTCTAGATGATATATCTGAATTTGTGAGCCTGTATTCGCCCTGCATAGCGAAATCTGTTATGTTTTACATATCATGCAATAACGGTTTACACTGTATGTGTATTATATATGGCAGCCCGCTGTCCAATCCTATATTTTGAACACGATCTTTGAAATCTGCCTGCTCATTTCCGGGGCAAACTCAGGAAAAAAAAATTACACGTGTCTTTTTATTCTCAGTCTAGATCATATATCTGAATTTTTGATCCTAAATTCGCCCTGCATAGCGAAATCTACAATGATTTATATATCATGTTATGACGTTCTACACTGTATGTGTATTATATATGACAGCGCGCTGTCCAATCCTATATTTTGAACACGATCTTTGAAATCTGCCTGCTCATTTCTGGGTCAAACTCAGGAAAAACAAAATTACACGTGTCTTTTTATTTTCAGTCTAGATCATATCGTCAACGTTTTCACGAACTGACGAATCAGCCGAAAATCACTCAAATTTTCATTTTCCCTTTTTTGGGCTATTTCGGTTTACCTTAACGTCCTTTACGTTTTGTGAAAGTAGCTTTAGTAAAAACCGTCTAATTTGCTAATTATGCTAATTGTAAAAAGTGACGAATGTGCTGGAAATGAACTTTGTGTTTTCACGAACCGGCGAATCTGTACACACAGCCACGCAAACTATGAACTGAGAAAATCGCGTTTGAAGTTTTAGGTTTTTTAAATCACCATCTCGGCGAATTTTAAGCTTCAAATCCAGACAATTTTAGCAAGTTTGGAAAGGATGAGTTACTTGAGATCTTGAACATACTTTAATATGCGGTTGCTTATTAATTAAGACGCTGCTCATTACGAAACAGATTCGTCAGTTCGTGAAAACGCAAAACCATGACTGACGCACGGTAGCACGGCGATTCGTCACAGCGCGCTCGATTCGTCAGTTCGTGAAAACGCAAAACCATGACTGACACACGGTAGCACGGCGATTTGTCACTGCGCACGCTCGATTCGTCAGTTCGTGAAAACGCAAAAGCCTGAATGCCTCGCGCGCAACACAAAATCAGTCCTGTTAGAAGGGCGCATGCGCCGTATGAGACGAATCAGTGTTGCGCGCGTGCAATTCAGGGTTTTGCGTTTTCACGAACTGACGAATCGAGCGCGCGCAGTGACGAATCCGCCGTGCTACCGTGTGTCAGTCATGGTTTTGCGTTTTCACGAACTGACGAATCTGTTTCGTAATGATTAGCGTCTTAATTAATGAGCAACTGCATATTAAAGTATGTTCAAGATCTCAAGAAACTCATGCCCTTTCCAAACGTGCTAAAATTGTTGGGATTTGAAGCTTAAAAGTCGCCGAGATAGTGATTTAAAAAAACGTAAAACTTCAAACGCGATTTTCTCAGTTCATAGTTTGCGTGGCTGTGTGCACGGATTCGTCAGTTTGTGAAAACGTCGACGATATATCTGAATTTTTGAGGCTGAATTCGCCCTGCATAGCGAAATCTGTAATGTTTTACATATCATGAAATACCGGTTTACACTGTATTTGTATTATATATGGCAGCCCGCTGTCCAATCCTATATTTTGAACACGATCTTTGAAATCTGCCTGCTCATTTCCGGGGAAAACTCAGGAAAAACAAAATTACACGTGTCTTTTTATTCTCAGTCTAGATCATATATCTGAATTTTTGAGCCTGAATTCGCCCTGCATAGCGAAATCTGTAATGTTTTACATATCATGCAAAACCGTTCTACACTATATGTGTATCATATATGGCAGCGCGTTGTCCAATCCTATTTTTTAACACGATCTTTGAAATCTGCCTGCTTATTTCTGATTGCCTCAGAAACTTGTGAGTATTTTGTTCTTTTTTTTAATGGAATATTTTGCATGGGAGTCGATATGGAAAATTAGTTAGTGGTCTGCGCCTTCGTGCACAAAAAAAAATCCTCATGCGCTTTAGAAATTGTCCCTTGCACAAACATATGCACGAAGGTGTGAACTAGACCGTATCTTGCTGACTATGACAAACATAATCAAAGACCATTTCATGTCACAGTTCATTTTTGTCCACGCAGGTTCTACGGGCTTACATATGAGCGTGGCATGAGCTAGTCGTCTGGCATAGTCAGTGACATATGGTCATGTTCCCAGCCTTCGTAATATGTTTTGTACACGGGCTCATTGCTAAAGCGCGTTACGATTTCTTTGAAATCTGCCTGCTCATTTCTGGGTAAAACTCAGGAAAAACAAAATTACACGTGTCTTTTTATTTTCAGTCTAGATCATATATCTGAATTTTTGAGCCTGAATTCGCCCTGCATAGCGAAATCTGTTATGTTTTACATATCATGCAATAACGGTTTACACTGTATGTGTATTATATATGGCAGCCCGCTGTCCAATCCTATATTTTGAACACGATCTTTGAAATCTGCCTGCTCATTTCCGGGGCAAACTCAGGAAAAAAAAATTACACGTGTCTTTTTATTCTCAGTCTAGATCATATATCTGAATTTTTGATCCTGAATTCGCCCTGCATAGCGAAATCTGTTATGTTTTACATATCATGCAATAACGGTTTACACTGTATGTGTATTATATATGGCAGCCCGCTGTCCAATCCTATATTTTGAACACGATCTTTGAAATCTGCCTGCTCATTTCCGGGGCAAACTCAGGAAAAAAAAATTACACGTGTCTTTTTATTCTCAGTCTAGATCATATATCTGAATTTTTGAGCCTGAATTCGCCCTGCATAGCGAAATCTGTAATGTTTTACATATCATGCAAAACCGTTCTACACTATATGTGTATCATATATGGCAGCGCGTTGTCCAATCCTATTTTTTAACACGATCTTTGATATCTGCCTGCTTATTTCTGATTGCCTCAGAAACTTGTGAGTATTTTGTTATTTTTTTTAATGGAATATTTTGCATGGGAGTCGATATGGAAAATTAGTTAGTGGTCTGCGCCTTCATGCACAAAAAAAATCCTCATGCGCTTTAGAAATTTTCCCTTGCACAAACATATGCACGGAGGTGTGAACTAGACCGTATCTTGCTGACTATGACAAACATAATCAAAGACCATTTCATGTCACAGTTCATTTTTGTCCACGCAGGTTCTACGGGCTTGCATATGAGCGTGGCATGAGCTAGTCGTCTGGCATAGTCAGTGACATATGGTCATGTTCCCAGCCTTCGTAATATGTTTTGTACACGGGCTCATTGCTAAAGCGCGTTACGATTTCTTTGAAATCTGCCTGCTCATTTCTGGGTAAAACTCAGGAAAAACAAAATTACACGTGTCTTTTTATTTTCAGTCTAGATCATATATCTGAATTTTTGAGCCTGAATTCGCCCTGCATAGCGAAATCTGTAATGGTTTACATATCATGCAATAACGGTTTACACTGTATGTGTATTATATATGGCAGCCCGCTGTCCAATCCTATATTTTGAACACGATCTTTGAAATCTGCCTGTTAATTTCTGGGTCAAACTCAGGAAAAACAAAATTAAACGTGTCTTTTTATTTTCAGTCTAGATCATATATCTGAATTTTTGAGGCTGAATTCGCCCTGCATAGCGAAATCTGTAATGTTTTACATATCATGCAATACCGGTTTATACTGTATGTGTATTATATATGGCAGCGCGCTGTCCAATACTATATTTTGAACACGATCTTTGAAATCTGCCTGTTCATTTCCGGGTCAAACTCATGAAAAACAAAATAACACGTGTCTTTTTATTTTCAGTCTAGATGATATATCTGAATTTGTGAGCCTGTATTCGCCCTGCATAGCGAAATCTGTTATGTTTTACATATCATGCAATAACGGTTTACACTGTATGTGTATTATATATGGCAGCCCGCTGTCCAATCCTATATTTTGAACACGATCTTTGAAATCTGCCTGCTCATTTCCGGGGCAAACTCAGGAAAAACAAAATTACACGTGTCTTTTTATTCTCAGTCTAGATCATATATCTGAATTTTTGATCCTAAATTCGCCCTGCATAGCGAAATCTGCAATGATTTATATATCATGTTATGACGTTCTACACTGTATGTGTATTATATATGACAGCGCGCTGTCCAATCCTATTTTTCAACACGATCTTTGAAATCTGCCTGCTTATTTCTGATTGCCTCAGAAACTTGTGAGTATTTTGTTATTTTTTTTAATGGAATATTTTGCATGGGAGTCGATATGGAAAATTAGTTAGTGGTCTGCGCCTTCGTGCACAAAAAAAATCCTCATGTGCTTTAGAAATTGTCCCTTGCACAAACATATGCACGAAGGTGTGAACTAGACCGTATCTTGCTGACTATGACAAACATAATCAAAGACCATTTCATGTCACAGTTCATTTTTGTCCACGCAGGTTCTACGGGCTTGTATATGAGCGTGGCATGAGCTAGTCGTCTGGCATAGATAGTGACATATGGTCATGTTCCCAGCCTTCGTAATATGATTTGTACACGGGCTCATTGCTAAAGCGCGTTACGATTTCTTTGAAATCTGCCTGCTCATTTCCGGGGCAAACTCAGGAAAAAAAAAATTACACGTGTCTTTTTATTCTCAGTCTAGATCATATATCTGAATGTTTGATCCTAAATTCGCCCTGCATAGCGAAATCTGCAATGATTTATATATCATGTTATGACGTTCTACACTGTATGTGTATTATATATGACAGCGCGCTGTCCAATCCTATATTTTGAACACGATCTTTGAAATCTGCCTGCTCATTTCTGGGTCAAACTCAGGAAAAACAAAATTACACGTGTCTTTTTATTTTCAGTCTAGATGATATATCTGAATTTGTGAGCCTGTATTCGCCCTGCATAGCGAAATCTGTTATGTTTTACATATCATGCAATAACGGTTTACACTGTATGTGTATTATATATGGCAGCCCGCTGTCCAATCCTATATTTTGAACACGATCTTTGAAATCTGCCTGCTCATTTCCGGGGCAAACTCAGGAAAAACAAAATTACACGTGTCTTTTTATTCTCAGTCTAGATCATATATCTGAATTTGTGAGCCTGAATTCGCCCTGCATAGCGAAATCTGTAATGTTTTACATATCATGCAAAACCGTTCTACACTATATGTGTATCATATATGGCAGCGCGTTGTCCAATCCTATTTTTTAACACGATCTTTGAAATCTGCCTGCTTATTTCTGATTGCCTCAGAAACTTGTGAGTATTTTGTTATTTTTTTTAATGGAATATTTTGCATGGGAGTCGATATGTAAAATTAGTTAGTGGTCTGCGCCTTCATGCACAAAAAAAATCCTCATGCGCTTTAGAAATTTTCCCTTGCACAAACATGCACGAAGGTGTGAACTAGACCGTATCTTGCTGACTATGACAAACATAATCAAAGACCATTTCATGTCACAGTTCATTTTTGTCCACGCAGGTTCTACGGGCTTGCATATGAGCGTGGCATGAGCTAGTCGTCTGGCATAGTCAGTGACATATGGTCATGTTCCCAGCCTTCGTAATATGTTTTGTAAACGGGCTCATTGCTAAAGCGCGTTACGATTTCTTTGAAATCTGCCTGCTCATTTCTGGGTAAAACTCAGGAAAAACAAAATTACACGTGTCTTTTTATTTTCAGTCTAGATCATATATCTGAATTTTTGAGCCTGAATTCGCCCTGCATAGCGAAATCTGTAATGGTTTACATATCATGCAATAACGGTTAACACTGTATGTGTATTATATATGGCAGCCCGCTGTCCAATCCTATATTTTGAACACGATCTTTGAAATCTGCCTGCTCATTTCTGGGTCAAACTCAGGAAAAACAAAATTACACGTGTCTTTTTATTTTCAGTCTAGATGATATATCTGAATTTGTGAGCCTGTATTCGCCCTGCATAGCGAAATCTGTTATGTTTTACATATCATGCAATAACGGTTTACACTGTATGTGTATTATATATGGCAGCCCGCTGTCCAATCCTATATTTTGAACACGATCTTTGAAATCTGCCTGCTCATTTCCGGGGCAAACTCAGGAAAAAAAAAATTACACGTGTCTTTTTATTCTCAGTCTAGATCATAAATATCTGAATTTTTGATCCTAAATTCGCCCTGCATAGCGAAATCTACAATGATTTATATATCATGTTATGACGTTCTACACTGTATGTGTATTATATATGACAGCGCGCTGTCCAATCCTATATTTTGAACACGATCTTTGAAATCTGCCTGCTCATTTCTGGGTCAAACTCAGGAAAAACAAAATTACACGTGTCTTTTTATTTTCAGTCTAGATCATATATCTGAATTTTTGAGGCTGAATTCGCCCTGCATAGCGAAATCTGTAATGTTTTACATATCATGAAATACCGGTTTACACTGTATGTGTATTATATATGGCAGCCCGCTGTCCAATCCTATATTTTGAACACGATCTTTGAAATCTGCCTGCTCATTTCCGGGGAAAACTCAGGAAAAACAAAATTACACGTGTCTTTTTATTCTCAGTCTAGATCATATATCTGAATTTTTGAGCCTGAATTCGCCCTGCATAGCGAAATCTGTAATGTTTTACATATCATGCAAAACCGTTCTACACTATATGTGTATCATATATGGCAGCGCGTTGTCCAATCCTATTTTTTAACACGATCTTTGAAATCTGCCTGCTTATTTCTGATTGCCTCAGAAACTTGTGAGTATTTTGTTCTTTTTTTTAATGGAATATTTTGCATGGGAGTCGATATGGAAAATTAGTTAGTGGTCTGCGCCTTCGTGCACAAAAAAAAATCCTCATGCGCTTGATAAATTGTCCCTTGCACAAACATATGCACGAAGGTGTGAACTAGACCGTATCTTGCTGACTATGACAAACATAATCAAAGACCATTTCATGTCACAGTTCATTTTTGTCCACGCAGGTTCTACGGGCTTGCATATGAGCGTGGCATGAGCTAGTCGTCTGGCATAGTCAGTGACATATGGTCATGTTCCCAGCCTTCGTAATATGTTTTGTACACGGGCTCATTGCTAAAGCGCGTTACGATTTCTTTGAAATCTGCCTGCTCATTTCTGGGTAAAACTCAGGAAAAACAAAATTACACGTGTCTTTTTATTTTCAGTCTAGATCATATATCTGAATTTTTGAGCCTGAATTCGCCCTGCATAGCGAAATCTGTTATGTTTTACATATCATGCAATAACGGTTTACACTGTATGTGCATTATATATGGCAGCCCGCTGTCCAATCCTATATTTTGAACACGATCTTTGAAATCTGCCTGCTCATTTCCGGGGCAAACTCAGGAAAAAAAAATTACACGTGTCTTTTTATTCTCAGTCTAGATCATATATCTGAATTTTTGATCCTAAATTCGCCCTGCATAGCGAAATCTACAATGATTTATATATCATGTTATGACGTTCTACACTGTATGTGTATTATATATGGCAGCGCGCTGTCCAATCCTATATTTTGAACACGATCTTTGAAATCTGCCTGTTCATTTCTGGGTCAAACTCATGAAAAACAAAATAACACGTCTCTTTTTTTTTCAGTCTAGGTGATATATCTGAATTTGTGAGCCTGTATTCGCCCTGCATAGCGAAATCTGTTATGTTTTACATATCATGCAATAACGGTTTACACTGTATGTGTATTATATATGGCAGCCCGCTGTCCAATCCTATATTTTGAACACGATCTTTGAAATCTGCCTGCTCATTTCCGGGGAAAACTCAGGAAAAACAAAATTACACGTGTCTTTTTATTCTCAGTCTAGATCATATATCTGAATTTTTGAGCCTGAATTCGCCCTGCATAGCGAAATCTGTAATGTTTTACATATCATGCAAAACCGTTCTACACTATATGTGTATCATATATGGCAGCGCGTTGTCCAATCCTATTTTTTAACACGATCTTTGAAATCTGCCTGCTTATTTCTGATTGCCTCAGAAGCTTGTGAGTATTTTGTTCTTTTTTTTAATGGAATATTTTGCATGGGAGTCGATATGGAAAATTAGTTAGTGGTCTGCGCCTTCGTGCACAAAAAAAAATCCTCATGCGCTTTATAAATTGTCCCTTGCACAAACATATGCACGAAGGTGTGAACTAGACCGTATCTTGCTGACTATGACAAACATAATCAAAGACCATTTCATGTCACAGTTCATTTTTGTCCACGCAGGTTCTACGGGCTTGCATATGAGCGTGGCATGAGCTAGTCGTCTGGCATAGTCAGTGACATATGGTCATGTTCCCAGCCTTCGTAATATGTTTTGTACACGGGCTCATTGCTAAAGCGCGTTACGATTTCTTTGAAATCTGCCTGCTCATTTCTGGGTAAAACTCAGGAAAAACAAAATTACACGTGTCTTTTTATTTTCAGTCTAGATCATATATCTGAATTTTTGAGCCCGAATTCGCCCTGCATAGCGAAATCTGTTATGTTTTACATATCATGCAATAACGGTTTACACTGTATGTGTATTATATATGGCAGCCCGCTGTCCAATCCTATATTTTGAACACGATCTTTGAAATCTGCCTGCTAATTTCCGGGGCAAACTCAGGAAAAAAAAATTACACGTGTCTTTTTATTCTCAGTCTAGATCATATATCTGAATTTTTGATCCTAAATTCGCCCTGCATAGCGAAATCTACAATGATTTATATATCATGTTATGACGTTCTACACTGTATGTGTATTACATATGGCAGCGCGCTGTCCAATCCTATATTTTGAACACGATCTTTGAAATCTGCCTGTTCATTTCTGGGTCAAACTCATGAAAAACAAAATAACACGTCTCTTTTTTTTTCAGTCTAGGTGATATATCTGAATTTGTGAGCCTGTATTCGCCCTGCATAGCGAAATCTGTTATGTTTTACATATCATGCAATAACGGTTTACACTGTATGTGTATTATATATGGCAGCCCGCTGTCCAATCCTATATTTTGAACACGATCTTTGAAATCTGCCTGCTCATTTCCGGGGAAAACTCAGGAAAAACAAAATTACACGTGTCTTTTTATTCTCAGTCTAGATCATATATCTGAATTTTTGAGCCTGAATTCGCCCTGCATAGCGAAATCTGTAATGTTTTACATATCATGCAAAACCGTTCTACACTATATGTGTATCATATATGGCAGCGCGTTGTCCAATCCTATTTTTTAACACGATCTTTGAAATCTGCCTGCTTATTTCTGATTGCCTCAGAAACTTGTGAGTATTTTGTTATTTTTTTTAATGGAATATTTTGCATGGGAGTCGATATGGAAAATTAGTAAGTGGTCTGCGCCTTCGTGCACAAAAAAAATCCTCATGCGCTTTATAAATTGTCCCTTCCACAAACATATGCACGAAGGTGTGAACTAGACCGTATCTTGCTGACTATGACAAACATAATCAAAGACCATTTCATGTCACAGTTCATTTTTGTCCACGCAGGTTCTACGGGCTTGCATATGAGCGTGGCATGAGCTAGTCGTCTGGCATAGTCAGTGACATATGGTCATGTTCCCAGCCTTCGTAATATGTTTTGTACACGGGCTCATTGCTAAAGCGCGTTACGATTTCTTTGAAATCTGCCTGCTCATTTCTGGGTAAAACTCAGGAAAAACAAAATTACACGTGTCTTTTTATTTTCAGTCTAGATCATATATCTGAATTTTTGAGCCCGAATTCGCCCTGCATAGCGAAATCTGTTATGTTTTACATATCATGCAATAACGGTTTACACTGTATGTGTATTATATATGGCAGCCCGCTGTCCAATCCTATATTTTGAACACGATCTTTGAAATCTGCCTGCTCATTTCCGGGGCAAACTCAGGAAAAAAAAATTACACGTGTCTTTTTATTCTCAGTCTAGATCATATATCTGAATTTTTGATCCTAAATTCGCCCTGCATAGCGAAATCTACAATGATTTATATATCATGTTATGACGTTCTACACTGTATGTGTATTATATATGGCAGCGCGCTGTCCAATCCTATATTTTGAACACGATCTTTGAAATCTGCCTGTTCATTTCTGGGTCAAACTCATGAAAAACAAAATAACACGTCTCTTTTTTTTTCAGTCTAGGTGATATATCTGAATTTGTGAGCCTGTATTCGCCCTGCATAGCGAAATCTGTTATGTTTTACATATCATGCAATAACGGTTTACACTGTATGTGTATTATATATGGCAGCCCGCTGTCCAATCCTATATTTTGAACACGATCTTTGAAATCTGCCTGCTCATTTCCGGGGAAAACTCAGGAAAAACAAAATTACACGTGTCTTTTTATTCTCAGTCTAGATCATATATCTGAATTTTTGAGCCTGAATTCGCCCTGCATAGCGAAATCTGTAATGTTTTACATATCATGCAAAACCGTTCTACACTATATGTGTATCATATATGGCAGCGCGTTGTCCAATCCTATTTTTTAACACGATCTTTGAAATCTGCCTGCTTATTTCTGATTGCCTCAGAAACTTGTGAGTATTTTGTTATTTTTTTTAATGGAATATTTTGCATGGGAGTCGATATGGAAAATTAGTTAGTGGTCTGCGCCTTCATGCACAAAAAAAATCCTCATGCGCTTTAGAAATTGTCCCTTGCACAAACATATGCACGAAGGTGTGAACTAGACCGTATCTTGCTGACTATGACAAACATAATCAAAGACCATTTCATGTCACAGTTCATTTTTGTCCACGCAGGTTCTACGGGCTTGCATATGAGCGTGGCATGAGCTAGTTGTCTGGCATAGTCAGTGACATATGGTCATGTTCCCAGCCTTCGTAATATGTTTTGTACACGGGCTCATTGCTAAAGCGCGTTACGATTTCTTTGAAATCTGCCTGCTCATTTCTGGGTAAAACTCAGGAAAAACAAAATTACACGTGTCTTTTTATTTTCAGTCTAGATCATATATCTGAATTTTTGAGCCTGAATTCGCCCTGCATAGCGAAATCTGTAATGGTTTACATATCATGCAATAACGGTTTACACTGTATGTGTATTATATATGGCAGCCCGCTGTCCAATCCTATATTTTGAACACGATCTTTGAAATCTGCCTGTTCATTTCTGGGTCAAACTCAGGAAAAACAAAATAACACGTGTCTTTTTATTTTCAGTCTAGATCATATATCTGAATTTTTGAGGCTGAATTCGCCCTGCATAGCGAAATCTGTAATGTTTTACATATCATGCAATACCGGTTTATACTGTATGTGTATTATATATGGCAGCGCGCTGTCCAATACTATATTTTGAACACGATCTTTGAAATCTGCCTGTTCATTTCCGGGTCAAACTCATGAAAAACAAAATAACACGTGTCTTTTTATTTTCAGTCTAGATGATATATCTGAATTTGTGAGCCTGTATTCGCCCTGCATAGCGAAATCTGTTATGTTTTACATATCATGCAATAACGGTTTACACTGTATGTGTATTATATATGGCAGCCCGCTGTCCAATCCTATATTTTGAACACGATCTTTGAAATCTGCCTGCTCATTTCCGGGGCAAACTCAGGAAAAACAAAATTACACGTGTCTTTTTATTTTCAGTTTAGATCATATATCTGAATTTTTGATCCTAAATTCGCCCTGCATAGCGAAATCTGCAATGATTTTTATATCATGTTATGACGTTCTACACTGTATGTGTATTATATATGACAGCGCGCTGTCCAATCCTATATTTTGAACACGATCTTTGAAATCTGCCTGCTCATTTCTGGGTCAAACTCAGGAAAAACAAAATTACACGTGTCTTTTTATTTTCAGTCTAGATCATATATCTGAATTTTTGAGCCTGAATTCGCCCTGCATAGCGAAATCTGTAATGGTTTACACATCATGCAATAACGGTTTACACTGTATGTGTATTATATATGGCAGCCCGCTGTCCAATCCTATATTTTGAACACGATCTTTGAAATCTGCCTGTTCATTTCTGGGTCAAACTCAGGAAAAACAAAATTACACGTGTCTTTTTAATTTCAGTCTAGATGATATATCTGAATTTGTTAGCCTGTATTCGCCCTGCATAGCGAAATCTGTTATGTTTTACATATCATGCAATAACGGTTTACACTGTATGTGTATTATATATGGCAGCCCGCTGTCCAATCCTATATTTTGAACACGATCTTTGAAATCTGCCTGCTCATTTCCGGGGCAAACTCAGGAAAAACAAAATTACACGTGTCTTTTTATTTTCAGTTTAGATCATATATCTGAATTTTTGATCCTAAATTCGCCCTGCATAGCGAAATCTGCAATGATTTATATATCATGTTATGACGTTCTACACTGTATGTGTATTATATATGACAGCGCGCTGTCCAATCCTATATTTTGAACACGATCTTTGAAATCTGCCTGCTCATTTCTGGGTCAAACTCAGGAAAAACAAAATTACACGTGTCTTTTTATTTTCAGTCTAGATCATATATCTGAATTTTTGAGCCTGAATTCGCCCTGCATAGCGAAATCTGTAATGTTTTACATATCATGCAAAACCGTTCTACACTATATGTGTATCATATATGGCAGCGCGTTGTCCAATCCTATTTTTTAACACGATCTTTGAAATCTGCCTGCTTATTTCTGATTGCCTCAGAAAATTGTGAGTATTTTGTTATTTTTTTTAATGGAATATTTTGCATGGGAGCCGATATGGCAAATTAGTTAGTGGTCTGCGCCTTCGTGCACAAAAAAAATCCTCATGCGCTTTAGAAATTGTCCCTTGCACAAACATATGCACGAAGGTGTGAACTAGACCGTATCTTGCTGACTATGACAAACATAATCAAAGACCATTTCATGTCACAGTTCATTTTTGTCCACGCAGGTTCTACGGGCTTGCATATGAGCGTGGCATGAGCTAGTCGTCTGGCATAGTCAGTGACATATGGTCATGTTCCCAGCCTTCGTAATATGTTTTGTACACGGGCTCATTGCTAAAGCGCGTTACGATTTCTTTGAAATCTGCCTGTTCATTTCTGGGTAAAACTCAGGAAAAACAAAATTACACGTGTCTTTTTATTTTCAGTCTAGATCATATATCTGAATTTTTGAGCCTGAATTCGCCCTGCATAGCGAAATCTGTAATGGTTTACATATCATGCAATAACGGTTTACACTGTATGTGTATAATATATGGCAGCCCGCTGTCCAATCCTATATTTTGAACACGATCTTTGAAATCTGCCTGTTCATTTCTGGGTCAAACTCAGGAAAAACAAAATTACACGTGTCTTTTTATTTTCAGTCTAGATCATATATCTGAATTTTTTAGCCTGAATTCGCCCTGCATAGCGAAATCTGTAATGTTTTACATATCATGCAATACCGGTTTACACTGTATTTGTATTATATATGACAGCGCGCTGTCCAATCCTATATTTTGAACACGATCTTTGAAATCTGCCTGTTCATTTCTGGGTCAAACTCAGGAAAAACAAAATTACACGTGTCTTTTTATTTTCAGTCTAGATCATATATCTGAATTTTTGAGGCTGAATTCGCCCTGCATAGCGAAATCTGTAATGTTTTACATATCATGCAATACCGGTTTATACTGTATGTGTATTATATATGGCAGCGCGCTGTCCAATACTATATTTTGAACACGATCTTTGAAATCTGCCTGTTCATTTACGGGTCAAACTCATGAAAAACAAAATAACACGTGTCTTTTTATTTTCAGTCTAGATGATATATCTGAATTTGTGAGCCTGTATTCGCCCTGCATAGCGAAATCTGTTATGTTTTACATATCATGCAATAACGGTTTACACTGTATGTGTATTATATATGGCAGCCCGCTGTCCAATCCTATATTTTGAACACGATCTTTGAAATCTGCCTGCTCATTTCCGGGGCAAACTCAGGAAAAACAAAATTACACGTGTCTTTTTATTCTCAGTCTAGATCATATATCTGAATTTTTGATCCTAAATTCGCCCTGCATAGCGAAATCTGCAATGATTTATATATCATGTTATGACGTTCTACACTGTATGTGTATTATATATGACAGCGCGCTGTCCAATCCTATATTTTGAACACGATCTTTGAAATCTGCCTGCTCATTTCTGGGTCAAACTCAGGAAAAACAAAATTACACGTGTCTTTTTATTTTCAGTCTAGATCATATATCTGAATTTTTGAGCCTGAATTCGCCCTGCATAGCGAAATCTGTAATGTTTTACATATCATGCAATACCGGTTTACACTGTATTTGTATTATATATGACCGCGCGCTGTCCAATCCTATATTTTGAACACGATCTTTGAAATCTGCCTGCTTATTTCTGATTGCCTCAGAAACTTGTGAGTATTTTGTTATTTTTTTAATGGAATATTTTGCATGGGAGTCGATATGGAAAATTAGTTAGTGGTCTGCGCCTTCGTGCACAAAAAAAATCCTCATGCGCTTTAGAAATTGTCCCTTGCACAAACATATGCACGAAGGTGTGAACTAGACCGTATCTTGCTGACTATGACAAACATAATCAAAGACCATTTCATGTCACAGTTCATTTTTGTCCACGCATGTTCTACGGGCTTGCATATGAGCGTGGCATGAGCTAGTCGTCTGGCATAGTCAGTGACATATGGTCATGTTCCCAGCCTTCGTAATATGTTTTGTACACGGGCTCATTGCTAAAGCGCGTTACGATTTCTTTGAAATCTGCCTGCTCATTTCTGGGTCAAACTCAGGAAAAACAAAATTACACGTGTCTTTTTATTTTCAGTCTAGATCATATATCTGAATTTTTGAGCCTGAATTCGCCCTGCATAGCGAAATCTGTAATGGTTTACATATCATGCAATAACGGTTTACACTGTATGTGTATAATATATGGCAGCCCGCTGTCCAATCCTATATTTTGAACACGATCTTTGAAATCTGCCTGTTCATTTCTGGGTCAAACTCAGCAAAAACAAAATTACACGTGTCTTTTTATTTTCAGTCTAGATCATATATCTGAATTTTTTAGCCTGAATTCGCCCTGCATAGCGAAATCTGTAATGTTTTACATATCATGCAATACCGGTTTACACTGTATTTGTATTATATATGACAGCGCGCTGTCCAATCCTATATTTTGAACACGATCTTTGAAATCTGCCTGCTCATTTCTGGGTCAAACTCAGGAAAAACAAAATTACACGTGTCTTTTTATTCTCAGTCTAGATCATATATCTGAATTTTTGAGCCAAATTCGCCCTGCATAGCGAAATCTGCAATGATTTATATATCATGTTATGATGTCCTACACTGTATGTGTATTATATATGACAGCGCGCTGTCCAATCCTATATTTTGAACACGATCTTTGAAATCTGCCTGCTCATTTCTGGGTCAAACTCAGGAAAAACAAAATTACACGTGTCTTTTTATTTTCAGTCTAGATCATATATCTGAATTTTTGAGCCTGAATTCGCCCTGCATAGCGAAATCTGTAATGTTTTACATATCATGCAAAACCGTTCTACACTATATGTGTATCATATATGGCAGCGCGTTGTCCAATCCTATTTTTTAACACGATCTTTGAAATCTGCCTGCTTATTTCTGATTGCCTCAGAAACTTGTGAGTATTTTGTTATTTTTTTTAATGGAATATTTTGCATGGGAGCCGATATGGCAAATTAGTTAGTGGTCTGCGCCTTCGTGCACAAAAAAAATCCTCATGCGCTTTAGAAATTGTCCCTTGCACAAACATATGCACGAAGGTGTGAACTAGACCGTATCTTGCTGACTATGACAAACATAATCAAAGACCATTTCATGTCACAGTTCATTTTTGTCCACGCAGGTTCTACGGGCTTGCATATGAGCGTGGCATGAGCTAGTCGTCTGGCATAGTCAGTGACATATGGTCATGTTCCCAGCCTTCGTAATATGTTTTGTACACGGGCTCATTGCTAAAGCGCGTTACGATTTCTTTGAAATCTGCCTGTTCATTTCTGGGTAAAACTCAGGAAAAACAAAATTACACGTGTCTTTTTATTTTCAGTCTAGATCATATATCTGAATTTTTGAGCCTGAATTCGCCCTGCATAGCGAAATCTGTAATGGTTTACATATCATGCAATAACGGTTTACACTGTATGTGTATAATATATGGCAGCCGCTGTCCAATCCTATATTTTGAACACGATCTTTGAAATCTGCCTGTTCATTTCTGGGTCAAACTCAGGAAAAACAAAATTACACGTGTCTTTTTATTTTCAGTCTAGATCATATATCTGAATTTTTTAGCCTGAATTCGCCCTGCATAGCGAAATCTGTAATGTTTTACATATCATGCAATACCGGTTTACACTGTATTTGTATTATATATGATAGCGCGCTGTCCAATCCTATATTTTGAACACGATCTTTGAAATCTGCCTGTTCATTTCTGGGTCAAACTCAGGAAAAACAAAATTACACGTGTCTTTTTATTTTCAGTCTAGATCATATATCTGAATTTTTGAGGCTGAATTCGCCCTGCATAGCGAAATCTGTAATGTTTTACATATCATGCAATACCGGTTTATACTGTATGTGTATTATATATGGCAGCGCGCTGTCCAATACTATATTTTGAACACGATCTTTGAAATCTGCCTGTTCATTTACGGGTCAAACTCATGAAAAACAAAATAACACGTGTCTTTTTATTTTCAGTCTAGATGATATATCTGAATTTGTGAGCCTGTATTCGCCCTGCATAGCGAAATCTGTTATGTTTTACATATCATGCAATAACGGTTTACACTGTATGTGTATTATATATGGCAGCCCGCTGTCCAATCCTATATTTTGAACACGATCTTTGAAATCTGCCTGCTCATTTCCGGGGCAAACTCAGGAAAAACAAAATTACACGTGTCTTTTTATTTTCAGTTTAGATCATATATCTGAATTTTTGATCCTAAATTCGCCCTGCATAGCGAAATCTGCAATGATTTATATATCATGTTATGACGTTCTACACTGTATGTGTATTATATATGACAGCGCGCTGTCCAATCCTATATTTTGAACACGATCTTTGAAATCTGCCTGCTCATTTCTGGGTCAAACTCAGGAAAAACAAAATTACACGTGTCTTTTTATTTTCAGTCTAGATCATATATCTGAATTTTTGAGCCTGAATTCGCCCTGCATAGCGAAATCTGTAATGTTTTACATATCATGCAAAACCGTTCTACACTATATGTGTATCATATATGGCAGCGCGTTGTCCAATCCTATTTTTTAACACGATCTTTGAAATCTGCCTGCTTATTTCTGATTGCCTCAGAAAATTGTGAGTATTTTGTTATTTTTTTTAATGGAATATTTTGCATGGGAGCCGATATGGCAAATTAGTTAGTGGTCTGCGCCTTCGTGCACAAAAAAAATCCTCATGCGCTTTAGAAATTGTCCCTTGCACAAACATATGCACGAAGGTGTGAACTAGACCGTATCTTGCTGACTATGACAAACATAATCAAAGACCATTTCATGTCACAGTTCATTTTTGTCCACGCAGGTTCTACGGGCTTGCATATGAGCGTGGCATGAGCTAGTCGTCTGGCATAGTCAGTGACATATGGTCATGTTCCCAGCCTTCGTAATATGTTTTGTACACGGGCTCATTGCTAAAGCGCGTTACGATTTCTTTGAAATCTGCCTGTTCATTTCTGGGTAAAACTCAGGAAAAACAAAATTACACGTGTCTTTTTATTTTCAGTCTAGATCATATATCTGAATTTTTTAGCCTGAATTCGCCCTGCATAGCGAAATCTGTAATGTTTTACATATCATGCAATACCGGTTTACACTGTATTTGTATTATATATGACAGCGCGCTGTCCAATCCTATATTTTGAACACGATCTTTGAAATCTGCCTGCTCATTTCTGGGTCAAACTCAGGAAAAACAAAATTACACGTGTCTTTTTATTTTCAGTCTAGATCATATATCTGAATTTTTTAGCCTGAATTCGCCCTGCATAGCGAAATCTGTAATGTTTTACATATCATGCAATACCGGTTTACACTGTATTTGTATTATATATGACAGCGCGCTGTCCAATCCTATATTTTGAACACGATCTTTGAAATCTGCCTGCTCATTTCTGGGTCAAACTCAGGAAAAACAAAATTACACGTGTCTTTTTATTCTCAGTCTAGATCATATATCTGAATTTTTGAGCCAAATTCGCCCTGCATAGCGAAATCTGCAATGATTTATATATCATGTTATGATGTCCTACACTGTATGTGTATTATATATGACAGCGCGCTGTCCAATCCTATATTTTGAACACGATCTTTGAAATCTGCCTGCTCATTTCTGGGTCAAACTCAGGAAAAACAAAATTACACGTGTCTTTTTATTTTCAGTCTAGATCATATATCTGAATTTTTGAGCCTGAATTCGCCCTGCATAGCGAAATCTGTAATGTTTTACATATCATGCAAAACCGTTCTACACTATATGTGTATCATATATGGCAGCGCGTTGTCCAATCCTATTTTTTAACACGATCTTTGAAATCTGCCTGCTTATTTCTGATTGCCTCAGAAACTTGTGAGTATTTTGTTATTTTTTTTAATGGAATATTTTGCATGGGAGCCGATATGGCAAATTAGTTAGTGGTCTGCGCCTTCGTGCACAAAAAAAATCCTCATGCGCTTTAGAAATTGTCCCTTGCACAAACATATGCACGAAGGTGTGAACTAGACCGTATCTTGCTGACTATGACAAACATAATCAAAGACCATTTCATGTCACAGTTCATTTTTGTCCACGCAGGTTCTACGGGCTTGCATATGAGCGTGGCATGAGCTAGTCGTCTGGCATAGTCAGTGACATATGGTCATGTTCCCAGCCTTCGTAATATGTTTTGTACACGGGCTCATTGCTAAAGCGCGTTACGATTTCTTTGAAATCTGCCTGTTCATTTCTGGGTAAAACTCAGGAAAAACAAAATTACACGTGTCTTTTTATTTTCAGTCTAGATCATATATCTGAATTTTTGAGCCTGAATTCGCCCTGCATAGCGAAATCTGTAATGGTTTACATATCATGCAATAACGGTTTACACTGTATGTGTATAATATATGGCAGCCGCTGTCCAATCCTATATTTTGAACACGATCTTTGAAATCTGCCTGTTCATTTCTGGGTCAAACTCAGGAAAAACAAAATTACACGTGTCTTTTTATTTTCAGTCTAGATCATATATCTGAATTTTTTAGCCTGAATTCGCCCTGCATAGCGAAATCTGTAATGTTTTACATATCATGCAATACCGGTTTACACTGTATTTGTATTATATATGATAGCGCGCTGTCCAATCCTATATTTTGAACACGATCTTTGAAATCTGCCTGTTCATTTCTGGGTCAAACTCAGGAAAAACAAAATTACACGTGTCTTTTTATTTTCAGTCTAGATCATATATCTGAATTTTTGAGGCTGAATTCGCCCTGCATAGCGAAATCTGTAATGTTTTACATATCATGCAATACCGGTTTATACTGTATGTGTATTATATATGGCAGCGCGCTGTCCAATACTATATTTTGAACACGATCTTTGAAATCTGCCTGTTCATTTACGGGTCAAACTCATGAAAAACAAAATAACACGTGTCTTTTTATTTTCAGTCTAGATGATATATCTGAATTTGTGAGCCTGTATTCGCCCTGCATAGCGAAATCTGTTATGTTTTACATATCATGCAATAACGGTTTACACTGTATGTGTATTATATATGGCAGCCCGCTGTCCAATCCTATATTTTGAACACGATCTTTGAAATCTGCCTGCTCATTTCCGGGGCAAACTCAGGAAAAACAAAATTACACGTGTCTTTTTATTTTCAGTTTAGATCATATATCTGAATTTTTGATCCTAAATTCGCCCTGCATAGCGAAATCTGCAATGATTTATATATCATGTTATGACGTTCTACACTGTATGTGTATTATATATGACAGCGCGCTGTCCAATCCTATATTTTGAACACGATCTTTGAAATCTGCCTGCTCATTTCTGGGTCAAACTCAGGAAAAACAAAATTACACGTGTCTTTTTATTTTCAGTCTAGATCATATATCTGAATTTTTGAGCCTGAATTCGCCCTGCATAGCGAAATCTGTAATGTTTTACATATCATGCAAAACCGTTCTACACTATATGTGTATCATATATGGCAGCGCGTTGTCCAATCCTATTTTTTAACACGATCTTTGAAATCTGCCTGCTTATTTCTGATTGCCTCAGAAAATTGTGAGTATTTTGTTATTTTTTTTAATGGAATATTTTGCATGGGAGCCGATATGGCAAATTAGTTAGTGGTCTGCGCCTTCGTGCACAAAAAAAATCCTCATGCGCTTTAGAAATTGTCCCTTGCACAAACATATGCACGAAGGTGTGAACTAGACCGTATCTTGCTGACTATGACAAACATAATCAAAGACCATTTCATGTCACAGTTCATTTTTGTCCACGCAGGTTCTACGGGCTTGCATATGAGCGTGGCATGAGCTAGTCGTCTGGCATAGTCAGTGACATATGGTCATGTTCCCAGCCTTCGTAATATGTTTTGTACACGGGCTCATTGCTAAAGCGCGTTACGATTTCTTTGAAATCTGCCTGTTCATTTCTGGGTAAAACTCAGGAAAAACAAAATTACACGTGTCTTTTTATTTTCAGTCTAGATCATATATCTGAATTTTTGAGCCTGAATTCGCCCTGCATAGCGAAATCTGTAATGGTTTACATATCATGCAATAACGGTTTACACTGTATGTGTATAATATATGGCAGCCCGCTGTCCAATCCTATATTTTGAACACGATCTTTGAAATCTGCCTGTTCATTTCTGGGTCAAACTCAGGAAAAACAAAATTACACGTGTCTTTTTATTTTCAGTCTAGATCATATATCTGAATTTTTTAGCCTGAATTCGCCCTGCATAGCGAAATCTGTAATGTTTTACATATCATGCAATACCGGTTTACACTGTATTTGTATTATATATGACAGCGCGCTGTCCAATCCTATATTTTGAACACGATCTTTGAAATCTGCCTGTTCATTTCTGGGTCAAACTCAGGAAAAACAAAATTACACGTGTCTTTTTATTTTCAGTCTAGATCATATATCTGAATTTTTGAGGCTGAATTCGCCCTGCATAGCGAAATCTGTAATGTTTTACATATCATGCAATACCGGTTTATACTGTATGTGTATTATATATGGCAGCGCGCTGTCCAATACTATATTTTGAACACGATCTTTGAAATCTGCCTGTTCATTTACGGGTCAAACTCATGAAAAACAAAATAACACGTGTCTTTTTATTTTCAGTCTAGATGATATATCTGAATTTGTGAGCCTGTATTCGCCCTGCATAGCGAAATCTGTTATGTTTTACATATCATGCAATAACGGTTTACACTGTATGTGTATTATATATGGCAGCCCGCTGTCCAATCCTATATTTTGAACACGATCTTTGAAATCTGCCTGCTCATTTCCGGGGCAAACTCAGGAAAAACAAAATTACACGTGTCTTTTTATTCTCAGTCTAGATCATATATCTGAATTTTTGATCCTAAATTCGCCCTGCATAGCGAAATCTGCAATGATTTATATATCATGTTATGACGTTCTACACTGTATGTGTATTATATATGACAGCGCGCTGTCCAATCCTATATTTTGAACACGATCTTTGAAATCTGCCTGCTCATTTCTGGGTCAAACTCAGGAAAAACAAAATTACACGTGTCTTTTTATTTTCAGTCTAGATCATATATCTGAATTTTTGAGCCTGAATTCGCCCTGCATAGCGAAATCTGTAATGTTTTACATATCATGCAATACCGGTTTACACTGTATTTGTATTATATATGACCGCGCGCTGTCCAATCCTATATTTTGAACACGATCTTTGAAATCTGCCTGCTTATTTCTGATTGCCTCAGAAACTTGTGAGTATTTTGTTATTTTTTTAATGGAATATTTTGCATGGGAGTCGATATGGAAAATTAGTTAGTGGTCTGCGCCTTCGTGCACAAAAAAAATCCTCATGCGCTTTAGAAATTGTCCCTTGCACAAACATATGCACGAAGGTGTGAACTAGACCGTATCTTGCTGACTATGACAAACATAATCAAAGACCATTTCATGTCACAGTTCATTTTTGTCCACGCATGTTCTACGGGCTTGCATATGAGCGTGGCATGAGCTAGTCGTCTGGCATAGTCAGTGACATATGGTCATGTTCCCAGCCTTCGTAATATGTTTTGTACACGGGCTCATTGCTAAAGCGCGTTACGATTTCTTTGAAATCTGCCTGCTCATTTCTGGGTCAAACTCAGGAAAAACAAAATTACACGTGTCTTTTTATTTTCAGTCTAGATCATATATCTGAATTTTTGAGCCTGAATTCGCCCTGCATAGCGAAATCTGTAATGGTTTACATATCATGCAATAACGGTTTACACTGTATGTGTATAATATATGGCAGCCCGCTGTCCAATCCTATATTTTGAACACGATCTTTGAAATCTGCCTGTTCATTTCTGGGTCAAACTCAGCAAAAACAAAATTACACGTGTCTTTTTATTTTCAGTCTAGATCATATATCTGAATTTTTTAGCCTGAATTCGCCCTGCATAGCGAAATCTGTAATGTTTTACATATCATGCAATACCGGTTTACACTGTATTTGTATTATATATGACAGCGCGCTGTCCAATCCTATATTTTGAACACGATCTTTGAAATCTGCCTGCTCATTTCTGGGTCAAACTCAGGAAAAACAAAATTACACGTGTCTTTTTATTCTCAGTCTAGATCATATATCTGAATTTTTGAGCCAAATTCGCCCTGCATAGCGAAATCTGCAATGATTTATATATCATGTTATGATGTCCTACACTGTATGTGTATTATATATGACAGCGCGCTGTCCAATCCTATATTTTGAACACGATCTTTGAAATCTGCCTGCTCATTTCTGGGTCAAACTCAGGAAAAACAAAATTACACGTGTCTTTTTATTTTCAGTCTAGATCATATATCTGAATTTTTGAGCCTGAATTCGCCCTGCATAGCGAAATCTGTAATGTTTTACATATCATGCAAAACCGTTCTACACTATATGTGTATCATATATGGCAGCGCGTTGTCCAATCCTATTTTTTAACACGATCTTTGAAATCTGCCTGCTTATTTCTGATTGCCTCAGAAACTTGTGAGTATTTTGTTATTTTTTTTAATGGAATATTTTGCATGGGAGCCGATATGGCAAATTAGTTAGTGGTCTGCGCCTTCGTGCACAAAAAAAATCCTCATGCGCTTTAGAAATTGTCCCTTGCACAAACATATGCACGAAGGTGTGAACTAGACCGTATCTTGCTGACTATGACAAACATAATCAAAGACCATTTCATGTCACAGTTCATTTTTGTCCACGCAGGTTCTACGGGCTTGCATATGAGCGTGGCATGAGCTAGTCGTCTGGCATAGTCAGTGACATATGGTCATGTTCCCAGCCTTCGTAATATGTTTTGTACACGGGCTCATTGCTAAAGCGCGTTACGATTTCTTTGAAATCTGCCTGTTCATTTCTGGGTAAAACTCAGGAAAAACAAAATTACACGTGTCTTTTTATTTTCAGTCTAGATCATATATCTGAATTTTTGAGCCTGAATTCGCCCTGCATAGCGAAATCTGTAATGGTTTACATATCATGCAATAACGGTTTACACTGTATGTGTATAATATATGGCAGCCGCTGTCCAATCCTATATTTTGAACACGATCTTTGAAATCTGCCTGTTCATTTCTGGGTCAAACTCAGGAAAAACAAAATTACACGTGTCTTTTTATTTTCAGTCTAGATCATATATCTGAATTTTTTAGCCTGAATTCGCCCTGCATAGCGAAATCTGTAATGTTTTACATATCATGCAATACCGGTTTACACTGTATTTGTATTATATATGATAGCGCGCTGTCCAATCCTATATTTTGAACACGATCTTTGAAATCTGCCTGTTCATTTCTGGGTCAAACTCAGGAAAAACAAAATTACACGTGTCTTTTTATTTTCAGTCTAGATCATATATCTGAATTTTTGAGGCTGAATTCGCCCTGCATAGCGAAATCTGTAATGTTTTACATATCATGCAATACCGGTTTATACTGTATGTGTATTATATATGGCAGCGCGCTGTCCAATACTATATTTTGAACACGATCTTTGAAATCTGCCTGTTCATTTACGGGTCAAACTCATGAAAAACAAAATAACACGTGTCTTTTTATTTTCAGTCTAGATGATATATCTGAATTTGTGAGCCTGTATTCGCCCTGCATAGCGAAATCTGTTATGTTTTACATATCATGCAATAACGGTTTACACTGTATGTGTATTATATATGGCAGCCCGCTGTCCAATCCTATATTTTGAACACGATCTTTGAAATCTGCCTGCTCATTTCCGGGGCAAACTCAGGAAAAACAAAATTACACGTGTCTTTTTATTCTCAGTCTAGATCATATATCTGAATTTTTGATCCTAAATTCGCCCTGCATAGCGAAATCTGCAATGATTTATATATCATGTTATGACGTTCTACACTGTATGTGTATTATATATGACAGCGCGCTGTCCAATCCTATTTTTCAACACGATCTTTGAAATCTGCCTGCTTATTTCTGATTGCCTCAGAAACTTGTGAGTATTTTGTTATTTTTTTAATGGAATATTTTGCATGGGAGTCGATATGGAAAATTAGTTAGTGGTCTGCGCCTTCGTGCACAAAAAAAATCCTCATGCGCTTTAGAAATTGTCCCTTGCACAAACATATGCACGAAGGTGTGAACTAGACCGTATCTTGCTGACTATGACAAACATAATCAAAGACCATTTCATGTCACAGTTCATTTTTGTCCACGCATGTTCTACGGGCTTGCATATGAGCGTGGCATGAGCTAGTCGTCTGGCATAGATAGTGACATATGGTCATGTTCCCAGCCTTCGTAATATGATTTGTACACGGGCTCATTGCTAAAGCGCGTTACGATTTCTTTGAAATCTGCCTGCTCATTTCCGGGGCAAACTCAGGAAAAAATAAATTACACGTGTCTTTTTATTCTCAGTCTAGATCATATATCTGAATTTTTGAGCCTGAATTCGCCCTGCATAGCGAAATCTGTAATGGTTTACATATCATGCAATAACGGTTAACACTGTATGTGTATTATATATGGCAGCCCGCTGTCCAATCCTATATTTTGAACACGATCTTTGAAATCTGCCTGCTCATTTCTGGGTCAAACTCAGGAAAAACAAAATTACACGTGTCTTTTTATTTTCAGTCTAGATGATATATCTGAATTTGTGAGCCTGTATTCGCCCTGCATAGCGAAATCTGTTATGTTTTACATATCATGCAGTAACGGTTTACACTGTATGTGTAATATATATGGCAGCCCGCTGTCCAATCCTATATTTTGAACACGATCTTTGAAATCTGCCTGCTCATTTCCGGGGCAAACTCAGGAAAAACAAAATTACACGTGTCTTTTTATTTTCAGTTTAGATCATATATCTGAATTTTTGATCCTAAATTCGCCCTGCATAGCGAAATCTGCAATGATTTATATATCATGTTATGACGTTCTACACTGTATGTGTATTATATATGACAGCGCGCTGTCCAATCCTATATTTTGAACACGATCTTTGAAATCTGCCTGCTCATTTCTGGGTCAAACTCAGGAAAAACAAAATTACACGTGTCTTTTTATTTTCAGTCTAGATCATATATCTGAATTTTTGAGCCTGAATTCGCCCTGCATAGCGAAATCTGTAATGGTTTACACATCATGCAATAACGGTTTACACTGTATGTGTATTATATATGGCAGCCCGCTGTCCAATCCTATATTTTGAACACGATCTTTGAAATCTGCCTGTTCATTTCTGGGTCAAACTCAGGAAAAACAAAATTACACGTGTCTTTTTAATTTCAGTCTAGATGATATATCTGAATTTGTTAGCCTGTATTCGCCCTGCATAGCGAAATCTGTTATGTTTTACATATCATGCAATAACGGTTTACACTGTATGTGTATTATATATGGCAGCCCGCTGTCCAATCCTATATTTTGAACACGATCTTTGAAATCTGCCTGCTCATTTCCGGGGCAAACTCAGGAAAAACAAAATTACACGTGTCTTTTTATTTTCAGTTTAGATCATATATCTGAATTTTTGATCCTAAATTCGCCCTGCATAGCGAAATCTGCAATGATTTATATATCATGTTATGACGTTCTACACTGTATGTGTATTATATATGACAGCGCGCTGTCCAATCCTATATTTTGAACACGATCTTTGAAATCTGCCTGCTCATTTCTGGGTCAAACTCAGGAAAAACAAAATTACACGTGTCTTTTTATTTTCAGTCTAGATCATATATCTGAATTTTTGAGCCTGAATTCGCCCTGCATAGCGAAATCTGTAATGTTTTACATATCATGCAAAACCGTTCTACACTATATGTGTATCATATATGGCAGCGCGTTGTCCAATCCTATTTTTTAACACGATCTTTGAAATCTGCCTGCTTATTTCTGATTGCCTCAGAAACTTGTGAGTATTTTGTTATTTTTTTTAATGGAATATTTTGCATGGGAGCCGATATGGCAAATTAGTTAGTGGTCTGCGCCTTCGTGCACAAAAAAAATCCTCATGCGCTATAGAAATTGTCCCTTGCACAAACATATGCACGAAGGTGTGAACTAGACCGTATCTTGCTGACTATGACAAACATAATCAAAGACCATTTCATGTCACAGTTCATTTTTGTCCACGCAGGTTCTACGGGCTTGCATATGAGCGTGGCATGAGCTAGTCGTCTGGCATAGTCAGTGACATATGGTCATGTTCCCAGCCTTCGTAATATGTTTTGTACACGGGCTCATTGCTAAAGCGCGTTACGATTTCTTTGAAATCTGCCTGCTCATTTCTGGGTAAAACTCAGGAAAAACAAAATTACATGTGTCTTTTTATTTTTAGTCTAGATCATATATCTGAATTTTTGAGCCTGAATTCGCCCTGCATAGCGAAATCTGTAATGGTTTACATATCATGCAATAACGGTTTACACTGTATGTGTATAATATATGGCAGCCCGCTGTCCAATCCTATATTTTGAACACGATCTTTGAAATCTGCCTGTTCATTTCTGGGTCAAACTCAGCAAAAACAAAATTACACGTGTCTTTTTATTTTCAGTCTAGATCATATATCTGAATTTTTTAGCCTGAATTCGCCCTGCATAGCGAAATCTGTAATGTTTTACATATCATGCAATACCGGTTTACACTGTATTTGTATTATATATGACAGCGCGCTGTCCAATCCTATATTTTGAACACGATCTTTGAAATCTGCCTGCTCATTTCCGGGGCAAACTCAGGAAAAACAAAATTACACGTGTCTTTTTATTCTCAGTTTTGATCATATATCTGAATTTTTGATACTAAATTCGCCCTGCATAGCGAAATCTGCAATGATTTATATATCATGTTATGACGTTCTACACTGTATGTGTATTATATATGACAGCGCGCTGTCCAATCCTATATTTTGAACACGATCTTTGAAATCTGCCTGCTCATTTCTGGGTCAAACTCAGGAAAAACAAAATTACACGTGTCTTTTGATTTTCAGTCTAGATCATATATCTGAATTTTTGAGCCTGAATTCGCCCTGCATAGCGAAATCTGTAATGTTTTACATATCATGCAATACCGGTTTACACTGTATTTGTATTATATATGACAGCGCGCTGTCCAATCCTATATTTTGAACACGATCTTTGAAATCTGCCTGTTCATTTCTGGGTCAAACTCAGGAAAAACAAAATTACACGTGTCTTTTTATTTTCAGTCTAGATCATATATCTGAATTTTTGAGCCTGAATTCGCCCTGCATAGCGAAATCTGTAATGTTTTACATATCATGCAATACCGGTTTACACTGTATTTGTATTATATATGACAGCGCGCTGTCCAATCCTATATTTTGAACACGATCTTTGAAATCTGCCTGCTCATTTCTGGGTCAAACTCAGGAAAAACAAAATTACACGTGTCTTTTTATTCTTAGTCTAGATCATATGTCTGAATTTTTGAGCCAAATTCGCCCTGCATAGCGAAATCTGCAATGATTTATATATCATGTTATGACGTCCTACACTGTATGTGTATTATATATGACAGCGCGCTGTCCAATCCTATATTTTGAACACGATCTTTGAAATCTGCCTGTTCATTTCTGGGTCAAACTCAGGAAAAACAAAATAACACGTGTCTTTTTATTTTCAGTCTAGATCATATATCTGAATTTTTGTACCTGAAGACGCCCTGCATAGCGAAATCTGTTATGTTTTACATATCATGAAATACCGGTTTACACTGTATGTGTATTATATATGGCAGCGCGCTGTCCAATCCTATATTTTGAACACGATCTTTGAAATCTGCCTGCTCATTTCTGGGTCAAACTCAGGAAAAACAAAATTACACGTGTCTTTTCATTTTCAGTCTAGATCATATATCTGAATTTTTGAGCCTGAATTCGCCCTGTATAGCGAAATCTGTAATGTTTGACATATCATGCAATACCGGTTTACACTGTATGTGTATTTTATATGACAGCGCGCTGTCCAATCCTATATTTTGAACACGATCTTTGAAATCTGCCTGCTCATTTCTGGGTCAAACTCAGGAAAAACAAAATTACACGTGTCTTTTTATTCTCAGTCTAGATCATATATGTGACCCAATGGAGCCAAATGAGGAATGTTCCCCAAAAGTCTATTCCGTGTAATCGACGTCCAAAGTTGCCGAATCGCAAAAAATGACTCCAAAATCAATTTTTGTTTTCTTGTATTTTTGGATTGGTAAAGTATCAAAGATTCACTGCATTTATAATTATTTCGAAAAAAGTTCAGAAAAATGAGTAAAAAGGAGGTTTTCCAGAACATGTTTGAAGAGTGTTTCTGTCATATTTTACAAAATCTGAGGAAAATATCTCAAAATCTGACCAAGTTCACAGCGCGAATTCGTGCTAATCTGTTGATGTCTGCACGGTGTGTATGGTACCATTCAATCGAGCATTGACTCCTCTTTCTATTAATAGCAATGACATCATCCTCAGAAACCCCGTTATTCCATATCAATCCATTGAAGTTTGTAAGCAAAACACCGTGTGCAAAGCGAAATCACTGTCTAGTTCGCGACTAGGGCCCGCGTCATTCAAATATATCTCCCTGATTGGACCCAAGCGCGTACTGTTTACTTAGATACGTGACGTAGCACAGCGCTCAGCCAATCACTGTGCGCGTAGCGCGCCACAGTCGCTAAGCGACATTCGTTGTGTGTACACACAGTATCCACATGCACACAATGTAATGCCTACATGTACTGTATAAAGTAGTGCAGTACTAGTACTAGTGCAGTAAGCCATAGGCCAGTACAGTGTACATGTACAGTGTACACGATAGAAAACAGTGCTTATAAACATTGCAATGGCAGCGGTGTTTGTTGCGTGGAATACAGTTCATATTTTTAAGATTAGCCTTATTGTTTTACCGAAACTCGGCAATTACCTAACGCAAAATTGGGTTCCGTAATTGCCATTTTTATTTGTGTGTTTTTGTCAAATTGTCACGGGTAGTTTTGGCTTGTAAAACCGAAGGAAGTTCAATGCCACGCGTTGACACGGTAAATCACGGTAGGCCAGTATTAGTAATAATGTTAAAATACAATTCCCACGCTAAAAGTAAAACCAACAACTGGCCTATACTTGTAGTGGATGTTTTCTGACACAGTTGGCAGCTAAATGGAGACGAACATTTCATATTCTACCTTCAACTGCCTGAGGAAATACTTGAGCCATTGGGTTGACCGAGGAAATACAGTGGGCCCAATTTAAAATCTGGTGACTCAGTTGAAAAAGTGAGAAACTGGGAACATCATCGTTCATTGTTGGTAAAAAACAATGCTGTTATTCATAGTAGTAATGCTAGATTTAAACATGTTTACGTATACTTCTTTTTCCAAATAGTAACAGGATTAATTTTAAGACAAAATGAAAGTCATTTTATCTTGGAAGGAAACAAAATTTCACAGTCACAAACCCCTTAATGTTGATCCATTGTTAGTGCACAAACAACGTATACAAACATGTACTGTACATAAGCATACAGCACTCTGCCGGTCACTGATTGCGACGCGCGGGGCGTGTGTAAACTTTGAAGCCGTTTTTCTTGAAAAGTATTTTCAGAGTCTGAGCACCGCTGCGTTCTCTTTATCGGGTCATAACTTTGGAATGGAATAAGATATGAAAATAATTTTGGTATCATTGGAAAGCCCATGGATAATTCCTTCTAGTAGTGTATATAACTCAAAAAGTAAAATCTGGGGAACAGTCCTCATTACGCTGCATTGGGTCACATATCTGAATTTTTGAGCCTAAATTCGCCCAGCATAGCGAAATCTGCAATGATTTATATATCATGTTATGACGTTCTACACTGTATGTGTATTATATATGACAGCGCGCTGTCCAATCCTATATTTTGAACACGATCTTTGAAATCTGCCTGCTCATTTCTGGGTCAAACTCAGGAAAAACAAAATTACACGTGTCTTTTTATTTTCAGTCTAGATCATATATCTGAATTTTTGAGCCTGAATTCGCCCTGCATAGCGAAATCTGTAATGTTTTACATATCATGCAATACCGGTTTACACTGTATTTGTATTATATATGACAGCGCGCTGTCCAATCCTATATTTTGAACACGATCTTTGAAATCTGCCTGCTCATTTCTGGGTCAAACTCAGGAAAAACAAAATTACACGTGTCTTTTTATTCTCAGTCTAGATCATATATCTGAATTTTTGAGCCAAATTCGCCCTGCATAGCGAAATCTGCAATGATTTATATATCATGTTATGACGTCCTACACTGTATGTGTATTATATATGACAGCGCGCTGTCCAATCCTATATTTTGAACACGATCTTTGAAATCTGCCTGTTCATTTCTGGGTCAAACTCAGGAAAAACAAAATAACACGTGTCTTTTTATTTTCAGTCTAGATCATATATCTGAATTTTTGTACCTGAAGACGCCCTGCATAGCGAAATCTGTTATGTTTTACATATCATGCAATAACGGTTTACACTGTATGTGTATTATTTATGGCAGCCCGCTGTCCAATCCTATATTTTGAACACGATCTTTGAAATCTGACTGCTCATTTCCGGGGCAAACTCAGGAAAAACATAATTACACGTGTCTTTTTATTCTTAGTCTAGATCATATATCTGAATTTTTGATCCTAAATTCGCCCTGCATAGCGAAATCTGCAATGATTTATATATCATGTTATGACGTTCTACACTGTATTTGAATTATATATGACAGCGCGCTGTCCAATCCTATATTTTGAACACGATTTTTGAAATCTGCCTGCTCATTTCTGGGTCAAACTCAGGAAAAACAAAATTACACGTGTCTTTTCATTTTCAGTCTAGATCATATATCTGAATTTTTGAGCCTGAATTCGCCCTGTATAGCGAAATCTGTAATGTTTGACATATCATGCAATACCGGTTTACACTGTATTTGTATTATATATGACAGCGCGCTGTCCAATCCTATATTTTGAACACGATCTTTGAAATCTGCCTGCTCATTTCCGGGGCAAACTCAGGAAAAACAAAATTACACGTGTCTTTTTATTCTCAGTTTTGATCATATATCTGAATTTTTGATACTAAATTCGCCCTGCATAGCGAAATCTGCAATGATTTATATATCATGTTATGACGTTCTACACTGTATGTGTATTATATATGACAGCGCGCTGTCCAATCCTATATTTTGAACACGATCTTTGAAATCTGCCTGCTCATTTCTGGGTCAAACTCAGGAAAAACAAAATTACACGTGTCTTTTGATTTTCAGTCTAGATCATATATCTGAATTTTTGAGCCTGAATTCGCCCTGCATAGCGAAATCTGTAATGTTTTACATATCATGCAATACCGGTTTACACTGTATTTGTATTATATATGACAGCGCGCTGTCCAATCCTATATTTTGAACACGATCTTTGAAATCTGCCTGTTCATTTCTGGGTCAAACTCAGGAAAAACAAAATTACACGTGTCTTTTTATTTTCAGTCTAGATCATATATCTGAATTTTTGAGCCTGAATTCGCCCTGCATAGCGAAATCTGTAATGTTTTACATATCATGCAATACCGGTTTACACTGTATTTGTATTATATATGACAGCGCGCTGTCCAATCCTATATTTTGAACACGATCTTTGAAATCTGCCTGCTCATTTCTGGGTCAAACTCAGGAAAAACAAAATTACACGTGTCTTTTTATTCTTAGTCTAGATCATATGTCTGAATTTTTGAGCCAAATTCGCCCTGCATAGCGAAATCTGCAATGATTTATATATCATGTTATGACGTCCTACACTGTATGTGTATTATATATGACAGCGCGCTGTCCAATCCTATATTTTGAACACGATCTTTGAAATCTGCCTGTTCATTTCTGGGTCAAACTCAGGAAAAACAAAATAACACGTGTCTTTTTATTTTCAGTCTAGATCATATATCTGAATTTTTGTACCTGAAGACGCCCTGCATAGCGAAATCTGTTATGTTTTACATATCATGAAATACCGGTTTACACTGTATGTGTATTATATATGGCAGCGCGCTGTCCAATCCTATATTTTGAACACGATCTTTGAAATCTGCCTGCTCATTTCTGGGTCAAACTCAGGAAAAACAAAATTACACGTGTCTTTTCATTTTCAGTCTAGATCATATATCTGAATTTTTGAGCCTGAATTCGCCCTGTATAGCGAAATCTGTAATGTTTGACATATCATGCAATACCGGTTTACACTGTATGTGTATTTTATATGACAGCGCGCTGTCCAATCCTATATTTTGAACACGATCTTTGAAATCTGCCTGCTCATTTCTGGGTCAAACTCAGGAAAAACAAAATTACACGTGTCTTTTTATTCTCAGTCTAGATCATATATCTGAATTTTTGAGCCTAAATTCGCCCAGCATAGCGAAATCTGCAATGATTTATATATCATGTTATGACGTTCTACACTGTATGTGTATTATATATGACAGCGCGCTGTCCAATCCTATATTTTGAACACGATCTTTGAAATCTGCCTGCTCATTTCTGGGTCAAACTCAGGAAAAACAAAATTACACGTGTCTTTTTATTTTCAGTCTAGATCATATATCTGAATTTTTGAGCCTGAATTCGCCCTGCATAGCGAAATCTGTAATGTTTTACATATCATGCAATACCGGTTTACACTGTATTTGTATTATATATGACAGCGCGCTGTCCAATCCTATATTTTGAACACGATCTTTGAAATCTGCCTGCTCATTTCTGGGTCAAACTCAGGAAAAACAAAATTACACGTGTCTTTTTATTCTCAGTCTAGATCATATATCTGAATTTTTGAGCCAAATTCGCCCTGCATAGCGAAATCTGCAATGATTTATATATCATGTTATGACGTCCTACACTGTATGTGTATTATATATGACAGCGCGCTGTCCAATCCTATATTTTGAACACGATCTTTGAAATCTGCCTGTTCATTTCTGGGTCAAACTCAGGAAAAACAAAATAACACGTGTCTTTTTATTTTCAGTCTAGATCATATATCTGAATTTTTGTACCTGAAGACGCCCTGCATAGCGAAATCTGTTATGTTTTACATATCATGCAATAACGGTTTACACTGTATGTGTATTATTTATGGCAGCCCGCTGTCCAATCCTATATTTTGAACACGATCTTTGAAATCTGACTGCTCATTTCCGGGGCAAACTCAGGAAAAACATAATTACACGTGTCTTTTTATTCTTAGTCTAGATCATATATCTGAATTTTTGATCCTAAATTCGCCCTGCATAGCGAAATCTGCAATGATTTATATATCATGTTATGACGTTCTACACTGTATTTGAATTATATATGACAGCGCGCTGTCCAATCCTATATTTTGAACACGATTTTTGAAATCTGCCTGCTCATTTCTGGGTCAAACTCAGGAAAAACAAAATTACACGTGTCTTTTCATTTTCAGTCTAGATCATATATCTGAATTTTTGAGCCTGAATTCGCCCTGTATAGCGAAATCTGTAATGTTTGACATATCATGCAATACCGGTTTACCCTGTATGTGTATTTTATATGACAGCGCGCTTTCCAATCCTATATTTTGAACACGATCTTTGAAATCTGCCTGCTCATTTCTGGGTCAAACTCAGGAAAAACAAAATTACACGTGTCTTTTTATTCTCAGTCTAGATCATATATCTGAATTTTTGAGCCTAAATTCGCCCTACATAGCGAAATCTGCAATGATTTATATATCATGTTATGACGTTCTACACTGTATGTGTATTATATATGACAGCGCGCTGTCCAATTCTATATTTTGAACACGATCTTTGAAATCTGCCTGCTCATTTCTGGGTCAAACTCAGGAAAAACAAAATTACACGTGTCTTTTTATTTTCAGTCTAGATCATATATCTGAATTTTTGAGCCTGAATTCGCCCTCCATAGCGAAATCTGTAATGTTTTACATATCATGCAATACCGGTTTACACTGTATTTGTATTATATATGACAGCGCGCTGTCCAATCCTATATTTTGAACACGATCTTTGAAATCTGCCTGCTCATTTCTGGGTCAAACTCAGGAAAAACAAAATTACACGTGTCTTTTTATTCTCAGTCTAGATCATATATCTGAATTTTTGAGCCAAATTCGCCCTGCATAGCGAAATCTGCAATGATTTATATCTCATGTTATGACGTCCTACACTGTATGTGTATTATATATGGACAGCGCGCTGTCCAATCCTATATTTTGAACACGATCTTTGAAATCTGCCTGCTCATTTCTGGGTCAAACTCAGGAAAAGCAAAATTACACGTGTCTTTTTATTTTCAGTCTAGATCATATATCTGAATTTTTGAGCCTGAATTCGCCCTGCATAGCGAAATCTGTAATGTTTTACATATCATGCAAAACCGTTCTACACTATATGTGTATCATATATGGCAGCGCGTTGTCCAATCCTATTTTTTAACACGATCTTTGAAATCTGCCTGCTTATTTCTGATTGCCTCAGAAACTTGTGAGTATTTTGTTATTTTTTTTAATGGAATATTTTGCATGGGAGTCAATATGGAAAATTAGTTAGAGGTCAGCGCCTTCGTGCACAAAAAACATCCTCATGCGCTTTAGAAATTGTCCCTTGCACAAACATATGCACGAAGGTGTGAACTAGACCGTATCTTACTGACTATGACGAACATAATCAAAGACCATTTCATGTCACAATTCATTTTTGTCCACGCAGGTTCTACGGGCTTGCATATGAGCGTGGCATGAGCTAGTCGTCTGGCATAGTCAGTGACATATGGTCATGTTCCCAGCCTTCGTAATATGTTTTGTACACGGGCTCATTGCTAAAGCGCGTTACGATTTCTTTAGAATCTGCCTGCTCATTTCTGGGTAAAACTCAGGAAAAACAAAATTACACGTGTCTTTTTATTTTCAGTCTAGATCATATATCTGAATTTTTGAGCCTGAATTCGCCCTGCATAGCGAAATCTGTAATGGTTTACATATCATGCAATAACGGTTTACACTGTATGTGTATTATATATGGCAGCCCGCTGTCCAATCCTATATTTTGAACACGATCTTTGAAATCTGCCTGTTCATTTCTGGGTCAAACTCAGGAAAAACAAAATTACACGTGTCTTTTTATTTTCAGTCTAGATCATATATTATCTGAATTTTTGAGGCTGAATTCGCCCTGCATAGCGAAATCTGTAATGTTTTACATATCATGCAATACCGGTTTACACTGTATGTGTATTATATATGGCAGCGCGCTGTCCAATCCTATATTTTGAACACGATCTTTGAAATCTGCCTGCTCATTTTTGGGTCAAACTCAGGAAAAACAAAATTACCCGTGTCTTTTTATTTTCAGTCTAGATCATATATCTGAATTTGTGTACCTGAAGGCGCCCTGCATAGCGAAATCTGCAATGATTTATATATCATGTTATGACGTTCTACACTGTATGTGTATTATATATGACAGCGCGCAGTCCAATCCTATATTTTGAACACGATCTTTGAAATCTGCCTGCTCATTTCTGGGTCAAACTCAGGAAAAACAAAATTACACGTGTCTTTTTATTTTCAGTCTAGATCATATATCTGAATTTTTGAGCCTGAATTCGCCCTGCATAGCGAAATCTGTAATGTTTTACATATCATGCAAAACCGTTCTACACTATATGTGTATCATATAAGGCAGCGCGTTGTCCAATCCTATTTTTTAACAAGATCTTTGAAATCTGCCTGCTTATTTCTGATTGCCTCAGAAACTTGTGAGTATTTTGTTATTTTTTTTAATGGAATATTTTGCATAGGAGTCGATATGGAAAATTAGTTAGTGGTCTGCGCCTTCGTGCACAAAAAACATCCTCATGCGCTTTAGAAATTGTCCCTTGCACAAACATATGCACGAAGGTGTGAACTAGACCGTATCTTGCTGACTATGACAAACATAATCAAAGACCATTTCATGTCACAATTCATTTTTGTCCACGCAGGTTCTACGGGCTTGCATATGAGCGTGGCATGAGCTAGTCGTCTGGGATAGTCAGTGACATATGGTCATGTTCCCAGCCTTCGTAATATGTTTTGTACACGGGCTCATTGCTAAAGCGCGTAACGATTTCTTTGAAATCTGCCTGCTCATTTCTGGGTAAAACTCAGGAAAAACAAAATTACACGTGTCTTTTTATTTTCAGTCTAGATCATTTATCTAAATTTTTTAGCCTGAATTCGCCCTGCATAGCGAAATCTGTAATGGTTTACATATCATGCAATAACGGTTTACACTGTATGTGTATTATATATGGCAGCCCGCTGTCCAATCCTATATTATGAACACGATCTTTGAAATCTGCCTGTTCATTTCTAGGTCAAACTCAGGAAAAACAAAATTACACGTGTCTTTTTATTTTCAGTCTAGATCATATATCTGAATTTTTCAGGCTGAATTCGCCCTGCATAGCGAAATCTGTAATGTTTTACATATCATGCAATACCGGTTTACACTGTATGTGTATTATATATGGCTGCGCGCTGTCCAATCCTATATTTTGAACACGATCTTTGAAATCTGCCTGCTCATTTCTGGGTCAAACTCAGGAAAAACAAAATTACCCGTGTCTTTTTTATTTTCAGTCTAGATCATATATCTGAATTTGTGTACCTGAAGACGCCCTGCATAGCGAAATCTGTTATGTTTTACATATCATGCAATAACGGTTTACACTGTATGTGTATTATTTATGGCAGCCCGCTGTCCAATCCTATATTTTGAACACGATCTTTGAAATCTGACTGCTCATTTCCGGGGCAAACTCAGGAAAAACATAATTACACGTGTCTTTTTATTCTTAGTCTAGATCATATATCTGAATTTTTGATCCTAAATTCGCCCTGCATAGCGAAATCTGCAATGATTTATATATCATGTTATGACGTTCTACACTGTATTTGAATTATATATGACAGCGCGCTGTCCAATCCTATATTTTGAACACGATTTTTGAAATCTGCCTGCTCATTTCTGGGTCAAACTCAGGAAAAACAAAATTACACGTGTCTTTTCATTTTCAGTCTAGATCATATATCTGAATTTTTGAGCCTGAATTCGCCCTGTATAGCGAAATCTGTAATGTTGACATATCATGCAATACCGGTTTACACTGTATGTGTATTTTATATGACAGCGCGCTTTCCAATCCTATATTTTGAACACGATCTTTGAAATCTGCCTGCTCATTTCTTGGTCAAACTCAGGAAAAACAAAATTACACGTGTCTTTTTATTCTCAGTCTAGATCATATATCTGAATTTTTGAGCCTGAATTCGCCCTGCATAGCGAAATCTGTAATGTTTTACATATCATGCAATACCGGTTTACACTGTATTTGTATTATATATGACAGCGCGCTGTCCAATCCTATATTTTGAACACGATCTTTGAAATCTGCCTGCTCATTTCTGGGTCAAACTCAGGAAAAACAAAATTACACGTGTCTTTTTATTCTCAGTCTAGATCATATATCTGAATTTTTGAGCCAAATTCGCCCTGCATAGCGAAATCTGCAATGATTTATATCTCATGTTATGACGTCCTACACTGTATGTGTATTATATATGGACAGCGCGCTGTCCAATCCTATATTTTGAACACGATCTTTGAAATCTGCCTGCTCATTTCTGGGTCAAACTCAGGAAAAACAAAATTACACGTGTCTTTTTATTTTCAGTCTAGATCATATATCTGAATTTTTGAGCCTGAATTCGCCCTGCATAGCGAAATCTGTAATGTTTTACATATCATGCAAAACCGGTTTACACTGTATGTGTATTATATATGGCAGCGCGCTGTCCAATCCTATATTTTGAACACGATCTTTGAAATCTGCCTGTTCATTTCTGGGTCAAACTCAGGAAAAACAAAATTACACGTGTCTTTTTATTTTCAGTCTAGATCATATATCTGAATTTGTGTACCTGAAGGCGCCCTGCATAGCGAAATCTGCAATGATTTATATATCATGTTATGACGTTCAACACTGTTTTTGTATTATATATGGCAGCCCGCTGTCCAATCCTATATTTTGAACACGATCTTTGAAATCTGCCTGTTCATTTCTGGGTCAAACTCAGGAAAAACAAAATTACACGTGTCTTTTTATTTTCAGTCTAGATCATATATTTGAATTTTTGAGGCTGAATTCGCCCTGCATAGCGAAATCTGTAATGTTTTACATATCATGCAATACCGGTTTACACTGTATGTGTATTATATATGGCAGCGCGCTGTCCAATCCTATATTTTGAACACGATCTTTGAAATCTGCCTGCTCATTTCTGGGTCAAACTCAGGAAAAACAAAATTACCCGTGTCTTTTTATTTTAAGTCTAGATCATATATCTGAATTTGTGTACCTGAAGGCGCCCTGCATAGCGAAATCTGCAATGATTTATATATCATGTTATGACGTTCAACACTGTATGTGTATTATATATGGCAGCCCGCTGTCCAATCCTATATTTTGAACACGATCTTTGAAATCTGCCTGTTCATTTCTGGGTCAAACTCAGGAAAAACAAAATAACACGTGTCTTTTTATTTTCAGTCTAGATCATATATCTGAATTTTTGTACCTGAAGACGCCCTGCATAGCGAAATCTGTTATGTTTTACATATCATGCAATAACGGTTTACACTGTATGTGTATTATTTATGGCAGCCCGCTGTCCAATCCTATATTTTGAACACGATCTTTGAAATCTGACTGCTCATTTCCGGGGCAAACTCAGGAAAAACATAATTACACGTGTCTTTTTATTCTTAGTCTAGATCATATATCTGAATTTTTGATCCTAAATTCGCCCTGCATAGCGAAATCTGCAATGATTTATATATCATGTTATGACGTTCTACACTGTATTTGAATTATATATGACAGCGCGCTGTCCAATCCTATATTTTGAACACGATTTTTGAAATCTGCCTGCTCATTTCTGGGTCAAACTCAGGAAAAACAAAATTACACGTGTCTTTTCATTTTCAGTCTAGATCATATATCTGAATTTTTGAGCCTGAATTCGCCCTGTATAGCGAAATCTGTAATGTTTGACATATCATGCAATACCGGTTTACCCTGTATGTGTATTTTATATGACAGCGCGCTTTCCAATCCTATATTTTGAACACGATCTTTGAAATCTGCCTGCTCATTTCTGGGTCAAACTCAGGAAAAACAAAATTACACGTGTCTTTTTATTCTCAGTCTAGATCATATATCTGAATTTTTGAGCCTAAATTCGCCCTACATAGCGAAATCTGCAATGATTTATATATCATGTTATGACGTTCTACACTGTATGTGTATTATATATGACAGCGCGCTGTCCAATCCTATATTTTGAACACGATCTTTGAAATCTGCCTGCTCATTTCTGGGTCAAACTCAGGAAAAACAAAATTACACGTGTCTTTTTATTTTCAGTCTAGATCATATATCTGAATTTTTGAGCCTGAATTCGCCCTCCATAGCGAAATCTGTAATGTTTTACATATCATGCAATACCGGTTTACACTGTATTTGTATTATATATGACAGCGCGCTGTCCAATCCTATATTTTGAACACGATCTTTGAAATCTGCCTGCTCATTTCTGGGTCAAACTCAGGAAAAACAAAATTACACGTGTCTTTTTATTCTCAGTCTAGATCATATATCTGAATTTTTGAGCCAAATTCGCCCTGCATAGCGAAATCTGCAATGATTTATATCTCATGTTATGACGTCCTACACTGTATGTGTATTATATATGGACAGCGCGCTGTCCAATCCTATATTTTGAACACGATCTTTGAAATCTGCCTGCTCATTTCTGGGTCAAACTCAGGAAAAGCAAAATTACACGTGTCTTTTTATTTTCAGTCTAGATCATATATCTGAATTTTTGAGCCTGAATTCGCCCTGCATAGCGAAATCTGTAATGTTTTACATATCATGCAAAACCGTTCTACACTATATGTGTATCATATATGGCAGCGCGTTGTCCAATCCTATTTTTTAACACGATCTTTGAAATCTGCCTGCTTATTTCTGATTGCCTCAGAAACTTGTGAGTATTTTGTTATTTTTTTTAATGGAATATTTTGCATGGGAGTCAATATGGAAAATTAGTTAGAGGTCAGCGCCTTCGTGCACAAAAAACATCCTCATGCGCTTTAGAAATTGTCCCTTGCACAAACATATGCACGAAGGTGTGAACTAGACCGTATCTTACTGACTATGACGAACATAATCAAAGACCATTTCATGTCACAATTCATTTTTGTCCACGCAGGTTCTACGGGCTTGCATATGAGCGTGGCATGAGCTAGTCGTCTGGCATAGTCAGTGACATATGGTCATGTTCCCAGCCTTCGTAATATGTTTTGTACACGGGCTCATTGCTAAAGCGCGTTACGATTTCTTTAGAATCTGCCTGCTCATTTCTGGGTAAAACTCAGGAAAAACAAAATTACACGTGTCTTTTTATTTTCAGTCTAGATCATATATCTGAATTTTTGAGCCTGAATTCGCCCTGCATAGCGAAATCTGTAATGGTTTACATATCATGCAATAACGGTTTACACTGTATGTGTATTATATATGGCAGCCCGCTGTCCAATCCTATATTTTGAACACGATCTTTGAAATCTGCCTGTTCATTTCTGGGTCAAACTCAGGAAAAACAAAATTACACGTGTCTTTTTATTTTCAGTCTAGATCATATATTATCTGAATTTTTGAGGCTGAATTCGCCCTGCATAGCGAAATCTGTAATGTTTTACATATCATGCAATACCGGTTTACACTGTATGTGTATTATATATGGCAGCGCGCTGTCCAATCCTATATTTTGAACACGATCTTTGAAATCTGCCTGCTCATTTTTGGGTCAAACTCAGGAAAAACAAAATTACCCGTGTCTTTTTATTTTCAGTCTAGATCATATATCTGAATTTGTGTACCTGAAGGCGCCCTGCATAGCGAAATCTGCAATGATTTATATATCATGTTATGACGTTCTACACTGTATGTGTATTATATATGACAGCGCGCAGTCCAATCCTATATTTTGAACACGATCTTTGAAATCTGCCTGCTCATTTCTGGGTCAAACTCAGGAAAAACAAAATTACACGTGTCTTTTTATTTTCAGTCTAGATCATATATCTGAATTTTTGAGCCTGAATTCGCCCTGCATAGCGAAATCTGTAATGTTTTACATATCATGCAAAACCGTTCTACACTATATGTGTATCATATAAGGCAGCGCGTTGTCCAATCCTATTTTTTAACAAGATCTTTGAAATCTGCCTGCTTATTTCTGATTGCCTCAGAAACTTGTGAGTATTTTGTTATTTTTTTTAATGGAATATTTTGCATAGGAGTCGATATGGAAAATTAGTTAGTGGTCTGCGCCTTCGTGCACAAAAAACATCCTCATGCGCTTTAGAAATTGTCCCTTGCACAAACATATGCACGAAGGTGTGAACTAGACCGTATATTGCTGACTATGACAAACATAATCAAAGACCATTTCATGTCACAATTCATTTTTGTCCACGCAGGTTCTACGGGCTTGCATATGAGCGTGGCATGAGCTAGTCGTCTGGGATAGTCAGTGACATATGGTCATGTTCCCAGCCTTCGTAATATGTTTTGTACACGGGCTCATTGCTAAAGCGCGTAACGATTTCTTTGAAATCTGCCTGCTCATTTCTGGGTAAAACTCAGGAAAAACAAAATTACACGTGTCTTTTTATTTTCAGTCTAGATCATTTATCTAAATTTTTTAGCCTGAATTCGCCCTGCATAGCGAAATCTGTAATGGTTTACATATCATGCAATAACGGTTTACACTGTATGTGTATTATATATGGCAGCCCGCTGTCCAATCCTATATTATGAACACGATCTTTGAAATCTGCCTGTTCATTTCTAGGTCAAACTCAGGAAAAACAAAATTACACGTGTCTTTTTATTTTCAGTCTAGATCATATATCTGAATTTTTCAGGCTGAATTCGCCCTGCATAGCGAAATCTGTAATGTTTTACATATCATGCAATACCGGTTTACACTGTATGTGTATTATATATGGCTGCGCGCTGTCCAATCCTATATTTTGAACACGATCTTTGAAATCTGCCTGCTCATTTCTGGGTCAAACTCAGGAAAAACAAAATTACCCGTGTCTTTTTTATTTTCAGTCTAGATCATATATCTGAATTTGTGTACCTGAAGACGCCCTGCATAGCGAAATCTGTTATGTTTTACATATCATGCAATAACGGTTTACACTGTATGTGTATTATTTATGGCAGCCCGCTGTCCAATCCTATATTTTGAACACGATCTTTGAAATCTGACTGCTCATTTCCGGGGCAAACTCAGGAAAAACATAATTACACGTGTCTTTTTATTCTTAGTCTAGATCATATATCTGAATTTTTGATCCTAAATTCGCCCTGCATAGCGAAATCTGCAATGATTTATATATCATGTTATGACGTTCTACACTGTATTTGAATTATATATGACAGCGCGCTGTCCAATCCTATATTTTGAACACGATTTTTGAAATCTGCCTGCTCATTTCTGGGTCAAACTCAGGAAAAACAAAATTACACGTGTCTTTTCATTTTCAGTCTAGATCATATATCTGAATTTTTGAGCCTGAATTCGCCCTGTATAGCGAAATCTGTAATGTTGACATATCATGCAATACCGGTTTACACTGTATGTGTATTTTATATGACAGCGCGCTTTCCAATCCTATATTTTGAACACGATCTTTGAAATCTGCCTGCTCATTTCTTGGTCAAACTCAGGAAAAACAAAATTACACGTGTCTTTTTATTCTCAGTCTAGATCATATATCTGAATTTTTGAGCCTGAATTCGCCCTGCATAGCGAAATCTGTAATGTTTTACATATCATGCAATACCGGTTTACACTGTATGTGTATTATATATGGCAGCGCGCTGTCCAATCCTATATTTTGAACACGATCTTTGAAATCTGCCTGCTCATTTTTGGGTCAAACTCAGGAAAAACAAAATTACCCGTGTCTTTTTATTTTCAGTCTAGATCATATATCTGAATTTGTGTACCTGAAGGCGCCCTGCATAGCGAAATCTGCAATGATTTATATATCATGTTATGACGTTCTACACTGTATGTGTATTATATATGACAGCGCGCAGTCCAATCCTATATTTTGAACACGATCTTTGAAATCTGCCTGCTCATTTCTGGGTCAAACTCAGGAAAAACAAAATTACACGTGTCTTTTTATTTTCAGTCTAGATCATATATCTGAATTTTTGAGCCTGAATTCGCCCTGCATAGCGAAATCTGTAATGTTTTACATATCATGCAAAACCGTTCTACACTATATGTGTATCATATAAGGCAGCGCGTTGTCCAATCCTATTTTTTAACAAGATCTTTGAAATCTGCCTGCTTATTTCTGATTGCCTCAGAAACTTGTGAGTATTTTGTTATTTTTTTTAATGGAATATTTTGCATAGGAGTCGATATGGAAAATTAGTTAGTGGTCTGCGCCTTCGTGCACAAAAAACATCCTCATGCGCTTTAGAAATTGTCCCTTGCACAAACATATGCACGAAGGTGTGAACTAGACCGTATATTGCTGACTATGACAAACATAATCAAAGACCATTTCATGTCACAATTCATTTTTGTCCACGCAGGTTCTACGGGCTTGCATATGAGCGTGGCATGAGCTAGTCGTCTGGGATAGTCAGTGACATATGGTCATGTTCCCAGCCTTCGTAATATGTTTTGTACACGGGCTCATTGCTTAAGCGCGTAACGATTTCTTTGAAATCTGCCTGCTCATTTCTGGGTAAAACTCAGGAAAAACAAAATTACACGTGTCTTTTTATTTTCAGTCTAGATCATTTATCTAAATTTTTTAGCCTGAATTCGCCCTGCATAGCGAAATCTGTAATGGTTTACATATCATGCAATAACGGTTTACACTGTATGTGTATTATATATGGCAGCCCGCTGTCCAATCCTATATTATGAACACGATCTTTGAAATCTGCCTGTTCATTTCTAGGTCAAACTCAGGAAAAACAAAATTACACGTGTCTTTTTATTTTCAGTCTAGATCATATATCTGAATTTTTCAGGCTGAATTCGCCCTGCATAGCGAAATCTGTAATGTTTTACATATCATGCAATACCGGTTTACACTGTATGTGTATTATATATGGCTGCGCGCTGTCCAATCCTATATTTTGAACACGATCTTTGAAATCTGCCTGCTCATTTCTGGGTCAAACTCAGGAAAAACAAAATTACCCGTGTCTTTTTTATTTTCAGTCTAGATCATATATCTGAATTTGTGTACCTGAAGACGCCCTGCATAGCGAAATCTGTTATGTTTTACATATCATGCAATAACGGTTTACACTGTATGTGTATTATTTATGGCAGCCCGCTGTCCAATCCTATATTTTGAACACGATCTTTGAAATCTGACTGCTCATTTCCGGGGCAAACTCAGGAAAAACATAATTACACGTGTCTTTTTATTCTTAGTCTAGATCATATATCTGAATTTTTGATCCTAAATTCGCCCTGCATAGCGAAATCTGCAATGATTTATATATCATGTTATGACGTTCTACACTGTATTTGAATTATATATGACAGCGCGCTGTCCAATCCTATATTTTGAACACGATTTTTGAAATCTGCCTGCTCATTTCTGGGTCAAACTCAGGAAAAACAAAATTACACGTGTCTTTTCATTTTCAGTCTAGATCATATATCTGAATTTTTGAGCCTGAATTCGCCCTGTATAGCGAAATCTGTAATGTTGACATATCATGCAATACCGGTTTACACTGTATGTGTATTTTATATGACAGCGCGCTTTCCAATCCTATATTTTGAACACGATCTTTGAAATCTGCCTGCTCATTTCTTGGTCAAACTCAGGAAAAACAAAATTACACGTGTCTTTTTATTCTCAGTCTAGATCATATATCTGAATTTTTGAGCCTGAATTCGCCCTGCATAGCGAAATCTGTAATGTTTTACATATCATGCAATACCGGTTTACACTGTATTTGTATTATATATGACAGCGCGCTGTCCAATCCTATATTTTGAACACGATCTTTGAAATCTGCCTGCTCATTTCTGGGTCAAACTCAGGAAAAACAAAATTACACGTGTCTTTTTATTCTCAGTCTAGATCATATATCTGAATTTTTGAGCCAAATTCGCCCTGCATAGCGAAATCTGCAATGATTTATATCTCATGTTATGACGTCCTACACTGTATGTGTATTATATATGGACAGCGCGCTGTCCAATCCTATATTTTGAACACGATCTTTGAAATCTGCCTGCTCATTTCTGGGTCAAACTCAGGAAAAACAAAATTACACGTGTCTTTTTATTTTCAGTCTAGATCATATATCTGAATTTTTGAGCCTGAATTCGCCCTGCATAGCGAAATCTGTAATGTTTTACATATCATGCAAAACCGGTTTACACTGTATGTGTATTATATATGGCAGCGCGCTGTCCAATCCTATATTTTGAACACGATCTTTGAAATCTGCCTGTTCATTTCTGGGTCAAACTCAGGAAAAACAAAATTACACGTGTCTTTTTATTTTCAGTCTAGATCATATATCTGAATTTGTGTACCTGAAGGCGCCCTGCATAGCGAAATCTGCAATGATTTATATATCATGTTATGACGTTCAACACTGTTTTTGTATTATATATGGCAGCCCGCTGTCCAATCCTATATTTTGAACACGATCTTTGAAATCTGCCTGTTCATTTCTGGGTCAAACTCAGGAAAAACAAAATTACACGTGTCTTTTTATTTTCAGTCTAGATCATATATTTGAATTTTTGAGGCTGAATTCGCCCTGCATAGCGAAATCTGTAATGTTTTACATATCATGCAATACCGGTTTACACTGTATGTGTATTATATATGGCAGCGCGCTGTCCAATCCTATATTTTGAACACGATCTTTGAAATCTGCCTGCTCATTTCTGGGTCAAACTCAGGAAAAACAAAATTACCCGTGTCTTTTTATTTTAAGTCTAGATCATATATCTGAATTTGTGTACCTGAAGGCGCCCTGCATAGCGAAATCTGCAATGATTTATATATCATGTTATGACGTTCAACACTGTATGTGTATTATATATGGCAGCCCGCTGTCCAATCCTATATTTTGAACACGATCTTTGAAATCTGCCTGTTCATTTCTGGGTCAAACTCAGGAAAAACAAAATTACACGTGTCTTTTTATTTTCAGTCTAGATCATATATCTGAATTTTTGAGGCTGAATTCGCCCTGCATAGCGAAATCTGTAATGTTTTACATATCATGCAATACCGGTTTACACTGTATGTGTATTATATATGGCAGCGCGCTGTCCAATCCTATATTTTGAACACGATCTTTGAAATCTGCCTGCTCATTTCTGGGTCAAACTCAGGAAAAACAAAATTACCCGTGTCTTTTTATTTTAAGTCTAGATCATATATCTGAATTTGTGTACCTGAAGGCGCCCTGCATAGCGAAATCTGCAATGATTTATATATCATGTTATGACGTTCTACACTGTATGTGTATTATATATGACAGCGCGCTGTCCAATCCTATATTTTGAACACGATCTTTGAAATCTGCCTGCTCATTTCTGGGTCAAACTCAGGAAAAACAAAATTACACGTGTCTTTTTATTTTCAGTCTAGATCATATATCTGAATTTTTGAGCCTGAATTCGCCCTGCATAGCGAAATCTGTAATGTTTTACATATCATACAAAACCGTTCTACACTATATGTGTATCATATAAGGCAGCGCGTTGTCCAATCCTATTTTTTAACACGATCTTTGAAATCTGCCTGCTTATTTCTGATTGCCTCAGAAACTTGTGAGTATTTTTGTTATTTTTTTTAATGGAATATTTTGCATAGGAGTCGATATGGAAAATTAGTTAGTGGTCTGCGCCTTCGTGCACAAAAAACATCCTCATGCGCTTTAGAAATTGTCCCTTGCACAAACATATGCACGAAGGTGTGAACTAGACCGTATCTTACTGACTATGACAAACATAATCAAAGACCATTTCATGTCACAATTCATTTTTGTCCACGCAGGTTCTACGGGCTTGCATATGAGCGTGGCATGAGCTAGTCGTCTGGCATAAACAGTGACATATGGTCATGTTCCCAGCCTTCGTAATATGTTTTGTACACGGGCTCATTGCTAAAGCGCGTTACGATTTCTTTGAAATCTGCCTGCTCATTTCTGGGTAAAACTCACGAAAAACAAAATTACACGTGTCTTTTTATTTTCAGTCTAGATCATATATCTGAATTTTTGAGCCTGAATTCGCCCTGCATAGCGAAATCTGTAATGGTTTACATATCATGCAATAACGGTTTACACTGTATGTGTATTATATATGGCAGCCCGCTGTCCAATCCTATATTTTGAACACGATCTTTGAAATCTGCCTGTTCATTTCTGGGTCAAACTCAGGAAAAACAAAATTACACGTGTCTTTTTATTTTCAGTCTAGATCATATATCTGAATTTTTGAGGCTGAATTCGCCCTGCATAGCGAAATCTGTAATGTTTTACATATCATGCAATACCGGTTTACACTGTATGTGTATTATATATGGCAGCGCGCTGTCCAATCCTATATTTTGAACACGATCTTTGAAATCTGCCTGCTCATTTCTGGGTCAAACTCAGGAAAAACAAAATTACACGTGTCTTTTTATTTTCAGTCTAGATCATATATCTGAATTTTTGAGCCTGAATTCGCCCTGCATAGCGAAATCTGTAATGTTTTACATATCATGCAAAACCGTTCTACACTATATGTGTATCATATAAGGCAGCGCGATTGTCCAATCCTATTTTTTAACACGATCTTTGAAATCTGCCTGCTTATTTCTGATTGCCTCAGAAACTTGTGAGTATTTTGTTATTTTTTTTAATGGAATATTTTGCATAGGAGTCGATATGGAAAATTAGTTAGAGGTCAGCGCCTTCGTGCACAAAAAACATCCTCATGCGCTTTAGAAATTGTCCCTTGCACAAACATATGCACGAAGGTGTGAACTAGACCGTATCTTACTGACTATGACAAACATAATCAAAGACCATTTCATGTCACAATTCATTTTTGTCCACGCAGGTTCTACGGGCTTGCATATGAGCGTGGCATGAGCTAGTCTTCTGGCATAGTCAGTGACATATGGTCATGTTCCCAGCCTTCGTAATATGTTTTGTACACGGGCTCATTGCTAAAGCGCGTTACGATTTCTTTAGAATCTGCCTGCTCATTTCTGGGTAAAACTCAGGAAAAACAAAATTACACGTGTCTTTTTATTTTCAGTTCAGATCATATATCTGAATTTTTGAGCCTGAATTCGCCCTGCATAGCGAAATCTGTAATGGTTTACATATCATGCAATAACGGTTTACACTGTATGTGTATTATATATGGCAGCCCGCTGTCCAATCCTATATTTTGAACACGATCTTTGAAATCTGCCTGTTCATTTCTGGGTCAAACTCAAGAAAAACAAAATTACACGTGTCTTTTTATTTTCAGTCTAGATCATATATTATCTGAATTTTTGAGGCTGAATTCGCCCTGCATAGCGAAATCTGTAATGTTTTACATATCATGCAATACCGGTTTACACTGTATGTGTATTATATATGGCAGCGCGCTGTCCAATCCTATATTTTGAACACGATCTTTGAAATCTGCCTGCTCATTTCTGGGTCAAACTCAGGAAAAACAAAATTACCCGTGTCTTTTTATTTTCAGTCTAGATCATATATCTGAATTTGTGTACCTGAAGGCGCCCTGCATAGCGAAATCTGCAATGATTTATATATCATGTTATGACGTTCTACACTGTATGTGTATTATATATGACAGCGCGCAGTCCAATCCTATATTTTGAACACGATCTTTGAAATCTGCCTGCTCATTTCTGGGTCAAACTCAGGAAAAACAAAATTACACGTGTCTTTTTATTTTCAGTCTAGATCATATATCTGAATTTTTGAGCCTGAATTCGCCCTGCATAGCGAAATCTGTAATGTTTTACATATCATGCAAAACCGTTCTACACTATATGTGTATCATATAAGGCAGCGCGTTGTCCAATCCTATTTTTTAACAAGATCTTTGAAATCTGCCTGCTTATTTCTGATTGCCTCAGAAACTTGTGAGTATTTTGTTATTTTTTTTAATGGAATATTTTGCATAGGAGTCGATATGGAAAATTAGTTAGTGGTCTGCGCCTTCGTGCACAAAAAACATCCTCATGCGCTTTAGAAATTGTCCCTTGCACAAACATATGCACGAAGGTGTGAACTAGACCGTATCTTGCTGACTATGACAAACATAATCAAAGACCATTTCATGTCACAATTCATTTTTGTCCACGCAGGTTCTACGGGCTTGCATATGAGCGTGGCATGAGCTAGTCGTCTGGGATAGTCAGTGACATATGGTCATGTTCCCAGCCTTCGTAATATGTTTTGTACACGGGCTCATTGCTAAAGCGCGTAACGATTTCTTTGAAATCTGCCTGCTCATTTCTGGGTAAAACTCAGGAAAAACAAAATTACACGTGTCTTTTTATTTTCAGTCTAGATCATTTATCTAAATTTTTGAGCCTGAATTCGCCCTGCATAGCGAAATCTGTAATGGTTTACATATCATGCAATAACGGTTTACACTGTATGTGTATTATATATGGCAGCCCGCTGTCCAATCCTATATTATGAACACGATCTTTGAAATCTGCCTGTTCATTTCTGGGTCAAACTCAGGAAAAACAAAATTACACGTGTCTTTTTATTTTCAGTCTAGATCATATATCTGAATTTTTGAGGCTGAATTCGCCCTGCATAGCGAAATCTGTAATGTTTTACATATCATGCAATACCGGTTAACACTGTATGTGTATTATATATGGCTGCGCGCTGTCCAATCCTATATTTTGAACACGATCTTTGAAATCTGCCTGCTCATTTCTGGGTCAAACTCAGGAAAAACAAAATTACCCGTGTCTTTTTTATTTTCAGTCTAGATCATATATCTGAATTTGTGTACCTGAAGACGCCCTGCATAGCGAAATCTGTTATGTTTTACATATCATGCAATAACGGTTTACACTGTATGTGTATTATTTATGGCAGCCCGCTGTCCAATCCTATATTTTGAACACGATCTTTGAAATCTGACTGCTCATTTCCGGGGCAAACTCAGGAAAAACATAATTACACGTGTCTTTTTATTCTTAGTCTAGATCATATATCTGAATTTTTGATCCTAAATTCGCCCTGCATAGCGAAATCTGCAATGATTTATATATCATGTTATGACGTTCTACACTGTATTTGAATTATATATGACAGCGCGCTGTCCAATCCTATATTTTGAACACGATCTTTGAAATCTGCCTGTTCATTTCTGGGTCAAACTCAGGAAAAACAAAATTACACGTGTCTTTTTATTTTCAGTCTAGATCATATATCTGAATTTTTGTACCTGAAGACGCCCTGCATAGCGAAATCTCCAATGATTTATATATCATGTTATGACGTTCTACACTGTATGTGTATTATATATGACAGCGCGCTGTCCAATCCTATATCTTGAACACGATCTTTGAAATCTGCCTGCTTATTTCTGGGTCAAACTCAGGAAAAACAAAATTACACGTGTCTTTTTATTTTCAGTCTAGATCATATATCTGAATTTTTGAGCCTGAATTCGCCCTGCCTAGCGAAATCTGTAGTGTTTTACATATCATGCAATACCGTTCCTCACTAAATGTGTATTATATATGACAGCGCGCTGTCCAATCCTATATTTTGAACACGATCTTTGAAATCTGCCTGCTCATTTCTGGGTCAAACTCAGGAAAAACAAAATTACAAGTTTCTTTTTATTTTCAGTCTAGATCATATATCTGAATTTTTGTACCTGAAGACGCCCTGCATAGCGAAATCTCCAATGATTTATATATCATGTTATGACGTTCTACACTGTATGTGTATTATATATGACAGCGCGCTGTCCAATCCTATATCTTGAACACGATCTTTGAAATCTGCCTGCTTATTTCTGGGTCAAACTCAGGAAAAACAAAATTACACGTGTCTTTTTATTTTCAGTCTAGATCATATATCTGAATTTTTGAGCCTGAATTCGCCCTGCCTAGCGAAATCTGTAGTGTTTTACATATCATGCAATACCGTTCCTCACTAAATGTGTATTATATATGACAGCGCGCTGTCCAATCCTATATTTTGAACACGATCTTTGAAATCTGCCTGCTCATTTCTGGGTCAAACTCAGGAAAAACAAAATTACAAGTTTCTTTTTATTTTCAGTCTAGATCATATAGCTGAATTTTTGTACCTGAAGGCGCCCTGCATAGCGAAATCTGCAATGATTTATATATCATGTTATGACGTTCTACACTGTATGTGTACTATATATGACAGCGCGTTGTCCAATCCTATTTTTTGAACACGATCTTTGAAATCTGCCTGCTTATTTCTGATTGCCTCAGAAACTTGTGAGTATTTTGTTATTATTTTTAAAGGAATATTTTGCATGGGAGTCGATATGGAAAATAAGTTAGTGGTCTGCGCCTTCGTGCACAAAAAAAAATCCTCATGCGCTTTAGAAATTGTCCCTTGCGCAAACATATGCACGAAGGTGGGAACTAGACAGTATCTTGCTGACTATGACAAACATAATCAAAGACCATTTCATGAAACAATTCATTTTTGTCCACGCAGGTTCTACGGGCTTGCATATGAGCGTGGCGTGAGCCAGTCGTCTGGCATAGTCAGTGACATATGGTCATGTTCCCAGCCTTCGTAATATGTTTTGTACACGGGCTCATTGCTAAAGCGAGTAACGATTTCTTTGAAATCTGCCTGCTCATTTCTGGGTCAAACTCAGGAAAAACAAAATTACACGTGTCTTTTTATTTTCAGTCTAGATCATATATCTGAATTTTTGAACCTGAAGACGCCCTGCATAGCGAAATCTGCAATGATTTATATATCATTATATGACGTTCTACACTGTATGTGTATTATATATGACAGCGCGCTGTCCAATCCTATATTTTGAACACGATCTTTGAAATCTGCTTGCTCATTTCTGGGTCAAACTCAGGAAAAACAAAATTACAAGTTTCTTTTTATTTTCAGTCTAGATCATATATCTGAATTTTTGAGCCTGTATTCGCCCTGCATAGCGAAATCTGTTATGTTTTACATATCATGCAATACCAGTTTACACTGTATGTGTATTATATATGGCAGCGCGCTGTCCAATCCTATATTTTGAACACGATCTTTGAAATCTGCCTGTTCATTTCTGGGTCAAACTCAGGAAAAACAAAATTACACGTGTCTTTTTATTTTCAGTCTAGATCATATATCTGAATTTTTGTACCTGAAGACGCCCTGCATAGCGAAATCTCCAATGATTTATATATCATGTTATGACGTTCTACACTGTATGTGTATTATATATGACAGCGCGCTGTCCAATCCTATATCTTGAACACGATCTTTGAAATCTGCCTGCTCATTTCTGGGTCAAACTCAGGAAAAACAAAATTACACGTGTCTTTTTATTTTCAGTCTAGATCATATATCTGAATTTTTGAGCCTGAATTCGCCCTGCGTAGCGAAATCTGTAGTGTTTTACATATCATGCAATACCGTTCTACACTATATGTTTATTATATATGGCAGCGCGCTGTCCAATCCTATATTTTGAACACGATCTTTGAAATCTGCCTGCTCATTTCTGGGTCAAACTCAGGAAAAACAAAATTACACGTGTCTTTTTATTTTCAGTCTAGATCATATATCTGAATTTTTGTACCTGAAGGCGCCCTGCATAGCGAAATCTGCAATGATTTATATATCATGTTATGACGTTCTACACTGTATGTGTATTATATATGACAGCGCGTTGTCCAATCCTATTTTTTGAACACGATCTTTGAAATCTGCCTGCTTATTTCTGATTGCCTCAGAAACTTGTGAGTATTTTGTTATTATTTTTAATGGAATATTTTGCATGGGAGTCGATATGGAAAATAAGTTAGTGGTCTGCGCCTTTGTGCACCAAAAAAAATCCTCATGCGCTTTAGAAATTGTCCCTTGCGCAAACATATGCACGAAGGTGGGAACTAGACCGTATCTTGCTGACTATGACAAACATAATCAAAGACCATTTCATGTCACAATTCATTTTTGTCCACGCAGGTTCTACGGGCTTGCATATGAGCGTGGCATGAGCCAGTCGTCTGGCATAGTCAGTGACATATGGTCATGTTCCCAGCCTTCGTAATATGTTTTGTACACGGGCTCATTGCTAAAGCGAGTAACGATTTCTTTGAAATCTGCCTGCTCATTTCTGGGTCAAACTCAGGAAAAACAAAATTACACGTGTCTTTTTATTTTCAGTCTAGATCATATATCTGAATTTTTGAGGCTGAATTCGCCCTGCATAGCGAAATCTGTAATGTTTTACATATCATGCAATACCGGTTTACACTGTATGTGTATTATATATGGCAGCGCGCTGTCCAATCCTATATTTTGAACACGATCTTTGAAATCTGCCTGCTCATTTCTGGGTCAAACTCAGGAAAAACAAAATTACACGTGTCTTTTTATTTTCAGTCTAGATCATATATCTGAATTTTTGTACCTGAAGACGCCCTGCATAGCGAAATCTGCAATGATTTATATATCATGTTATGACGTTCTACACTGTATGTGTATTATATATGACAGCGCGCTGTCCTATCCTATATTTTGAACACGATCTTTGAAATCTGCCTGCTCATTTCTGGGTCAAACTCAGGAAAAACAAAATTACACGTGTCTTTTTATTTTCAGTCTAGATCATATATCTGAATTTTTGAGGCTGAATTCGCCCTGCATAGCGAAATCTGTAATGTTTTACAGATCATGCAATACCGGTTTACACTGTATGTGTATTATATATGGCAGCGCGCTGTCCAATCCTATATTTTGAACACGATCTTTGAAATCTACCTGCTCATTTCTGGGTCAAACTCAGGAAAAACAAAATTACACGTGTCTTTTTTTTTTCAGTCTAGATCATATATCTGAATTTTTGAGCCTGAATTCGCCCTGCGTAGCGAAATCTGTAGTGTTTTACATATCATGCAATACCGTTCCTCACTATATGTGTATTATATATGACAGCGCGCTGTCCAATCCTATATTTTGAACACGATCTTTGAAATCTGCCTGCTCATTTCTGGGTCAAACTCAGGAAAAACAAAATTACAAGTTTCTTTGTATTTTCAGTCTAGATCATATATCTGAATTTTTGTACCTGAAGGCGCCCTGCATAGCGAAATCTGTAGTGTTTTACATATCATGCAATACCGTTCCTCACTAAATGTGTATTATATATGACAGCGCGCTGTCCAATCCTATATTTTGAACACGATCTTTGAAATCTGCCTGCTCATTTCTGGGTCAAACTCAGGAAAAACAAAATTACAAGTTTCTTTTTATTTTCAGTCTAGATCATATAGCTGAATTTGTGTACCTGAAGGCGCCCTGCATAGCGAAATCTGCAATGATTTATATATCATGTTATGACGTTCTACACTGTATGTGTACTATATATGACAGCGCGTTGTCCAATCCTATTTTTTGAACACGATATTTGAAATCTGCCTGCTTATTTCTGATTGCCTCAGAAACTTGTGAGTATTTTGTTATTATTTTTTAAGGAATATTTTGCATGGGAGTCGATATGGAAAATAAGTTAGTGGTCTGCGCCTTCGTGCACCAAAAAAATCCTCATGCGCTTTAGAAATTGTCCCTTGCGCAAACATATGCACGAAGGTGGGAACTAGACAGTATCTTGCTGACTATGACAAACATAATCAAAGACCATTTCATGAAACAATTCATTTTTGTCCACGCAGGTTCTACGGGCTTGCATATGAGCGTGGCGTGAGCCAGTCGTCTGGCATAGTCAGTGACATATGGTCATGTTCCCAGCCTTCGTAATATGTTTTGTACACGGGCTCATTGCTAAAGCGAGTAACGATTTCTTTGAAATCTGCCTGCTCATTTCTGGGTCAAACTCAGGAAAAACAAAATTACACGTGTCTTTTTATTTTCAGTCTAGATCATATATCTGAATTTTTGAACCTGAAGACGCCCTGCATAGCGAAATCTGCAATGATTTATATATCATGTTATGACGTTCTACACTGTATGTGTATTATATATGACAGCGCGCTGTCCAATCCTATATTTTGAACACGATCTTTGAAATCTGCCTGCTCATTTCTGGGTCAAACTCAGGAAAAACAAAATTACACGTGTCTTTTTATTTTCAGTCTAGATCATGTATCTGAATTTTTGTACCTGAAGACGCCCTGCATAGCGAAATCTGCAATGATTTATATATCATGATATGACGTTCTACACTGTATGTGTATTATATATGGCAGCGCGCTGTCCAATCCTATATTTTGAACACGATCTTTGAAATGTGCCTGTTCATTTCTGGGTCAAACTCAGGTAAAACAAAATTACACGAGTCTTTTTATTTTCAGTCTAGATCATATATCTGAACGTTTGTACCTGAAGACGCCCTGCATAGCGAAATCTCCAATGATTTATATATCATGTTATGACGTTCTACACTGTATGTGTATTATATATGACAGCGCGCTGTCCAATCCTATATTTTGAACAGGATCTTTGAAATCTACCTGCTCATTTCTGGGTCAAACTCAGGAAAAACAAAATTACACGTGTCTTTTTATTTTCAGTCTAGATCATATATCTGAATTTTTGAGCCTGAATTCGCCCTGCGTAGCGAAATCTGTAGTGTTTTACATATCATGCAATACCGTTCCTCACTAAATGTGTATTATATATGACAGCGCGCTGTCCAATCCTATATTTTGAACACGATCTTTGAAATCTGCCTGCTCATTTCTGGGTCAAACTCAGGAAAAACAAAATTACACGTGTCTTTTTATTTTCAGTCTAGATCATATATCTGAATTTTTGTACCTGAAGACGCCCTGCATAGCGAAATCTGTAATGTTTTACAGATCATGCAATACCGGTTTACACTGTATGTGTATTATATATGGCAGCGCGCTGTCCAATCCTATATTTTGAACACGATCTTTGAAATCTACCTGCTCATTTCTGGGTCAAACTCAGGAAAAACAAAATTACACGTGTCTTTTTATTTTCAGTCTAGATCATGTATCTGAATTTTTGTACCTGAAGACGCCCTGCATAGCGAAATCTGCAATGATTTATATATCATGATATGACGTTCTACACTGTATGTGTATTATATATGGCAGCGCGCTGTCCAATCCTATATTTTGAACACGATCTTTGAAATGTGCCTGTTCATTTCTGGGTCAAACTCAGGTAAAACAAAATTACACGAGTCTTTTTATTTTCAGTCTAGATCATATATCTGAACGTTTGTACCTGAAGACGCCCTGCATAGCGAAATCTCCAATGATTTATATATCATGTTATGACGTTCTACACTGTATGTGTATTATATATGACAGCGCGCTGTCCAATCCTATATTTTGAACAGGATCTTTGAAATCTACCTGCTCATTTCTGGGTCAAACTCAGGAAAAACAAAATTACACGTGTCTTTTTATTTTCAGTCTAGATCATATATCTGAATTTTTGAGCCTGAATTCGCCCTGCGTAGCGAAATCTGTAGTGTTTTACATATCATGCAATACCGTTCCTCACTAAATGTGTATTATATATGACAGCGCGCTGTCCAATCCTATATTTTGAACACGATCTTTGAAATCTGCCTGCTCATTTCTGGGTCAAACTCAGGAAAAACAAAATTACACGTGTCTTTTTATTTTCAGTCTAGATCATATATCTGAATTTTTGAGGCTGAATTCGCCCTGCATAGCGAAATCTGTAATGTTTTACAGATCATGCAATACCGGTTTACACTGTATGTGTATTATATATGGCAGCGCGCTGTCCAATCCTATATTTTGAACACGATCTTTGAAATCTACCTGCTCATTTCTGGGTCAAACTCAGGAAAAACAAAATTACACGTGTCTTTTTTTTTTCAGTCTAGATCATATATCTGAATTTTTGAGCCTGAATTCGCCCTGCGTAGCGAAATCTGTAGTGTTTTACATATCATGCAATACCGTTCCTCACTATATGTGTATTATATATGACAGCGCGCTGTCCAATCCTATATTTTGAACACGATCTTTGAAATCTGCCTGCTCATTTCTGGGTCAAACTCAGGAAAAACAAAATTACAAGTTTCTTTGTATTTTCAGTCTAGATCATATATCTGAATTTTTGTACCTGAAGGCGCCCTGCATAGCGAAATCTGTAGTGTTTTACATATCATGCAATACCGTTCCTCACTAAATGTGTATTATATATGACAGCGCGCTGTCCAATCCTATATTTTGAACACGATCTTTGAAATCTGCCTGCTCATTTCTGGGTCAAACTCAGGAAAAACAAAATTACAAGTTTCTTTTTATTTTCAGTCTAGATCATATAGCTGAATTTGTGTACCTGAAGGCGCCCTGCATAGCGAAATCTGCAATGATTTATATATCATGTTATGACGTTCTACACTGTATGTGTACTATATATGACAGCGCGTTGTCCAATCCTATTTTTTGAACACGATATTTGAAATCTGCCTGCTTATTTCTGATTGCCTCAGAAACTTGTGAGTATTTTGTTATTATTTTTTAAGGAATATTTTGCATGGGAGTCGATATGGAAAATAAGTTAGTGGTCTGCGCCTTCGTGCACCAAAAAAATCCTCATGCGCTTTAGAAATTGTCCCTTGCGCAAACATATGCACGAAGGTGGGAACTAGACAGTATCTTGCTGACTATGACAAACATAATCAAAGACCATTTCATGAAACAATTCATTTTTGTCCACGCAGGTTCTACGGGCTTGCATATGAGCGTGGCGTGAGCCAGTCGTCTGGCATAGTCAGTGACATATGGTCATGTTCCCAGCCTTCGTAATATGTTTTGTACACGGGCTCATTGCTAAAGCGAGTAACGATTTCTTTGAAATCTGCCTGCTCATTTCTGGGTCAAACTCAGGAAAAACAAAATTACACGTGTCTTTTTATTTTCAGTCTAGATCATATATCTGAATTTTTGAACCTGAAGACGCCCTGCATAGCGAAATCTGCAATGATTTATATATCATGTTATGACGTTCTACACTGTATGTGTATTATATATGACAGCGCGCTGTCCAATCCTATATTTTGAACACGATCTTTGAAATCTGCCTGCTCATTTCTGGGTCAAACTCAGGAAAAACAAAATTACACGTGTCTTTTTATTTTCAGTCTAGATCATGTATCTGAATTTTTGTACCTGAAGACGCCCTGCATAGCGAAATCTGCAATGATTTATATATCATGATATGACGTTCTACACTGTATGTGTATTATATATGGCAGCGCGCTGTCCAATCCTATATTTTGAACACGATCTTTGAAATGTGCCTGTTCATTTCTGGGTCAAACTCAGGTAAAACAAAATTACACGAGTCTTTTTATTTTCAGTCTAGATCATATATCTGAACGTTTGTACCTGAAGACGCCCTGCATAGCGAAATCTCCAATGATTTATATATCATGTTATGACGTTCTACACTGTATGTGTATTATATATGACAGCGCGCTGTCCAATCCTATATTTTGAACAGGATCTTTGAAATCTACCTGCTCATTTCTGGGTCAAACTCAGGAAAAACAAAATTACACGTGTCTTTTTATTTTCAGTCTAGATCATATATCTGAATTTTTGAGCCTGAATTCGCCCTGCGTAGCGAAATCTGTAGTGTTTTACATATCATGCAATACCGTTCCTCACTAAATGTGTATTATATATGACAGCGCGCTGTCCAATCCTATATTTTGAACACGATCTTTGAAATCTGCCTGCTCATTTCTGGGTCAAACTCAGGAAAAACAAAATTACACGTGTCTTTTTATTTTCAGTCTAGATCATATATCTGAATTTTTGTACCTGAAGACGCCCTGCATAGCGAAATCTGCAATGATTTATATATCATGTTATGACGTTCTACACTGTATGTGTATTATATATGACAGCGCGCTGTCCTATCCTATATTTTGAACACGATCTTTGAAATCTGCCTGCTCATTTCTGGGTCAAACTCAGGAAAAACAAAATTACACGTGTCTTTTTATTTTCAGTCTAGATCATATATCTGAATTTTTGAGGCTGAATTCGCCCTGCATAGCGAAATCTGTAATGTTTTACAGATCATGCAATACCGGTTTACACTGTATGTGTATTATATATGGCAGCGCGCTGTCCAATCCTATATTTTGAACACGATCTTTGAAATCTACCTGCTCATTTCTGGGTCAAACTCAGGAAAAACAAAATTACACGTGTCTTTTTTTTTTCAGTCTAGATCATATATCTGAATTTTTGAGCCTGAATTCGCCCTGCGTAGCGAAATCTGTAGTGTTTTACATATCATGCAATACCGTTCCTCACTATATGTGTATTATATATGACAGCGCGCTGTCCAATCCTATATTTTGAACACGATCTTTGAAATCTGCCTGCTCATTTCTGGGTCAAACTCAGGAAAAACAAAATTACAAGTTTCTTTGTATTTTCAGTCTAGATCATATATCTGAATTTTTGTACCTGAAGGCGCCCTGCATAGCGAAATCTGTAGTGTTTTACATATCATGCAATACCGTTCCTCACTAAATGTGTATTATATATGACAGCGCGCTGTCCAATCCTATATTTTGAACACGATCTTTGAAATCTGCCTGCTCATTTCTGGGTCAAACTCAGGAAAAACAAAATTACAAGTTTCTTTTTATTTTCAGTCTAGATCATATAGCTGAATTTGTGTACCTGAAGGCGCCCTGCATAGCGAAATCTGCAATGATTTATATATCATGTTATGACGTTCTACACTGTATGTGTACTATATATGACAGCGCGTTGTCCAATCCTATTTTTTGAACACGATCTTTGAAATCTGCCTGCTTATTTCTGATTGCCTCAGAAACTTGTGAGTATTTTGTTATTATTTTTTAAGGAATATTTTGCATGGGAGTCGATATGGAAAATAAGTTAGTGGTCTGCGCCTTCGTGCACCAAAAAAATCCTCATGCGCTTTAGAAATTGTCCCTTGCGCAAACATATGCACGAAGGTGGGAACTAGACAGTATCTTGCTGACTATGACAAACATAATCAAAGACCATTTCATGAAACAATTCATTTTTGTCCACGCAGGTTCTACGGGCTTGCATATGAGCGTGGCGTGAGCCAGTCGTCTGGCATAGTCAGTGACATATGGTCATGTTCCCAGCCTTCGTAATATGTTTTGTACACGGGCTCATTGCTAAAGCGAGTAACGATTTCTTTGAAATCTGCCTGCTCATTTCTGGGTCAAACTCAGGAAAAACAAAATTACACGTGTCTTTTTATTTTCAGTCTAGATCATATATCTGAATTTTTGAACCTGAAGACGCCCTGCATAGCGAAATCTGCAATGATTTATATATCATGTTATGACGTTCTACACTGTATGTGTATTATATATGACAGCGCGCTGTCCAATCCTATATTTTGAACACGATCTTTGAAATCTGCCTGCTCATTTCTGGGTCAAACTCAGGAAAAACAAAATTACACGTGTCTTTTTATTTTCAGTCTAGATCATGTATCTGAATTTTTGTACCTGAAGACGCCCTGCATAGCGAAATCTGCAATGATTTATATATCATGATATGACGTTCTACACTGTATGTGTATTATATATGGCAGCGCGCTGTCCAATCCTATATTTTGAACACGATCTTTGAAATGTGCCTGTTCATTTCTGGGTCAAACTCAGGTAAAACAAAATTACACGAGTCTTTTTATTTTCAGTCTAGATCATATATCTGAACGTTTGTACCTGAAGACGCCCTGCATAGCGAAATCTCCAATGATTTATATATCATGTTATGACGTTCTACACTGTATGTGTATTATATATGACAGCGCGCTGTCCAATCCTATATTTTGAACAGGATCTTTGAAATCTACCTGCTCATTTCTGGGTCAAACTCAGGAAAAACAAAATTACACGTGTCTTTTTATTTTCAGTCTAGATCATATATCTGAATTTTTGAGCCTGAATTCGCCCTGCGTAGCGAAATCTGTAGTGTTTTAAATATCATGCAATACCGTTCCTCACTAAATGTGTATTATATATGACAGCGCGCTGTCCAATCCTATATTTTGAACACGATCTTTGAAATCTGCCTGCTCATTTCTGGGTCAAACTCAGGAAAAACAAAATTACAAGTTTCTTTTTATTTTCAGTCTAGATCATATATCTGAATTTTTGAGCCTGTATTCGCCCTGCATAGCGAAATCTGTTATGTTTTACATATCATGCAATACCAGTTTACACTGTATGTGTATTATATATGGCAGCGCGCTGTCCAATCCTATATTTTGAACACGATCTTTGAAATCTGCCTGTTCATTTCTGGGTCAAACTCAGGAAAAACAAAATTACACGTGTCTTTTTATTTTCAGTCTAGATCATATATCTGAATTTTTGTACCTGAAGACGCCCTGCATAGCGAAATCTCCAATGATTTATATATCATGTTATGACGTTCTACACTGTATGTGTATTATATATGACAGCGCGCTGTCCAATCCTATATCTTGAACACGATCTTTGAAATCTGCCTGCTCATTTCTGGGTCAAACTCAGGAAAAACAAAATTACACGTGTCTTTTTATTTTCAGTCTAGATCATATATCTGAATTTTTGAGTCTGAATTCGCCCTGCGTAGCGAAATCTGTAGTGTTTTACATATCATGCAATACCGTTCTACACTATATGTTTATTATATATGGCAGCGCGCTGTCCAATCCTATATTTTGAACACGATCTTTGAAATCTGCCTGCTCATTTCTGGGTCAAACTCAGGAAAAACAAAATTACACGTGTCTTTTTATTTTCAGTCTAGATCATATATCTGAATTTTTGTACCTGAAGGCGCCCTGCATAGCGAAATCTGCAATGATTTATATATCATGTTATGACGTTCTACACTGTATGTGTATTATATATGACAGCGCGTTGTCCAATCCTATTTTTTGAACACGATCTTTGAAATCTGCCTGCTTATTTCTGATTGCCTCAGAAACTTGTGAGTATTTTGTTATTATTTTTAATGGAATATTTTGCATGGGAGTCGATATGGAAAATAAGTTAGTGGTCTGCGCCTTCGTGCACCAAAAAAATCCTCATGCGCTTTAGAAATTGTCCCTTGCGCAAACATATGCACGAAGGTGGGAACTAGACAGTATCTTGCTGACTATGACAAACATAATCAAAGACCATTTCATGAAACAATTCATTTTTGTCCACGCAGGTTCTACGGGCTTGCATATGAGCGTGGCATGAGCCAGTCGTCTGGCATAGTCAGTGACATATGGTCATGTTCCCAGCCTTCGTAATATGTTTTGTACACGGGCTCATTGCTAAAGCGAGTAACGATTTCTTTGAAATCTGCCTGCTCATTTCTGGGTCAAACTCAGGAAAAACAAAATTACACGTGTCTTTTTATTTTCAGTCTAGATCATATATCTGAATTTTTGAGGCTGAATTCGCCCTGCATAGCGAAATCTGTAATGTTTTACATATCATGCAATACCGGTTTACACTGTATGTGTATTATATATGGCAGCGCGCTGTCCAATCCTATATTTTGAACACGATCTTTGAAATCTACCTGCTCATTTCTGGGTCAAACTCAGGAAAAACAAAATTACACGTGTCTTTTTATTTTCAGTCTAGATCATATATCTGAATTTTTGTACCTCAAGACGCCCTGCATAGCGAAATCTGCAATGATTTATATATCATGTTATGACGTTCTACACTGTATGTGTATTATATATGACAGCGCGCTGTCCAATCCTATATTTTGAACACGATCTTTGAAATCTACCTGCTCATTTCTGGGTCAAACTCAGGAAAAACAAAATTACACGTGTCTTTTTATTTTCCGTCTAGATGATATATCTGAATTTTTGAGCCTGAATTCGCCCTGCGTAGCGAAATCTGTAGTGTTTTACATATCATGCAATACCGTTCCTCACTATATGTGTATTACATATGACAGCGCGCTGTCCAATCCTATATTTTGAACACGATCTTTGAAATCTGCCTGTTCATTTCTGGGTCAAACTCAGGAAAAACAAAATTACACGTGTCTTTTTATTTTCAGTCTAGATCATATATCTGAATTTTTGTACCTGAAGACGCCCTGCATAGCGAAATCTCCAATGATTTATATATCATGTTATGACGTTCTACACTGTATGTGTATTATATATGACAGCGCGCTGTCCAATCCTATATTTTGAACACGATCTTTGAAATCTGCCTGCTCATTTCTGGGTCAAACTCAGGAAAAACAAAATTACACGTGTCTTTTTATTTTCAGTCTAGATCATATATCTGAATTTTTGTACCTGAAGGCGCCCTGCATAGCGAAATCTGCAATGATTTATATATCATGTTATGACGTTCTACACTGTATGTGTACTATATATGACAGCGCGTTGTCCAATCCTATTTTTTGAACACGATCTTTGAAATCTGCCTGCTTATTTCTGATTGCCTCAGAAACTTGTGAGTATTTTGTTATTATTTTTAATGGAATATTTTGCATGGGAGTTGATATGGAAAATAAGTTAGTGGTCTGCGCCTTTGTGCACCAAAAAAATCCTCATGCGCTTTAGAAATTGTCCCTTGCGCAAACATATGCACGAAGGTGGGAACTAGACCGTATCTTGCTGACTATGACAAACATAATCAAAGACCTTTTCATGTCACAATTCATTTTTGTCCACGCAGGTTCTACGGGCTTGCATATGAGCGTGGCATGAGCCAGTCGTCTGGCATAGTCAGTGACATATGGTCATGTTCCCAGCCTTCGTAATATGTTTTGTACACGGGCTCATTGCTAAAGCGAGTAACGATTTCTTTGAAATCTGCCTGCTCATTTCTGGGTCAAACTCAGGAAAAACAAAATTACACGTGTCTTTTTATTTTCAGTCTAGATCATATATCTGAATTTTTGTACCTCAAGACGCCCTGCATAGCGAAATCTGCAATGATTTATATATCATGTTATGACGTTCTACACTGTATGTGTATTATATATGACAGCGCGCTGTCCAATCCTATATTTTGAACACGATCTTTGAAATCTACCTGCTCATTTCTGGGTCAAACTCAGGAAAAACAAAATTACACGTGTCTTTTTATTTTCCGTCTAGATGATATATCTGAATTTTTGAGCCTGAATTCGCCCTGCGTAGCGAAATCTGTAGTGTTTTACATATCATGCAATACCGTTCCTCACTATATGTGTATTACATATGACAGCGCGCTGTCCAATCCTATATTTTGAACACGATCTTTGAAATCTGCCTGTTCATTTCTGGGTCAAACTCAGGAAAAACAAAATTACACGTGTCTTTTTATTTTCAGTCTAGATCATATATCTGAATTTTTGTACCTGAAGACGCCCTGCATAGCGAAATCTCCAATGATTTATATATCATGTTATGACGTTCTACACTGTATGTGTATTATATATGACAGCGCGCTGTCCAATCCTATATTTTGAACACGATCTTTGAAATCTGCCTGCTCATTTCTGGGTCAAACTCAGGAAAAACAAAATTACACGTGTCTTTTTATTTTCAGTCTAGATCATATATCTGAATTTTTGTACCTGAAGGCGCCCTGCATAGCGAAATCTGCAATGATTTATATATCATGTTATGACGTTCTACACTGTATGTGTACTATATATGACAGCGCGTTGTCCAATCCTATTTTTTGAACACGATCTTTGAAATCTGCCTGCTTATTTCTGATTGCCTCAGAAACTTGTGAGTATTTTGTTATTATTTTTAATGGAATATTTTGCATGGGAGTTGATATGGAAAATAAGTTAGTGGTCTGCGCCTTTGTGCACCAAAAAAATCCTCATGCGCTTTAGAAATTGTCCCTTGCGCAAACATATGCACGAAGGTGGGAACTAGACCGTATCTTGCTGACTATGACAAACATAATCAAAGACCTTTTCATGTCACAATTCATTTTTGTCCACGCAGGTTCTACGGGCTTGCATATGAGCGTGGCATGAGCCAGTCGTCTGGCATAGTCAGTGACATATGGTCATGTTCCCAGCCTTCGTAATATGTTTTGTACACGGGCTCATTGCTAAAGCGAGTAACGATTTCTTTGAAATCTGCCTGCTCATTTCTGGGTCAAACTCAGGAAAAACAAAATTACACGTGTCTTTTTATTTTCAGTCTAGATCATATATCTGAATTTTTGAGGCTGAATTCGCCCTGCATAGCGAAATCTGTAATGTTTTACATATCATGCAATACCGGTTTACACTGTATTTGTATTATATATGGCAGCGCGCTGTCCAATCCTATATTTTGAACACGATCTTTGAAATCTACCTGCTCATTTCTGGGTCAAACTCAGGAAAAACAAAATTACACGTGTCTTTTTATTTTCAGTCTAGATCATATATCTGAATTTTTGTACCTCAAGACGCCCTGCATAGCGAAATCTGCAATGATTTATATATCATGTTATGACGTTCTACACTGTATGTGTATTATATATGACAGCGCGCTGTCCAATCCTATATTTTGAACACGATCTTTGAAATCTACCTGCTCATTTCTGGGTCAAACTCAGGAAAAACAAAATTACACGTGTCTTTTTATTTTCCGTCTAGATGATATATCTGAATTGTTGAGCCTGAATTCGCCCTGCGTAGCGAAATCTGTAGTGTTTTACATATCATGCAATACCGTTCCTCACTATATGTGTATTACATATGACAGCGCGCTGTCCAATCCTATATTTTGAACACGATCTTTGAAATCTGCCTGCTCATTTCTGGGTCAAACTCAGGAAAAACAAAATTACACGTGTCTTTTTATTTTCAGTCTAGATCATATATCTGAATTTTTGTACCTGAAGACGCCCTACATAGCGAAATCTGCAATGATTTATATATCATGTTATGACGTTCTACACTGTATGTGTATTATATATGACAGCGCGCTGTCCAATCCTATATTTTGAACAGGATCTTTGAAATCTACCTGCTCATTTCTGGGTCAAACTCAGGAAAAACAAAATTACACGTGTCTTTTTAATTTCAGTCTAGATCATATATCTGAATTTTTGAGCCTGAATTCGCCCTGCGTAGCGAAATCTGTAGTGTTTTACATATCATGCAATACAGTTCCTCACTAAATGTGTATTATATATGACAGCGCGCTGTCCAATCCTATATTTTGAACACGATCTTTGAAATCTGCCTGCTCATTTCTGGGTCAAACTCAGGAAAAACAAAATTACACGTTTCTTTTTATTTTCAGTCTAGATCATATATCTGAATTTTTGAGCCTGTATTCGCCCTGCATAGCGAAATCTGTTATGTTTTACATATCATGCAATACCAGTTTACACTGTACATGTATTATATATGGCAGCGCGCTGTCCAATCCTATATTTTGAACACGATCTTTGAAATCTGCCTGTTCATTTCTGGGTCAAATTTAGGGGAAACAAAATTACACGTGTCTTTTTATTTTCAGTCTAGATCATATATCTGAATTTTTGTACCTGAAGACGCCCTGCATAGCGAAATCTCCAATGATTTATATATCATGTTATGACGTTCTACACTGTATGTGTATTATATATGACAGCGCGCTGTCCAATCCTATATCTTGAACACGATCTTTGAAATCTGCCTGCTCATTTCTGGGTCAAACTCAGGAAAAACAATATTACAAGTTTCTTTTTATTTTCAGTCTAGATCATATATCTGAATTTTTGTACCTGAAGGCGCCCTGCATAGCGAAATCTGCAATGATTTATATATCATGTTATGACGTTCTACACTGTATGTGTACTATATATGACAGCGCGTTGTCCAATCCTATTTTTTGAACACGATCTTTGAAATCTGCCTGCTTATTTCTGATTGCCTCAGAAACTTGTGAGTATTTTGTTATTATTTTTAATGGAATATTTTGCATGGGAGTTGATATGGAAAATAAGTTAGTGGTCTGCGCCTTTGTGCACCAAAAAAATCCTCATGCGCTTTAGAAATTGTCCCTTGCGCAAACATATGCACGAAGGTGGGAACTAGACCGTATCTTGCTGACTATGACAAACATAATCAAAGACCATTTCATGTCACAATTCATTTTTGTCCACGCAGGTTCTACGGGCTTGCATATGAGCGTGGCATGAGCCAGTCGTCTGGCATAGTCAGTGACATATGGTCATGTTCCCAGCCTTCGTAATATGTTTTGTACACGGGCTCATTGCTAAAGCGAGTAACGATTTCTTTGAAATCTGCCTGCTCATTTCTGGGTCAAACTCAGGAAAAACAAAATTACACGTGTCTTTTTATTTTCAGTCTAGATCATATATCTGAATTTTTGAGGCTGAATTCGCCCTGCATAGCGAAATCTGTAATGTTTTACATATCATGCAATACCGGTTTACACTGTATGTGTATTATATATGGCAGCGCGCTGTCCAATCCTATATTTTGAACACGATCTTTGAAATCTACCTGCTCATTTCTGGGTCAAACTCAGGAAAAACAAAATTACACGTGTCTTTTTATTTTCAGTCTAGATCATAAATCTGAATTTTTGTACCTGAAGACGCCCTGCATAGCGAAATCTGCAATGATTTATATATCATGTTATGACGTTCTACACTGTATGTGTACTATATATGACAGCGCGTTGTCCAATCCTATTTTTTGAACACGATCTTTGAAATCTGCCTGCTTATTTCTGATTGCCTCAGAAACTTGTGAGTATTTTGTTATTATTTTTAATGGAATATTTTGCATGGGAGTTGATATGGAAAATAAGTTAGTGGTCTGCGCCTTTGTGCACAAAAAAAATCCTCATGCGCTTTAGAAATTGTCCCTTGCGCAAACATATGCACGAAGGTGGGAACTAGACCGTATCTTGCTGACTATGACAAACATAATCAAAGACCATTTCATGTCACAATTCATTTTTGTCCACGCAGGTTCTACGGGCTTGCATATGAGCGTGGCATGAGCCAGTCGTCTGGCATAGTCAGTGACATATGGTCATGTTCCCAGCCTTCGTAATATGTTTTGTACACGGGCTCATTGCTAAAGCGAGTAACGATTTCTTTGAAATCTGCCTGCTCATTTCTGGGTCAAACTCAGGAAAAACAAAATTACACGTGTCTTTTTATTTTCAGTCTAGATCATATATCTGAATTTTTGAGGCTGAATTCGCCCTGCATAGCGAAATCTGTAATGTTTAACATATCATGCAATACTGGTTTACACTGTATGTGTATTATATATGGCAGCGCGCTGTCCAATCCTATATTTTGAACACGATCTTTGAAATCTACCTGCTCATTTCTGGGTCAAACTCAGGAAAAACAAAATTACACGTGTCTTTTTATTTTCAGTCTAGATCATAAATCTGAATTTTTGTACCTGAAGACGCCCTGCATAGCGAAATCTGCAATGATTTATATATCATGTTATGACGTTCTACACTGTATGTGTATTATATATGACAGCGCGCTGTCCAATCCTATATTTTGAACACGATCTTTGAAATCTGCCTGCTGATTTCTGGGTCAAACTCAGGAAAAACAAAATTACACGTGTCTTTTTATTTTCAGTCTAGATCATATATCTGAATTTTTGAGGCTGAATTCGCCCTGCATAGCGAAATCTGTAATGTTTTACAGATCATGCAATACCGGTTTACACTGTATGTGTATTATATATGGCAGCGCGCTGTCCAATCCTATATTTTGAACAGGATCTTTGAAATCTACCTGCTCATTTCTGGGTCAAACTCAGGAAAAACAAAATTACACGTGTCTTTTTATTTTCAGTCTAGATCATATATCTGAATTTTTGAGTCTGAATTCGCCCTGCGTAGCGAAATCTGTAGTGTTTTACATATCATGCAATACCGTTCTACACTATATGTTTATTATATATGGCAGCGCGCTGTCCAATCCTATATTTTGAACACGATCTTTGAAATCTGCCTGCTCATTTCTGGGTCAAACTCAGGAAAAACAAAATTACACGTGTCTTTTTATTTTCAGTCTAGATCATATATCTGAATTTTTGTACCTGAAGGCGCCCTGCATAGCGAAATCTGCAATGATTTATATATCATGTTATGACGTTCTACACTGTATGTGTATTATATATGACAGCGCGTTGTCCAATCCTATTTTTTGAACACGATCTTTGAAATCTGCCTGCTTATTTCTGATTGCCTCAGAAACTTGTGAGTATTTTGTTATTATTTTTAATGGAATATTTTGCATGGGAGTCGATATGGAAAATAAGTTAGTGGTCTGCGCCTTCGTGCACCAAAAAAATCCTCATGCGCTTTAGAAATTGTCCCTTGCGCAAACATATGCACGAAGGTGGGAACTAGACAGTATCTTGCTGACTATGACAAACATAATCAAAGACCATTTCATGAAACAATTCATTTTTGTCCACGCAGGTTCTACGGGCTTGCATATGAGCGTGGCATGAGCCAGTCGTCTGGCATAGTCAGTGACATATGGTCATGTTCCCAGCCTTCGTAATATGTTTTGTACACGGGCTCATTGCTAAAGCGAGTAACGATTTCTTTGAAATCTGCCTGCTCATTTCTGGGTCAAACTCAGGAAAAACAAAATTACACGTGTCTTTTTATTTTCAGTCTAGATCATATATCTGAATTTTTGAGGCTGAATTCGCCCTGCATAGCGAAATCTGTAATGTTTTACATATCATGCAATACCGGTTTACACTGTATGTGTATTATATATGGCAGCGCGCTGTCCAATCCTATATTTTGAACACGATCTTTGAAATCTACCTGCTCATTTCTGGGTCAAACTCAGGAAAAACAAAATTACACGTGTCTTTTTATTTTCAGTCTAGATCATATATCTGAATTTTTGTACCTCAAGACGCCCTGCATAGCGAAATCTGCAATGATTTATATATCATGTTATGACGTTCTACACTGTATGTGTATTATATATGACAGCGCGCTGTCCAATCCTATATTTTGAACACGATCTTTGAAATCTACCTGCTCATTTCTGGGTCAAACTCAGGAAAAACAAAATTACACGTGTCTTTTTATTTTCCGTCTAGATGATATATCTGAATTTTTGAGCCTGAATTCGCCCTGCGTAGCGAAATCTGTAGTGTTTTACATATCATGCAATACCGTTCCTCACTATATGTGTATTACATATGACAGCGCGCTGTCCAATCCTATATTTTGAACACGATCTTTGAAATCTGCCTGTTCATTTCTGGGTCAAACTCAGGAAAAACAAAATTACACGTGTCTTTTTATTTTCAGTCTAGATCATATATCTGAATTTTTGTACCTGAAGACGCCCTGCATAGCGAAATCTCCAATGATTTATATATCATGTTATGACGTTCTACACTGTATGTGTATTATATATGACAGCGCGCTGTCCAATCCTATATTTTGAACACGATCTTTGAAATCTGCCTGCTCATTTCTGGGTCAAACTCAGGAAAAACAAAATTACACGTGTCTTTTTATTTTCAGTCTAGATCATATATCTGAATTTTTGTACCTGAAGGCGCCCTGCATAGCGAAATCTGCAATGATTTATATATCATGTTATGACGTTCTACACTGTATGTGTACTATATATGACAGCGCGTTGTCCAATCCTATTTTTTGAACACGATCTTTGAAATCTGCCTGCTTATTTCTGATTGCCTCAGAAACTTGTGAGTATTTTGTTATTATTTTTAATGGAATATTTTGCATGGGAGTTGATATGGAAAATAAGTTAGTGGTCTGCGCCTTTGTGCACCAAAAAAATCCTCATGCGCTTTAGAAATTGTCCCTTGCGCAAACATATGCACGAAGGTGGGAACTAGACCGTATCTTGCTGACTATGACAAACATAATCAAAGACCTTTTCATGTCACAATTCATTTTTGTCCACGCAGGTTCTACGGGCTTGCATATGAGCGTGGCATGAGCCAGTCGTCTGGCATAGTCAGTGACATATGGTCATGTTCCCAGCCTTCGTAATATGTTTTGTACACGGGCTCATTGCTAAAGCGAGTAACGATTTCTTTGAAATCTGCCTGCTCATTTCTGGGTCAAACTCAGGAAAAACAAAATTACACGTGTCTTTTTATTTTCAGTCTAGATCATATATCTGAATTTTTGAGGCTGAATTCGCCCTGCATAGCGAAATCTGTAATGTTTTACATATCATGCAATACCGGTTTACACTGTATTTGTATTATATATGGCAGCGCGCTGTCCAATCCTATATTTTGAACACGATCTTTGAAATCTACCTGCTCATTTCTGGGTCAAACTCAGGAAAAACAAAATTACACGTGTCTTTTTATTTTCAGTCTAGATCATATATCTGAATTTTTGTACCTCAAGACGCCCTGCATAGCGAAATCTGCAATGATTTATATATCATGTTATGACGTTCTACACTGTATGTGTATTATATATGACAGCGCGCTGTCCAATCCTATATTTTGAACACGATCTTTGAAATCTACCTGCTCATTTCTGGGTCAAACTCAGGAAAAACAAAATTACACGTGTCTTTTTATTTTCCGTCTAGATGATATATCTGAATTGTTGAGCCTGAATTCGCCCTGCGTAGCGAAATCTGTAGTGTTTTACATATCATGCAATACCGTTCCTCACTATATGTGTATTACATATGACAGCGCGCTGTCCAATCCTATATTTTGAACACGATCTTTGAAATCTGCCTGCTCATTTCTGGGTCAAACTCAGGAAAAACAAAATTACACGTGTCTTTTTATTTTCAGTCTAGATCATATATCTGAATTTTTGTACCTGAAGACGCCCTACATAGCGAAATCTGCAATGATTTATATATCATGTTATGACGTTCTACACTGTATGTGTATTATATATGACAGCGCGCTGTCCAATCCTATATTTTGAACAGGATCTTTGAAATCTACCTGCTCATTTCTGGGTCAAACTCAGGAAAAACAAAATTACACGTGTCTTTTTAATTTCAGTCTAGATCATATATCTGAATTTTTGAGCCTGAATTCGCCCTGCGTAGCGAAATCTGTAGTGTTTTACATATCATGCAATACAGTTCCTCACTAAATGTGTATTATATATGACAGCGCGCTGTCCAATCCTATATTTTGAACACGATCTTTGAAATCTGCCTGCTCATTTCTGGGTCAAACTCAGGAAAAACAAAATTACAAGTTTCTTTTTATTTTCAGTCTAGATCATATATCTGAATTTTTGAGCCTGTATTCGCCCTGCATAGCGAAATCTGTTATGTTTTACATATCATGCAATACCAGTTTACACTGTACATGTATTATATATGGCAGCGCGCTGTCCAATCCTATATTTTGAACACGATCTTTGAAATCTGCCTGTTCATTTCTGGGTCAAATTTAGGGGAAACAAAATTACACGTGTCTTTTTATTTTCAGTCTAGATCATATATCTGAATTTTTGTACCTGAAGACGCCCTGCATAGCGAAATCTCCAATGATTTATATATCATGTTATGACGTTCTACACTGTATGTGTATTATATATGACAGCGCGCTGTCCAATCCTATATCTTGAACACGATCTTTGAAATCTGCCTGCTCATTTCTGGGTCAAACTCAGGAAAAACAATATTACAAGTTTCTTTTTATTTTCAGTCTAGATCATATATCTGAATTTTTGTACCTGAAGGCGCCCTGCATAGCGAAATCTGCAATGATTTATATATCATGTTATGACGTTCTACACTGTATGTGTACTATATATGACAGCGCGTTGTCCAATCCTATTTTTTGAACACGATCTTTGAAATCTGCCTGCTTATTTCTGATTGCCTCAGAAACTTGTGAGTATTTTGTTATTATTTTTAATGGAATATTTTGCATGGGAGTTGATATGGAAAATAAGTTAGTGGTCTGCGCCTTTGTGCACCAAAAAAATCCTCATGCGCTTTAGAAATTGTCCCTTGCGCAAACATATGCACGAAGGTGGGAACTAGACCGTATCTTGCTGACTATGACAAACATAATCAAAGACCATTTCATGTCACAATTCATTTTTGTCCACGCAGGTTCTACGGGCTTGCATATGAGCGTGGCATGAGCCAGTCGTCTGGCATAGTCAGTGACATATGGTCATGTTCCCAGCCTTCGTAATATGTTTTGTACACGGGCTCATTGCTAAAGCGAGTAACGATTTCTTTGAAATCTGCCTGCTCATTTCTGGGTCAAACTCAGGAAAAACAAAATTACACGTGTCTTTTTATTTTCAGTCTAGATCATATATCTGAATTTTTGAGGCTGAATTCGCCCTGCATAGCGAAATCTGTAATGTTTTACATATCATGCAATACCGGTTTACACTGTATGTGTATTATATATGGCAGCGCGCTGTCCAATCCTATATTTTGAACACGATCTTTGAAATCTACCTGCTCATTTCTGGGTCAAACTCAGGAAAAACAAAATTACACGTGTCTTTTTATTTTCAGTCTAGATCATAAATCTGAATTTTTGTACCTGAAGACGCCCTGCATAGCGAAATCTGCAATGATTTATATATCATGTTATGACGTTCTACACTGTATGTGTATTATATATGACAGCGCGCTGTCCAATCCTATATTTTGAACACGATCTTTGAAATCTGCCTGCTGATTTCTGGGTCAAACTCAGGAAAAACAAAATTACACGTGTCTTTTTATTTTCAGTCTAGATCATATATCTGAATTTTTGAGGCTGAATTCGCCCTGCATAGCGAAATCTGTAATGTTTTACAGATCATGCAATACCGGTTTACACTGTATGTGTATTATATATGGCAGCGCGCTGTCCAATCCTATATTTTGAACAGGATCTTTGAAATCTACCTGCTCATTTCTGGGTCAAACTCAGGAAAAACAAAATTACAAGTTTCTTTGTATTTTCAGTCTAGATCATATATCTGAATTTTTGTACCTGAAGGCGCCCTGCATAGCGAAATCTGCAATGATTTATATATCATGTTATGACGTTCTACACTGTATGTGTATTATATATGACAGCGCGTTGTCCAATCCTATTTTTTGAACACGATCTTTGAAATCTGCCTGCTTATTTCTGATTACCTCAGAAACTTGTGAGTACTTTGTTATTATTTTTAATGGAATATTTTGCATGGGAGTCGATATGGAAAATAAGTTAGTGGTCTGCGCCTTCGTGCACAAAAAAATCCTCATGCGCTTTAGAAATTGTCCCTTGCGCAAACATATGCACGAAGGTGGGAACTAGACAGTATCTTGCTGACTATGACAAACATAATCAAAGACCATTTCATGAAACAATTCATTTTTGTCCACGCAGGTTCTACGGGCTTGCATATGAGCGTGGCGTGAGCCAGTCGTCTGGCATAGTCAGTGACATATGGTCATGTTCCCAGCCTTCGTAATATGTTTTGTACACGGGCTCATTGCTAAAGCGAGTAACGATTTCTTTGAAATCTGCCTGCTCATTTCTGGGTCAAACTCAGGAAAAACAAAATTACACGTGTCTTTTTATTTTCAGTCTAGATCATATATCTGAATTTTTGAGCCTGAATTCGCGCTGCATAGCGAAATCTGTAATGCTTTACATATCATGCAATACTGGTTTACACTGTATGTGTATTATATATGGCAGCGCGCTGTCCAATCCTATATTTTGAACACGATCTTTGAAATCTACCTGCTCATTTCTGGGTCAAACTCAGGAAAAACAAAATTACACGTGTCTTTTTATTTTCAGTCTAGATCATAAATCTGAATTTTTGTACCTGAAGACGCCCTGCATAGCGAAATCTGCAATGATTTATATATCATGTTATGACGTTCTACACTGTATGTGTATTATATATGACAGCGCGCTGTCCAATCCTATATTTTGAACACGATCTTTGAAATCTGCCTGCTGATTTCTGGGTCAAACTCAGGAAAAACAAAATTACACGTGTCTTTTTATTTTCAGTCTAGATCATATATCTGAATTTTTGAGGCTGAATTCGCCCTGCATAGCGAAATCTGTAATGTTTTACAGATCATGCAATACCGGTTTACACTGTATGTGTATTATATATGGCAGCGCGCTGTCCAATCCTATATTTTGAACAGGATCTTTGAAATCTACCTGCTCATTTCTGGGTCAAACTCAGGAAAAACAAAATTACAAGTTTCTTTGTATTTTCAGTCTAGATCATATATCTGAATTTTTGTACCTGAAGGCGCCCTGCATAGCGAAATCTGCAATGATTTATATATCATGTTATGACGTTCTACACTGTATGTGTATTATATATGACAGCGCGTTGTCCAATCCTATTTTTTGAACACGATCTTTGAAATCTGCCTGCTTATTTCTGATTACCTCAGAAACTTGTGAGTATTTTGTTATTATTTTTAATGGAATATTTTGCATGGGAGTCGATATGGAAAATAAGTTAGTGGTCTGCGCCTTCGTGCACAAAAAAATCCTCATGCGCTTTAGAAATTGTCCCTTGCGCAAACATATGCACGAAGGTGGGAACTAGACAGTATCTTGCTGACTATGACAAACATAATCAAAGACCATTTCATGAAACAATTCATTTTTGTCCACGCAGGTTCTACGGGCTTGCATATGAGCGTGGCGTGAGCCAGTCGTCTGGCATAGTCAGTGACATATGGTCATGTTCCCAGCCTTCGTAATATGTTTTGTACACGGGCTCATTGCTAAAGCGAGTAACGATTTCTTTGAAATCTGCCTGCTCATTTCTGGGTCAAACTCAGGAAAAACAAAATTACACGTGTCTTTTTATTTTCAGTCTAGATCATATATCTGAATTTTTGAGCCTGAATTCGCGCTGCATAGCGAAATCTGTAATGCTTTACATATCATGCAATAACGGTTTACACTGTATGTGTATTATATATGGCAGCCCGCTGTCCAATCCTATATTTTGAACACGATCTTTGAAATCTACCTGTTCATTTCTGTGTCAAACTCAGGAAAAACAAAATTACACGTGTCTTTTTATTTTCAGTCTATATCATATATCTGAATTTTTGTACCTGAAGACGCCCTGCATAGCGAAATCTGCAATGATTTATATATCATGTTATGACGTTCTACATTGTATGTGTATTATATATGACAGCGCGCTGTCCAATCCTATATTTTGAACACGATCTTTGAAATCTACCTGCTCATTTCTGGGTCAAACTCAGGAAAAACAAAATTACACGTGTCTTTTTATTTTCAGTCTAGATCATATATCTGAATTTTTGAGTCTGAATTCGCCCTGCGTAGCGAAATCTGTAGTGTTTTACATATCATGCAATACCGTTCTACACTATATGTTTATTATATATGGCAGCGCGCTGTCCAATCCTATATTTTGAACACGATCTTTGAAATCTGCCTGCTCATTTCTGGGTCAAACTCAGGAAAAACAAAATTACACGTGTCTTTTTATTTTCAGTCTAGATCATATATCTGAATTTTTGTACCTGAAGGCGCCCTGCATAGCGAAATCTGCAATGATTTATATATCATGTTATGACGTTCTACACTGTATGTGTATTATATATGACAGCGCGTTGTCCAATCCTATTTTTTGAACACGATCTTTGAAATCTGCCTGCTTATTTCTGATTGCCTCAGAAACTTGTGAGTATTTTGTTATTATTTTTAATGGAATATTTTGCATGGGAGTCGATATGGAAAATAAGTTAGTGGTCTGCGCCTTCGTGCACCAAAAAAATCCTCATGCGCTTTAGAAATTGTCCCTTGCGCAAACATATGCACGAAGGTGGGAACTAGACAGTATCTTGCTGACTATGACAAACATAATCAAAGACCATTTCATGAAACAATTCATTTTTGTCCACGCAGGTTCTACGGGCTTGCATATGAGCGTGGCATGAGCCAGTCGTCTGGCATAGTCAGTGACATATGGTCATGTTCCCAGCCTTCGTAATATGTTTTGTACACGGGCTCATTGCTAAAGCGAGTAACGATTTCTTTGAAATCTGCCTGCTCATTTCTGGGTCAAACTCAGGAAAAACAAAATTACACGTGTCTTTTTATTTTCAGTCTAGATCATATATCTGAATTTTTGAGGCTGAATTCGCCCTGCATAGCGAAATCTGTAATGTTTTACATATCATGCAATACCGGTTTACACTGTATGTGTATTATATATGGCAGCGCGCTGTCCAATCCTATATTTTGAACACGATCTTTGAAATCTACCTGCTCATTTCTGGGTCAAACTCAGGAAAAACAAAATTACACGTGTCTTTTTATTTTCAGTCTAGATCATATATCTGAATTTTTGTACCTCAAGACGCCCTGCATAGCGAAATCTGCAATGATTTATATATCATGTTATGACGTTCTACACTGTATGTGTATTATATATGACAGCGCGCTGTCCAATCCTATATTTTGAACACGATCTTTGAAATCTACCTGCTCATTTCTGGGTCAAACTCAGGAAAAACAAAATTACACGTGTCTTTTTATTTTCCGTCTAGATGATATATCTGAATTTTTGAGCCTGAATTCGCCCTGCGTAGCGAAATCTGTAGTGTTTTACATATCATGCAATACCGTTCCTCACTATATGTGTATTACATATGACAGCGCGCTGTCCAATCCTATATTTTGAACACGATCTTTGAAATCTGCCTGTTCATTTCTGGGTCAAACTCAGGAAAAACAAAATTACACGTGTCTTTTTATTTTCAGTCTAGATCATATATCTGAATTTTTGTACCTGAAGACGCCCTGCATAGCGAAATCTCCAATGATTTATATATCATGTTATGACGTTCTACACTGTATGTGTATTATATATGACAGCGCGCTGTCCAATCCTATATTTTGAACACGATCTTTGAAATCTGCCTGCTCATTTCTGGGTCAAACTCAGGAAAAACAAAATTACACGTGTCTTTTTATTTTCAGTCTAGATCATATATCTGAATTTTTGTACCTGAAGGCGCCCTGCATAGCGAAATCTGCAATGATTTATATATCATGTTATGACGTTCTACACTGTATGTGTACTATATATGACAGCGCGTTGTCCAATCCTATTTTTTGAACACGATCTTTGAAATCTGCCTGCTTATTTCTGATTGCCTCAGAAACTTGTGAGTATTTTGTTATTATTTTTAATGGAATATTTTGCATGGGAGTTGATATGGAAAATAAGTTAGTGGTCTGCGCCTTTGTGCACCAAAAAAATCCTCATGCGCTTTAGAAATTGTCCCTTGCGCAAACATATGCACGAAGGTGGGAACTAGACCGTATCTTGCTGACTATGACAAACATAATCAAAGACCTTTTCATGTCACAATTCATTTTTGTCCACGCAGGTTCTACGGGCTTGCATATGAGCGTGGCATGAGCCAGTCGTCTGGCATAGTCAGTGACATATGGTCATGTTCCCAGCCTTCGTAATATGTTTTGTACACGGGCTCATTGCTAAAGCGAGTAACGATTTCTTTGAAATCTGCCTGCTCATTTCTGGGTCAAACTCAGGAAAAACAAAATTACACGTGTCTTTTTATTTTCAGTCTAGATCATATATCTGAATTTTTGAGGCTGAATTCGCCCTGCATAGCGAAATCTGTAATGTTTTACATATCATGCAATACCGGTTTACACTGTATTTGTATTATATATGGCAGCGCGCTGTCCAATCCTATATTTTGAACACGATCTTTGAAATCTACCTGCTCATTTCTGGGTCAAACTCAGGAAAAACAAAATTACACGTGTCTTTTTATTTTCAGTCTAGATCATATATCTGAATTTTTGTACCTCAAGACGCCCTGCATAGCGAAATCTGCAATGATTTATATATCATGTTATGACGTTCTACACTGTATGTGTATTATATATGACAGCGCGCTGTCCAATCCTATATTTTGAACACGATCTTTGAAATCTACCTGCTCATTTCTGGGTCAAACTCAGGAAAAACAAAATTACACGTGTCTTTTTATTTTCCGTCTAGATGATATATCTGAATTGTTGAGCCTGAATTCGCCCTGCGTAGCGAAATCTGTAGTGTTTTACATATCATGCAATACCGTTCCTCACTATATGTGTATTACATATGACAGCGCGCTGTCCAATCCTATATTTTGAACACGATCTTTGAAATCTGCCTGCTCATTTCTGGGTCAAACTCAGGAAAAACAAAATTACACGTGTCTTTTTATTTTCAGTCTAGATCATATATCTGAATTTTTGTACCTGAAGACGCCCTACATAGCGAAATCTGCAATGATTTATATATCATGTTATGACGTTCTACACTGTATGTGTATTATATATGACAGCGCGCTGTCCAATCCTATATTTTGAACAGGATCTTTGAAATCTACCTGCTCATTTCTGGGTCAAACTCAGGAAAAACAAAATTACACGTGTCTTTTTAATTTCAGTCTAGATCATATATCTGAATTTTTGAGCCTGAATTCGCCCTGCGTAGCGAAATCTGTAGTGTTTTACATATCATGCAATACAGTTCCTCACTAAATGTGTATTATATATGACAGCGCGCTGTCCAATCCTATATTTTGAACACGATCTTTGAAATCTGCCTGCTCATTTCTGGGTCAAACTCAGGAAAAACAAAATTACAAGTTTCTTTTTATTTTCAGTCTAGATCATATATCTGAATTTTTGAGCCTGTATTCGCCCTGCATAGCGAAATCTGTTATGTTTTACATATCATGCAATACCAGTTTACACTGTACATGTATTATATATGGCAGCGCGCTGTCCAATCCTATATTTTGAACACGATCTTTGAAATCTGCCTGTTCATTTCTGGGTCAAATTTAGGGGAAACAAAATTACACGTGTCTTTTTATTTTCAGTCTAGATCATATATCTGAATTTTTGTACCTGAAGACGCCCTGCATAGCGAAATCTCCAATGATTTATATATCATGTTATGACGTTCTACACTGTATGTGTATTATATATGACAGCGCGCTGTCCAATCCTATATCTTGAACACGATCTTTGAAATCTGCCTGCTCATTTCTGGGTCAAACTCAGGAAAAACAATATTACAAGTTTCTTTTTATTTTCAGTCTAGATCATATATCTGAATTTTTGTACCTGAAGGCGCCCTGCATAGCGAAATCTGCAATGATTTATATATCATGTTATGACGTTCTACACTGTATGTGTACTATATATGACAGCGCGTTGTCCAATCCTATTTTTTGAACACGATCTTTGAAATCTGCCTGCTTATTTCTGATTGCCTCAGAAACTTGTGAGTATTTTGTTATTATTTTTAATGGAATATTTTGCATGGGAGTTGATATGGAAAATAAGTTAGTGGTCTGCGCCTTTGTGCACCAAAAAAATCCTCATGCGCTTTAGAAATTGTCCCTTGCGCAAACATATGCACGAAGGTGGGAACTAGACCGTATCTTGCTGACTATGACAAACATAATCAAAGACCATTTCATGTCACAATTCATTTTTGTCCACGCAGGTTCTACGGGCTTGCATATGAGCGTGGCATGAGCCAGTCGTCTGGCATAGTCAGTGACATATGGTCATGTTCCCAGCCTTCGTAATATGTTTTGTACACGGGCTCATTGCTAAAGCGAGTAACGATTTCTTTGAAATCTGCCTGCTCATTTCTGGGTCAAACTCAGGAAAAACAAAATTACACGTGTCTTTTTATTTTCAGTCTAGATCATATATCTGAATTTTTGAGGCTGAATTCGCCCTGCATAGCGAAATCTGTAATGTTTTACATATCATGCAATACCGGTTTACACTGTATGTGTATTATATATGGCAGCGCGCTGTCCAATCCTATATTTTGAACACGATCTTTGAAATCTACCTGCTCATTTCTGGGTCAAACTCAGGAAAAACAAAATTACACGTGTCTTTTTATTTTCAGTCTAGATCATAAATCTGAATTTTTGTACCTGAAGACGCCCTGCATAGCGAAATCTGCAATGATTTATATATCATGTTATGACGTTCTACACTGTATGTGTACTATATATGACAGCGCGTTGTCCAATCCTATTTTTTGAACACGATCTTTGAAATCTGCCTGCTTATTTCTGATTGCCTCAGAAACTTGTGAGTATTTTGTTATTATTTTTAATGGAATATTTTGCATGGGAGTTGATATGGAAAATAAGTTAGTGGTCTGCGCCTTTGTGCACCAAAAAAATCCTCATGCGCTTTAGAAATTGTCCCTTGCGCAAACATATGCACGAAGGTGGGAACTAGACCGTATCTTGCTGACTATGACAAACATAATCAAAGACCATTTCATGTCACAATTCATTTTTGTCCACGCAGGTTCTACGGGCTTGCATATGAGCGTGGCATGAGCCAGTCGTCTGGCATAGTCAGTGACATATGGTCATGTTCCCAGCCTTCGTAATATGTTTTGTACACGGGCTCATTGCTAAAGCGAGTAACGATTTCTTTGAAATCTGCCTGCTCATTTCTGGGTCAAACTCAGGAAAAACAAAATTACACGTGTCTTTTTATTTTCAGTCTAGATCATATATCTGAATTTTTGAGGCTGAATTCGCCCTGCATAGCGAAATCTGTAATGTTTTACATATCATGCAATACTGGTTTACACTGTATGTGTATTATATATGGCAGCGCGCTGTCCAATCCTATATTTTGAACACGATCTTTGAAATCTACCTGCTCATTTCTGGGTCAAACTCAGGAAAAACAAAATTACACGTGTCTTTTTATTTTCAGTCTAGATCATAAATCTGAATTTTTGTACCTGAAGACGCCCTGCATAGCGAAATCTGCAATGATTTATATATCATGTTATGACGTTCTACACTGTATGTGTATTATATATGACAGCGCGCTGTCCAATCCTATATTTTGAACACGATCTTTGAAATCTGCCTGCTGATTTCTGGGTCAAACTCAGGAAAAACAAAATTACACGTGTCTTTTTATTTTCAGTCTAGATCATATATCTGAATTTTTGAGGCTGAATTCGCCCTGCATAGCGAAATCTGTAATGTTTTACAGATCATGCAATACCGGTTTACACTGTATGTGTATTATATATGGCAGCGCGCTGTCCAATCCTATATTTTGAACAGGATCTTTGAAATCTACCTGCTCATTTCTGGGTCAAACTCAGGAAAAACAAAATTACAAGTTTCTTTGTATTTTCAGTCTAGATCATATATCTGAATTTTTGTACCTGAAGGCGCCCTGCATAGCGAAATCTGCAATGATTTATATATCATGTTATGACGTTCTACACTGTATGTGTATTATATATGACAGCGCGTTGTCCAATCCTATTTTTTGAACACGATCTTTGAAATCTGCCTGCTTATTTCTGATTACCTCAGAAACTTGTGAGTATTTTGTTATTATTTTTAATGGAATATTTTGCATGGGAGTCGATATGGAAAATAAGTTAGTGGTCTGCGCCTTCGTGCACAAAAAAATCCTCATGCGCTTTAGAAATTGTCCCTTGCGCAAACATATGCACGAAGGTGGGAACTAGACAGTATCTTGCTGACTATGACAAACATAATCAAAGACCATTTCATGAAACAATTCATTTTTGTCCACGCAGGTTCTACGGGCTTGCATATGAGCGTGGCGTGAGCCAGTCGTCTGGCATAGTCAGTGACATATGGTCATGTTCCCAGCCTTCGTAATATGTTTTGTACACGGGCTCATTGCTAAAGCGAGTAACGATTTCTTTGAAATCTGCCTGCTCATTTCTGGGTCAAACTCAGGAAAAACAAAATTACACGTGTCTTTTTATTTTCAGTCTAGATCATATATCTGAATTTTTGAGCCTGAATTCGCGCTGCATAGCGAAATCTGTAATGCTTTACATATCATGCAATACTGGTTTACACTGTATGTGTATTATATATGGCAGCGCGCTGTCCAATCCTATATTTTGAACACGATCTTTGAAATCTACCTGCTCATTTCTGGGTCAAACTCAGGAAAAACAAAATTACACGTGTCTTTTTATTTTCAGTCTAGATCATAAATCTGAATTTTTGTACCTGAAGACGCCCTGCATAGCGAAATCTGCAATGATTTATATATCATGTTATGACGTTCTACACTGTATGTGTATTATATATGACAGCGCGCTGTCCAATCCTATATTTTGAACACGATCTTTGAAATCTGCCTGCTGATTTCTGGGTCAAACTCAGGAAAAACAAAATTACACGTGTCTTTTTATTTTCAGTCTAGATCATATATCTGAATTTTTGAGGCTGAATTCGCCCTGCATAGCGAAATCTGTAATGTTTTACAGATCATGCAATACCGGTTTACACTGTATGTGTATTATATATGGCAGCGCGCTGTCTAATCCTATATTTTGAACAGGATCTTTGAAATCTACCTGCTCATTTCTGGGTCAAACTCAGGAAAAACAAAATTACAAGTTTCTTTGTATTTTCAGTCTAGATCATATATCTGAATTTTTGTACCTGAAGGCGCCCTGCATAGCGAAATCTGCAATGATTTATATATCATGTTATGACGTTCTACACTGTATGTGTATTATATATGACAGCGCGTTGTCCAATCCTATTTTTTGAACACGATCTTTGAAATCTGCCTGCTTATTTCTGATTACCTCAGAAACTTGTGAGTATTTTGTTATTATTTTTAATGGAATATTTTGCATGGGAGTCGATATGGAAAATAAGTTAGTGGTCTGCGCCTTCGTGCACAAAAAAATCCTCATGCGCTTTAGAAATTGTCCCTTGCGCAAACATATGCACGAAGGTGGGAACTAGACAGTATCTTGCTGACTATGACAAACATAATCAAAGACCATTTCATGAAACAATTCATTTTTGTCCACGCAGGTTCTACGGGCTTGCATATGAGCGTGGCGTGAGCCAGTCGTCTGGCATAGTCAGTGACATATGGTCATGTTCCCAGCCTTCGTAATATGTTTTGTACACGGGCTCATTGCTAAAGCGAGTAACGATTTCTTTGAAATCTGCCTGCTCATTTCTGGGTCAAACTCAGGAAAAACAAAATTACACGTGTCTTTTTATTTTCAGTCTAGATCATATATCTGAATTTTTGAGCCTGAATTCGCGCTGCATAGCGAAATCTGTAATGCTTTACATATCATGCAATAACGGTTTACACTCTATGTGTATTATATATGGCAGCCCGCTGTCCAATCCTATATTTTGAACACGATCTTTGAAATCTACCTGTTCATTTCTGGGTCAAACTCAGGAAAAACAAAATTACACGTGTCTTTTTATTTTCAGTCTATATCATATATCTGAATTTTTGTACCTGAAGACGCCCTGCATAGCGAAATCTGCAATGATTTATATATCATGTTATGACGTTCTACATTGTATGTGTATTATATATGACAGCGCGCTGTCCAATCCTATATTTTGAACACGATCTTTGAAATCTACCTGCTCATTTCTGGGTCAAACTCAGGAAAAACAAAATTACACGTGTCTTTTTATTTTCCGTCTAGATGATATATCTGAATTTTTGAGCCTGAATTCGCCCTGCGTAGCGAAATCTGTAGTGTTTTACATATCATGCAATACCGTTCCTCACTATATGTGTATTACATATGACAGCGCGCTGTCCAATCCTATATTTTGAACACGATCTTTGAAATCTGCCTGCTCATTTCTGGGTCAAACTCAGGAAAAACAAAATTACAAGTTTCTTTTTATTTTCAGTCTAGATCATATATCTGAATTTTTGTACCTGAAGGCGCCCTGCATAGCGAAATCTGCAATGATTTATATATCATGTTATGACGTTCTACACTGTATGTGTATTATATATGACAGCGCGTTGTCCAATCCTATTTTTTGAACACGATCTTTGAAATCTGCCTGCTTATTTCTGATTGCCTCAGAAACTTGTGAGTATTTTGTTATTATTTTTAATGGAATATTTTGCATGGGAGTCGATATGGAAAATAAGTTAGTGGTCTGCGCCTTCGTGCACCAAAAAAATCCTCATGCGCTTTAGAAATTGTCCCTTGCGCAAACATATGCACGAAGGTGGGAACTAGACAGTATCTTGCTGACTATGACAAACATAATCAAAGACCATTTCATGAAACAATTCATTTTTGTCCACGCAGGTTCTACGGGCTTGCATATGAGCGTGGCGTGAGCCAGTCGTCTGGCATAGTCAGTGACATATGGTCATGTTCCCAGCCTTCGTAATATGTTTTGTACACGGGCTCATTGCTAAAGCGAGTAACGATTTCTTTAAAATCTGCCTGCTCATTTCTGGGTCAAACTCAAGAAAAACAAAATTACACGTGTCTTTTTATTTTCAGTCTAGATCATATATCTGAATTTTTGTACCTGAAGACGCCCTGCATAGCGAAATCTCCAATGATTTATATATCATGTTATGACGTTCTACACTGTATGTGTACTATATATGACAGCGCGTTGTCCAATCCTATTTTTTGAACACGATCTTTGAAATCTGCCTGCTTATTTCTGATTGCCTCAGAAACTTGTGAGTATTTTGTTATTATTTTTAATGGAATATTTTGCATGGGAGTTGATATGGAAAATAAGTTAGTGGTCTGCGCCTTTGTGCACCAAAAAAATCCTCATGCGCTTTAGAAATTGTCCCTTGCGCAAACATATGCACGAAGGTGGGAACTAGACCGTATCTTGCTGACTATGACAAACATAATCAAAGACCATTTCATGTCACAATTCATTTTTGTCCACGCAGGTTCTACGGGCTTGCATATGAGCGTGGCATGAGCCAGTCGTCTGGCATAGTCAGTGACATATGGTCATGTTCCCAGCCTTCGTAATATGTTTTGTACACGGGCTCATTGCTAAAGCGAGTAACGATTTCTTTGAAATCTGCCTGCTCATTTCTGGGTCAAACTCAGGAAAAACAAAATTACACGTGTCTTTTTATTTTCAGTCTAGATCATATATCTGAATTTTTGAGGCTGAATTCGCCCTGCATAGCGAAATCTGTAATGTTTTACATATCATGCAATACCGGTTTACACTGTATGTGTATTATATATGGCAGCGCGCTGTCCAATCCTATATTTTGAACACGATCTTTGAAATCTACCTGCTCATTTCTGGGTCAAACTCAGGAAAAACAAAATTACACGTGTCTTTTTATTTTCAGTCTAGATCATATATCTGAATTTTTGAGCCTGAATTCGCGCTGCATAGCGAAATCTGTAATGCTTTACATATCATGCAATAACGGTTTACACTCTATGTGTATTATATATGGCAGCCCGCTGTCCAATCCTATATTTTGAACACGATCTTTGAAATCTACCTGTTCATTTCTGGGTCAAACTCAGGAAAAACAAAATTACACGTGTCTTTTTATTTTCAGTCTATATCATATATCTGAATTTTTGTACCTGAAGACGCCCTGCATAGCGAAATCTGCAATGATTTATATATCATGTTATGACGTTCTACATTGTATGTGTATTATATATGACAGCGCGCTGTCCAATCCTATATTTTGAACACGATCTTTGAAATCTGCCTGCTCATTTCTGGGTCAAACTCAGGAAAAACAAAATTACACGTGTCTTTTTATTTTCAGTCTAGATCATATATCTGAATTTTTGAGCCTGAATTCGCCCTCCATAGCGAAATCTGTAATGTTTTACATATCATGCAAAACCGTTCTACACCATATGTGTATCATATAAGGCAGCGCGTTGTCCAATCCTATTTTTTAACAAGATCTTTGAAATCTGCCTGCTTATTTCTGATTGCCTCAGAAACTTGTGAGTATTTTGTTATTTTTTTTAATGGAATATTTTGCATAGGAGTCGATATGGAAAATTAGTTAGTGGTCTGCGCCTTCGTGCACAAAAAACATCCTCATGCGCTTTAGAAATTGTCCCTTGCACAAACATATGCACGAAGGTGTGAACTAGACCGTATCTTGCTGACTATGACAAACATAATCAAAGACCATTTCATGTCACAATTCATTTTTGTCCACGCAGGTTCTACGGGCTTGCATATGAGCGTGGCATGAGCTAGTCGTCTGGGATAGTCAGTGACATATGGTCATGTTCCCAGCCTTCGTAATATGTTTTGTACACGGGCTCATTGCTAAAGCGCGTAACGATTTCTTTGAAATCTGCCTGCTCATTTCTGGGTAAAACTCAGGAAAAACAAAATTACACGTGTCTTTTTATTTTCAGTCTAGATCATTTATCTAAATTTTTGAGCCTGAATTCGCCCTGCATAGCGAAATCTGTAATGGTTTACATATCATGCAATAACGGTTTACACTGTATGTGTATTATATATGGCAGCCCGCTGTCCAATCCTATATTATGAACACGATCTTTGAAATCTGCCTGTTCATTTCTGGGTCAAACTCAGGAAAAACAAAATTACACGTGTCTTTTTATTTTCAGTCTAGATCATATATCTGAATTTTTGAGGCTGAATTCGCCCTGCATAGCGAAATCTGTAATGTTTTACATATCATGCAATACCGGTTTACACTGTATGTGTATTATATATGGCTGCGCGCTGTCCAATCCTATATTTTGAACACGATCTTTGAAATCTGCCTGCTCATTTCTGGGTCAAACTCAGGAAAAACAAAATTACCCGTGTCTTTTTTATTTTCAGTCTAGATCATATATCTGAATTTGTGTACCTGAAGACGCCCTGCATAGCGAAATCTGTTATGTTTTACATATCATGCAATAACGGTTTACACTGTATGTGTATTATTTATGGCAGCCCGCTGTCCAATCCTATATTTTGAACACGATCTTTGAAATCTGACTGCTCATTTCCGGGGCAAACTCAGGAAAAACATAATTACACGTGTCTTTTTATTCTTAGTCTAGATCATATATCTGAATTTTTGATCCTAAATTCGCCCTGCATAGCGAAATCTGCAATGATTTATATATCATGTTATGACGTTCTACACTGTATTTGAATTATATATGACAGCGCGCTGTCCAATCCTATATTTTGAACACGATCTTTGAAATCTGCCTGTTCATTTCTGGGTCAAACTCAGGAAAAACAAAATTACACGTGTCTTTTTATTTTCAGTCTAGATCATATATCTGAATTTTTGTACCTGAAGACGCCCTGCATAGCGAAATCTCCAATGATTTATATATCATGTTATGACGTTCTACACTGTATGTGTATTATATATGACAGCGCGCTGTCCAATCCTATATCTTGAACACGATCTTTGAAATCTGCCTGCTTATTTCTGGGTCAAACTCAGGAAAAACAAAATTACACGTGTCTTTTTATTTTCAGTCTAGATCATATATCTGAATTTTTGAGCCTGAATTCGCCCTGCCTAGCGAAATCTGTAGTGTTTTACATATCATGCAATACCGTTCCTCACTAAATGTGTATTATATATGACAGCGCGCTGTCCAATCCTATATTTTGAACACGATCTTTGAAATCTGCCTGCTCATTTCTGGGTCAAACTCAGGAAAAACAAAATTACAAGTTTCTTTTTATTTTCAGTCTAGATCATATAGCTGAATTTTTGTACCTGAAGGCGCCCTGCATAGCGAAATCTGCAATGATTTATATATCATGTTATGACGTTCTACACTGTATGTGTACTATATATGACAGCGCGTTGTCCAATCCTATTTTTTGAACACGATCTTTGAAATCTGCCTGCTTATTTCTGATTGCCTCAGAAACTTGTGAGTATTTTGTTATTATTTTTAAAGGAATATTTTGCATGGGAGCCGATATGGAAAATAAGTTAGTGGTCTGCGCCTTCGTGCACCAAAAAAATCCTCATGCGCTTTAGAAATTGTCCCTTGCGCAAACATATGCACGAAGGTGGGAACTAGACAGTATCTTGCTGACTATGACAAACATAATCAAAGACCATTTCATGAAACAATTCATTTTTGTCCACGCAGGTTCTACGGGCTTGCATATGAGCGTGGCGTGAGCCAGTCGTCTGGCATAGTCAGTGACATATGGTCATGTTCCCAGCCTTCGTAATATGTTTTGTACACGGGCTCATTGCTAAAGCGAGTAACGATTTCTTTGAAATCTGCCTGCTCATTTCTGGGTCAAACTCAGGAAAAACAAAATTACACGTGTCTTTTTATTTTCAGTCTAGATCATATATCTGAATTTTTGAACCTGAAGACGCCCTGCATAGCGAAATCTGCAGTGATTTATATATCATGTTATGACGTTCTACACTGTATGTGTATTATATATGACAGCGCGCTGTCCAATCTTATATTTTGAACACGATCTTTGAAATCTGCCTGCTCATTTCTGGGTCAAACTCAGGAAAAACAAAATTACACGTTTCTTTTTATTTTCAGTCTAGATCATATAGCTGAATTTTTGTACCTGAAGGCGCCCTGCATAGCGAAATCTGCAATGATTTATATATCATTATATGACGTTCTACACTGTATGTGTATTATATATGACAGCGCGCTGTCCAATCCTATATTTTGAACACGATCTTTGAAATCTGCTTGCTCATTTCTGGGTCAAACTCAGGAAAAACAAAATTACACGTGTCTTTTTATTTTCAGTCTAGATCATATATCTGAATTTTTGAACCTGAAGACGCCCTGCATAGCGAAATCTGCAATGATTTATATATCATTATATGACGTTCTACACTGTATGTGTATTATATATGACAGCGCGCTGTCCAATCCTATATTTTGAACACGATCTTTGAAATCTGCTTGCTCATTTCTGGGTCAAACTCAGGAAAAACAAAATTACAAGTTTCTTTTTATTTTCAGTCTAGATCATATATCTGAATTTTTGAGCCTGTATTCGCCCTGCATAGCGAAATCTGTTATGTTTTACATATCATGCAATACCAGTTTACACTGTATGTGTATTATATATGGCAGCGCGCTGTCCAATCCTATATTTTGAACACGATCTTTGAAATCTGCCTGTTCATTTCTGGGTCAAACTCAGGAAAAACAAAATTACACGTGTCTTTTTATTTTCAGTCTAGATCATATATCTGAATTTTTGTACCTGAAGACGCCCTGCATAGCGAAATCTCCAATGATTTATATATCATGTTATGACGTTCTACACTGTATGTGTATTATATATGACAGCGCGCTGTCCAGTCCTATATCTTGAACACGATCTTTGAAATCTGCCTGCTCATTTCTGGGTCAAACTCAGGAAAAACAAAATTACACGTGTCTTTTTATTTTCAGTCTAGATCATATATCTGAATTTTTGAGCCTGAATTCGCCCTGCGTAGCGAAATCTGTAGTGTTTTACATATCATGCAATACCGTTCTACACTATATGTTTATTATATATGGCAGCGCGCTGTCCAATCCTATATTTTGAACACGATCTTTGAAATCTGCCTGCTCATTTCTGGGTCAAACTCAGGAAAAACAAAATTACACGTGTCTTTTTATTTTCAGTCTAGATCATATATCTGAATTTTTGTACCTGAAGGCGCCCTGCATAGCGAAATCTGCAATGATTTATATATCATGTTATGACGTTCTACACTGTATGTGTATTATATATGACAGCGCGTTGTCCAATCCTATTTTTTGAACACGATCTTTGAAATCTGCCTGCTTATTTCTGATTGCCTCAGAAACTTGTGAGTATTTTGTTATTATTTTTAATGGAATATTTTGCATGGGAGTCGATATGGAAAATAAGTTAGTGGTCTGCGCCTTTGTGCACCAAAAAAATCCTCATGCGCTTTAGAAATTGTCCCTTGCGCAAACATATGCACGAAGGTGGGAACTAGACCGTATCTTGCTGACTATGACAAACATAATCAAAGACCATTTCATGTCACAATTCATTTTTGTCCACGCAGGTTCTACGGGCTTGCATATGAGCGTGGCATGAGCCAGTCGTCTGGCATAGTCAGTGACATATGGTCATGTTCCCAGCCTTCGTAATATGTTTTGTACACGGGCTCATTGCTAAAGCGAGTAACGATTTCTTTGAAATCTGCCTGCTCATTTCTGGGTCAAACTCAGGAAAAACAAAATTACACGTGTCTTTTTATTTTCAGTCTAGATCATATATCTGAATTTTTGAGGCTGAATTCGCCCTGTATGTGTACTATATATGACAGCGCGTTGTCCAATCCTATTTTTTGAACACGATCTTTGAAATCTGCCTGCTTATTTCTGATTGCCTCAGAAACTTGTGAGTATTTTGTTATTATTTTTAAAGGAATATTTTGCATGGGAGCCGATATGGAAAATAAGTTAGTGGTCTGCGCCTTCGTGCACCAAAAAAATCCTCATGCGCTTTAGAAATTGTCCCTTGCGCAAACATATGCACGAAGGTGGGAACTAGACAGTATCTTGCTGACTATGACAAACATAATCAAAGACCATTTCATGAAACAATTCATTTTTGTCCACGCAGGTTCTACGGGCTTGCATATGAGCGTGGCGTGAGCCAGTCGTCTGGCATAGTCAGTGACATATGGTCATGTTCCCAGCCTTCGTAATATGTTTTGTACACGGGCTCATTGCTAAAGCGAGTAACGATTTCTTTGAAATCTGCCTGCTCATTTCTGGGTCAAACTCAGGAAAAACAAAATTACACGTGTCTTTTTATTTTCAGTCTAGATCATATATCTGAATTTTTGAACCTGAAGACGCCCTGCATAGCGAAATCTGCAGTGATTTATATATCATGTTATGACGTTCTACACTGTATGTGTATTATATATGACAGCGCGCTGTCCAATCTTATATTTTGAACACGATCTTTGAAATCTGCCTGCTCATTTCTGGGTCAAACTCAGGAAAAACAAAATTACACGTTTCTTTTTATTTTCAGTCTAGATCATATAGCTGAATTTTTGTACCTGAAGGCGCCCTGCATAGCGAAATCTGCAATGATTTATATATCATTATATGACGTTCTACACTGTATGTGTATTATATATGACAGCGCGCTGTCCAATCCTATATTTTGAACACGATCTTTGAAATCTGCTTGCTCATTTCTGGGTCAAACTCAGGAAAAACAAAATTACACGTGTCTTTTTATTTTCAGTCTAGATCATATATCTGAATTTTTGAACCTGAAGACGCCCTGCATAGCGAAATCTGCAATGATTTATATATCATTATATGACGTTCTTTTCTGTATGTGTATTATATATGACAGCGCGCTGTCCAATCCTATATTTTGAACACGATCTTTGAAATCTGCTTGCTCATTTCTGGGTCAAACTCAGGAAAAACAAAATTACAAGTTTCTTTTTATTTTCAGTCTAGATCATATATCTGAATTTTTGAGCCTGTATTCGCCCTGCATAGCGAAATCTGTTATGTTTTACATATCATGCAATACCAGTTTACACTGTATGTGTATTATATATGGCAGCGCGCTGTCCAATCCTATATTTTGAACACGATCTTTGAAATCTGCCTGTTCATTTCTGGGTCAAACTCAGGAAAAACAAAATTACACGTGTCTTTTTATTTTCAGTCTAGATCATATATCTGAATTTTTGTACCTGAAGACGCCCTGCATAGCGAAATCTCCAATGATTTATATATCATGTTATGACGTTCTACACTGTATGTGTATTATATATGACAGCGCGCTGTCCAGTCCTATATCTTGAACACGATCTTTGAAATCTGCCTGCTCATTTCTGGGTCAAACTCAGGAAAAACAAAATTACACGTGTCTTTTTATTTTCAGTCTAGATCATATATCTGAATTTTTGAGCCTGAATTCGCCCTGCGTAGCGAAATCTGTAGTGTTTTACATATCATGCAATACCGTTCTACACTATATGTTTATTATATATGGCAGCGCGCTGTCCAATCCTATATTTTGAACACGATCTTTGAAATCTGCCTGCTCATTTCTGGGTCAAACTCAGGAAAAACAAAATTACACGTGTCTTTTTATTTTCAGTCTAGATCATATATCTGAATTTTTGTACCTGAAGGCGCCCTGCATAGCGAAATCTGCAATGATTTATATATCATGTTATGACGTTCTACACTGTATGTGTATTATATATGACAGCGCGTTGTCCAATCCTATTTTTTGAACACGATCTTTGAAATCTGCCTGCTTATTTCTGATTGCCTCAGAAACTTGTGAGTATTTTGTTATTATTTTTAATGGAATATTTTGCATGGGAGTCGATATGGAAAATAAGTTAGTGGTCTGCGCCTTTGTGCACCAAAAAAATCCTCATGCGCTTTAGAAATTGTCCCTTGCGCAAACATATGCACGAAGGTGGGAACTAGACCGTATCTTGCTGACTATGACAAACATAATCAAAGACCATTTCATGTCACAATTCATTTTTGTCCACGCAGGTTCTACGGGCTTGCATATGAGCGTGGCATGAGCCAGTCGTCTGGCATAGTCAGTGACATATGGTCATGTTCCCAGCCTTCGTAATATGTTTTGTACACGGGCTCATTGCTAAAGCGAGTAACGATTTCTTTGAAATCTGCCTGCTCATTTCTGGGTCAAACTCAGGAAAAACAAAATTACACGTGTCTTTTTATTTTCAGTCTAGATCATATATCTGAATTTTTGAGGCTGAATTCGCCCTGCATGTGTATTATATATGGCAGCGCGCTGTCCAATCCTATATTTTGAACACGATCTTTGAAATCTGCCTGCTCATTTCTGGGTCAAACTCAGGAAAAACAAAATTACACGTGTCTTTTTATTTTCAGTCTAGATCATATATCTGAATTTTTGTACCTGAAGACGCCCTGCATAGCGAAATCTGCAATGATTTATATATCATGTTATGACGTTCTACACTGTATGTGTATTATATATGACAGCGCGCTGTCCTATCCTATATTTTGAACACGATCTTTGAAATCTGCCTGCTCATTTCTGGGTCAAACTCAGGAAAAACAAAATTACACGTGTCTTTTTATTTTCAGTCTAGATCATATATCTGAATTTTTGAGGCTGAATTCGCCCTGCATAGCGAAATCTGTAATGTTTTACAGATCATGCAATACCGGTTTACACTGTATGTGTATTATATATGGCAGCGCGCTGTCCAATCCTATATTTTGAACACGATCTTTGAAATCTACCTGCTCATTTCTGGGTCAAACTCAGGAAAAACAAAATTACACGTGTCTTTTTTTTTTCAGTCTAGATCATATATCTGAATTTTTGAGCCTGAATTCGCCCTGCGTAGCGAAATCTGTAGTGTTTTACATATCATGCAATACCGTTCCTCACTAAATGTGTATTATATATGACAGCGCGCTGTCCAATCCTATATTTTGAACACGATCTTTGAAATCTGCCTGCTCATTTCTGGGTCAAACTCAGGAAAAACAAAATTACAAGTTTCTTTTTATTTTCAGTCTAGATCATATATCTGAATTTTTGAGCCTGTATTCGCCCTGCATAGCGAAATCTGTTATGTTTTACATATCATGCAATACCAGTTTACACTGTATGTGTATAATATATGGCAGCGCGCTGTCCAATCCTATATTTTGAACACGATCTTTGAAATCTGCCTGTTCATTTCTGGGTCAAACTCAGGAAAAACAAAATTACACGTGTCTTTTTATTTTCAGTCTAGATCATATATCTGAATTTTTGTACCTGAAGACGCCCTGCATAGCGAAATCTCCAATGATTTATATATCATGTTATGACGTTCTACACTGTATGTGTATTATATATGACAGCGCGCTGTCCAATCCTATATCTTGAACACGATCTTTGAAATCTGCCTGCTCATTTCTGGGTCAAACTCAGGAAAAACAAAATTACACGTGTCTTTTTATTTTCAGTCTAGATCATATATCTGAATTTTTGAGTCTGAATTCGCCCTGCGTAGCGAAATCTGTAGTGTTTTACATATCATGCAATACCGTTCTACACTATATGTTTATTATATATGGCAGCGCGCTGTCCAATCCTATATTTTGAACACGATCTTTGAAATCTGCCTGCTCATTTCTGGGTCAAACTCAGGAAAAACAAAATTACACGTGTCTTTTTATTTTCAGTCTAGATCATATATCTGAATTTTTGTACCTGAAGGCGCCCTGCATAGCGAAATCTGCAATGATTTATATATCATGTTATGACGTTCTACACTGTATGTGTATTATATATGACAGCGCTTTGTCCAATCCTATTTTTTGAACACGATCTTTGAAATCTGCCTGCTTATTTCTGATTGCCTCAGAAACTTGTGAGTATTTTGTTATTATTTTTAATGGAATATTTTGCATGGGAGTCGATATGGAAAATAAGTTAGTGGTCTGCGCCTTCGTGCACCAAAAAAATCCTCATGCGCTTTAGAAATTGTCCCTTGCGCAAACATATGCACGAAGGTGGGAACTAGACAGTATCTTGCTGACTATGACAAACATAATCAAAGACCATTTCATGAAACAATTCATTTTTGTCCACGCAGGTTCTACGGGCTTGCATATGAGCGTGGCGTGAGCCAGTCGTCTGGCATAGTCAGTGACATATGGTCATGTTCCCAGCCTTCGTAATATGTTTTGTACACGGGCTCATTGCTAAAGCGAGTAACGATTTCTTTGAAATCTGCCTGCTCATTTCTGGGTCAAACTCAGGAAAAACAAAATTACACGTGTCTTTTTATTTTCAGTCTAGATCATATATCTGAATTTTTGAACCTGAAGACGCCCTGCATAGCGAAATCTGCAGTGATTTATATATCATGTTATGACGTTCTACACTGTATGTGTATTATATATGACAGCGCGCTGTCCAATCCTATATTTTGAACACGATCTTTGAAATCTGCCTGCTCATTTCTGGGTCAAACTCAGGAAAAACAAAATTACACGTGTCTTTTTATTTTCAGTCTAGATCATATATCTGAATTTTTGTACCTGAAGACGCCCTGCATAGCGAAATCTGCAATGATTTATATATCATGATATGACGTTCTACACTGTATGTGTATTATATATGGCAGCGCGCTGTCCAATCCTATATTTTGAACACGATCTTTGAAATGTGCCTGTTCATTTCTGGGTCAAACTCAGGTAAAACAAAATTACACGAGTCTTTTTATTTTCAGTCTAGATCATATATCTGAACGTTTGTACCTGAAGACGCCCTGCATAGCGAAATCTGCAATGATTTATATATCATGTTATGACGTTCTACACTGTATGTGTATTATATATGACAGCGCGCTGTCCAATCCTATATTTTGAACAGGATCTTTGAAATCTGCCTGCTCATTTCTGGGTCAAACTCAGGAAAAACAAAATTACACGTGTCTTTTTATTTTCAGTCTAGATCATATATCTGAATTTTTGAGGCTGAATTCGCCCTGCATAGCGAAATCTGTAATGTTTTACATATCATGCAATACCGGTTTACACTGTATGTGTATTATATATGGCAGCGCGCTGTCCAATCCTATATTTTGAACACGATCTTTGAAATCTGCCTGCTCATTTCTGGGTCAAACTCAGGAAAAACAAAATTACACGTGTCTTTTTATTTTCAGTCTAGATCATATATCTGAATTTTTGTACCTGAAGACGCCCTGCATAGCGAAATCTGCAATGATTTATATATCATGTTATGACGTTCTACACTGTATGTGTATTATATATGACAGCGCGCTGTCCTATCCTATATTTTGAACACGATCTTTGAAATCTGCCTGCTCATTTCTGGGTCAAACTCAGGAAAAACAAAATTACACGTGTCTTTTTATTTTCAGTCTAGATCATATATCTGAATTTTTGAGGCTGAATTCGCCCTGCATAGCGAAATCTGTAATGTTTTACAGATCATGCAATACCGGTTTACACTGTATGTGTATTATATATGGCAGCGCGCTGTCCAATCCTATATTTTGAACACGATCTTTGAAATCTACCTGCTCATTTCTGGGTCAAACTCAGGAAAAACAAAATTACACGTGTCTTTTTTTTTTCAGTCTAGATCATATATCTGAATTTTTGAGCCTGAATTCGCCCTGCGTAGCGAAATCTGTAGTGTTTTACATATCATGCAATACCGTTCCTCACTATATGTGTATTATATATGACAGCGCGCTGTCCAATCCTATATTTTGAACACGATCTTTGAAATCTGCCTGCTCATTTCTGGGTCAAACTCAGGAAAAACAAAATTACAAGTTTCTTTGTATTTTCAGTCTAGATCATATATCTGAATTTTTGTACCTGAAGGCGCCCTGCATAGCGAAATCTGTAGTGTTTTACATATCATGCAATACCGTTCCTCACTAAATGTGTATTATATATGACAGCGCGCTGTCCAATCCTATATTTTGAACACGATCTTTGAAATCTGCCTGCTCATTTCTGGGTCAAACTCAGGAAAAACAAAATTACAAGTTTCTTTTTATTTTCAGTCTAGATCATATAGCTGAATTTGTGTACCTGAAGGCGCCCTGCATAGCGAAATCTGCAATGATTTATATATCATGTTATGACGTTCTACACTGTATGTGTACTATATATGACAGCGCGTTGTCCAATCCTATTTTTTGAACACGATCTTTGAAATCTGCCTGCTTATTTCTGATTGCCTCAGAAACTTGTGAGTATTTTGTTATTATTTTTAAAGGAATATTTTGCATGGGAGTCGATATGGAAAATAAGTTAGTGGTCTGCGCCTTCGTGCACCAAAAAAATCCTCATGCGCTTTAGAAATTGTCCCTTGCGCAAACATATGCACGAAGGTGGGAACTAGACAGTATCTTGCTGACTATGACAAACATAATCAAAGACCATTTCATGAAACAATTCATTTTTGTCCACGCAGGTTCTACGGGCTTGCATATGAGCGTGGCGTGAGCCAGTCGTCTGGCATAGTCAGTGACATATGGTCATGTTCCCAGCCTTCGTAATATGTTTTGTACACGGGCTCATTGCTAAAGCGAGTAACGATTTCTTTGAAATCTGCCTGCTCATTTCTGGGTCAAACTCAGGAAAAACAAAATTACACGTGTCTTTTTATTTTCAGTCTAGATCATATATCTGAATTTTTGAACCTGAAGACGCCCTGCATAGCGAAATCTGCAATGATTTATATATCATGTTATGACGTTCTACACTGTATGTGTATTATATATGACAGCGCGCTGTCCAATCCTATATTTTGAACACGATCTTTGAAATCTGCCTGCTCATTTCTGGGTCAAACTCAGGAAAAACTAAATTACACGTGTCTTTTTATTTTCAGTCTAGATCATGTATCTGAATTTTTGTACCTGAAGACGCCCTGCATAGCGAAATCTGCAATGATTTATATATCATGATATGACGTTCTACACTGTATGTGTATTATATATGGCAGCGCGCTGTCCAATCCTATATTTTGAACACGATCTTTGAAATGTGCCTGTTCATTTCTGGGTCAAACTCAGGTAAAACAAAATTACACGAGTCTTTTTATTTTCAGTCTAGATCATATATCTGAACGTTTGTACCTGAAGACGCCCTGCATAGCGAAATCTGCAATGATTTATATATCATGTTATGACGTTCTACACTGTATGTGTATTATATATGACAGCGCGCTGTCCAATCCTATATTTTGAACAGGATCTTTGAAATCTACCTGCTCATTTCTGGGTCAAACTCAGGAAAAACAAAATTACACGTGTCTTTTTATTTTCAGTCTAGATCATATATCTGAATTTTTGAGCCTGAATTCGCCCTGCGTAGCGAAATCTGTAGTGTTTTACATATCATGCAATACCGTTCCTCACTAAATGTGTATTATATATGACAGCGCGCTGTCCAATCCTATATTTTGAACACGATCTTTGAAATCTGCCTGCTCATTTCTGGGTCAAACTCAGGAAAAACAAAATTACAAGTTTCTTTTTATTTTCAGTCTAGATCATATATCTGAATTTTTGAGCCTGTATTCGCCCTGCATAGCGAAATCTGTTATGTTTTACATATCATGCAATACCAGTTTACACTGTATGTGTATTATATATGGCAGCGCGCTGTCCAATCCTATATTTTGAACACGATCTTTGAAATCTGCCTGTTCATTTCTGGGTCAAACTCAGGAAAAACAAAATTACACGTGTCTTTTTATTTTCAGTCTAGATCATATATCTGAATTTTTGTACCTGAAGACGCCCTGCATAGCGAAATCTCCAATGATTTATATATCATGTTATGACGTTCTACACTGTATGTGTATTATATATGACAGCGCGCTGTCCAATCCTATATCTTGAACACGATCTTTGAAATCTGCCTGCTCATTTCTGGGTCAAACTCAGGAAAAACAAAATTACACGTGTCTTTTTATTTTCAGTCTAGATCATATATCTGAATTTTTGAGTCTGAATTCGCCCTGCGTAGCGAAATCTGTAGTGTTTTACATATCATGCAATACCGTTCTACACTATATGTTTATTATATATGGCAGCGCGCTGTCCAATCCTATATTTTGAACACGATCTTTGAAATCTGCCTGCTCATTTCTGGGTCAAACTCAGGAAAAACAAAATTACACGTGTCTTTTTATTTTCAGTCTAGATCATATATCTGAATTTTTGTACCTGAAGGCGCCCTGCATAGCGAAATCTGCAATGATTTATATATCATGTTATGACGTTCTACACTGTATGTGTATTATATATGACAGCGCGTTGTCCAATCCTATTTTTTGAACACGATCTTTGAAATCTGCCTGCTTATTTCTGATTGCCTCAGAAACTTGTGAGTATTTTGTTATTATTTTTAATGGAATATTTTGCATGGGAGTCGATATGGAAAATAAGTTAGTGGTCTGCGCCTTCGTGCACCAAAAAAATCCTCATGCGCTTTAGAAATTGTCCCTTGCGCAAACATATGCACGAAGGTGGGAACTAGACAGTATCTTGCTGACTATGACAAACATAATCAAAGACCATTTCATGAAACAATTCATTTTTGTCCACGCAGGTTCTACGGGCTTGCATATGAGCGTGGCGTGAGCCAGTCGTCTGGCATAGTCAGTGACATATGGTCATGTTCCCAGCCTTCGTAATATGTTTTGTACACGGGCTCATTGCTAAAGCGAGTAACGATTTCTTTGAAATCTGCCTGCTCATTTCTGGGTCAAACTCAGGAAAAACAAAATTACACGTGTCTTTTTATTTTCAGTCTAGATCATATATCTGAATTTTTGAACCTGAAGACGCCCTGCATAGCGAAATCTGCAGTGATTTATATATCATGTTATGACGTTCTACACTGTATGTGTATTATATATGACAGCGCGCTGTCCAATCCTATATTTTGAACACGATCTTTGAAATCTGCCTGCTCATTTCTGGGTCAAACTCAGGAAAAACAAAATTACACGTGTCTTTTTATTTTCAGTCTAGATCATATATCTGAATTTTTGTACCTGAAGACGCCCTGCATAGCGAAATCTGCAATGATTTATATATCATGATATGACGTTCTACACTGTATGTGTATTATATATGGCAGCGCGCTGTCCAATCCTATATTTTGAACACGATCTTTGAAATGTGCCTGTTCATTTCTGGGTCAAACTCAGGTAAAACAAAATTACACGAGTCTTTTTATTTTCAGTCTAGATCATATATCTGAACGTTTGTACCTGAAGACGCCCTGCATAGCGAAATCTGCAATGATTTATATATCATGTTATGACGTTCTACACTGTATGTGTATTATATATGACAGCGCGCTGTCCAATCCTATATTTTGAACAGGATCTTTGAAATCTGCCTGCTCATTTCTGGGTCAAACTCAGGAAAAACAAAATTACACGTGTCTTTTTATTTTCAGTCTAGATCATATATCTGAATTTTTGAGCCTGAATTCGCCCTGCGTAGCGAAATCTGTAGTGTTTTACATATCATGCAATACCGTTCCTCACTAAATGTGTATTATATATGACAGCGCGCTGTCCAATCCTATATTTTGAACACGATCTTTGAAATCTGCCTGCTCATTTCTGGGTCAAACTCAGGAAAAACAAAATTACAAGTTTCTTTTTATTTTCAGTCTAGATCATATATCTGAATTTTTGAGCCTGTATTCGCCCTGCATAGCGAAATCTGTTATGTTTTACATATCATGCAATACCAGTTTACACTGTATGTGTATTATATATGGCAGCGCGCTGTCCAATCCTATATTTTGAACACGATCTTTGAAATCTGCCTGTTCATTTCTGGGTCAAACTCAGGAAAAACAAAATTACACGTGTCTTTTTATTTTCAGTCTAGATCATATATCTGAATTTTTGTACCTGAAGACGCCCTGCATAGCGAAATCTCCAATGATTTATATATCATGTTATGACGTTCTACACTGTATGTGTATTATATATGACAGCGCGCTGTCCAATCCTATATTTTGAACACGATCTTTGAAATCTGCCTGCTCATTTCTGGGTCAAACTCAGGAAAAACAAAATTACACGTGTCTTTTTATTTTCAGTCTAGATCATATATCTGAATTTTTGTACCTGAAGGCGCCCTGCATAGCGAAATCTGCAATGATTTATACATCATGTTATGACGTTCTACACTGTATGTGTATTATATATGACAGCGCGTTGTCCAATCCTATTTTTTGAACACGATCTTTGAAATCTGCCTGCTTATTTCTGATTGCCTCAGAAACTTGTGAGTATTTTGTTATTATTTTTAATGGAATATTTTGCATGGGAGTCGATATGGAAAATAAGTTAGTGGTCTGCGCCTTCGTGCACCCAAAAAATCCTCATGCGCTTTAGAAATTGTCCCTTGCGCAAACATATGCACGAAGGTGGGAACTAGACAGTATCTTGCTGACTATGACAAACATAATCAAAGACCATTTCATGAAACAATTCATTTTTGTCCACGCAGGTTCTACGGGCTTGCATATGAGCGTGGCGTGAGCCAGTCGTCTGGCATAGTCAGTGACATATGGTCATGTTCCCAGCCTTCGTAATATGTTTTGTACACGGGCTCATTGCTAAAGCGAGTAACGATTTCTTTGAAATCTGCCTGCTCATTTCTGGGTCAAACTCAGGAAAAACAAAATTACACGTGTCTTTTTATTTTCAGTCTAGATCATATATCTGAATTTTTGAACCTGAAGACGCCCTGCATAGCGAAATCTGCAGTGATTTATATATCATGTTATGACGTTCTACACTGTATGTGTATTATATATGACAGCGCGCTGTCCAATCTTATATTTTGAACACGATCTTTGAAATCTGCCTGCTCATTTCTGGGTCAAACTCAGGAAAAACAAAATTACACGTGTCTTTTTATTTTCAGTCTAGATCATATATCTGAATTTTTGTACCTGAAGACGCCCTGCATAGCGAAATCTGCAATGATTTATATATCATGATATGACGTTCTACACTGTATGTGTATTATATATGGCAGCGCGCTGTCCAATCCTATATTTTGAACACGATCTTTGAAATGTGCCTGTTCATTTCTGGGTCAAACTCAGGTAAAACAAAATTACACGAGTCTTTTTATTTTCAGTCTAGATCATATATCTGAACGTTTGTACCTGAAGACGCCCTGCATAGCGAAATCTGCAATGATTTATATATCATGTTATGACGTTCTACACTGTATGTGTATTATATATGACAGCGCGCTGTCCAATCCTATATTTTGAACAGGATCTTTGAAATCTACCTGCTCATTTCTGGGTCAAACTCAGGAAAAACAAAATTACACGTGTCTTTTTATTTTCAGTCTAGATCATATATCTGAATTTTTGAGCCTGAATTCGCCCTGCGTAGCGAAATCTGTAGTGTTTTACATATCATGCAATACCGTTCCTCACTAAATGTGTTTTATATATGACAGCGCGCTGTCCAATCCTATATTTTGAACACGATCTTTGAAATCTGCCTGCTCATTTCTGGGTCAAACTCAGGAAAAACAAAATTACAAGTTTCTTTTTATTTTCAGTCTAGATCATATATCTGAATTTTTGAGCCTGTATTCGCCCTGCATAGCGAAATCTGTTATGTTTTACATATCATGCAATACCAGTTTACACTGTATGTGTATTATATATGGCAGCGCGCTGTCCAATCCTATATTTTGAACACGATCTTTGAAATCTGCCTGTTCATTTCTGGGTCAAACTCAGGAAAAACAAAATTACACGTGTCTTTTTATTTTCAGTCTAGATCATATATCTGAATTTTTGTACCTGAAGACGCCCTGCATAGCGAAATCTCCAATGATTTATATATCATGTTATGACGTTCTACACTGTATGTGTATTATATATGACAGCGCGCTGTCCAATCCTATATTTTGAACACGATCTTTGAAATCTGCCTGCTCATTTCTGGGTCAAACTCAGGAAAAACAAAATTACACGTGTCTTTTTATTTTCAGTCTAGATCATATATCTGAATTTTTGTACCTGAAGGCGCCCTGCATAGCGAAATCTGCAATGATTTATATATCATGTTATGACGTTCTACACTGTTTGTGTGTTATATATGGCAGCGCGCTGTCCAATCCTATATTTTGAACACGATCTTTGAAATCTGCCTGTTCATTTCTGGGTCAAACTCAGGAAAAACAAAATTACACGTGTCTTTTTATTTTCAGTCTAGATCATATATCTGAATTTTTGTACCTGAAGACGCCCTGCATAGCGAAATCTGCAATGATTTATATATCATGTTATGACGTTCTACACTGTATGGGTATTATATATGACAGCGCCCTGTCCAATCCTATATTTTGAACAGGATCTTTGAAATCTACCTGCTCATTTCTGGGTCAAACTCAGGAAAAACAAAATTACACGTGTCTTTTTATTTTCAGTCTAGATCATATATCTGAATTTTTGAGCCTGAATTCGCGCTGCATAGCGAAATCTGTAATGCTTTACATATCATGCAATAACGGTTTACACTCTGTGTGTATTATATATGGCAGCCCGCTGTCCAATCCTATATTTTGAACACGATCTTTGAAATCTACCTGCTCATTTCTGGGTCAAACTCAGGAAAAACAAAATTACACGTGTCTTTTTATTTTCAGTCTAGATCATATATCTGAATTTTTGTACCTCAAGACGCCCTGCATAGCGAAATCTGCAATGATTTATATATCATGTTATGACGTTCTACACTGTATGTGTATTATATATGACAGCGCGCTGTCCAATCCTATATTTTGAACACGATCTTTGAAATCTACCTGCTCATTTCTGGGTCAAACTCAGGAAAAACAAAATTACACGTGTCTTTTTATTTTCCGTCTAGATGATATATCTGAATTTTTGAGCCTGAATTCGCCCTGCGTAGCGAAATCTGTAGTGTTTTACATATCATGCAATACCGTTCCTCACTATATGTGTATTACATATGACAGCGCGCTGTCCAATCCTATATTTTGAACACGATCTTTGAAATCTGCCTGTTCATTTCTGGGTCAAACTCAGGAAAAACAAAATTACACGTGTCTTTTTATTTTCAGTCTAGATCATATATCTGAATTTTTGTACCTGAAGGCGCCCTGCATAGCGAAATCTCCAATGATTTATATATCATGTTATGACGTTCTACACTGTATGTGTACTATATATGACAGCGCGTTGTCCAATCCTATTTTTTGAACACGATCTTTGAAATCTGCCTGCTTATTTCTGATTGCCTCAGAAACTTGTGAGTATTTTGTTATTATTTTTAATGGAATATTTTGCATGGGAGTTGATATGGAAAATAAGTTAGTGGTCTGCGCCTTTGTGCACCAAAAAAATCCTCATGCGCTTTAGAAATTGTCCCTTGCGCAAACATATGCACGAAGGTGGGAACTAGACCGTATCTTGCTGACTATGACAAACATAATCAAAGACCATTTCATGTCACAATTCATTTTTGTCCACGCAGGTTCTACGGGCTTGCATATGAGCGTGGCATGAGCCAGTCGTCTGGCATAGTCAGTGACATATGGTCATGTTCCCAGCCTTCGTAATATGTTTTGTACACGGGCTCATTGCTAAAGCGAGTAACGATTTCTTTGAAATCTGCCTGCTCATTTCTGGGTCAAACTCAGGAAAAACAAAATTACACGTGTCTTTTTATTTTCAGTCTAGATCATATATCTGAATTTTTGAGGCTGAATTCGCCCTGCATAGCGAAATCTGTAATGTTTTACATATCATGCAATACCGGTTTACACTGTATGTGTATTATATATGGCAGCGCGCTGTCCAATCCTATATTTTGAACACGATCTTTGAAATCTACCTGCTCATTTCTGGGTCAAACTCAGGAAAAACAAAATTACACGTGTCTTTTTATTTTCCGTCTAGATGATATATCTGAATTTTTGAGCCTGAATTCGCCCTGCGTAGCGAAATCTGTAGTGTTTTACATATCATGCAATACCGTTCCTCACTATATGTGTATTACATATGACAGCGCGCTGTCCAATCCTATATTTTGAACACGATCTTTGAAATCTGCCTGCTCATTTCTGGGTCAAACTCAGGAAAAACAAAATTACACGTGTCTTTTTATTTTCAGTCTAGATCATATATCTGAATTTTTGTACCTGAAGACGCCCTACATAGCGAAATCTGCAATGATTTATATATCATGTTATGACGTTCTACACTGTATGTGTATTATATATGACAGCGCGCTGTCCAATCCTATATTTTGAACAGGATCTTTGAAATCTACCTGCTCATTTCTGGGTCAAACTCAGGAAAAACAAAATTACACGTGTCTTTTTAATTTCAGTCTAGATCATATATCTGAATTTTTGAGCCTGAATTCGCCCTGCGTAGCGAAATCTGTAGTGTTTTACATATCATGCAATACAGTTCCTCACTAAATGTGTATTATATATGACAGCGCGCTGTCCAATCCTATATTTTGAACACGATCTTTGAAATCTGCCTGCTCATTTCTGGGTCAAACTCAGGAAAAACAAAATTACAAGTTTCTTTTTATTTTCAGTCTAGATCATATATCTGAATTTTTGAGCCTGTATTCGCCCTGCATAGCGAAATCTGTTATGTTTTACATATCATGCAATACCAGTTTACACTGTACATGTATTATATATGGCAGCGCGCTGTCCAATCCTATATTTTGAACACGATCTTTGAAATCTGCCTGTTCATTTCTGGGTCAAATTTAGGGGAAACAAAATTACACGTGTCTTTTTATTTTCAGTCTAGATCATATATCTGAATTTTTGTACCTGAAGACGCCCTGCATAGCGAAATCTCCAATGATTTATATATCATGTTATGACGTTCTACACTGTATGTGTATTATATATGACAGCGCGCTGTCCAATCCTATATCTTGAACACGATCTTTGAAATCTGCCTGCTCATTTCTGGGTCAAACTCAGGAAAAACAAAATTACAAGTTTCTTTTTATTTTCAGTCTAGATCATATATCTGAATTTTTGTACCTGAAGGCGCCCTGCATAGCGAAATCTGCAATGATTTATATATCATGTTATGACGTTCTACACTGTATGTGTATTATATATGACAGCGCGTTGTCCAATCCTATTTTTTGAACACGATCTTTGAAATCTGCCTGCTTATTTCTGATTGCCTCAGAAACTTGTGAGTATTTTGTTATTATTTTTAATGGAATATTTTGCATGGGAGTCGATATGGAAAATAAGTTAGTGGTCTGCGCCTTCGTGCACCAAAAAAATCCTCATGCGCTTTAGAAATTGTCCCTTGCGCAAACATATGCACGAAGGTGGGAACTAGACAGTATCTTGCTGACTATGACAAACATAATCAAAGACCATTTCATGAAACAATTCATTTTTGTCCACGCAGGTTCTACGGGCTTGCATATGAGCGTGGCGTGAGCCAGTCGTCTGGCATAGTCAGTGACATATGGTCATGTTCCCAGCCTTCGTAATATGTTTTGTACACGGGCTCATTGCTAAAGCGAGTAACGATTTCTTTGAAATCTGCCTGCTCATTTCTGGGTCAAACTCAAGAAAAACAAAATTACACGTGTCTTTTTATTTTCAGTCTAGATCATATATCTGAATTTTTGTACCTGAAGACGCCCTGCATAGCGAAATCTCCAATGATTTATATATCATGTTATGACGTTCTACACTGTATGTGTACTATATATGACAGCGCGTTGTCCAATCCTATTTTTTGAACACGATCTTTGAAATCTGCCTGCTTATTTCTGATTGCCTCAGAAACTTGTGAGTATTTTGTTATTATTTTTAATGGAATATTTTGCATGGGAGTTGATATGGAAAATAAGTTAGTGGTCTGCGCCTTTGTGCACCAAAAAAATCCTCATGCGCTTTAGAAATTGTCCCTTGCGCAAACATATGCACGAAGGTGGGAACTAGACCGTATCTTGCTGACTATGACAAACATAATCAAAGACCATTTCATGTCACAATTCATTTTTGTCCACGCAGGTTCTACGGGCTTGCATATGAGCGTGGCATGAGCCAGTCGTCTGGCATAGTCAGTGACATATGGTCATGTTCCCAGCCTTCGTAATATGTTTTGTACACGGGCTCATTGCTAAAGCGAGTAACGATTTCTTTGAAATCTGCCTGCTCATTTCTGGGTCAAACTCAGGAAAAACAAAATTACACGTGTCTTTTTATTTTCAGTCTAGATCATATATCTGAATTTTTGAGGCTGAATTCGCCCTGCATAGCGAAATCTGTAATGTTTTACATATCATGCAATACCGGTTTACACTGTATGTGTATTATATATGGCAGCGCGCTGTCCAATCCTATATTTTGAACACGATCTTTGAAATCTACCTGCTCATTTCTGGGTCAAACTCAGGAAAAACAAAATTACACGTGTCTTTTTATTTTCAGTCTAGATCATATATCTGAATTTTTGAGCCTGAATTCGCGCTGCATAGCGAAATCTGTAATGCTTTACATATCATGCAATAACGGTTTACACTCTATGTGTATTATATATGGCAGCCCGCTGTCCAATCCTATATTTTGAACACGATCTTTGAAATCTACCTGTTCATTTCTGGGTCAAACTCAGGAAAAACAAAATTACACGTGTCTTTTTATTTTCAGTCTATATCATATATCTGAATTTTTGTACCTGAAGACGCCCTGCATAGCGAAATCTGCAATGATTTATATATCATGTTATGACGTTCTACATTGTATGTGTATTATATATGACAGCGCGCTGTCCAATCCTATATTTTGAACACGATCTTTGAAATCTACCTGCTCATTTCTGGGTCAAACTCAGAAAAAACAAAATTACACGTGTCTTTTTATTTTCCGTCTAGATGATATATCTGAATTTTTGAGCCTGAATTCGCCCTGCGTAGCGAAATCTGTAGTGTTTTACATATCATGCAATACCGTTCCTCACTATATGTGTATTACATATGACAGCGCGCTGTCCAATCCTATATTTTGAACATGATCTTTGAAATCTGCCTGCTAATTTCTGGGTCAAACTCAGGAAAAACAAAATTACAAGTTTCTTTTTATTTTCAGTCTAGATCATATATCTGAATTTTTGAGGCTGAATTCGCCCTGCATAGCGAAATCTGTAATGTTTTACATATCATGCAATACCGGTTTACACTGTATGTGTATTATATATGGCAGCGCGCTGTCCAATCCTATATTTTGAACACGATCTTTGAAATCTACCTGCTCATTTCTGGGTCAAACTCAGGAAAAACAAAATTACACGTGTCTTTTTATTTTCAGTCTATATCATATATCTGAATTTTTGTACCTGAAGACGCCCTGCATAGCGAAATCTGCAATGATTTATATATCATGTTATGACGTTCTACATTGTATGTGTATTATATATGACAGCGCGCTGTCCAATCCTATATTTTGAACACGATCTTTGAAATCTACCTGCTCATTTCTGGGTCAAACTCAGGAAAAACAAAATTACACGTGTCTTTTTATTTTCCGTCTAGATGATATATCTGAATTTTTGAGCCTGAATTCGCCCTGCGTAGCGAAATCTGTAGTGTTTTACATATCATGCAATACCGTTCCTCACTATATGTGTATTACATATGACAGCGCGCTGTCCAATCCTATATTTTGAACACGATCTTTGAAATCTGCCTGCTCATTTCTGGGTCAAACTCAGGAAAAACAAAATTACAAGTTTCTTTTTATTTTCAGTCTAGATCATATATCTGAATTTTTGTACCTGAAGGCGCCCTGCATAGCGAAATCTGCAATGATTTATATATCATGTTATGACGTTCTACACTGTATGTGTATTATATATGACAGCGCGTTGTCCAATCCTATTTTTTGAACACGATCTTTGAAATCTGCCTGCTTATTTCTGATTGCCTCAGAAACTTGTGAGTATTTTGTTATTATTTTTAATGGAATATTTTGCATGGGAGTCGATATGGAAAATAAGTTAGTGGTCTGCGCCTTCGTGCACCAAAAAAATCCTCATGCGCTTTAGAAATTGTCCCTTGCGCAAACATATGCACGAAGGTGGGAACTAGACAGTATCTTGCTGACTATGACAAACATAATCAAAGACCATTTCATGAAACAATTCATTTTTGTCCACGCAGGTTCTACGGGCTTGCATATGAGCGTGGCGTGAGCCAGTCGTCTGGCATAGTCAGTGACATATGGTCATGTTCCCAGCCTTCGTAATATGTTTTGTACACGGGCTCATTGCTAAAGCGAGTAACGATTTCTTTGAAATCTGCCTGCTCATTTCTGGGTCAAACTCAAGAAAAACAAAATTACACGTGTCTTTTTATTTTCAGTCTAGATCATATATCTGAATTTTTGTACCTGAAGACGCCCTGCATAGCGAAATCTCCAATGATTTATATATCATGTTATGACGTTCTACACTGTATGTGTACTATATATGACAGCGCGTTGTCCAATCCTATTTTTTGAACACGATCTTTGAAATCTGCCTGCTTATTTCTGATTGCCTCAGAAACTTGTGAGTATTTTGTTATTATTTTTAATGGAATATTTTGCATGGGAGTTGATATGGAAAATAAGTTAGTGGTCTGCGCCTTTGTGCACCAAAAAAATCCTCATGCGCTTTAGAAATTGTCCCTTGCGCAAACATATGCACGAAGGTGGGAACTAGACCGTATCTTGCTGACTATGACAAACATAATCAAAGACCATTTCATGTCACAATTCATTTTTGTCCACGCAGGTTCTACGGGCTTGCATATGAGCGTGGCATGAGCCAGTCGTCTGGCATAGTCAGTGACATATGGTCATGTTCCCAGCCTTCGTAATATGTTTTGTACACGGGCTCATTGCTAAAGCGAGTAACGATTTCTTTGAAATCTGCCTGCTCATTTCTGGGTCAAACTCAGGAAAAACAAAATTACACGTGTCTTTTTATTTTCAGTCTAGATCATATATCTGAATTTTTGAGGCTGAATTCGCCCTGCATAGCGAAATCTGTAATGTTTTACATATCATGCAATACCGGTTTACACTGTATGTGTATTATATATGGCAGCGCGCTGTCCAATCCTATATTTTGAACACGATCTTTGAAATCTACCTGCTCATTTCTGGGTCAAACTCAGGAAAAACAAAATTACACGTGTCTTTTTATTTTCAGTCTAGATCATATATCTGAATTTTTGAGCCTGAATTCGCGCTGCATAGCGAAATCTGTAATGCTTTACATATCATGCAATAACGGTTTACACTCTATGTGTATTATATATGGCAGCCCGCTGTCCAATCCTATATTTTGAACACGATCTTTGAAATCTACCTGTTCATTTCTGGGTCAAACTCAGGAAAAACAAAATTACACGTGTCTTTTTATTTTCAGTCTATATCATATATCTGAATTTTTGTACCTGAAGACGCCCTGCATAGCGAAATCTGCAATGATTTATATATCATGTTATGACGTTCTACATTGTATGTGTATTATATATGACAGCGCGCTGTCCAATCCTATATTTTGAACACGATCTTTGAAATCTACCTGCTCATTTCTGGGTCAAACTCAGAAAAAACAAAATTACACGTGTCTTTTTATTTTCCGTCTAGATGATATATCTGAATTTTTGAGCCTGAATTCGCCCTGCGTAGCGAAATCTGTAGTGTTTTACATATCATGCAATACCGTTCCTCACTATATGTGTATTACATATGACAGCGCGCTGTCCAATCCTATATTTTGAACACGATCTTTGAAATCTGCCTGCTAATTTCTGGGTCAAACTCAGGAAAAACAAAATTACAAGTTTCTTTTTATTTTCAGTCTAGATCATATATCTGAATTTTTGAGGCTGAATTCGCCCTGCATAGCGAAATCTGTAATGTTTTACATATCATGCAATACCGGTTTACACTGTATGTGTATTATATATGGCAGCGCGCTGTCCAATCCTATATTTTGAACACGATCTTTGAAATCTACCTGCTCATTTCTGGGTCAAACTCAGGAAAAACAAAATTACACGTGTCTTTTTATTTTCAGTCTAGATCATATATCTGAATTTTTGAGCCTGAATTCGCGCTGCATAGCGAAATCTGTAATGCTTTACATATCATGCAATAACGGTTTACACTCTATGTGTATTATATATGGCAGCCCGCTGTCCAATCCTATATTTTGAACACGATCTTTGAAATCTACCTGTTCATTTCTGGGTCAAACTCAGGAAAAACTAAATTACACGTGTCTTTTTATTTTCAGTCTATATCATATATCTGAATTTTTGTACCTGAAGACGCCCTGCATAGCGAAATCTGCAATGATTTATATATCATGTTATGACGTTCTACATTGTATGTGTATTATATATGACAGCGCGCTGTCCAATCCTATATTTTGAACACGATTTTTGAAATCTACCTGCTCATTTCTGGGTCAAACTCAGAAAAAACAAAATTACACGTGTCTTTTTATTTTCCGTCTAGATGATATATCTGAATTTTTGAGCCTGAATTCGCCCTGCGTAGCGAAATCTGTAGTGTTTTACATATCATGCAATACCGTTCCTCACTATATGTGTATTACATATGACAGCGCGCTGTCCAATCCTATATTTTGAACACGATCTTTGAAATCTGCCTGCTAATTTCTGGGTCAAACTCAGGAAAAACAAAATTACAAGTTTCTTTTTATTTTCAGTCTAGATCATATATCTGAATTTTTGTACCTGAAGGCGCCCTGCATAGCGAAATCTGCAATGATTTATATATCATGTTATGACGTTCTACACTGTATGTGTATTATATATGACAGCGCGTTGTCCAATCCTATTTTTTGAACACGATCTTTGAAATCTGCCTGCTTATTTCTGATTGCCTCAGAAACTTGTGAGTATTTTGTTATTATTTTTAATGGAATATTTTGCATGGGAGTTGATATGGAAAATTAGTTAGTGGTCTGCGCCTTTGTGCACCAAAAAAATCCTCATGCGCTTTATAAATTGTCCCTTGCGCAAACATATGCACGAAGGTGGGAACTAGACCGTATCTTGCTGACTATGACAAACATAATCAAAGACCATTTCATGTCACAATTCATTTTTGTCCACGCAGGTTCTACGGGCTTGCATATGAGCGTGGCGTGAGCCAGTCGTCTGGCATAGTCAGTGACATATGGTCATGTTCCCAGCCTTCGTAATATGTTTTGTACACGGGCTCATTGCTAAAGCGAGTAACGATTTCTTTGAAATCTGCCTGCTCATTTCTAGGTCAAACTCAGGAAAAACAAAATTACACGTGTCTTTTTATTTTCAGTCTAGATCATATATCTGAATTTTTGAGGCTGAATTCGCCCTGCATAGCGAAATCTGTAATGTTTTACATATCATGCAATACCGGTTTACACTGTATGTGTATTATATATGGCAGCGCGCTGTCCAATCCTATATTTTGAACACGATCTTTGAAATCTACCTGCTCATTTCTGGGTCAAACTCAGGAAAAACAAAATTACACGTGTCTTTTTATTTTCAGTCTAGATCATATATCTGAATTTTTGTACCTGAAGACGCCCTGCATAGCGAAATCTGCAATGATTTATATATCATGTTATGACGTTTTACACTGTATGTGTATTATATATGACAGCGCGCTGTCCAATCCTATATTTTGAACACGATCTTTGAAATCTGCCTGCTCATTTCTGGGTCAAACTCAGGAAAAACAAAATTACACGTGTCTTTTTATTTTCAGTCTAGATCATATATCTGAATTTTTGAGGCTGAATTCGCCCTGCATAGCGAAATCTGTAATGTTTTACAGATCATGCAATACCGGTTTACACTGTATGTGTATTATATATGGCAGCGCGCTGTCCAATCCTATATTTTGAACAGGATCTTTGAAATCTACCTGCTCATTTCTGGGTCAAACTCAGGAAAAACAAAATTACAAGTTTCTTTGTATTTTCAGTCTAGATCATATATCTGAATTTTTGTACCTGAAGGCGCCCTGCATAGCGAAATCTGCAATGATTTATATATCATGTTATGACGTTCTACACTGTATGTGTATTATATATGACAGCGCGTTGTCCAATCCTATTTTTTGAACACGATCTTTGAAATCTGCCTGCTTATTTCTGATTACCTCAGAAACTTGTGAGTATTTTGTTATTATTTTTAATGGAATATTTTGCATGGGAGTCAATATGGAAAATAAGTTAGTGGTCTGCGCCTTCGTGCACAAAAAAATCCTCATGCGCTTTAGAAATTGTCCCTTGCGCAAACATATGCACGAAGGTGGGAACTAGACAGTATCTTGCTGACTATGACAAACATAATCAAAGACCATTTCATGAAACAATTCATTTTTGTCCACGCAGGTTCTACGGGCTTGCATATGAGCGTGGCGTGAGCCAGTCGTCTGGCATAGTCAGTGACATATGGTCATGTTCCCAGCCTTCGTAATATGTTTTGTACACGGGCTCATTGCTAAAGCGAGTAACGATTTCTTTGAAATCTGCCTGCTCATTTCTGGGTCAAACTCAGGAAAAACAAAATTACACGTGTCTTTTTATTTTCAGTCTAGATCATATATCTGAATTTTTGAGCCTGAATTCGCGCTGCATAGCGAAATCTGTAATGCTTTACATATCATGCAATAACGGTTTACACTCTATGTGTATTATATATGGCAGCCCGCTGTCCAATCCTATATTTTGAACACGATCTTTGAAATCTACCTGTTCATTTCTGGGTCAAACTCAGGAAAAACAAAATTACACGTGTCTTTTTATTTTCAGTCTATATCATATATCTGAATTTTTGTACCTGAAGACGCCCTGCATAGCGAAATCTGCAATGATTTATATATCATGTTATGACGTTCTACATTGTATGTGTATTATATATGACAGCGCGCTGTCCAATCCTATATTTTGAACACGATCTTTGAAATCTACCTGCTCATTTCTGGGTCAAACTCAGGAAAAACAAAATTACACGTGTCTTTTTATTTTCCGTCTAGATGATATATCTGAATTTTTGAGCCTGAACTCGCCCTGCGTAGCGAAATCTGTAGTGTTTTACATATCATGCAATACCGTTCCTCACTATATGTGTATTACATATGACAGCGCGCTGTCCAATCCTATATTTTGAACACGATCTTTGAAATCTGCCTGCTCATTTCTGGGTCAAACTCAGGAAAAACAAAATTACAAGTTTCTTTTTATTTTCAGTCTAGATCATATATCTGAATTTTTGTACCTGAAGGCGCCCTGCATAGCGAAATCTGCAATGATTTATATATCATGTTATGACGTTCTACACTGTATGTGTATTATATATGACAGCGCGTTGTCCAATCCTATTTTTTGAACACGATCTTTGAAATCTGCCTGCTTATTTCTGATTGCCTCAGAAACTTGTGAGTATTTTGTTATTATTTTTAATGGAATATTTTGCATGGGAGTCGATATGGAAAATAAGTTAGTGGTCTGCGCCTTCGTGCACCAAAAAAATCCTCATGCGCTTTAGAAATTGTCCCTTGCGCAAACATATGCACGAAGGTGGGAACTAGACAGTATCTTGCTGACTATGACAAACATAATCAAAGACCATTTCATGAAACAATTCATTTTTGTCCACGCAGGTTCTACGGGCTTGCATATGAGCGTGGCGTGAGCCAGTCGTCTGGCATAGTCAGTGACATATGGTCATGTTCCCAGCCTTCGTAATATGTTTTGTACACGGGCTCATTGCTAAAGCGAGTAACGATTTCTTTGAAATCTGCCTGCTCATTTCTGGGTCAAACTCAAGAAAAACAAAATTACACGTGTCTTTTTATTTTCAGTCTAGATCATATATCTGAATTTTTGAGCCTGAATTCGCGCTGCATAGCGAAATCTGTAATGCTTTACATATCATGCAATAACGGTTTACACTCTATGTGTATTATATATGGCAGCCCGCTGTCCAATCCTATATTTTGAACACGATCTTTGAAATCTACCTGTTCATTTCTGGGTCAAACTCAGCAAAAACAAAATTACACGTGTCTTTTTATTTTCAGTCTATATCATATATCTGAATTTTTGTACCTGAAGATGCCCTGCATAGCGAAATCTCCAATGATTTATATATCATGTTATGACGTTCTACACTGTATGTGTATTATATATGACAGCGCGCTGTCCAATCCTATATTTTGAACACGATCTTTGAAATCTGCCTGCTCATTTCTGGGTCAAACTCAGGAAAAACAAAATTACACGTGTCTTTTTATTTTCAGTCTAGATCATATATCTGAATTTTTGTACCTGAAGACGCCCTGCATAGCGAAATCTGCAATTATTTATATATCATGTTATGACGTTCTACACTGTATGTGTATTATATATGGCAGCGCGCTGTCCAATCCTATATTTTGAACACGATCTTTGAAATGTGCCTGTTCATTTCTGGGTCAAACTCAGGAAAAACAAAATTACACGTGTCTTTTTATTTTCAGTCTAGATCATATATCTGAATTTTTGTACCTGAAGACGCCCTGCATAGCGAAATCTGCAATGATTTATATATCATGTTATGACGTTCTACACTGTATGTGTATTATATATGACAGCGCGCTGTCCAATCCTATATTTTGAACAGGATCTTTGAAATCTACCTGCTCATTTCTGGGTCAAACTCAGGAAAAACAAAATTACACGTGTCTTTTTAATTTCAGTCTAGATCATATATCTGAATTTTTGAGCCTGAATTCGCCCTGCGTAGCGAAATCTGTAGTGTTTTACATATCATGCAATACAGTTCCTCACTAAATGTGTATTATATATGACAGCGCGCTGTCCAATCCTATATTTTGAACACGATCTTTGAAATCTGCCTGCTCATTTCTGGGTCAAACTCAGGAAAAACAAAATTACAAGTTTCTTTTTATTTTCAGTCTAGATCATATATCTGAATTTTTGAGCCTGTATTCGCCCTGCATAGCGAAATCTGTTATGTTTTACATATCATGCAATACCAGTTTACACTGTATTTGTATTATATATGACAGCGCGTTGTCCAATCCTATTTTTTGAACACGATCTTTGAAATCTGCCTGCTTATTTCTGATTGCCTCAGAAACTTGTGAGTATTTTGTTATTATTTTTAATGGAATATTTTGCATGGGAGTCGATATGGAAAATAAGTTAGTGGTCTGCGCCTTCGGGCACAAAAAAATCCTCATGCGCTTTAGAAATTGTCCCTTGCGCAAACATATGCACGAAGGTGGGAACTAGACAGTATCTTGCTGACTATGACAAACATAATCAAAGACCATTTCATGAAACAATTCATTTTTGTCCACGCAGGTTCTACGGGCTTGCATATGAGCCTGGCGTGAGCCAGTCGTCTGGCATAGTCAGTGACATATGGTCATGTTCCCAGCCTTCGTAATATGTTTTGTACACGGGCTCAATGCTAAAGCGAGTAACGATTTCTTTGAAATCTGCCTGCTCATTTCTGGGTCAAACTCAGGAAAAACAAAATTACACGTGTCTTTTTATTTTCAGTCTAGATCATATATCTGAATTTTTGTACCTGAAGACGCCCTGCATAGCGAAATCTGCAATGATTTATATATCATGTTATGACTTTCTACATTGTATGTGTATAATATATGGCAGCGCGCTGTCCAATCCTATATTTTGAACACGATCTTTGAAATCTGCCTGTTCATTTCTGGGTCAAACTCAGGAAAAACAAAATTACACGTGTCTTTTTATTTTCAGTCTAGATCATATATCTGAATTTTTGTACCTGAAGACGCCCTGCATAGCGAAATCTGCAATGATTTATATATCATGTTATGACGTTCTACACTGTATGTGTATTATATGTGACAGCGCGCTGTCCAATCCTATATTTTGAACAGGATCTTTGAAATCTACCTGCTCATTTCTGGGTCAAACTCAGGAAAAACAAAATTACACGTGTCTTTTTATTTTCAGTCTAGATCATATATCTGAATTTTTGAGCCTGAATTCGCCCTCTGTAGCGAAATCTGTAGTGTTTTACATATCATGCAATACCGTTCCTCACTAAATGTGTATTTTATATGACAGCGCGCTGTCCAATCCTATATTTTTGAACACGATCTTTGAAATCTGCCTGCTCATTTCTGGGTCAAACTCAGGAAAAACAAAATTACAAGTTTCTTTTTATTTTCAGTCTAGATCATATATCTGAATTTTTGTACCTGAAGGCGCCCTGCATAGCGAAATATGCAATGATTTATATATCATGTTATGACGTTCTACACTGTATGTGTATTCTATATTGTATGTGTATTATATATGACAGCGCGTTGTCCAATCCTATTTTTTGAACACGATCTTTGAAATCTGCCTGCTTATTTCTGATTGCCTCAGAAACTTGTGAGTGTTTTGTTATTATTTTTAATGGAATATTTTGCATGGGAGTCGATATGGAAAATAAGTTAGTGCTCTGCGCCTTCGTGCACAAAAAAAATCCTCATGCGCTTTAGAAATTGTCCCTTGCGCAAACATATGCACGAAGGCGGGAACTAGACCGTATCTTGCTGACTATGACAAACATAATCAAAGACCATTTCATGAAACAATTCATTTTTGTCCACGCAGGTTCTACGGGCTTGCATATGAGCGTGGCATGAGCCAGTTGTCTGGCATAGTCAGTGACATATGGTCATGTTCCCAGCCTTCGTAATATGTTTTGTACACGGGCTCATTGCTAAAGCGAGTAACGATTTCTTTGAAATCTGCCTGTTCATTTCTGGGTCAAACTCAGGAAAAACAAAAATTACACGTGTCTTTTTATTTTCAGTCTAGATCATTTATCTGAATTTGTGTACCTGAAGACGCCCTGCATAGCGAAATCTGCAATGATTTATATATCATGTTATGACGTTCTACACTGTATGTGTATTATATATGACAGCGCGCTGTCCAATCCTATATTTTGAACACGATCTTTGAAATCTGCCTGCTCATTTCTGGGTCAAACTCAGGAAAAACAAAATTACACGTGTCTTTTTATTTTCAGTCTATATCATATATCTGAATTTTTGTACCTGAAGACGCCCTGCATAGCGAAATCTGCAATGATTTATATATCATGTTATGACGTTCTACATTGTATGTGTATTATATATGACAGCGCGCTGTCCAATCCTATATTTTGAACACGATCTTTGAAATCTACCTGCTCATTTCTGGGTCAAACTCAGGAAAAACAAAATTACACGTGTCTTTTTATTTTCCGTCTAGATGATATATCTGAATTTTTGAGCCTGAACTCGCCCTGCGTAGCGAAATCTGTAGTGTTTTACATATCATGCAATACCGTTCCTCACTATATGTGTATTACATATGACAGCGCGCTGTCCAATCCTATATTTTGAACACGATCTTTGAAATCTGCCTGCTCATTTCTGGGTCAAACTCAGGAAAAACAAAATTACAAGTTTCTTTTTATTTTCAGTCTAGATCATATATCTGAATTTTTGTACCTGAAGGCGCCCTGCATAGCGAAATCTGCAATGATTTATATATCATGTTATGACGTTCTACACTGTATGTGTATTATATATGACAGCGCGTTGTCCAATCCTATTTTTTGAACACGATCTTTGAAATCTGCCTGCTTATTTCTGATTGCCTCAGAAACTTGTGAGTATTTTGTTATTATTTTTAATGGAATATTTTGCATGGGAGTCGATATGGAAAATAAGTTAGTGGTCTGCGCCTTCGTGCACCAAAAAATCCTCATGCGCTTTAGAAATTGTCCCTTGCGCAAACATATGCACGAAGGTGGGAACTAGACAGTATCTTGCTGACTATGACAAACATAATCAAAGACCATTTCATGAAACAATTCATTTTTGTCCACGCAGGTTCTACGGGCTTGCATATGAGCGTGGCGTGAGCCAGTCGTCTGGCATAGTCAGTGACATATGGTCATGTTCCCAGCCTTCGTAATATGTTTTGTACACGGGCTCATTGCTAAAGCGAGTAACGATTTCTTTGAAATCTGCCTGCTCATTTCTGGGTCAAACTCAAGAAAAACAAAATTACACGTGTCTTTTTATTTTCAGTCTAGATCATATATCTGAATTTTTGAGCCTGAATTCGCGCTGCATAGCGAAATCTGTAATGCTTTACATATCATGCAATAACGGTTTACACTCTATGTGTATTATATATGGCAGCCCGCTGTCCAATCCTATATTTTGAACACGATCTTTGAAATCTACCTGTTCATTTCTGGGTCAAACTCAGCAAAAACAAAATTACACGTGTCTTTTTATTTTCAGTCTATATCATATATCTGAATTTTTGTACCTGAAGATGCCCTGCATAGCGAAATCTCCAATGATTTATATATCATGTTATGACGTTCTACACTGTATGTGTATTATATATGACAGCGCGCTGTCCAATCCTATATTTTGAACACGATCTTTGAAATCTGCCTGCTCATTTCTGGGTCAAACTCAGGAAAAACAAAATTACACGTGTCTTTTTATTTTCAGTCTAGATCATATATCTGAATTTTTGTACCTGAAGACGCCCTGCATAGCGAAATCTGCAATTATTTATATATCATGTTATGACGTTCTACACTGTATGTGTATTATATATGGCAGCGCGCTGTCCAATCCTATATTTTGAACACGATCTTTGAAATGTGCCTGTTCATTTCTGGGTCAAACTCAGGAAAAACAAAATTACACGTGTCTTTTTATTTTCAGTCTAGATCATATATCTGAATTTTTGTACCTGAAGACGCCCTGCATAGCGAAATCTGCAATGATTTATATATCATGTTATGACGTTCTACACTGTATGTGTATTATATATGACAGCGCGCTGTCCAATCCTATATTTTGAACAGGATCTTTGAAATCTACCTGCTCATTTCTGGGTCAAACTCAGGAAAAACAAAATTACACGTGTCTTTTTAATTTCAGTCTAGATCATATATCTGAATTTTTGAGCCTGAATTCGCCCTGCGTAGCGAAATCTGTAGTGTTTTACATATCATGCAATACAGTTCCTCACTAAATGTGTATTATATATGACAGCGCGCTGTCCAATCCTATATTTTGAACACGATCTTTGAAATCTGCCTGCTCATTTCTGGGTCAAACTCAGGAAAAACAAAATTACAAGTTTCTTTTTATTTTCAGTCTAGATCATATATCTGAATTTTTGAGCCTGTATTCGCCCTGCATAGCGAAATCTGTTATGTTTTACATATCATGCAATACCAGTTTACACTGTATTTGTATTATATATGACAGCGCGTTGTCCAATCCTATTTTTTGAACACGATCTTTGAAATCTGCCTGCTTATTTCTGATTGCCTCAGAAACTTGTGAGTATTTTGTTATTATTTTTAATGGAATATTTTGCATGGGAGTCGATATGGAAAATAAGTTAGTGGTCTGCGCCTTCGGGCACAAAAAAATCCTCATGCGCTTTAGAAATTGTCCCTTGCGCAAACATATGCACGAAGGTGGGAACTAGACAGTATCTTGCTGACTATGACAAACATAATCAAAGACCATTTCATGAAACAATTCATTTTTGTCCACGCAGGTTCTACGGGCTTGCATATGAGCCTGGCGTGAGCCAGTCGTCTGGCATAGTCAGTGACATATGGTCATGTTCCCAGCCTTCGTAATATGTTTTGTACACGGGCTCAATGCTAAAGCGAGTAACGATTTCTTTGAAATCTGCCTGCTCATTTCTGGGTCAAACTCAGGAAAAACAAAATTACACGTGTCTTTTTATTTTCAGTCTAGATCATATATCTGAATTTTTGTACCTGAAGACGCCCTGCATAGCGAAATCTGCAATGATTTATATATCATGTTATGACTTTCTACATTGTATGTGTATAATATATGGCAGCGCGCTGTCCAATCCTATATTTTGAACACGATCTTTGAAATCTGCCTGTTCATTTCTGGGTCAAACTCAGGAAAAACAAAATTACACGTGTCTTTTTATTTTCAGTCTAGATCATATATCTGAATTTTTGTACCTGAAGACGCCCTGCATAGCGAAATCTGCAATGATTTATATATCATGTTATGACGTTCTACACTGTATGTGTATTATATGTGACAGCGCGCTGTCCAATCCTATATTTTGAACAGGATCTTTGAAATCTACCTGCTCATTTCTGGGTCAAACTCAGGAAAAACAAAATTACACGTGTCTTTTTATTTTCAGTCTAGATCATATATCTGAATTTTTGAGCCTGAATTCGCCCTCTGTAGCGAAATCTGTAGTGTTTTACATATCATGCAATACCGTTCCTCACTAAATGTGTATTTTATATGACAGCGCGCTGTCCAATCCTATATTTTTGAACACGATCTTTGAAATCTGCCTGCTCATTTCTGGGTCAAACTCAGGAAAAACAAAATTACAAGTTTCTTTTTATTTTCAGTCTAGATCATATATCTGAATTTTTGTACCTGAAGGCGCCCTGCATAGCGAAATATGCAATGATTTATATATCATGTTATGACGTTCTACACTGTATGTGTATTCTATATTGTATGTGTATTATATATGACAGCGCGTTGTCCAATCCTATTTTTTGAACACGATCTTTGAAATCTGCCTGCTTATTTCTGATTGCCTCAGAAACTTGTGAGTGTTTTGTTATTATTTTTAATGGAATATTTTGCATGGGAGTCGATATGGAAAATAAGTTAGTGCTCTGCGCCTTCGTGCACAAAAAAAATCCTCATGCGCTTTAGAAATTGTCCCTTGCGCAAACATATGCACGAAGGCGGGAACTAGACCGTATCTTGCTGACTATGACAAACATAATCAAAGACCATTTCATGAAACAATTCATTTTTGTCCACGCAGGTTCTACGGGCTTGCATATGAGCGTGGCATGAGCCAGTTGTCTGGCATAGTCAGTGACATATGGTCATGTTCCCAGCCTTCGTAATATGTTTTGTACACGGGCTCATTGCTAAAGCGAGTAACGATTTCTTTGAAATCTGCCTGTTCATTTCTGGGTCAAACTCAGGAAAAACAAAAATTACACGTGTCTTTTTATTTTCAGTCTAGATCATTTATCTGAATTTGTGTACCTGAAGACGCCCTGCATAGCGAAATCTGCAATGATTTATATATCATGTTATGACGTTCTACACTGTATGTGTATTATATATGACAGCGCGCTGTCCAATCCTATATTTTGAACACGATCTTTGAAATCTGCCTGCTCATTTCTGGGTCAAACTCAGGAAAAACAAAATTACACGTGTCTTTTTATTTTCAGTCTAGATCATATATCTGAATTTTTGAGCCTGAATTCGCCCTGCGTAGCGAAATCTGTAGTGTTTTACATATCATGCAATACCGTTCTACACTATATGTGTATTATATATGACAGCGCGCTGTCCAATCCTATATTTTGAACACGATCTTTGAAATCTGCCTGCTCATTTCTGGGTTAAACTCAGGAAAAACAAAAGTACAAGTGTCTTTTTATTTTCAGTCTAGATCATATATCTGAATTTTTGTACCTGAAGGCGCCCTGCATAGCGAAATCTGCAATGATTTATATATCATGTTATGACGTTCTACACTGTATGTGTATTATATATGACAGCGCCTTGTCCAATCCTATTTTTTGAACACGATCTTTGAAATCTGCCTGCTTATTTCTGATTGCCTCAGAAACTTGTGAGTATTTTGTTATTATTTTTAATGGAATATTTTGCATGGGGGTCGATATGGAAAATAAGTTAGTGGTCTGCGGCGCCTTCGTGCACAAAAAAAATCCTCATGCGCTTTAGAAATTGTCCCTTGCGCAAACATATGCACGAAGGTGGGAACTAGACCGTATCTTGCTGACTATGACAAACATAATCAAAGACCATTTCATGTCACAATTCATTTTTGTCCACGCAGGTTCTACGGGCTTGCATATGAGCGTGGCATGAGCCAGTCGTCTGGCATAGTCAGTGACATATGGTCATGTTCCCAGCTTTCGTAATATGTTTTGTACACGGGCTCATTGCTAAAGCGAGTAACGATTTCTTTGAAATCTGCCTGCTCATTTCTGGGTCAAACTCAGGAAAAACAAAATTACACGTTTCTTTTTATTTTCAGTCTAGATCATATATCTGAATTTTTGAGCCTGAATTCGCGCTGCATAGCGAAATCTGTAATGCTTTACATATCATGCAATAAAGGTTTACACTCTATGTGTATTATATATGGCAGCCCGCTGTCCAATCCTTTATTTTGAACACGATCTTTAAAATCTACCTGTTCATTTCTGGGTCAAACTCAGGAAAAACAAAATTACACGTGTCTTTTTATTTTCAGTCTAGATCATATATCTGAATTTTTGTACCTGAAGACGCCCTGCATAGCGAAATCTGCAATGATTTATATATCATGTTATGACGTTCTACACTGTTTGTGTGTTATATATGGCAGCGCGCTGTCCAATCCTATATTTTGAACACGATCTTTGAAATCTGCCTGTTCATTTCTGGGTCAAACTCAGGAAAAACAAAATTACACGTGTCTTTTTATTTTCAGTCTAGATCATATATCTGAATTTTTGTACCTGAAGACGCCCTGCATAGCGAAATCTGCAATGATTTATATATCATGTTATGACGTTCTACACTGTATGGGTATTATATATGACAGCGCCCTGTCCAATCCTATATTTTGAACAGGATCTTTGAAATCTACCTGCTCATTTCTGGGTCAAACTCAGGAAAAACAAAATTACACGTGTCTTTTTATTTTCAGTCTAGATCATATATCTGAATTTTTGAGCCTGAATTCGCGCTGCATAGCGAAATCTGTAATGCTTTACATATCATGCAATAACGGTTTACACTCTATGTGTATTATATATGGCAGCCCGCTGTCCAATCCTATATTTTGAACACGATCTTTGAAATCTACCTGTTCATTTCTGGGTCAAACTCAGGAAAAACAAAATTACACGTGTCTTTTTATTTTCAGTCTAGATCATATATCTGAATTTTTGTACCTGAAGGCGCCCTGCATAGCGAAATCTGCAATGATTTAATATCATGTTATGACGTTCTACACTGTATGTGTATTATATATGACAGCGCGCTGTCCAATCCTATATTTTGAACACGATCTTTGAAATCTGCCTGCTCATTTCTGGGTCAAACTCAGGAAAAACAAAATTACACGTGTCTTTTTATTTTCAGTCTAGATCATATATCTGAAGTTTTGTACCTGAAGACGCCCTGCATAGCGAAATCTGCAATGATTTATATATCATGTTATGACGTTCTACACTGTATATGTATTATATATGACAGCGCGCTGTCCAATCCTATATTTTGAACACGATCTTTGAAATCTGCCTGCTCATTTCTGGGTCAAACTCAGGAAAAACAAAATTACACGTGTCTTTTTATTTTAAGTCTAGATCATATATCTGAATGTTTGTACCTGAAGACGCCCTGCATAGCGAAATCTGCAATGATTTATATATCATGTTATGACGTTCTACACTGTTTGTGTGTTATATATGGCAGCGCGCTGTCCAATCCTATATTTTGAACACGATCTTTGAAATCTGCCTGTTCATTTCTGGGTCAAACTCAGGAAAAACAAAATTACACGTGTCTTTTTATTTTCAGTCTAGATCATATATCTGAATTTTTGTACCTGAAGACGCCCTGCATAGCGAAATCTGCAATGATTTATATATCATGTTATGACGTTCTACACTGTATGGGTATTATATATGACAGCGCCCTGTCCAATCCTATATTTTGAACAGGATCTTTGAAATCTACCTGCTCATTTCTGGGTCAAACTCAGGAAAAACAAAATTACACGTGTCTTTTTATTTTCAGTCTAGATCATATATCTGAATTTTTGAGCCTGAATTCGCGCTGCATAGCGAAATCTGTAATGCTTTACATATCATGCAATAACGGTTTACACTCTGTGTGTATTATATATGGCAGCCCGCTGTCCAATCCTATATTTTGAACACGATCTTTGAAATCTACCTGTTCATTTCTGGGTCAAACTCAGGAAAAACAAAATTACACGTGTCTTTTTATTTTCAGTCTAGATCATATATCTGAATTTTTGTACCTGAAGGCGCCCTGCATAGCGAAATCTGCAATGATTTAATATCATGTTATGACGTTCTACACTGTATGTGTATTATATATGACAGCGCGCTGTCCAATCCTATATTTTGAACACGATCTTTGAAATCTGCCTGCTCATTTCTGGGTCAAACTCAGGAAAAACAAAATTACACGTGTCTTTTTATTTTCAGTCTAGATCATATATCTGAATTTTTGTACCTGAAGACGCCCTGCATAGCGAAATCTGCAATGATTTATATATCATGTTATGACGTTCTACACTGTATATGTATTATATATGACAGCGCGCTGTCCAATCCTATATTTTGAACACGATCTTTGAAATCTGCCTGCTCATTTCTGGGTCAAACTCAGGAAAAACAAAATTACACGTGTCTTTTTATTTTCAGTCTAGATCATATATCTGAATGTTTGTACCTGAAGACGCCCTGCATAGCGAAATCTGCAATGATTTATATATCATGTTATGACGTTCTACACTGTATGTGTATTATATATGACAGCGCGCTGTCCAATCCTTTATTTTGAACAGGATCTTTGAAATCTACCTGCTCATTTCTGGGTCAAACTCAGGAAAAACAAAATTACACGTGTCTTTTTATTTTCAGTCTAGATCATATATCTGAATTTTTGTACCTGAAGGCGCCCTGCATAGCGAAATCTGCAATGATTTATACATCATGTTATGACGTTCTACACTGTATGTGTATTATATATTGTATGTGTATTATATATGACAGCGCGTTGTCCAATTCTATTTTTTGAACACGATCTTTGAAATCTGCCTGCTTATTTCTGATTGCCTCAGAAACTTGTGAGTATTTTGTTATTATTTTTAATGGAATATTTTGCATGGGAGTCGATATGGAAAATAAGTTAGTGGTCTGCGCCTTCGTGCACAAAAAAAATCCTCATGCGCTTTAGAAATTTTCCCTTGCGCAAACATATGCACGAAGGTGGGAACTAGACCGTATCTTGCTGACTATGACAAACATAATCAAAGACCATTTCATGAAACAATTCATTTTTGTCCATGCAGGTTCTACGGGCTTGCATATGAGCGTGGCATGAGCCAGTCGTCTGGCATAGTCAGTGACATATGGTCATGTTCCCAGCCTTCGTAATATGTTTTGTACACGGGCTCATTGCTAAAGCGCGTTACGATTTCTTTGAAATCTGCCTGCTCATTTCTGGGTAAAACTCAGGAAAAACAAAATTACACGTGTCTTTTTATTTTCAGTCTAGATCATATATCTGAATTTTTGAGCCTGAATTCGCCCTGCATAGCGAAATATGTAATGCTTTACATATCATGCAATAACGGTTTACACTCTATGTGTATTATATATGGCAGCCCGCTGTCCAATCCTATATTTTGAACACGATCTTTGAAATCTACCTGTTCATTTCTGGGTCAAACTCAGGAAAAACAAAATTACACGTGTCTTTTTATTTTCAGTCTAGATCATATATCTTAATGTTTGTACCTGAAGACGCCCTGCATAGCGAAATCTGCAATGATTAATATATCATGTTATGACGTTCTACACTGTATGTGTATTATATATGGCAGCGCGCTGTCCAATCCTATATTTTGAACACGATCTTTGAAATCTGCCTGTTCATTTCTGGGTCAAACTCAGGAAAAACAAAATTACACGTGTCTTTTTATTTTCAGTCTAGATCATATATCTGAATTTTTGTACCTGAAGACGCCCTGCATAGCGAAATCTGCAATGATTTATATATCATGTTATGACGTTCTACACTGTATGGGTATTATATATGACAGCGCCCTGTCCAATCCTATATTTTGAACAGGATCTTTGAAATCTACCTGCTCATTTCTGGGTCAAACTCAGGAAAAACAAAATTACACGTGTCTTTTTATTTTCAGTCTAGATCATATATCTGAATTTTTGAGCCTGAATTCGCCCTGCGTAGCGAAATCTGTAGTGTTTTACATATCATGCAATACCGTTCTACACTATATGTGTATTATATATGACAGCGCGCTGTCCAATCCTATATTTTGAACACGATCTTTGAAATCTGCCTGCTCATTTCTGGGTTAAACTCAGGAAAAACAAAAGTACAAGTGTCTTTTTATTTTCAGTCTAGATCATATATCTGAATTTTTGTACCTGAAGGCGCCCTGCATAGCGAAATCTGCAATGATTTATATATCATGTTATGACGTTCTACACTGTATGTGTATTATATATGACAGCGCCTTGTCCAATCCTATTTTTTGAACACGATCTTTGAAATCTGCCTGCTTATTTCTGATTGCCTCAGAAACTTGTGAGTATTTTGTTATTATTTTTAATGGAATATTTTGCATGGGGGTCGATATGGAAAATAAGTTAGTGGTCTGCGGCGCCTTCGTGCACAAAAAAAATCCTCATGCGCTTTAGAAATTGTCCCTTGCGCAAACATATGCACGAAGGTGGGAACTAGACCGTATCTTGCTGACTATGACAAACATAATCAAAGACCATTTCATGTCACAATTCATTTTTGTCCACGCAGGTTCTACGGGCTTGCATATGAGCGTGGCATGAGCCAGTCGTCTGGCATAGTCAGTGACATATGGTCATGTTCCCAGCTTTCGTAATATGTTTTGTACACGGGCTCATTGCTGAAGCGAGTAACGATTTCTTTGAAATCTGCCTGCTCATTTCTGGGTCAAACTCAGGAAAAACAAAATTACACGTTTCTTTTTATTTTCAGTCTAGATCATATATCTGAATTTTTGAGCCTGAATTCGCGCTGCATAGCGAAATCTGTAATGCTTTACATATCATGCAATAAAGGTTTACACTCTATGTGTATTATATATGGCAGCCCGCTGTCCAATCCTATATTTTGAACACGATCTTTAAAATCTACCTGTTCATTTCTGGGTCAAACTCAGGAAAAACAAAATTACACGTGTCTTTTTATTTTCAGTCTAGATCATATATCTGAATTTTTGTACCTGAAGACGCCCTGCATAGCGAAATCTGCAATGATTTATATATCATGTTATGACGTTCTACACTGTTTGTGTGTTATATATGGCAGCGCGCTGTCCAATCCTATATTTTGAACACGATCTTTGAAATCTGCCTGTTCATTTCTGGGTCAAACTCAGGAAAAACAAAATTACACGTGTCTTTTTATTTTCAGTCTAGATCATATATCTGGATTTTTGTACCTGAAGACGCCCTGCATAGCGAAATCTGCAATGATTTATATATCATGTTATGACGTTCTACACTGTATGGGTATTATATATGACAGCGCCCTGTCCAATCCTATATTTTGAACAGGATCTTTGAAATCTACCTGCTCATTTCTGGGTCAAACTCAGGAAAAACAAAATTACACGTGTCTTTTTATTTTCAGTCTAGATCATATATCTGAATTTTTGAGCCTGAATTCGCGCTGCATAGCGAAATCTGTAATGCTTTACATATCATGCAATAACGGTTTACACTCTATGTGTATTATATATGGCAGCCCGCTGTCCAATCCTATATTTTGAACACGATCTTTGAAATCTACCTGTTCATTTCTGGGTCAGACTCAGGAAAAACAAAATTACACGTGTCTTTTTATTTTCAGTCTAGATCATATATCTGAATTTTTGTACCTGAAGGCGCCCTGCATAGCGAAATCTGCAATGATTTAATATCATGTATGACGTTCTACACTGTATGTGTATTATATATGACAGCGCGCTGTCCAATCCTATATTTTGAACACGATCTTTGAAATCTGCCTGCTCATTTCTGGGTCAAACTCAGGAAAAACAAAATTACACGTGTCTTTTTATTTTCAGTCTAGATCATATATCTGAATTTTTGTACCTGAAGACGCCCTGCATAGCGAAATCTGCAATGATTTATATATCATGTTATGACGTTCTACACTGTATATGTATTATATATGACAGCGCGCTGTCCAATCCTATATTTTGAACACGATCTTTGAAATCTGCCTGCTCATTTCTGGGTCAAACTCAGGAAAAACAAAATTACACGTGTCTTTTTATTTTAAGTCTAGATCATATATCTGAATGTTTGTACCTGAAGACGCCCTGCATAGCGAAATCTGCAATGATTTATATATCATGTTATGACGTTCTACACTGTTTGTGTGTTATATATGGCAGCGCGCTGTCCAATCCTATATTTTGAACACGATCTTTGAAATCTGCCTGTTCATTTCTGGGTCAAACTCAGGAAAAACAAAATTACACGTGTCTTTTTATTTTCAGTCTAGATCATATATCTGAATTTTTGTACCTGAAGACGCCCTGCATAGCGAAATCTGCAATGATTTATATATCATGTTATGACGTTCTACACTGTATGGGTATTATATATGACAGCGCCCTGTCCAATCCTATATTTTGAACAGGATCTTTGAAATCTACCTGCTCATTTCTGGGTCAAACTCAGGAAAAACAAAATTACACGTGTCTTTTTATTTTCAGTCTAGATCATATATCTGAATTTTTGAGCCTGAATTCGCGCTGCATAGCGAAATCTGTAATGCTTTACATATCATGCAATAACGGTTTACACTCTATGTGTATTATATATGGCAGCCCGCTGTCCAATCCTATATTTTGAACACGATCTTTGAAATCTACCTGTTCATTTCTGGGTCAAACTCAGGAAAAACAAAATTACACGTGTCTTTTTATTTTCAGTCTAGATCATATATCTGAATTTTTGTACCTGAAGGCGCCCTGCATAGCGAAATCTGCAATGATTTAATATCATGTTATGACGTTCTACACTGTATGTGTATTATATATGACAGCGCGCTGTCCAATCCTATATTTTGAACACGATCTTTGAAATCTGCCTGCTCATTTCTGGGTCAAACTCAGGAAAAACAAAATTACACGTGTCTTTTTATTTTCAGTCTAGATCATATATCTGAATTTTTGTACCTGAAGACGCCCTGCATAGCGAAATCTGCAATGATTTATATATCATGTTATGACGTTCTACACTGTATATGTATTATATATGACAGCGCGCTGTCCAATCCTATATTTTGAACACGATCTTTGAAATCTGCCTGCTCATTTCTGGGTCAAACTCAGGAAAAACAAAATTACACGTGTCTTTTTATTTTCAGTCTAGATCATATATCTGAATGTTTGTACCTGAAGACGCCCTGCATAGCGAAATCTGCAATGATTTATATATCATGTTATGACGTTCTACACTGTATGTGTATTATATATGACAGCGCGCTGTCCAATCCTTTATTTTGAACAGGATCTTTGAAATCTACCTGCTCATTTCTGGGTCAAACTCAGGAAAAACAAAATTACACGTGTCTTTTTATTTTCAGTCTAGATCATATATCTGAATTTTTGTACCTGAAGGCGCCCTGCATAGCGAAATCTGCAATGATTTATACATCATGTTATGACGTTCTACACTGTATGTGTATTATATATTGTATGTGTATTATATATGACAGCGCGTTGTCCAATTCTATTTTTTGAACACGATCTTTGAAATCTGCCTGCTTATTTCTGATTGCCTCAGAAACTTGTGAGTATTTTGTTATTATTTTTAATGGAATATTTTGCATGGGAGTCGATATGGAAAATAAGTTAGTGGTCTGCGCCTTCGTGCACAAAAAAAATCCTCATGCGCTTTAGAAATTTTCCCTTGCGCAAACATATGCACGAAGGTGGGAACTAGACCGTATCTTGCTGACTATGACAAACATAATCAAAGACCATTTCATGAAACAATTCATTTTTGTCCATGCAGGTTCTACGGGCTTGCATATGAGCGTGGCATGAGCCAGTCGTCTGGCATAGTCAGTGACATATGGTCATGTTCCCAGCCTTCGTAATATGTTTTGTACACGGGCTCATTGCTAAAGCGCGTTACGATTTCTTTGAAATCTGCCTGCTCATTTCTGGGTAAAACTCAGGAAAAACAAAATTACACGTGTCTTTTTATTTTCAGTCTAGATCATATATCTGAATTTTTGAGCCTGAATTCGCCCTGCATAGCGAAATATGTAATGCTTTACATATCATGCAATAACGGTTTACACTCTATGTGTATTATATATGGCAGCCCGCTGTCCAATCCTATATTTTGAACACGATCTTTGAAATCTACCTGTTCATTTCTGGGTCAAACTCAGGAAAAACAAAATTACACGTGTCTTTTTATTTTCAGTCTAGATCATATATCTTAATGTTTGTACCTGAAGACGCCCTGCATAGCGAAATCTGCAATGATTAATATATCATGTTATGACGTTCTACACTGTATGTGTATTATATATGGCAGCGCGCTGTCCAATCCTATATTTTGAACACGATCTTTGAAATCTGCCTGTTCATTTCTGGGTCAAACTCAGGAAAAACAAAATTACACGTGTCTTTTTATTTTCAGTCTAGATCATATATCTGAATTTTTGTACCTGAAGACGCCCTGCATAGCGAAATCTGCAATGATTTATATATCATGTTATGACGTTCTACACTGTATGGGTATTATATATGACAGCGCCCTGTCCAATCCTATATTTTGAACAGGATCTTTGAAATCTACCTGCTCATTTCTGGGTCAAACTCAGGAAAAACAAAATTACACGTGTCTTTTTATTTTCAGTCTAGATCATATATCTGAATTTTTGAGCCTGAATTCGCGCTGCATAGCGAAATCTGTAATGCTTTACATATCATGCAATAACGGTTTACACTCTATGTGTATTATATATGGCAGCCCGCTGTCCAATCCTATATTTTGAACACGATCTTTGAAATCTACCTGTTCATTTCTGGGTCAAACTCAGGAAAAACAAAATTACACGTGTCTTTTTATTTTCAGTCTAGATCATATATCTGAATTTTTGTACCTGAAGGCGCCCTGCATAGCGAAATCTGCAATGATTTAATATCATGTTATGACGTTCTACACTGTATGTGTATTATATATGACAGCGCGCTGTCCAATCCTATATTTTGAACACGATCTTTGAAATCTGCCTGCTCATTTCTGGGTCAAACTCAGGAAAAACAAAATTACACGTGTCTTTTTATTTTCAGTCTAGATCATATATCTGAATTTTTGTACCTGAAGACGCCCTGCATAGCGAAATCTGCAATGATTTATATATCATGTTATGACGTTCTACACTGTATATGTATTATATATGACAGCGCGCTGTCCAATCCTATATTTTGAACACGATCTTTGAAATCTGCCTGCTCATTTCTGGGTCAAACTCAGGAAAAACAAAATTACACGTGTCTTTTTATTTTCAGTCTAGATCATATATCTGAATGTTTGTACCTGAAGACGCCCTGCATAGCGAAATCTGCAATGATTTATATATCATGTTATGACGTTCTACACTGTATGTGTATTATATATGACAGCGCGCTGTCCAATCCTTTATTTTGAACAGGATCTTTGAAATCTACCTGCTCATTTCTGGGTCAAACTCAGGAAAAACAAAATTACACGTGTCTTTTTATTTTCAGTCTAGATCATATATCTGAATTTTTGTACCTGAAGGCGCCCTGCATAGCGAAATCTGCAATGATTTATACATCATGTTATGACGTTCTACACTGTATGTGTATTATATATTGTATGTGTATTATATATGACAGCGCGTTGTCCAATTCTATTTTTTGAACACGATCTTTGAAATCTGCCTGCTTATTTCTGATTGCCTCAGAAACTTGTGAGTATTTTGTTATTATTTTTAATGGAATATTTTGCATGGGAGTCGATATGGAAAATAAGTTAGTGGTCTGCGCCTTCGTGCACAAAAAAAATCCTCATGCGCTTTAGAAATTTTCCCTTGCGCAAACATATGCACGAAGGTGGGAACTAGACCGTATCTTGCTGACTATGACAAACATAATCAAAGACCATTTCATGAAACAATTCATTTTTGTCCATGCAGGTTCTACGGGCTTGCATATGAGCGTGGCATGAGCCAGTCGTCTGGCATAGTCAGTGACATATGGTCATGTTCCCAGCCTTCGTAATATGTTTTGTACACGGGCTCATTGCTAAAGCGAGTAACGATTTCTTTGAAATCTGCCTGCTCATTTCTGGGTCAAACTCAGGAAAAACAAAATTACACGTGTCTTTTTATTTTCAGTCTAGATCATATATCTGAATTTTTCAGCCTGAATTCGCCCTGCATAGCGAAATATGTAATGCTTTACATATCATGCAATAACGGTTTACACTCTATGTGTATTATATATGGCAGCCCGCTGTCCAATCCTATATTTTGAACACGATCTTTGAAATCTACCTGTTCATTTCTGGGTCAAACTCAGGAAAAACAAAATTACACGTGTCTTTTTATTTTCAGTCTAGATCATATATCTTAATGTTTGTACCTGAAGACGCCCTGCATAGCGAAATCTGCAATGATTAATATATCATGTTATGACGTTCTACACTGTATGTGTATTATATATGACAGCGCGCTGTCCAATCCTATATTTTGAACACGATCTTTGAAATCTGCCTGCTCATTTCTGGGTCAAACTCAGGAAAAACAAAATTACACGTGTCTTTTTATTTTCAGTTTAGATCATATATCTGAATTTTTGTACCTGAAGACGCCCTGCATAGCGAAATCTGCAATGATTTATATATCATGTTATGACGTTCTACACTGTATGTGTATTATATATGACAGCGCGCTGTCCAATCCTATATTTTGAACACGATCTTTGAAATCTGTCTGCTCATTTCTGGGTCAAACTCAGGAAAAACAAAATTACACGTGTCTTTTTATTTTCAGTCTAGATCATATATCTGAATTTTTGTACCTGAAGACGCCCTGCATAGCGAAATCTGCAATGACTTATATATCATGTTATGACGTTCTACACTGTATGTTTATTATATATGACAGCGCGCTGTCCAATCCTTTATTTTGAACAGGATCTTTGAAATCTACCTGCTCATTTCTGGGTCAAACTCAGGAAAAACAAAATTACACGTGTCTTTTTATTTTCAGTCTAGATCATATATCTGAATTTTTGAGCCTGAATTCGCCCTGCATAGCGAAATATGTAATGCTTTACATATCATGCAATAACGGTTTACACTCTATGTGTATTATATATGGCAGCCCGCTGTCCAATCCTATATTTTGAACACGATCTTTGAAATCTACCTGCTCATTTCTGGGTCAAACTCAGGAAAAACAAAATTACACGTGTCTTTTTATTTTTAGTCTAGATCATATATCTTAATGTTTGTACCTGAAGACGCCCTGCATAGCGAAATCTGCAATGATTTATATATCATGTTATGACGTTCTACACTGTATGTGTATTATATATGACAGCGCGCTGTCCAATCCTATATTTTGAACACGATCTTTGAAATCTGCCTGCTCATTTCTGGGTCAAACTCAGGAAAAACAAAATTACACGTGTCTTTTTATTTTCAGTCTAGATCATATATCTGAATTTTTGAGCCTGAATTCGCCCTGCATAGCGAAATCTGTAATGCTTTACATATCATGCAATAACGGTTTACACTGTGTGTGTATTATATATGGCAGCCCGCTGTCCAATCCTATATTTTGAACACCATCTTTGAAATCTGCCTGTTCATTTCTGGGTCAAACTCAGGAAAAACAAAATTACACGTGTCTTTTTATTTTCAGTCTAGATCATATATCTGAATTTTTGAGCCTGAATTCGCCCTGCGTAGCGAAATCTGTAGTGTTTTACATATCATGCAATACCGTTCCTCACTATATGTGTATTATATATGACAGCGCGCTGTCCAATCCTATATTTTGAACACGATCTTTGAAATCTGCCTGCTCATTTCTGGGTCAAACTCAGGAAAAACAAAAGTACAAGTGTCTTTTTATTTTCAGTCTAGATCATATATCTGAATTTTTGTACCTGAAGGCGCTCTGCACAGCGAAATCTGCAATGATTTATATATCATGTTATGACGTTCTACACTGTATGTGTATTATATATGACAGCGCGTTGTCCAATCCTATTTTTTGAACACGATCTTTGAAATCTGCCTGCTTATTTATGATTGCCTCAGAAACTTGTGAGTATTTTGTTATTATTTTTAATGGAATATTTTGCATGGGAGTCGATATGGAAAATAAGTTAGTGGTCTGCGCCTTCGTGCACAAAAAAAATCCTCATGCGCTTTAGAAATTGTCCCTTGCGCAAACATATGCACGAAGGTGGGAACTAGACCGTATCTTGCTGACTATGACAAACATAATCAAAGACCATTTCATGAAACAATTCATTTTTGTCCACGCAGGTTCTACGGGCTTGCATATGAGCGTGGCATGAGCCAGTCGTCTGGCATAGTCAGTGACATATGGTCATGTTCCCAGCCTTCGTAATATGTTTTGTACACGGGCTCATTGCTAAAGCGAGTAACGATTTCTTTGAAATCTGCCTGCTCATTTCTAGTTTTGGGTCAAACTCAGGAAAAACAAAATTACACGTGTCTTTTTATTTTCAGTCTAGATCATATATCTGAATTTTTGAGCCTGAATTCGCCCTGCATAGCGAAATATGTAATGCTTTACATATCATGCAATAACGGTTTACACTGTATGTGTATTATATATGGCAGCCCGCTGTCCAATCCTATATTTTGAACACGATCTTTGAAAACTGCCTGTTCATTTCTGGGTCAAACTCAAGAAAAACAAAATAACACGTGTCTTTTTATTTTCAGTCTAGATCATATATCTGAATTTTTGAGGCTGATTTCGCCCTGCATAGCGAAATCTGTAATGTTTTACATATCATGCAATACCGGTTTACACTCTATGTGTATTATATATGGCAGCGCGCTGTCCAATCCTATATTTTGAAAACGATCTTTGAAATCTGCCTGTTCATTTCTGGGTCAAACTCAGGAAAATCAAAATTACACGAGTCTTTTTATTTTCAGTCTAGATCATATATCTGAATTTTTGAGCCTGAATTCGCGCTGCATAGCGAAATCTGTAATGCTTTGCATATCATGCAATAACGGTTTACACTCTATGTGTATTATATATGGCAGCCCGCTGTCCAATCCTATATTTTGAACACGATCTTTGAAATCTACCTGTTCATTTCTGGGTCAAACTCAGGAAAAACAAAATTACACGTGTCTTTTTTTTTTTAGTCTAGATCATATATCTGAATTTTTGTACCTGAAGACGCCCTGCATAGCGAAATCTGCAATGATTTATATATCATGTTATGACGTTCTACACTGTATGTGTATTATATATGACAGCGCGCTGTCCAATCCTATATTTTGAATACGATCTTTGAAATCTGCCTGCTCATTTCTGGGTCAAACTCAGGAAAAACAAAATTACACGTGTCTTTTTATTTTCAGTCTAGATCATATATCTGAATTTTTGTACCTGAAGACGCCCTGCATAGCGAAATCTGTAATGCTTTACATATCATGCAATAACGGTTTACACTGTGTGTGTATTATATATGGCAGCCCGCTGTCCAATCCTATATTTTGAACACCATCTTTGAAATCTGCCTGTTCATTTCTGGGTCAAACTCAGGAAAAACAAAATTACACGTGTCTTTTTATTTTCAGTCTAGATCATATATCTGAATTTTTGAGCCTGAATTCGCCCTGCGTAGCGAAATCTGTAGTGTTTTACATATCATGCAATACCGTTCCTCACTATATGTGTATTATATATGACAGCGCGCTGTCCAATCCTATATTTTGAACACGATCTTTGAAATGTGCCTGCTCATTTCTGGGTCAAACTCAGGAAAAACAAAAGTACAAGTGTCTTTTTATTTTCAGTCTAGATCATATATCTGAATTTTTGTACCTGAAGACGCCCTGCATAGCGAAATCTGCAATGATTTATATATCATGTTATGACGTTCTACACTGTATGTGTATTATATATGACAGCGCGCTGTCCAATCCTATATTTTGAACACGATCTTTGAAATCTGCCTGCTCATTTCTGGGTCAAACTCAGGAAAAACAAAATTACACGTGTCTTTTTATTTTCAGTCTAGATCATATATCTGAATTTTTGTACCTGAAGACGCCCTGCATAGCGAAATCTGTAATGCTTTACATATCATGCAATAACGGTTTACACTGTATGTGTATTATATATGACAGCGCGCTGTCCAATCCTATATTTTGAACACGATCTTTGAAATCTGCCTGCTCATTTCTGGGTCAAACTCAGGAAAAAACAAAATTACACGTGTCTTTTTATTTTCAGTCTAGATCATATATCTGAATTTTTGAGCCTGAATTCGCCCTGCATAGCGAAATCTGTAATGCTTTACATATCATGCAATAACGGTTTACACTGTGTGTGTATTATATATGGCAGCCCGCTGTCCAATCCTATATTTTGAACACCATCTTTGAAATCTGCCTGTTCATTTCTGGGTTAAACTCAGGAAAAACAAAATTACACGTGTCTTTTTATTTTCAGTCTAGATCATATATCTGAATTTTTGAGCCTGAATTCGCCCTGCGTAGCGAAATCTGTAGTTTTTTACATATCATGCAATACCGTTCTACACTATATGTGTATTATATATGACAGCGCGCTGTCCAATCCTATATTTTGAACACGATCTTTGAAATCTGCCTGCTCATTTCTGGGTCAAACTCAGCAAAAACAAAAGTACAAGTGTCTTTTTATTTTCAGTCTAGATCATATATCTGAATTTTTGAGCCTGAATTCGCCCTGCGTAGCGAAATCTGTAGTGTTTTACATATCATGCAATACCGTTCCTCACTATATGTGTATTATATATGACAGCGCGCTGTCCAATCCTATATTTTGAACACGATCTTTGAAATCTGCCTGCTCATTTCTGGGTCAAACTCAGGAAAAACAAAAGTACAAGTGTCTTTTTATTTTCAGTCTAGATCATATATCTGAATTTTTGTACCTGAAGGCGCTCTGCATAGCGAAATCTGCAATGATTTATATATCATGTTATGACGTTCTACACTGTATGTGTATTATATATGACAGCGCGTTGTCCAATCCTATTTTTTGAACACGATCTTTGAAATCTGCCTGCTTATTTCTGATTGCCTCAGAAACTTGTGAGTATTTTGTTATTATTTTTAATGGAATATTTTGCATGGGAGTCGATATGGAAAATAAGTTAGTGGTCTGCGCCTTCGTGCACAAAAAAAATCCTCATGCGCTTTAGAAATTGTCCCTTGCGCAAACATATGCCCGAAGGTGGGAACTAGACCGTATCTTGCTGACTATGACAAACATAATCAAAGACCATTTCATGAAACAATTCATTTTTGTCCACGCAGGTTCTACGGGCTTGCATATGAGCGTGGCATGAGCCAGTCGTCTGGCATAGTCAGTGACATATGGTCATGTTCCCAGCCTTCGTAATATGTTTTGTACACGGGCTCATTGCTAAAGCGAGTAACGATTTCTTTGAAATCTGCCTGCTCATTTCTAGTTTTGGGTCAAACTCAGGAAAAACAAAATTACACGTGTCTTTTTATTTTCAGTCTAGATCATATATCTGAATTTTTGAGCCTGAATTCGCCCTGCATAGCGAAATATGTAATGCTTTACATATCATGCAATAACGGTTTACACTGTATGTGTATTATATATGGCAGCCCGCTGTCCAATCCTATATTTTGAACACGATCTTTGAAATCTGCCTGTTCATTTCTGGGTCAAACTCAAGAAAAACAAAATAACACGTGTCTTTTTATTTTCAGTCTAGATCATATATCTGAATTTTTGAGGCTGAATTCGCCCTGCATAGCGAAATCTGTAATGTTTTACATATCATGCAATACCGGTTTACACTGTATGTGTATTATATATGGCAGCGCGCTCTCCAATCCTATATTTTGAAAACGATCTTTGAAATCTGCCTGTTCATTTCTGGGTCAAACTCAGGAAAATCAAAATTACACGAGTCTTTTTATTTTCAGTCTAGATCATATATCTGAATTTTTGTACCTGAAAGCGCCCTGCATAGCGAAATCTGCAATGATTTATATATCATGTTATGACTTTCTACACTGTATGTGTATTATATATGGCAGCGCGCTGTCGAATCCTATATTTTGAACACGATCTTTGAAAGCTGCCTGCTCATTTCTGGGTCAAACTCAGGAAAAACAAAATTACACGTGTCTTTTTATTTTCAGTCTAGATCATATATCTGAATTTTTGTACCTGAAGACGCCCTGCATAGCGAAATCTGCAATGATTTATATATCAGGTTATGACGTTCTACACTGTATGTGTATTATATATGACAGCGCGCTGTCCAATCCTATATTTTGAACAGGATCTTTGAAATCTACCTGCTCATTTCTGGGTCAAACTCAGGAAAAACAAAATTACACGTGTCTTTTTATTTTCAGTCTAGATCATATATCTGAATTTTTGAGCCTGAATTCGCGCTGCATAGCGAAATCTGTAATGCTTTACATATCATGCAATAACGGTTTACACTGTATGTGTATTATATATGACAGCGCGCTGTCCAATCCTATATTTTGAACACGATCTTTGAAATCTGCCTGCTCATTTCTGGGTCAAACTCAGGAAAAACAAAATTACACGTGTCTTTTTATTTTCAGTCTAGATCATATATCTGAATTTTTGAGCCTGAATTCGCCCTGCATAGCGAAATCTGTAATGCTTTACATATCATGCAATAACGGTTTACACTGTGTGTGTATTATATATGACAGCGCGCTGTCCAATCCTATATTTTGAACACGATCTTTGAAATCTGCCTGCTCATTTCTGGGTCAAACTCAGGAAAAACAAAAGTACAAGTGTCTTTTTATTTTCAGTCTAGATCATATATCTGAATTTTTGTACCTGAAGGCGCCCTGCATAGCGAAATCTGCAATGATTTATATATCATGTTATGACGTTCTACACTGTATGTGTATTATATATGACAGCGCGTTGTCCAATCCTATTTTTTGAACACGATCTTTGAAATCTGCCTGCTTATTTCTGATTGCCTCAGAAACTTGTGAGTATTTTGTTATTATTTTTAATGGAATATTTTGCATGGGAGTCGATATGGAAAATAAGTTAGTGGTCTGCGCCTTCGTGCACAAAAAAAATCCTCATGCGCTTTAGAAATTGTCCCTTGCGCAAACATATGCACGAAGGTGGGAACTAGACCGTATCTTGCTGACTATGACAAACATAATCAAAGACCATTTCATGAAACAATTCATTTTTGTCCACGCAGGTTCTACGGGCTTGCATATGAGCGTGGCATGAGCCAGTCGTCTGGCATAGTCAGTGACATATGGTCATGTTCCCAGCCTTCGTAATATGTTTTGTACACGGGCTCATTGCTAAAGCGAGTAACGATTTCTTTGAAATCTGCCTGCTCAATTCTAGTTTTGGGTCAAACTCAGGAAAAACAAAATTACACGTGTCTTTTTATTTTCAGTCTAGATCATATATCTGAATTTTTGAGCCTGAATTCGCCCTGCATAGCGAAATATGTAATGCTTTACATATCATGCAATAACGGTTTACACTGTATGTGTATTATATATGGCAGCCCGCTGTCCAATCCTATATTTTGAACACGATCTTTGAAATCTGCCTGTTCATTTCTGGGTCAAACTCAAGAAAAACAAAATAACACGTGTCTTTTTATTTTCAGTCTAGATCATATATCTGAATTTTTGAGGCTGAATTCGCCCTGCATAGCGAAATCTGTAATGTTTTACATATCATGCAATACCGGTTTACACTGTATGTGTATTATATATGGCAGCGCGCTGTCCAATCCTATATTTTGAACACGATCTTTGAAATCTGCCTGCTCAATTCTGGGTCAAACTCAGGAAAAACAAAATTACACGTGTCTTTTTATTTTCAGTCTAGATCATATATCTGAATTTTTGTACCTGAAGACGCCCTGCATAGCGAAATCTGCAATGATTTATATATCATGTTATGACGTTCTACACTGTATGTGTATTATATATGACAGCGCGCTGTCCAATCCTATATTTTGAACACGATCTTTGAAATCTGCCTGCTCATTTCTGGGTCAAACTCAGGAAAAACAAAATTACACGTGTCTTTTTATTTTCAGTCTAGATCATATATCTGAATTTTTGTACCTGAAGACGCCCTGCATAGCGAAATCTGTAATGCTTTACATATCATGCAATAACGGTTTACACTGTATGTGTATTATATATGACAGCGCGCTGTCCAATCCTATATTTTGAACACGATCTTTGAAATCTGCCTGCTCATTTCTGGGTCAAACTCAGCAAAAACAAAATTACACGTGTCTTTTTATTTTCAGTCTAGATCATATATCTGAATTTTTGAGCCTGAATTCGCCCTGCATAGCGAAATCTGTAATGCTTTACATATCTTGCAATAACGGTTTACACTGTATGTGTATTATATATGACAGCGCGCTGTCCAATCCTATATTTTGAACACGATCTTTGAAATCTGCCTGCTCATTTCTGGGTCAAACTCAGGAAAAACAAAAGTACAAGTGTCTTTTTATTTTCAGTCTAGATCATATATCTGAATTTTTGTACCTGAAGGCGCCCTGCATAGCGAAATCTGCAATGATTTATATATCATGTTATGACGTTCTACACTGTATGTGTATTATATATGGCAGCGCGCTGTCCAATCCTATATTTTGAAAACGATCTTTGAAATCTGCCTGTTCATTTCTGGGTCAAACTCAGGAAAATCAAAATTACACGAGTCTTTTTATTTTCAGTCTAGATCATATATCTGAATTTTTGTACCTGAAGGCGCCCTGCATAGCGAAATCTGCAATGATTTATATATCATGTTATGACGTTCTACACTGTATGTGTATTATATATGACAGCGCGCTGTCCAATCCTATATTTTGAACAGGATCTTTGAAATCTACCTGCTCATTTCTGGGTCAAACTCAGGAAAAACAAAATTACACGTGTCTTTTTATTTTCAGTCTAGATCATATATCTGAATTTTTGAGCCTGAATTCGCCCTGCGTAGCGAAATCTGTAGTGTTTTACATATCATGCAATACCGTTCCTCATTATATGTGTATTATATATGACAGCGCGCTGTCCAATCCTATATTTTGAACACGATCTTTGAAATCTGCCTGCTCATTTCTGGGTCAAACTCAGGAAAAACAAAATTACACGTGTCTTTTTATTTTCAGTCTAGATCATATATCTGAATTTTTGTACCTGAAGACGCCCTGCATAGCGAAATCTGTAATGCTTTACATATCATGCAATAACGGTTTACACTGTATGTGTATTATATATGACAGCGCGCTGTCCAATCCTATATTTTGAACACGATCTTTGAAATCTGCCTGCTCATTTCTGGGTCAAACTCAGGAAAAACAAAATTACACGTGTCTTTTTATTTTCAGTCTAGATCATATATCTGAATTTTTGAGCCTGAATTCGCCCTGCATAGCGAAATCTGTAATGCTTTACATATCATGCAATAACGGTTTACACTGTATGTGTATTATATATGACAGCGCGCTGTCCAATCCTATATTTTGAACACGATCTTTGAAATCTGCCTGCTCATTTCTGGGTCAAACTCAGGAAAAACAAAAGTACAAGTGTCTTTTTATTTTCAGTCTAGATCATATATCTGAATTTTTGTACCTCAAGGCGCCCTGCATAGCGAAATCTGCAATGATTTATATATCATGTTATGACGTTCTACACTGTATGTGTATTATATATGGCAGCGCGCTGTCCAATCCTATATTTTGAAAACGATCTTTGAAATCTGCCTGTTCATTTCTGGGTCAAATTCAGGAAAATCAAAATTACACGAGTCTTTTTATTTTCAGTCTAGATCATATATCTGAATTTTTGTACCTGAAGACGCCCTGCATAGCGAAATCTGTAATGCTTTACATATCATGCAATAACGGTTTACACTGTATGTGTATTATATATGACAGCGCGCTGTCCAATCCTATATTTTGAACACGATCTTTGAAATCTGCCTGCTCATTTCTGGGTCAAACTCAGGAAAAACAAAAGTACAAGTGTCTTTTTATTTTCAGTCTAGATCATATATCTGAATTTTTGTACCTGAAGGCGCCCTGCATAGCGAAATCTGCAATGATTTATATATCATGTTATGACGTTCTACACTGTATGTGTATTATATATGACAGCGCGCTGTCCAATCCTATATTTTGAAAACGATCTTTGAAATCTGCCTGTTCATTTCTGGGTCAAACTCAGGAAAATCAAAATTACACGAGTCTTTTTATTTTCAGTCTAGATCATATATCTGAATTTTTGTACCTGAAGGCGCCCTGCATAGCGAAATCTGCAATGATTTATATATCATGTTATGACGTTCTACACTGTATGTGTATTATATATGACAGCGCGCTGTCCAATCCTATATTTTGAACACGATCTTTGAAATCTGCCTGCTCATTTCTGGGTCAAACTCAGGAAAAACAAAATTACACGTGTCTTTTTATTTTCAGTCTAGATCATATATCTGAATTTTTGTACCTGAAGACGCCCTGCATAGCGAAATCTGCAATGATTTATATATCATGTTATGACGTTCTACACTGTATGTGTATTATATATGACAGCGCGCTGTCCAATCCTATATTTTGAACAGGATCTTTGAAATCGAGCTGCTCATTTCTGGGTCAAACTCAGGAAAAACAAAATTACACGTGTCTTTTTATTTTCAGTCTAGATCATATATCTGAATTTTTGAGCCTGAATTCGCCCTGCGTAGCGAAATCTGTAGTGTTTTACATATCATGCAATACCGTTCCTCATTATATGTGTATTATATATGACAGCGCGCTGTCCAATCCTATATTTTGAACACGATCTTTGAAATCTGCCTGCTCATTTCTGGGTCAAACTCAGGAAAAACAAAATTACACGTGTCTTTTTATTTTCAGTCTAGATCATATATCTGAATTTTTGAGCCTGAATTCGCCCTGCGTAGCGAAATCTGTAGTGTTTTACATATCATGCAATACCGTTCCTCATTATATGTGTATTATATATGACAGCGCGCTGTCCAATCCTATATTTTGAACACGATCTTTGAAATCTGCCTGCTCATTTCTGGGTCAAACTCAGGAAAAACAAAATTACAAGTTTCTTTTTATTTTCAGTCTAGATCATATATCTGAATTTTTGTACCTGAAGGCGCCCTGCATAGCGAAATCTGCAATGATTTATATATCATGTTATGACGTTCTACACTGTATGTGTATTATATATTGTATGTGTATTATATATGACAGCGCGTTGACCAATCCTATTTTTTGAACAAGATCTTTGAAATCTGCCTGCTTATTTCTGATTGCCTCAGAAACTTGTGAGTATTTTGTTATTATTTTTAATGGAATATTTTGCATGGGAGTCGATATGGAAAATAAGTTAGTGGTCTGCGCCTTCGTGCACAAAAAAAATCCTCATGCGCTTTAGAAATTGTCCCTTGCGCAAACATATGCACGAAGGTGGGAACTAGACCGTATCTTGCTGACTATGACAAACATAATCAAAGACCATTTCATGAAACAATTCATTTTTGTCCACGCAGGTTCTACGGGCTTGCATATGAGCGTGGCATGAGCCAGTCGTCTGGCATAGTCAGTGACATATGGTCATGTTCCCAGCCTTCGTAATATGTTTTGTACACGGGCTCATTGCTAAAGCGAGTAACGATTTCTTTGAAATCTGCCTGCTCATTTCGAGTTTTGGGTCAAACTCAGGAAAAACAAAATTACACGTGTCTTTTTATTTTCAGTCTAGATCATATATCTGAATATTTGAGCCTGAATTCGCCCTGCATAGCGAAATATGTAATGCTTTACATATCATGCAATAACGGTTTACACTGTATGTGTATTATATATGGCAGCCCGCTGTCCAATCCTATATTTTGAACACGATCTTTGAAATCTGCCTGTTCATTTCTGGGTCAAACTCAAGAAAAACAAAATAACACGTGTCTTTTTATTTTCAGTCTAGATCATATATCTGAATTTTTGAGGCTGAATTCGCCCTGCATAGCGAAATCTGTAATGTTTTACATATCATGCAATACCGGTTTACACTGTATGTGTATTATATATGGCAGCGCGCTGTCCAATCCTATATTTTGAACACGATCTTTGAAATCTGCCTGTTCATTTCTGGGTCAAACTCAGGAAAATCAAAATTACACGAGTCTTTTTATTTTCAGTCTAGATCATATATCTGAATTTTTGTACCTGAAGGCGCCCTGCATAGCGAAATCTGCAATGATTTATATATCATGTTATGACGTTCTACACTGTATGTGTATTATATATGACAGCGCGCTGTCCAATCCTATATTTTGAACACGATCTTTGAAATCTGCCTGCTCATTTCTGGGTCAAACTCAGGAAAAACAAAATTACACGTGTCTTTTTATTTTCAGTCTAGATCATATATCTGAATTTTTGTACCTGAAGACGCCCTGCATAGCGAAATCTGCAATGATTTATATATCATGTTATGACGTTCTACACTGTATGTGTATTCTATATGACAGCGCGCTGTCCAATCCTATATTTTGAACACGATCTTTGAAATCTGCCTGCTCATTTCTGGGTCAAACTCAGGAAAAACAAAATTACACGTGTCTTTTTATTTTCAGTCTAGATCATATATCTGAATTTTTGTACCTGAAGACGCCCTGCATAGCGAAATCTGCAATGATTTATATATCATGTTATGACGTTCTACACTGTATGTGTATTATATATGACAGCGCGCTGTCCAATCCTATATTTTGAACACGATCTTTGAAATCTGCCTGCTCATTTCTGGGTCAAACTCAGGAAAAACAAAATTACACGTGTCTTTTTATTTTCAGTGTAGATCATATATCTGAATTTTTGTACCTGAAGACGCCCTGCATAGCGAAATCTGCAATGATTTATATATCATGTTATGACGTTCTACACTGTATGTGTATTATATATGACAGCGCGCTGTCCAATCCTATATTTTGAACAGGATATTTGAAATCTACCTGCTCATTTCTGGGTCAAACTCAGGAAAAACAAAATTACACGTGTCTTTTTATTTTCAGTGTAGATCATATATCTGAATTTTTGAGCCTGAATTCGCCCTGCGTAGCGAAATCTGTAGTGTTTTACATATCATGCAATACCGTTCCTCACTATATGTGTATTATATATGACAGCGCGCTGTCCAATCCTATATTTTGAACACGATCTTTGAAATCTGCCTGCTCATTTCTGGGTCAAACTCAGGAAAAACAAAATTACACGTGTCTTTTTATTTTCAGTCTAGATCATATATCTGAATTTTTGTACCTGAAGACGCCCTGCATAGCGAAATCTGCAATGATTTATATATCATGTTATGACGTTCTACACTGTATGTGTATTATATATGACAGCGCGCTGTCCAATCCTATATTTTGAACACGATCTTTGAAATCTGCCTGCTCATTTCTGGGTCAAACTCAGGAAAAACAAAATTACACGTGTCTTTTTATTTTCAGTGTAGATCATATATCTGAATTTTTGTACCTGAAGACGCCCTGCATAGCGAAATCTGCAATGATTTATATATCATGTTATGACGTTCTACACTGTATGTGTATTATATATGACAGCGCGCTGTCCAATCCTATATTTTGAACAGGATATTTGAAATCTACCTGCTCATTTCTGGGTCAAACTCAGGAAAAACAAAATTACACGTGTCTTTTTATTTTCAGTGTAGATCATATATCTGAATTTTTGAGCCTGAATTCGCCCTGCGTAGCGAAATCTGTAGTGTTTTACATATCATGCAATACCGTTCCTCACTATATGTGTATTATATATGACAGCGCGCTGTCCAATCCTATATTTTGAACACGATCTTTGAAATCTGCCTGCTCATTTCTGGGTCAAACTCAGGAAAAACAAAATTACACGTGTCTTTTTATTTTCAGTCTAGATCATATATCTGAATTTTTGTACCTGAAGACGCCCTGCATAGCGAAATCTGTAATGCTTTACATATCATGCAATAACGGTTTACACTGTATGTGTATTATATATGACAGCGCGCTGTCCAATCCTATATTTTGAACACGATCTTTGAAATCTGCCTGCTCATTTCTGGGTCAAACTCAGGAAAAACAAAATTACACGTGTCTTTTTATTTTCAGTCTAGATCATATATCTGAATTTTTGAGCCTGAATTCGCCCTGCATAGCGAAATCTGTAATGCTTTACATATCATGCAATAACGGTTTACACTGTGTGTGTATTATATATGGCAGCCCGCTGTCCAATCCTATATTTTGAACACCATCTTTGAAATCTGCCTGTTCATTTCTGGGTCAAACTCAGGAAAAACAAAATTACACGTGTCTTTTAATTTTCAGTCTAGATCATATATCTGAATTTTTGAGCCTGAATTCGCCCTGCGTAGCGAAATCTGTAGTGTTTTACATATCATGCAATACCGTTCTACACTATATGTGTATTATATATGACAGCGCGCTGTCCAATCCTATATTTTGAACACGATCTTTGAAATCTGCCTGCTCATTTCTGGGTCAAACTCAGGAAAAACAAAATTACACGTGTCTTTTTATTTTCAGTCTAGATCATATATCTGAATTTTTGTACCTGAAGACGCCCTGCATAGCGAAATCTGCAATGATTTATATATCATGTTATGACGTTCTACACTGTATGTGTATTATATATGACAGCGCGCTGTCCAATCCTATATTTTGAACACGATCTTTGAAATCTGCCTGCTCATTTCTGGGTCAAACTCAGGAAAAACAAAATTACACGTGTCTTTTTATTTTCAGTCTAGATCATATATCTGAATTTTTGTACCTGAAGACGCCCTGCATAGCGAAATCTGCAATGATTTATATATCATGTTATGACGTTCTACACTGTATGTGTATTATATATGACAGCGCGCTGTCCAATCCTATATTTTGAACAGGATATTTGAAATCTACCTGCTCATTTCTGGGTCAAACTCAGGAAAAACAAAATTACACGTGTCTTTTTATTTTCAGTGTAGATCATATATCTGAATTTTTGAGCCTGAATTCGCCCTGCGTAGCGAAATCTGTAGTGTTTTACATATCATGCAATACCGTTCCTCACTATATGTGTATTATATATGACAGCGCGCTGTCCAATCCTATATTTTGAACACGATCTTTGAAATCTGCCTGCTCATTTCTGGGTCAAACTCAGGAAAAACAAAATTACACGTGTCTTTTTATTTTCAGTCTAGATCATATATCTGAATTTTTGTACCTGAAGACGCCCTGCATAGCGAAATCTGCAATGATTTATATATCATGTTATGACGTTCTACACTGTATGTGTATTATATATGACAGCGCGCTGTCCAATCCTATATTTTGAACACGATCTTTGAAATCTGCCTGCTCATTTCTGGGTCAAACTCAGGAAAAACAAAATTACACGTGTCTTTTTATTTTCAGTCTAGATCATATATCTGAATTTTTGTACCTGAAGACGCCCTGCATAGCGAAATCTGCAATGATTTATATATCATGTTATGACGTTCTACACTGTATGTGTATTATATATGACAGCGCGCTGTCCAATCCTATATTTTGAACACGATCTTTGAAATCTGCCTGCTCATTTCTGGGTCAAACTCAGGAAAAACAAAATTACACGTGTCTTTTTATTTTCAGTCTAGATCATATATCTGAATTTTTGTACCTGAAGACGCCCTGCATAGCGAAATCTGCAATGATTTATATATCATGTTATGACGTTCTACACTGTATGTGTATTATATATGACAGCGCGCTGTCCAATCCTATATTTTGAACACGATCTTTGAAATCTGCCTGCTCATTTCTGGGTCAAACTCAGGAAAAACAAAATTACACGTGTCTTTTTATTTTCAGTCTAGATCATATATCTGAATTTTTGTACCTGAAGACGCCCTGCATAGCGAAATCTGCAATGATTTATATATCATGTTATGACGTTCTACACTGTATGTGTATTATATATGACAGCGCGCTGTCCAATCCTATATTTTGAACACGATCTTTGAAATCTGCCTGCTCATTTCTGGGTCAAACTCAGGAAAAACAAAATTACACGTGTCTTTTTATTTTCAGTCTAGATCATATATCTGAATTTTTGTACCTGAAGACGCCCTGCATAGCGAAATCTGCAATGATTTATATATCATGTTATGACGTTCTACACTGTATGTGTATTATATATGACAGCGCGCTGTCCAATCCTATATTTTGAACAGGATATTTGAAATCTACCTGCTCATTTCTGGGTCAAACTCAGGAAAAACAAAATTACACGTGTCTTTTTATTTTCAGTGTAGATCATATATCTGAATTTTTGAGCCTGAATTCGCCCTGCGTAGCGAAATCTGTAGTGTTTTACATATCATGCAATACCGTTCCTCACTATATGTGTATTATATATGACAGCGCGCTGTCCAATCCTATATTTTGAACACGATCTTTGAAATCTGCCTGCTCATTTCTGGGTCAAACTCAGGAAAAACAAAATTACACGTGTCTTTTTATTTTCAGTCTAGATCATATATCTGAATTTTTGAGCCTGAATTCGCCCTGCATAGCGAAATCTGTAATGCTTTACATATCATGCAATAACGGTTTACACTGTGTGTGTATTATATATGGCAGCCCGCTGTCCAATCCTATATTTTGAACACCATCTTTGAAATCTGCCTGTTCATTTCTGGGTCAAACTCAGGAAAAACAAAATTACACGTGTCTTTTAATTTTCAGTCTAGATCATATATCTGAATTTTTGAGCCTGAATTCGCCCTGCGTAGCGAAATCTGTAGTGTTTTACATATCATGCAATACCGTTCTACACTATAATGTGTATTATATATGACAGCGCGCTGTCCAATCCTATATTTTGAACACGATCTTTGAAATCTGCCTGCTCATTTCTGGGTCAAACTCAGGAAAAACAAAATTACACGTGTCTTTTTATTTTCAGTCTAGATCATATATCTGAATTTTTGTACCTGAAGACGCCCTGCATAGCGAAATCTGCAATGATTTATATATCATGTTATGACGTTCTACACTGTATGTGTATTATATATGACAGCGCGCTGTCCAATCCTATATTTTGAACACGATCTTTGAAATCTGCCTGCTCATTTCTGGGTCAAACTCAGGAAAAACAAAATTACACGTGTCTTTTTATTTTCAGTCTAGATCATATATCTGAATTTTTGTACCTGAAGACGCCCTGCATAGCGAAATCTGCAATGATTTATATATCATGTTATGACGTTCTACACTGTATGTGTATTATATATGACAGCGCGCTGTCCAATCCTATATTTTGAACAGGATATTTGAAATCTACCTGCTCATTTCTGGGTCAAACTCAGGAAAAACAAAATTACACGTGTCTTTTTATTTTCAGTGTAGATCATAATTATATCTGAATTTTTGAGCCTGAATTCGCCCTGCGTAGCGAAATCTGTAGTGTTTTACATATCATGCAATACCGTTCCTCACTATATGTGTATTATATATGACAGCGCGCTGTCCAATCCTATATTTTGAACACGATCTTTGAAATCTGCCTGCTCATTTCTGGGTCAAACTCAGGAAAAACAAAATTACACGTGTCTTTTTATTTTCAGTCTAGATCATATATCTGAATTTTTGTACCTGAAGACGCCCTGCATAGCGAAATCTGCAATGATTTATATATCATGTTATGACGTTCTACACTGTATGTGTATTATATATGACAGCGCGCTGTCCAATCCTATATTTTGAACACGATCTTTGAAATCTGCCTGCTCATTTCTGGGTCAAACTCAGGAAAAACAAAATTACACGTGTCTTTTTATTTTCAGTCTAGATCATATATCTGAATTTTTGTACCTGAAGACGCCCTGCATAGCGAAATCTGCAATGATTTATATATCATGTTATGACGTTCTACACTGTATGTGTATTATATATGACAGCGCGCTGTCCAATCCTATATTTTGAACACGATCTTTGAAATCTGCCTGCTCATTTCTGGGTCAAACTCAGGAAAAACAAAATTACACGTGTCTTTTTATTTTCAGTCTAGATCATATATCTGAATTTTTGTACCTGAAGACGCCCTGCATAGCGAAATCTGCAATGATTTATATATCATGTTATGACGTTCTACACTGTATGTGTATTATATATGACAGCGCGCTGTCCAATCCTATATTTTGAACACGATCTTTGAAATCTGCCTGCTCATTTCTGGGTCAAACTCAGGAAAAACAAAATTACACGTGTCTTTTTATTTTCAGTCTAGATCATATATCTGAATTTTTGTACCTGAAGACGCCCTGCATAGCGAAATCTGCAATGATGTATATATCATGTTATGACGTTCTACACTGTATGTGTATTATATATGACAGCGCGCTGTCCAATCCTATATTTTGAACACGATCTTTGAAATCTGCCTGCTCATTTCTGGGTCAAACTCAGGAAAAACAAAATTACACGTGTCTTTTTATTTTCAGTCTAGATCATATATCTGAATTTTTGTACCTGAAGACGCCCTGCATAGCGAAATCTGCAATGATTTATATATCATGTTATGACGTTCTACACTGTATGTGTATTATATATGACAGCGCGCTGTCCAATCCTATATTTTGAACAGGATATTTGAAATCTACCTGCTCATTTCTGGGTCAAACTCAGGAAAAACAAAATTACACGTGTCTTTTTATTTTCAGTGTAGATCATATATCTGAATTTTTGAGCCTGAATTCGCCCTGCGTAGCGAAATCTGCAATGATTTATATATCATGTTATGACGTTCTACACTGTATGTGTATTATATATGACAGCGCGCTGTCCAATCCTATATTTTGAACAGGATCTTTGAAATCTACCTTCTCATTTCTGGGTCAAACTCAGGTAAAAACAAAATTACACGTGTCTTTTTATTTTCAGTCTAGATCATATATCTGAATTTTTGAGCCTGAATTCGCCCTGCGTAGCGAAATCTGTAGTGTTTTACATATCATGCAATACCGTTCCTCACTATATGTGTATTATAAATGACAGCGCGCTGTCCAATCCTATATTTTGAACACGATCTTTGAAATCTGCCTGCTCATTTCTGGGTCAAACTCAGGAAAAACAAAATTACACGTGTCTTTTTATTTTCAGTCTAGATCATATATCTGAATTTTTGTACCTGAAGACGCCCTGCATAGCGAAATCTGTAATGCTTTACATATCATGCAATAACGGTTTACACTGTATGTGTATTATATATGACAGCGCGCTGTCCAATCCTATATTTTGAACACGATCTTTGAAATCTGCCTGCTCATTTCTGGGTCAAACTCAGGAAAAACAAAATTACACGTGTCTTTTTATTTTCAGTCTAGATCATATATCTGAATTTTTGAGCCGTAATTCGCCCTGCATAGCGAAATCTGTAATGCTTTACATATCATGCAATAACGGTTTACACTGTGTGTGTATTATATATGGCAGCCCGCTGTCCAATCCTATATTTTTAACACCATCTTTGAAATCTGCCTGTTCATTTCTGGGTCAAACTCAGGAAAAACAAAATTACACGTGTCTTTTTATTTTCAGTCTAGATCATATATCTGAATTTTTGAGCCTGAATTCGCCCTGCGTAGCGAAATCTGTAGTGTTTTACATATCATGCAATACCGTTCTACACTATATGTGTATTATATATGACAGCGCGCTGTCCAATCCTATATTTTGAACACGATCTTTGAAATCTGCCTGCTCATTTCTGGGTCAAACTCAGGAAAAACAAAAGTACAAGTGTCTTTTTATTTTCAGTCTAGATCATATATCTGAATTTTTGTACCTGAAGGCGCCCTGCATAGCGAAATCTGCAATGATTTATATATCATGTTATGACGTTCTACACTGTATGTGTATTATATATGACAGCGCGTTGTCCAATCCTATTTTTTTAACACGATCTTTGAAATCTGCCTGCTTATTTCTGATTGCCTCAGAAACTTGTGAGTATTTTGTTATTATTTTTAATGGAATATTTTGCATGGGAGTCGATATGGAAAATAAGTTAGTGGTCTGCGCCTTCGTGCACAAAAAAAATCCTCATGCGCTTTAGAAATTGTCCCTTGCGCAAACATATGCACGAAGGTGGGAACTAGACCGTATCTTGCTGACTATGACAAACATAATCAAAGACCATTTCATGAAACAATTCATTTTTGTCCACGCAGGTTCTACGGGCTTGCATATGAGCGTGGCATGAGCCATTCGTCTGGCATAGTCAGTGACATATGGTCATGTTCCCAGCCTTCGTAATATGTTTTGTACACGGGCTCATTGCTAAAGCGAGTAACGATTTCTTTGAAATCTGCCTGCTCATTTCTAGTTTTGGGTCAAACTCAGGAAAAACAAAATTACATGTGTCTTTTTATTTTCAGTCTAGATCATATATCTGAATTTTTGAGCCTGAATTCGCGCTGCATAGCGAAATATGTAATGCTTTACATATCATGCAATAACGGTTTACACTGTATGTGTATTATATATGGCAGCCCGCTGTCCAATCCTATATTTTGAACACGATCTTTGAAATCTGCCTGTTCATTTCTGGGTCAAACTCAAGAAAAACAAAATAACACGTGTCTTTTTATTTTCAGTCTAGATCATATATCTGAATTTTTGAGGCTGAATTCGCCCTGCATAGCGAAATCTGTAATGTTTTACATATCATGCAATACCGGTTTACACTGTATGTGTATTATATATGGCAGCGCGCTGTCCAATCCTATATTTTGAAAACGATCTTTGAAATCTGCCTGTTCATTTCTGGGTCAAACTCAGGAAAATCAAAATTACACGAGTCTTTTTATTTTCAGTCTAGATCATATATCTGAATTTTTGTACCTGAAGGCGCCCTGCATAGCGAAATCTGCAATGATTTATATATCATGTTATGACGTTCTACACTGTATGTGTATTATATATGACAGCGCGCTGTCCAATCCTATATTTTGAACACGATCTTTGAAATCTGCCTGCTCATTTCTGGGTCAAACTCAGGAAAAACAAAATTACACGTGTCTTTTTATTTTCAGTCTAGATCATATATCTGAATTTTTGTACCTGAAGACGCCCTGCATAGCGAAATCTGCAATGATTTATATATCATGTTATGACGTTCTACACTGTATGTGTATTATATATGACAGCGCGCTGTCTAATCCTATATTTTGAACAGGATCTTTGAAATCTACCTGCTCATTTCTGGGTCAAACTCAGGAAAAACAAAATTACACATGTCTTTTTATTTTCAGTCTAGATCATATATCTGAATTTTTGAGCCTGAATTCGCCCTGCGTAGCGAAATCTGTAGTGTTTTACATATCATGCAATACCGTTCCTCATTATATGTGTATTATATATGACAGCGCGCTGTCCAATCCTATATTTTGAACACGATCTTTGAAATCTGCCTGCTCATTTCTGGGTCAAACTCAGGAAAAACAAAATTACAAGTTTCTTTTTATTTTCAGTCTAGATCATATATCTGAATTTTTGTACCTGAAGGCGCCCTGCATAGCGAAATCTGCAATGATTTATATATCATGTTATGACGTTCTACACTGTATGTGTATTATATATTGTATGTGTATTATATTTGACAGCGCGTTGACCAATCCTATTTTTTGAACACGATCTTTGAAATCTGCCTGCTTATTTCTGATTGCCTCAGAAACTTGTGAGTATTTTGTTATTATTTTTAATGGAATATTTTGCATGGGAGTCGATATGGAAAATAAGTTAGTGGTCTGCGCCTTCGTGCACAAAAAAAATCCTCATGCGCTTTAGAAATTGTCCCTTGCGCAAACATATGCACGAAGGTGGGAACTAGACCGTATCTTGCTGACTATGACAAACATAATCAAAGACCATTTCATGAAACAATTCATTTTTGTCCACGCAGGTTCTACGGGCTTGCATATGAGCGTGGCATGAGCCAGTCGTCTGGCATAGTCAGTGACATGTGGTCATGTTCCCAGCCTTCGTAATATGTTTTGTACACGGGCTCATTGCTAAAGCGAGTAACGATTTCTTTGAAATCTGCCTGCTCATTTCTGGGTCAAACTCAGGAAAAACAAAATTACACGTGTCTTTTTATTTTCAGTCTAGATCATATATCTGAATTTTTGAGCCTGAATTCGCGCTGCATAGCGAAATCTGTAATGCTTTACATATCATGCAATAACGGTTTACACTCTATGTGTATTATATATGGCAGCCCGCTGTCCAATCCTATATTTTGAACACGATCTTTGAAATCTACCTGTTCATTTCTGGGTCAAACTCAGGAAAAACAAAATTACACGAGTCTTTTTATTTTCAGTCTAGATCATATATCTGAATTTTTGAGCCTGAATTCGCGCTGCATAGCGAAATCTGTAATGCTTTACATATCATGCAATAACGGTTAACACTCTATGTGTATTATATATGGCAGCCCGCTGTCCAATCCTATATTTTGAACACGATCTTTGAAATCTACCTGCTCATTTCTGGGTCAAACTCAGGAAAAACAAAATTACACGTGTCTTTTTATTTTCAGTCTAGATCATATATCTGAATTTTTGTACCTGAAGACGCCCTGCATAGCGAAATCTGCAATGATTTATATATCATGTTATGACGTTCTACACTGTATGTGTATTATATATGACAGCGCGCTGTCCAATCCTATATTTTGAACACGATCTTTGAAATCTGCCTGCTCATTTCTGTGTCAAACTCAGGAAAAACAAAATTACACGTGTCTTTTTATTTTCAGTCTAGATCATATATCTGAATTTTTGTACCTGAAGACGCCCTGCATAGCGAAATCTGCAATGATTTATATATCATGTTATGACGTTCTACACTGTATGTGTATTATATATGACAGCGCGCTGTCCAATCCTATATTTTGAACAGGATATTTGAAATCTACCTGCTCATTTCTGGGTCAAACTCAGGAAAAACAAAATTACACGTGTCTTTTTATTTTCAGTGTAGATCATATATCTGAATTTTTGAGCCTGAATTCGCCCTGCGTAGCGAAATCTGTAGTGTTTTACATATCATGCAATACCGTTCCTCACTATATGTGTATTATATATGACAGCGCGCTGTCCAATCCTATATTTTGAACACGATCTTTGAAATCTGCCTGCTCATTTCTGGGTCAAACTCAGGAAAAACAAAATTACAAGTTTCTTTTTATTTTCAGTCTAGATCATATATCTGAATTTTTGTACCTGAAGGCGCCCTGCATAGCGAAATCTGCAATGATTTATATATCATGTTATGACGTTCTACACTGTATGTGTATTATATATTGTATGTGTATTATATATGACAGCGCGTTGTCCAATCCTATTTTTTGAACACGATCTTTGAAATCTGCCTGCTTATTTCTGATTGCCTCAGAAACTTGTGAGTATTTTGTTATAATTTTTAATGGAATATTTTGCATGGGAGTCGATATGGAAAATAAGTTAGTGGTCTGCGCCTTCGTGCACAAAAAAAATCCTCATGCGCTTTAGAAATTGTCCCTAGCGCAAACATATGCACGAAGGTGGGAACTAGACCGTATCTTGCTGACTATGACAAACATAATCAAAGACCATTTCATGAAACAATTCATTTTTGTCCACGCAGGTTCTACGGGCTTGCATATGAGCGTGGCATGAGCCAGTCGTCTGGCATAGTCAGTGACATATGGTCATGTTCCCAGCCTTCGTAATATGTTTTGCACACGGGCTCATTGCTAAAGCGAGTAACGATTTCTTTGAAATCTGCCTGCTCATTTCTGGGTCAAACTCAGGAAAAACAAAATTACACGTGTCTTTTTATTTTCAGTCTAGTATCTGAATGTTTGAGCCTGAATTCGCGCTGCATAGCGAAATCTGTAATGCTTTACATATCATGCAATAACGGTTTACACTCTATGTGTATTATATATGGCAGCCCGCTGTCCAATCCTATAGGGTGCATTCGTTTAGCTCCCCCGGGTCAGCCCTTACTGGGAATGGCCGTGCTATACTGCACAAAACAAGCGAGAAAATGGGGACGAGGTTGACTGGTGTCGACCCAGGGGAGCTAAACGAATGCACCCATATTTTGAACACGATCTTTGAAATCTACCTGTTCATTTCTGGGTCAAACTCAGGAAAAACAAAATTACACGAGTCTTTTTATTTTCAGTGTAGATCTTATATCTGACTTTTTGAACCTGAAGTCGCCCTGCATAGCGAAATCTGCAATGATTTATATATCATGTTATGACGTTCTACACTGTATGTGTATTATATATGACAGCGCGCTGTCCAATCCTATATTTTGAACACGATCTTTGAAATCTGCCTGCTCATTTCTTGGGCAAATTCAGGAAAAACAAAATTACAAGGGTCAATTTTTATTTTCAGTGTAGATCTTATATCTGACTTTTTGAACCTGAAGTCGCCCTGCATAGCGAAATCTGCAATGATTTATATATCATGTTATGACGTTCTACACTGTATGTGTATTATATATGACAGCGCGCTGTCCAATCCTATATTTTGAACACGATCTTTGAAATCTGCCTGCTCATTTCTGGGTCAAACTCAGGAAAAAACAAAATTACACGTGTCTTTTTTTTTCAGTCTAGATTATATATCTTATTTTTTGAGCCTGAATTCGCCCTGCATATCGAAATCTGTAATGTTTTACATAGCATGCAATACCGGTTTACACTGTATATGTATTATATATGGCAGCCCGCTGTCCAATCCTATATATTTTGAACACCATCTTTGAAATCTGCCTGTTCATTTCTGGGTCAAACTCAGGAAAAACAAAATTACACGTGTCTTTTTTTTTCAGTCTAGATCATCTGAATTTTTGAGCCTGAATTTGCCCTGCATAGCGAAATCTGTAATGTTTTACATATCATGCAATGCCGGTTTACACCGTATGTGTATTATATATGGCAGCGCGCTGTCCAATCCTATTATTTTGAACACGATCTTAGAAAACTGCCTGCTCATTTCTTGGTCAAACTCAGGAAAAACAAAATTACACGTGTCTTTTATTTTCAGTCTAGATCATATATCTGAATTTTTAGCCTGAATTCGCCCTGCATAGCGAAATCTGTAATGTTTTACATATCATGCAATACCGTTCTACACTATATGTGTATCATATTATGGCAGCGCGCTGTCCAATCCTATATTTTGAACACAATCTTTGAAATCTGCCTGCTCATTTCTTGGGCAAATTCAGGAAAAACAAAATTACACGTGTCTTTTTATTTTTAGTGTAGATCATATATCTGAATTTTTGAACCTGAAGTCGCCCTGCATATCGAAATCTGCAATGATTTATATATCATGTTATGACGTTCAACACTGTATGTGTATTATATATGACAGCGCGCTGTCAAATCCTATATTTTGAACACGATCTTTGAAATCTGCCTGCTCATTTCTGGGTCAAACTCAGGAAAACAAAATTACACGTGTCTTTTTATTTTCAGTGTAGATCATATATCTGAATTTTTGAACCTGAAGTCGCCCTGCATAGCGAAATATGTAATGTTTTACATATCATACAATACCGGTTTACACTGTATGTATATTTTTTTTTGGAGCACGTAGCCTTTATTCTTTATTTTGAACACGATCTTTGAAATCTGCCTGCTCATTTCTGGGGCATATTCAGGAAAAAACAAAGTTACACGTGTCTTTTTATTTTCAGTGTAGATCATATATCTGAACTTTTGAACCTGAAGTCGCCCTGCATAGCGAAATCTACAATGATTTATATATCATGTTATGACGTTCTACACTTTTGTTTATTATATATGACAGCGCGCTGTCCAATCCTATATTTTGAACACGATCTTTGAAATCTGCCTGTTTATTTCTGGGTCAAACTCAGGAATAACAAAATTACACGTGTCTTTTTATTTTCAGTCAAGATCATCTGAATTTTTGAGCCTGAATTCCCCCTGCATAGCGAAATCTGTAATGTTTTACATATCATGCAATACCGGTTTACACCGTATGTGCATTATATATGGCAGCGCGCTGTCCAATCCTATTATTTTGAACACGATCTTTGAAATCTGCCTGCTCATTTCTTGGTCAAACTCAGGAAAAACAAAATTACACGTGTCTTTTATTTTCAGTCTAGATCATATATCTGATTTTTTAGCCTGAATTCGCCCTGCATAGCGAAATCTGTAATGTTTTACATATCATGCAATACCGTTCTACACTAACTGTGTATCATATTATGGCAGCGCGCTGTCCAATCCTATATTTTGAACACAATCTTTGAAATCTGCCTGCTCATTTCTTGGGCAAATTCAGGAAAAACAAAATTACACATGTCTTTTTATTTTTAGTGTAGATCATAAATCTGAATTTTTGAACCTGAAGTCGCCCTGCATATCGAAATCTGCAATGATTTATATATCATGTTATGACGTTCTACACTGTATGTGTATTATATATGACAGCGCGCTGTCCAATCCTATATTTTGAACACGATCTTTGAAATCTGCCTGCTCATTTCTGGGTCAAACTCAGGAAAAAACAAAATTACACGTGTCTTCTTTTTTTCAGTCTAGATTATATATCTTAATTTTTGAGCCTGAATTCGCCCTGCATATCGAAATCTGTAATGTTTTACATATCATCCAATACCGGTTTACACTGTATATGTATTATATATGGCAGCCCGCTGTCCAATCCTATATTTTGAACACCATCTTTGAAATCTGCCTGTTCATTTCTGGGTCAAACTCAGGAAAAACAAAATTACACGTGTCTTTTTTTTCAGTCTAGATCATCTGAATTTTTGAGCCTGAATTCGCCCTGCATAGCGAAATCTGTAATGTTTTACATATCATGCAATACCGGTTTACACCGTATGTGTATTATATATGGCAGCGCGCTGTCCAATCCTATTATTTTGAACACGATCTTTGAAATCTGCCTGCTCATTTCTTGGTCAAACTCAGGAAAAACAAAATTACACGTGTCTTTTATTTTCAGTCTAGATCATATATCTGAATTTTTAGCCTGAATTCGCCCTGCATAGGGAAATCTGTAATGTTTTACATATCATGCAATACCGTTCTACACTATATGTGTATCATATTATGGCAGCGCGCTGTCCAATCCTATATTTTGAACACAATCTTTGAAATCTGCCTGCTCATTTCTTGGGCAAATTCAGGAAAAACTAAATTACACGTGTCTTTTTATTTTTAGTGTAGATCATATATCTGAATTTTTGAACCTGAAGTCGCCCTGCATATCGAAATCTGCAATGATTTATATATCATGTTATGACGTTCAACACTGTATATGTATTATATATGACAGCGCGCTGTCCAATCCTATATTTTGAACACGATCTTTGAAATCTGCCTGCTCATTTCTGGGTCAAACTCAGGAAAACAAAATTACACGTGTCTTTTTATTTTCAGTGTAGATCATATATCTGAATTTTTGAACCTGAAGTCGCCCTGCATAGCGAAATATGTAATGTTTTACATATTTTACAATACCGGTTTACACTGTATGTGTATTATATATGGCAGCACGTAGTCTTAATTCTTTATTTTGAACACGATCTTTGAAATCTGCCTGCTCATTTCTGGGGCAAATTCAGGAAAAAACAAAGTTACACGTGTCTTTTTATTTTCAGTGTAGATCATATATCTGAACTTTTGAACCTGAAGTCGCCCTGCATAGCGAAATCTGCAATGATTTATATATCATGTTATGACGTTCTACACTTTTGTGTATTATATATGACAGCGCGCTGTCCAATCCTATATTTTGAACACGATCTTTGAAATCTGCCTGCTCATTTCTGGGTCAAACTCAGGAAAAAAAAAATTACACGTGTCTTTTTATTTTCAGTGTAGATCATATATCTGAATTTTTGAACCTGAAGTCGCCCTGCATAGCGAAATATGTAATGTTTTACATATCATACAGTACCGGTTTACACTGTATGTGTATTATATATGGCAGCACGTAGTCTTAATTCTTTATTTTGAACACGATCTTTGAAATCTGCCTGCTAATTTCTGGGGCAAATTCAGGAAAAAACAAAGTTACACGTGTCTTTTTATTTTCAGTGTAGATCATATATCTGAACTTTTGAACCTGAAGTCGCCCTGCGTAGCGAAATCTGCAATGATTTATATATCATGCTATGACGTTCTACACTTTTGTGTATTATATATGACAGCGCGCTGTCCAATCCTATATTTTGAACACGATCTTTGAAATCTGCCTGCTCATTTCTGGGTCAAACTCAGGAAAAACAAAATTACACGTGTCTTTTTATTTTCAGTCTAGATCATATATCTTAATTTTTGAGCCTGAATTCGCCCTGCATATCGAAATCTGTTATGTTTTACATATCATGCAATACCGGTTTACACTGTATATGTATTATATATGGCAGCGCGCTGTCCAATCCTATATTTTGAACACCATCTTTGAAATCTGCCTGTTCATTTCTGGGTCAAACTCAGTTAAAACAAAATTACACGTGTCTTTTTTTTTCAGTCTAGATCATCTGAATTTTTGAGCCTGAATTCGCCCTGCATAGCGAAATATGTAATGTTTTACATATCATGCAATACCGGTTTACACTGTATGTGTATTATATATGGCAGCGCGCTGTCCAATCCTATATTTTGAACACGATCTTTTAAATCTGCCTGCTCATTTCTGGGTCAAACTCATGAAAAACAAAATTACACGTGTCTTTTTATTTTCAGTCTAGATCATATATCTGAATTTTTAGCCTGAATTCGCCCTGCATAGCGAAATCTGTAATTGTTTACATATCGTGCAATACCGTTCTACACTATATGTGTATCATATTATGGCAGCGCGCTGTCCAATTCTATATTTTGAAAACGATCTTTGAAATCTGCCTGCTCATTTCTGGTTGCCTCTGAAACTTGTGAGTATTTTGTTATTATTTTTAATGGAACATTTTGCATGGGAGTCGATATGGGAAATTATTTAGTGGTCTGCACCTTCGTGCACTAAAAAAAAATCCCCATGCGCTTTAGAAATTGTCCCTTGCACAAACATATGCACGAAGGTGGGAACTAGACCGTATCTTGCTGACTATGACAAACATAATCAAAGACCATTTCATGTCACAATTCATTTTTGTCCACGCAGGTTCTACGGGATTGCCTATAAGCGTGGCATGAGCCAGTCGTCTGGCATAGTCAGTGACATATGGTCATGTTCCCAGCCTTCGTAATATGTTTTGTACACGGGCTCATGGCTAAAGCGCGTTACGATTTCTTTGAAATCTGCATGCTCATTTCTGGGTCAAACTCAGGAATAACAAAATTACACGTGTCTTTTTAATTTCAGTCAAGATCATATATCTGAATTTTTTAGCCTGAATTCGCCCTGCATAGAGAAATCTGTAATGTTTTACATATCATGCAAAACCGGTTTACACTGTATGTGTATTATAATATGACAGCGCGCTTTCCAATCCTATATTTTGAACACGATCTTTGAAATCTGCCTGCTCATTTCTGGGTCAAACTCAGGAATAACAAAATTACACGTGTCTTTTTAATTTCAGTCAAGATCATATATCTGAATTTTTTAGCCTGAATTCGCCCTGCATAGAGAAATCTGTAATGTTTTACATATCATGCAAAACCGGTTTACACTGTATGTGTATTATAATATGACAGCGCGCTTTCCAATCCTATATTTTGAACACGATCTTTGAAATCTGCCTGCTCATTTCTGGGTCAAACTCAGGAAAAACAAAATTACACGTGTCTTTTTATTTTCAGTCTAGATCATATATCTGAATTTTTGAGCCTGAATTCGCCGTGCATAGCGAAATCTGTAATGTTTTACATATCATGCAATACCGGTTTACACTGTATGTGTATTATATATGGCAGCACGTAGTCTTAATTCTTTATTTTGAACACAATCTTTGAAATCTGGCTGCTCATTTCTTGGGCAAATTCAGGAAAAACAAAACTACTAGGGTCAATTTTTATTTTCAGTGTAGATCTTATATCTGACTTTTTGAACCTGAAGTCGCCCTGCATAGCGAAATCTGCAATGATTTATATATCATGTTATGACGTTCTACACTGTATGTGTATTATATATGACAGCGCGCTGTCCAATCCTATATTTTGAACACGATCTTTGAAATCTGCCTGCTCATTTCTGGGTCAAACTCAGGAAAAACAAAATTACACGTGTCTTTTTATTTTCAGTCTAGATCATATATCTGAATTTTTGTACCTGAAGACGCCCTGCATAGCGAAATCTGCAATGATTTATATATCATGTTATGACGTTCTACACTGTTTGTGTATTATGTATGACAGCGCGCTGTCCAATCCTATATTTTGAACACGATCTTTGAAATCTGCCTGCTCATTTCTGGGTCAAACTCAGGAAAAACAAAATTACACGTGTCTTTTTATTTTCAGTCTAGATCATATATCTGAATTTTTGTACCTGAAGACGCCCTGCATAGCGAAATCTGCAATGATTTATATATCATGTTATGACGTTCTACACTGTATGTGTATTATATATTATATATTATATATTCCAGTGACACGAGTCCTTGTATGCTCAGTGTGGATCAGAGATCATGTATCTTTAAACTTGAAATCGCCTTGCTTAGCGAAATCAATATCGATTTATATATCATGTAGTACCGTTCTGTGTGTGTTTTAATATGGCAGCGCTTAGAGAAAATGCATAGTAGTAGTTCTCTTCATCATCACGCTGCATCATATAGCTACGTACATCAAGGGCAACGGATATCGAGTTTCCCTCATAATTCCTGTGCATGCTTTATATCAAAAAATAATGTAAATGAACTATTATAAACGGCTTGCCGGGGTCGAGTCCGCACGATGGAAGCTGATAACGGCTAACGACTTCCTGCACGTGACAATAATGAAGTACGTAGCAACAAAAGTTATTTACAAAAATTGACTGGTGGTTAGCAATACTTGGCATGGGCGGCCAATTGTTGCAAATCATTTCGTCTTCTTGACAGACGGCATGACCAAATTAAACATTTTTTACAGACTTTCCATATAGCTGTACAAAATACACACCAATATTACTAGTGTTGATTCCATTACATTCAGCAATATCTTTTGTAGTCATTTCAGTCATGATGAAGACTCAATCTAGAACAATCCATACTTTTTCCAAAAATCTGAGAGGTCTCTTTAATACTGGGGCGCGCCAGTTTGACTGTGAAGTTGAGTACCCTAAAAGACATTGGAAGTCTTACTTTAGTGGTGCTATGTAGTGCCTCCAATAATGGGTGCATTCGTTTAATTGCTCACACGGGTCAGCCCTTACTGGGAATGGTCGTGTTTTACTGCACAAAACAAGCGAGAAAATTGGGACGAGGTTGACTGGTGTCGACCCGGGGGAGTTAAACGAATGCACCCAAAGTTTTTAGAGGGCGCTGTTTCATGAATACATTCAGATTTTGGAGCCAAGATGACGCATGCTGCGCGTTATCTCAGAAACTTATTATGTCCCTCCCTATGAACGGTCACACTTACGCTGGATCGCACGTGTCATATTGGTTTTTCAATACAAAATGAAACAAACAAATATCCCAATATACAAGAAACCAACATGTGGTCGGTCGAGCCAAATTTTATTCCGAATTTCGTCAATAATGCACCATATTTGTCTTCGATATCCAACGACAAAACCTATAAAGATGTGGCTTTTCTACATACACTGTACATTTCCTTAGCATGCATTTATTCAAATTATCTGATGCGCGTTCGTTTTTATAAAATAGCGTAAAAACCACGCTATGGAAGCTCATCATTAAAAATGTCGTTTCTGCATTGACTGAGCAGTGTTCACTACTGTGTGTATACGTTTACTGCATTTTAATTAATCTTTGGCCGTGTGATAGTTCCTTTCTATCTCGCCAAGTCTCGTCGAGTCCCACGTAGGGCGAGAGTTCTTAGAGTCGATCATGATGTGGTAAAGGAGACTACAGTCCCCAGAAAAATGAAATGACTGGATCGACTTCCCGCGGCAGACAGCACCGGGAAATACTGCGCCGATAATTTGAAGGAAAGTGAGTTTGAAAAGTCGCTCGAGGTGTCATAAGCCTACTCAGTCAACTCCAAGCGGTATTATTTTGTTCTGATCCACACACCGCAACCCATGATTACTGTCTCCAGTTTCCACAGAATGACACGAACAGCGCCCTCACCGTCACTTTACAAGATAACCATTTTCCCGCTCTTTCCACGTACTGAAAATCCCGTCTCCCAGTTTTGTTTTCACGTGACTTGCCCGCGAATTTCCATTGTTTCAATAACACAAAATAATGAGGAAAATCTCAGCTCCTCTTCAAAAATAATATCTAGACTCGTTATTGCGTGGGACGCACTCATGTCCATTTATAATGTATCGGTCGTCATCATCTACATCACCTCGGGCCATCAGACGAATATAATAAGCCAAATGACCTTTGTTTTATAATTGCTGTGCGGGGATGCTGACTGCCAGACATGGAGTCAGACAGGTAAATACAATTTCGAGTGTCCCCCAACTTCTTGTTTGTTCAGCACTCGTGCCTCTGCTACTTAATCACTCTAAAGCAAAGAGCGCCAATCACGGCCATAATTGCTACTTTTCTCCAAATTGTCGTCGTAGTTGTTGTTGTGTCGTTCCCCGTTTCCATGGAAACGTCAGGTGACGTCAGAGGCAGCCGCAGCTGGGGAGATTTTGTCCCGTGGCCTCGTGTATCCCGGATGCGAAGACTGTCAGGAGCTGTCTGTGAACTCTGCAAGAAAATAAGAACCAACAAAAATGAGAAAGCAACGAATGTAAAACACCTATACGTCTGTGAAGAGTACATATGAGGTAATATGAAACTCGGGCTCTACTGTACTACTACTACTATGACTTGTATTCCATTATTTGAAAAGCAAGTTCAGTTTCCATAACAATGGAGCGCAAGAAAAGGTTTCGGTTGAAATTGAAGTGATGAGAGCTGATGGAGACCACTGCGAACCATTCATTGATGGACAATGTACATGTATATCAATATGAACCCTAAATTATAGATACACTTCCATAATCAGAATGAATGGGTTTTGAAGCTTGCGGTGGCACATGCAGAAAGGAAGGAATGTACACGACCGACAATAATCAAGTCACTTGTTACTAGATTGAGTATAAATTCCGCCCTATACATTTGCATACGATTAGAACCTACAACATAATAAGTCAGTGCGGGCTTCGGCCGATCCTGAGATACCTTAAGCCCAGTGAAGCATTATACATTATCATACAAGGGTGTGGCTGATTGCTTGCGTGCATATTGAGACATGTCTAGAAGTAGGTGCCATTCCTGCACTATACGAGCCACGTAGAAAAGGAATGAGTCATTTTCTTTCCGTTTTTTTCCGAGATTGCCTTTTGAGTATATTTTGACAACTTCCTTTAGCTTGTACGTGCTAAACTCAATCTCAGAGAACCATGCAGCTCTAACTACAGTATAGGACAATTTTCCTCGACATTCGGGGTGAGTTTCCAGTGAATCTTTTTCTCTAAGTGAATATTACTGCATTTGGAATGTAATTATCTCTGAGGCATAACGTGCAACTAGGCGGATTTAAACTGTCAGTCTGTTTACGTGGAGTGTACATGTACTGCGCCTATTTAAATTGACATAAACATGAACAAAAGAACAGTTATATTGAGGGAAAATTATAATGCCAAGGCTAGATTTGCCATTGAGTGCAATCAAACCGAGGCTTGAATTCAAAGTAGTCTGGTACCCGTTTTCTTTTTTAGAATTGGTGTTATCTTTTCCATGGGATATACGAGGAGGGTGACAAGATGGATGCACCATGAATAAGGCCAATAGGGTCAGATATTAAACTGTGTTTGTATATCGATGTTTGGACTACAGATTGACACCAAAATGACATTTTGAAAATATAAACTTTGTGTTTGCTGCCCCAAGAGTTTAATATCGTCCAGGTTTGGTGCCCAATTATTGATTATTAGGGGCCCATGCATTTTACAACCATCCACCTTACCTCATTTCAACGGCCACCGGCGCCATGAGCTCCATGTCAACGTTCCACATGGAGAATTCCTTGCCAGATTTTACCGTGACAGCGCCCCCATTGTCGGTTTGGAGAGAGGCTTCCTCGCTGCAGGTCGTGTCCCCTTCGCTCGGGCTCTCGTTCACCAGCGATGCACACGGTTTGTTATCGGCGTCGATGGGATGGATCCTGACTCCTCTCGCCCGATGCACGGACACGAAGGGAAAATCGAACTTTTCGGGGGAAATTCAACAGAAACAAAATCAGAATTTGTTAGCAAAATCATTTCAAGTCGCATATGAAAAGCCGCGGAAATGCTACCAAGATTCCAAAAGTCACACTTTTCCGCGAATGAAATTTCACGAACTTGTTCCAATTTCCGTGAATACCGTGAATTCAGATGCACGGAATATGTTTTCGGCATTTACCTGGTCTTTGGCGCCAGCGAACCGCCTAAGGTGCTGCACAAATTCGCCCCTCGTAGTTCCTCTCACGAGCATGAGATCCAGGCTACCGTCACCGAGGTGGGTCAAAGGTGAAAGGCCAAGAGGGCACCAGCTGCACAGGTTGGGCAAGGTCATGGCGGCCACGCTGACGAAGCTGTCGGTCAGTCTGGTCCACTCTTCGGACAAGCTGGAGTCATCTAAAACAAGAAGTGAACATTGTGTATAAAGTGACGAGATTACCCAAGTTCAATCAGAATACAGTAAAAGTAGTGCCATCGTTACATCACATGCAGATTGAGTGACAACTGATAAGTCACGGACTGTCATTATATAGTCCCTCCACCATAATGAGACGCCCTCTTTACTTGACCCACTGGTATCTCATATAACAGCGAATCTCGAAGGATGTGGCTACAATATGACTGACTTGGCGGCTGCCATAGGGCGCGATTGGCGGTCATATTCCCATCACCTTCACAGGCCTACATAACATTGGAGCATACACCTAACCTTAGATTGAAATTGTTTGACTTGATGCAAGGGAACGAAGAGGGAAACTAACTATTGTCATGTCATAGGAGAGAATCTATACGCACAGCTTTGCTCACGTTTAAACATGGCAGGCCACATTGGTGATTAGAGCCAAATGCCTCACGCATTGACACCAAAGCCCCCATGATTCGAGAAAGCATATCCACCGAATATGGTATCTGAGGTCGATTTCACCATGGAACTAGGAAGAGCTCCACGATTTCACGAAGCCCTACGATCGATCGTTACTCAGGTTACGAAGGATAACTCATCGTATCCTACGAATATACGACTTCTACGTGGGGGTGCAATTCATCATAAGTCGTACGATTGATAGTAATTAGTTACGATGAGTTTGGTGAAATCGACCCCAGACCACATAGGCCTACTCAATAATCAAAGTCAAGTACGAATGGTGCATAGGAACCTTTGGTTTGTTGGGTCTGTGTTTCAATCTCCTTGCATCTCTCCCCGGGCGCACCGTTTCTCTGGTGGTCCGCGTCCCTCACATCATGACCGCCACCACCTCGCTCCCCGTTCCTACACGACGTCCTCGCTAATTCTCCAGTATCTTCGTCGTCATTGGCTGGCTGCTCGGCTCGGCACCTTTCACACCTGTGGTGGGTCGACCAATCAGAACGCGCCTTCTAAATACCGCCGAGTGTCAATTATTAAACGAGGGCTCCAATAAATTCTGACTGAAAACTTTTCTAATTTGAGGATTAAATCCCCCCTCAAAAAATTAATTATCAAGCCAATGAAAATGAACTTTGAGTTATGACCTTAAATTCCCATTTGCCCTTTATTATTACATGTATCAGCATTTTAATCATGAAGTCAGATATATTTTCTTGCAGTTATTACCGCCGAACTTACCCCGTTCTACACGGCAGCCTTTCAGTGGTCGTCCGGTCGCACGGAAGATATTCTACTACACATCGATACGTCCTGGAATCAAACGCAATCAAAGCATTTTAAGCCAGGAGAAAACAGAATTCTGTAGATTTCAGTCCATTATATACTCTCCCTTCATTAGAATCATCGGCAATTTCGTAGATGGTCGTTTGGGAAACTTCACTTTGAATCTATTGTTCTACATTAAACAAGTTGATCAAGCATCATGGAACACTCACCAGTATTCTTCCTATCAAAATTATGTTTCCTTTCCAAATCAGTTGCAGTATGGTGGTCTTTCAATGAAGTGATCGTTTTTGACAATGATCAAGCATTAAGGAAAAGTTACCCTTGTTTAAGAAGTTTGTTCTCAAAGTATGTTCACGTCCATTCATGACCAACAAAGTTCCAATAATGAATACCTGACTTTGAAGACAGTTTTGGCAAAGGCATACTCAGCCCCTCGCTGTCCGATCACGCCCTTCTTAGCCCGTCGCTCCGCCCTCCGGAGGCATTCCCCTCCGAAGCCGTACATGATAGAGAAGCCGAAGCGAATGAAAGCTTCGTTGTGGAATATGGCGGAGACGTCCAGAGCCTGTCTATGCCCTGTGAATTGAAGTCCAGGAACTAGACTTTACAATGGTCTATTGGCAATCACTGAATCAAAATAATTAAGTGGCAATGCTAAGATATTAGAAGTAATTAAATGTCATTGTCCTTAATTGATCTATGCATGAACATCCTAATTGACCTCCTCTGTCTGTTGCCTTAATAGTGACGTCATCATGCTGCCATTTGGAAAAACAGGACAAACGCACAATATCACGTATACGCCCGGATTGAGATTTCGAACTATCATCGTTTAACTCAAGCGAGGGCGTAAAAACTCAGATGACGTCACGAGATCTATTGTTCCAATCAATTTTTGTCACTAAAATTATAAAAGCTGTATATCATTAATTTTGAATACGAGGCAGAATACTGTGCGGTTTCATTAAGAAAAACGTGGGTGCTTCTGCCGAGTGATAAATGACATGTCTGCTGAACAGACAACATTGCTTGATTCCATCCACTGGGGCTTTTATAGCGTTTGTTTTCCGGTCACTTTTTGTTGTTTCTCTGAACAATTCGTGAATTTGCGAATGTTCTTACAGACATCAGCGATATTGTCCGAAACTCGTTACCATACCTTGTACGATGTGCACTGCCGACGTGAAGGGATCGCTGGTACCCTGGGAAGAATGGGCAACGAGGTTGAACAGCCCTGGGCAGGAGAAAATGAACAATAATATAATTATGCATATTTTCTTTGTTTTCATTTGTGTGCAGGTACAAAGTGTCAAACCACTGCTCTTGACCGGAATGTTAATGAGATTACTGCATCAAATATTGAGGAACAACTCGGGAGGCCTGAATGAGGCCTAGACTGGTAGCTACAGTGGGTAAGTCTAAAATACACACTCTTTGATATGGTCTGGAACTAGACTACTCCCATCCTATCAGTCAGTTGGCCAATGGCGTAAAGTATCAAGGGTCACATGCAAACTCATCCATTGCCATATCCATAGTGAAAGCCACAGTGGAATATTATTACATGAGCCATAGAGAAATTTGGGAAATAAGCCATAGCCTCAAGGCACAGATACTCACCAACGGGTATAATACCAAGCGGTATCGGGCACTTGGTGAGTTTGGTATCGGGAGTGATTTCTATCAGGTCCGCATCAAGCTGCGTCCGTTCGAGTAAACCGTGCACTACCTCCCGGGTCGTGTCCTCGCCTCCTACACACACCACCCTGCGAGCATAACAACGTCCAAGCTTGTGTGGTTAACTTGTTAACTGAATGAAAGTTACAATGACTTAATTAACTGGTTAACTGTTTGGAAGTTACAATGACGTAACTGGTTAACTGAACATGAGTTACAATTGACGTAACTTGTTAACTGAACAAAAGTCACAATGGCGTCACTGGTTAACTGTAGATAAGTTACAATGGCGTAACTGGTTAATTGAACAGAAATTACAATTGATGTAACTTGTTAACTGGACAGAGGTTAATTAATGCAATGACAATATGTCATCGTCGTGGGCGTTCGGCGCAGTGGTTACGATGAATCGTTGATTGACAATATCAGTGACAATGTGTCATCGGTCAACTGGTGTTCTCGTGTTTATTTCTAGCGTAATTATGTAACTCATTAGAGGAAACATCTATATCAGGTCCGCAATTTATTGAATTCAATCGAAATCCATTTCAGAGCTTGCAAAGAAACATTGTTTGCAAAATACACATGCACATGGATGTAGAATTTCCATTTAGAATGTTGAATGGAAAAACACAGACAAACTTCATAACGTGCGGAATTTGTACGATTTAGCACACGCACAATATTTTTGTTTTTCGACATAATTATAAGAAAGTCAAAGATAACTAAGAATCGCAAAGATTGTTCGATAGCAAAATGTCACTTTAAAATCCCAACGTTTCGCGTTTACTAAAAAAGAACCGAGTCTCTCTTTTTTTTGCCACTTATTTCTCCCGATTCCACTTAAACCGTTATTGGCGCTTAGTTTAATGTTTCCTTATTGTAAATGTTTGGCACCTATCTCATGCATGAGCATCATACGCGGCAATACGGCCACCATGGCAGACATTGAGGACATGAAGAAAAAAATGTTTCATACATTTTTGTTTAGAATGCAAACACCCCTATCCATATCAAATGCACGCTCAAGTAGCCGGATAACACATGCATCGTTGCCAGCGCGGTAAACACTTTCACAGCTAACGGCTATCAGTATAATCAGTGGAGTACTGTCCCCTTAAAGGCGATATGTCAAGTGTGAAGCCAACTTGAAAGACGAATAGTATAGAGTAATGTAATGTGTGCTGTGGTTTTAGGCAAACAAAAATGTTGACGTGGCGCCAAGAAATTAATGGAAACATGCTTAATGTTTAACTTGATGACGTAGTTTTTGTTTCACTAGCAATTACGTCATCCAACGGTGAAAGAAGAAACGTGAATGAAGTTGGATTCCAGCCTGCGACCTATCGAATGTTAAAGGGAGCATATAGGATTTGCAAAGATGTGCGTTTTGGCTGAATTTGGTACCACTTCTCTTGTTCCCAGAACCAGAAATTTTAAAATGAGGAAGGCTTCTATCAGGCATGTAACTCCCACAAACAAGAATCTATCAAGTTCCCATTCCTGCCGTTCACTCTGAACGTCAACCGAGACCACTTTGCAGGAGACACTTACCCGTCGTAACCTTCGAAGTCTAGCGTCTGCAATATCTGATAAGCGCTTCCCTCTCTGGTTGTCACTGAGAAAGAAAACAAAATGCCATGACCGATTATGTAGCGTAAAAACAAAAGATTATACTTTGTCGAGAAATAAAGAACGAGATAAGGAGCTATATAGGGAATTCCAGGTAAACGTAACCATTATGGTCATAATAAAACATGCACAAGGTCGTTGACTGAGGTAAACCAACACACTAGAGGGCGTTCTCGTGATGTGATGTTCAAATATGACACGTAGCAATTCTATACACCTTTCTTTTGCAACGTCACAGACCGAATTTTTGCCAACTAGCTTGGCGGAAAGTATGGCGAGCCATCAAAGCCAGGCATACAAAATAACCAAATATTTTACCCAATGTTTCACAAACATTAAAAGATATTGCTGAATGTAATGGAAACAACACAAGTAATGCTGTTGTGTATTTTGTACAGGTATGGACAGTTTACAAAAACGTTGAGGTTGGTCATGCCGTCTGTCAAGAAGACGAAATGATTTGCAACCTTTGGCCGCACATGCCAACCACGGGCCAGTGTTTGTAGTAAATAAAAGAAAGGTGGATAGAACGTCCATGGCACGGTTCAGTAATGCCGGTGGTGGCGCTGTGATACAAAGTTTTTTTAACGAAATGGCTGGTTATGTGCGAGAAAGATTTAGTAACACAGAGTGGAATCATATGCAAAACATCTCTTTCGTTGCTTTGTAGGGAGTTGTCTTCAACAAATAATGTTGCTGTGTAACGAACTATTCCTATAATGATTCCATTTGTACATGCCACGTACGTAGTGTTGATGTTAGGTCTATACCATTACACGTACATAGGCCTCCTGTGCTTAAATACATGTTTGAAATTGATGAGTCTAATTCGTATGCAGGATATAGTGCGTACAAACAGCTTCATGAAAATGGTCACTGAACATGAAAAACAAACAGCCATTCCGACTCCTTCCGTACCATTAGTGTATCACATTGTAATTTACAGCCATAAGATTCACGATGTCGAGATGAAACATAACAACCCTGCATTAATGCTCGATTAATATGCTCTCAGTGCAGTGCTATTAGATTTTCCCGCTAGATGAAAAAAAGGCAAAGCTACTGAGAGGAGCAATCAATGATACATGGTCTCGGAGTAAATTAAAAGGCAGTTTCTGAATTCTTGTCGGCGTTAGCTGTGATTATTTGTCCCTACTGCGTAAATAACCATGGATAACTCTTGCCCAAGAAAACCAAAAAGCCAAACTGTGTATGATCAAACACTGTCTCCATGGGCGGTATTTAATTATTCTGCAAGGAATTCTACCTATGGCGAGCCCAGTTCTTGTCATAAGTGACTGGTGCAGACACGTCGGTATCCTCCCTGGGGTCGATTTTACGAAGCTCTACGATCGATCGGAACTCGAGGTACGAAGGATTACCCATCGTAAGGCTCCAATGTATCATAATCCTACGATCGATAGTAAGTTACGATGAGTTTGGTGAAATCAACCGGCCCTGACGTGATTCTATAGTAATACCCAGATCAATGAAAGAATGCCCGAGTACGCATGACGTCATTGGGGTAAAGGGCGCCCTCTGCCGGCGGCAAAGTATAGGTAGCTGTTCATTGGTCCATCTATAGCCCTTGAGATACGGTCCCCAAAAGTCCCCCCCCCAAAAAAAACAAATTCGTGGTGACCATCTGACAACTAATCCTATGAGTAGCGCTTGTGAATCTCTTAAACGGGTTTCAAGGGCTGTACCCCTCACGCCCTTTAACAATGGTCCCATGCACAAACATATGCACAAAGTCAGGGAACTTGACCAAATGTTACTGACTATGCCAAACATAATCAATGACCATTTTCATGTCGCAACTCCTTTTTGTCCACACAGACCCTACGGGCTTTTTATGAGCGTGACCTGAACCAGTCGTTTGGCATAGTCAGTGAAAAGCGGTCAAGTTTCCAATCTTCGTAGTATGGTTTGTACACGGGCTCATTACTAAAGCGCGTGAAGATTTTTTCAGAGTGCACCCGCAAATGTATTGAGTCATTCAATAATTCTGTGCATGTTCGAACTGACATGCGACAAATATGTCGAAATTGCAACCCCGAAAAATAATCGTAAGTACCACAGAAGTACCTCTTGTTCATTGACACGACTGAGTAAAAACGTACGTGCTTTTATGGAATCTTTTCACTTGATTTCAGGCATTTTTGAGGCGATTCGTTTATTTAATAGTTTAAATACTACATTGCTTAGCCTGGGACCTAATAGTGCGAAGGATGTAGTAAAAAAAAAACTCGTTTAAAAAAAGGTTTTCTATTTTCCCACACGTGTTTACACTAGTCTCTACACACATTTTTTTTTGCCTGAGTATATCAAAGTGATTGGAGATCATGTACTAGACCAACGTGAGACACAGTGGTGCCGTCTCAATGATCAGAAGCGATCTTTCCATTATTTTGAGACACTTGAAGTGTAATCTTCCTCCATTAATTGAAATTGCAGTTGTGAAGATGTAAATGATCTATGAAATGATGTAGATGTCTTTGAATCTTAAATGTCATGTTGACCGTGCGCTTATTATTGCCGTGCGAGTGCTTTATTTCAATTGGCAACGGGATTAGTTTGACTTTTTAAATTCCTACCGATCTATACGTGTAATTACTTGCGCACCAAAGCGGAGTAAATTACTACGGTGATATATTGGCAGGTTGTCTAAAACATGAATCGTTAAGCTTGGTGAAGTTGATTCAATTCATGCTATAGCTACATAAAAGGAGTCTCTATATTCAGTATCTTAATCATATGTACCTGTAGGGAATAAACTGCTTTATTTTGTACCGCTTCAATAAAGGTAATATCATACTCTGGTTTTGTTTGTCAACGAAATGCAGATTTATTGGCAAAAGTGTCAAGAAAGATACCGCAATAGTCATCTGTGAATTCCCAGTCCCATACGGTGCCCACTTTTTGAGAAAACAGTAAAAAAAAAAAAAAAAAAAAAAAAAACCGGTATTTGTTTACAATCTGTTCACCGTCATATAATTATTTTAATCAAAATTGTTTTTGGTCATTGGTTTGTACTCTTTTCTTGATATGCAATACAGCATCTCAGGCAGAAAAACGTGAAAGATATGTTAGTAACATCACCGTCTTTATACCCTGTAAGTTATAGGTAAATCTGTGAGGAAGCCACGTTCTGATAACACGTTTCCAACGTGTTCATGGACAAATAGCGCACCAACGTGGAAATAGATATATGACGAAAATAACATAAAACAAACAAAGATACGGATATTCAGGTCTCTACAAACACGCGCACGACATAATCATGTACGTCTTCACGGCTGATTACTCGTTTCACGTTCAGCCTTCCCACAGAGACAGGTCCTTGTTCCCTAACGGATATAATCATGACAAACAACTCTCAGAATAAAAAACCAGGGCAATGATAATCAAAAACAGAAGGCTAGGTAATATACTTGCTGCCTTGGTAACAAGCTGGATGTCACCTATCACCAATACCGTAATGGAATTACGCCTTTAATCCGGAGACAAAAATATACCCTGAGATGTGACGTCCTGTAGAAATAAGCCCGGGAACTGATCTTTCTAACGGTTGCGTATTTTGCGCTGTTACCGTTCTCTGTCTGTTCTACTGCCATGGGTGTCGATCTCGGGGGGGGGGGAGGATGGGGGGTATATCCCCCCAATATTGGGGGTGGGGGATGGCGTGTATTATCATCCCCCAATATTTTGAGGTTGAATGTCATTCAAGTTTATTGTATAGCAATATTACATGTTCCTTTTGTTTTTTTTAGTCTTCGCAGTGAATTTATACTATGTTTAATTATTCTGAATCGTTTTAAATGCTCTAAAATGCGACTTTTCGACTCTGTTTCTATTAAAAAGTCCCTGGTTTGGGAGGGGGTACTCCACCTCCCATAGCGTTCCCCGGCTCGGTCGCTTCGCTCCCTCACATAGGACACGAAATCACCAATCATCGATTCCCCCCCCCCCCCCCCCAATCATGAAAAGAAATCGACACCAGTGTCTACTGCCCTGGCACACATATTGCTATGGGCATATGGAGGAGGAGCAAAGCTACAGCATCTTGCCTTTAGCTTATCGAGGTTATGAGACCATGGCGACTCTCTATAATCAGTTGAAACCGGAACTCTCAAGTCATCAAACCAGAAACCTCATCAGAGATGTGTTATTATTTCTGTCGTTTCTGAAACCACATACGTGACGGTCATGTTAGAGATGACATATCCGATTCTGTAACCACGCAACACTCAGCACGGCTCGATGAAAACAGTTTACCCGGTGAACATACGACCAGATTGTTCATTTCTTTCACGAGATTTTTTTTCCCCACCGTGTTTTGGCTTTAACAAACCAAACTTGTTCCTGCCTTTAATTGACCGTTTTTCTCTTTTAGATTAACAAATGAAATATACGATTTGTTTTCCAAATCTACAAAAAGAAGTTCATTTGTAATGGTGAACCGAAACTGTACGTAACTCGATGTAATGTGTATATTAACAGTCGTATACACAATGTCGCAATGTTATCGAACGTTAGAACCAGTTGAGACTATTGATGGCGCCAAACATTATCCAAGTTCTCTTGAAGTAGTCTGGTTCCATGCCCAAAGATTCCCTGACGACTCTTAGGCCGTGTCCAAATTCTCTGGCTGCGGCTGCAAATTACACACGCACCTATGGCAGCCACTAGCCTGTGACTGCAGCCATTTCCATAGACTTGTGTGTTGTTTGCGGTCGCAGCCAGAGACTTGGGACACGGACCTTTTTACAAATCGGCTTTAACCGTTAGAGAATAGTAAAAGATTCTTGGTCTGGAAACCAGACTAATTTTGAAGAGGACCGTGTGTGTTTGCCAGTTGCCACCACCAATAGACTACGGAAAGACCCAACAGCAAAACAAAAGGTCATAATGTTACATTTACCTATAACGTCTAGTCTGGTACCCGCAAGCTGGAAGACCGGTACCACTTTGGTGTAGAAGATACGCGCTGCCTCGCCGTCATTCACCCAATCGTTGACGAGGACGCGAAGCTTTCTGGGTCTGTCACTCATTCCTATACATGGATGAAAGATTAACAAACTTTACTTGGCGTGCGTGCTAAAATGTTTATCCTGTTGTGAATTTCACAGTCATTACAGGCAACTCATTTAGTGCGTCACCTTGAGTTTGCAACGCGTTGGCCAATCACAATGCGCGGAATTAAGGCCATGTGCCAAATTCTCTGGCTGCGGCTGCAAATTACGCATGTACCTATGGCAGCCACTAGCCAGTGACTGTGCAGCCATTTTCATAGACTTGTGTGTTATTTGCAGTCGAGAATTGGGACACAGCCTATTTTTGTCGACATAATGACTGCGCATGTGGAAAGATGCGAAGTTTGTCGACAAAATATTGGCCAACGCATTGCAAACTCATGATGGCGCACTATTGTGAAACGCCCATATTGCATCAATATTTCAGACCGACTATGCCAAAACAGAATCAATAGAATGCCACCATTTTGAACATTAACAATAATCAGGCTGGAGCCTTCCATCTTTCAGACGACCCTCTTTAAAGAGACATTGATTGTAGAAAATAATCCATTAATGACAGCTTTACATGAATGTTGCCTTACATTTGGAGGAGACATGGTCTGAGCTGTAATTTATGTTTCATGTGGCCACGTCTGGCGTAATGTTAGCTATTGTATGGCTGTTCATTGAAGTTAAGCTGGATTATATACATATGACCTTTACCTGCCTCGGTGCCTTTTAATATTCAAGCATTTTTTGTCAGGCTGTCTTAGTCACGTTCGGCAAAGAAAAATAAGAAATAATACGATTTCAAATGGCTTCCCGCATCCGTCCTCTATAAGGTCGCGTTCATTAGTCTCCATTTAAGATGGTTGTTTTGTGAATTCCCTAATGACGTGTCCACCCTTGATCCAAGGCTACGAAACAATAATCGTCGTAACAAAAGCCCATGTGCAGCGAGGCTGGTTGAAAATTAATTGAGGGATAATCGTAAGAGCATCGGGAGACTGATTACCGTTAAGACTGCAAGCTATAATTTTTTCATAATCTGTGGGGTCAAAATGTATTTCTGTTTGCATTTGTTGGCATGGATGCAGGTCAATTGTAACGGAAGCTGATATTTTGAAAACAGGGAACAAAGGAGACAAAGAAAACAATAGAATACAAAGATGAGCAATGGGATGCTGTCTTGTGGTTGCCTAGCAACCATTAATTGCACTTGATGATTTTGGGGACGATATGGTATGAAACAAATCAAACAATATATGCACTGAAGGTTCATACAGATACACTGATCGTTCTGAGGCCAATTTCATAGAGCTGCTTAGCATACAAAAATTGCTAAGCACGACATTTCTGTCTTAATAATAACAGGATTAACAACCAATGTGTTGTGTATCCCTTGGCTGCATGTTGTTCGCTGACAATGAATATCAAATCGAATTTTCAATGGTAGTTTGTTTCATTAGGCAAACATTTTTGTGCTTAGCAAATTTTTGTGCTAAGCATCACCATGAAATTAACCCCGGCCATGTGGAGTTGAGCTAGCTGTGAAGACTGTCCAGTATTGTAATTTGTCCCAAGGCTCGGTCATCAGAAAAAAAAAACTAACTGGTCAACTGACGGGGGAAATCAGTGTCCATTAGTCGCAATAGTGTGAAACTATTTGTGTAATGAAGCACGTGGCTGCTTTCAATGCCTTCTCCCCTGGTCGCAAATGGATTCCCTGAAGATAATTTTTCTAATTACAGTCGGTCTTAATCAAATTTGCACGAGTACGTAACGAACGAGTGTTTGCATCACCTACAGACCGTGCATGCGACCGGGCTCAGAGCGAGTGCATGAGCCAGCCCACCGTACCCTAATGACTCCGGTCTCTATACGGTCACTGTTTGACCGGAAACAATGAAAACAGCGGTAGAGTGATTCAAAGGAACAATATTCAATACCAACGGCGGTTTTGTTTTTATTTCTCCGGTTTCATCCTTCATCCATGTAATGCACAATTATATTATTCATGGCCGAATCGGATTGCACGAGGCCTTGGATGTCAAGGTCATTCAAGGCACTGTCTCGATCTAACAGTCTTGGCAAAAATAGAACGCATTAAGTGGAGTGCAATTTGCAAACGCCTTCATCGCGTCTCTCTACATGGTCCATTTAAAGTCAGTGCTTCCAGCTTGTACGCACGTTTTCAATATGTTTGCAATGCCGTGGCGTTAGTGCCAGATATATTATAATTAAAAACCCATTAATCTGACGAAGTGGCATTCAGTTACCATGGCACGATTGGTACGTGCTTTAACATGGGTTAGATTTACAGATCCTACAACAGAAAATTATGGATTTCAAGGCATGTATAATTGTCAGTATATATAACGTTAATTGCTTGTTCTAGATCTGATATAACGCTTAAAAAACCCGTAAAGGTTTAGAGTATTTTTATGTCTTTACATTTGGGTTTACAATTTTGTGTTTACATTGGGAGGGTGCTTTATACAACACTGCTACCACATTATTATAATGTTTTCCACACTGTGATATCACAGTGTCAGCACATTGTCAACTTAGTGTCATCATGGTGTCAAGCACTTATCATAACAGTGCATTGACATTGCCAACACGGGTATATCCCAGTGTTCATAAAGTGTCATAAAGTGTAATCATAGTGTAAAGTGAAATGATAGTGTCATAAAAATGTAATGATCATAGTGTCATAAAAGTGTCATAATGGAGTAGTGGTAGTGCTAAAAACACAGTGTCACAATCTGTGTTGTATAGTGTTAAAGAAGTTCCAAATACAGTAAAAGCACGCTGACTCCATGCATAATTGTTAAAATAGTGTCCATGAAAAGCGAACAAAGAAAAATTGACCGGAGCGGGATTCGAACCGGTGACCTCGTGAATACCGTACAGGCGCTCTACCAACTGAGCTCTTCAGCCCTACGTTGGTGGTGTCAAAATAGAGAAAACACTCTTGGTGTCATCTACGGTGTAGAACCTAGACTAAACGCAGTGTCAAAATTACACGGTATCAAAATCATTGAAACCACAGTTCCAATATGGACACAAAAACGTATACGCGTAGCCATGCACAGTATTATGACAGTGTGAACATAATGGGCATTATTGTGACTGTATAATGTCAGTGTCGTTTGAATCAGTCACGCTATGTTTAATTCCTGTATATATGAGATCCTCGAATCGAATAGACATGTCGCCATTCCACTGTCTCCATACATTGCGTCTTATCATCCGGTATAAAACTAAAATCCTCCATCATAAAAGGCGCGCACTATACACCGAGTAGGCCACTTCAGCGGAATTAACGAACACTTTCGAGCAAAAAAATAAAAATGTATTCATCAAGTCATCCGGGACCCCCCCCCCCCCCCCCCGTTTCATCCCTCAATTATTTCGCATGGAAAGGGGATTATTTTCACTCCATCCCCTAAGACCCCTCTGTTCCCATGGCAACCGAATGCAGAAGCTGTTGTATGGTGATTGTGGATGAGAGATAAAGAAGCCATCACAGTGGTGACGCATTGCCAAACCAATCACCATGTTAGGATGATGTGTAGAAATTGCCGTCTGTACGATTATTATGTCTGCGTGTATTCCTTTTGTATATGCTCATTTTCAGCATTAGAACTACTAGGAAGCTTTCGCCAACTTGCCCGTTGCATATCACGACTACTATATACTCACTTGCAGGACACGATTCTTTTCTCTGAGCAACAAAACTATTCCTGTAGAATTCACTCTTAAAAGTATGATACATGATTGGTAAAGGTCACAGAACAGCACTCACACTAGTTGTCTGATCCAGCATGTGCATGAAATAATGAGCCTGTGGAAATTAAAGCTCAATCGGACATCTAAATCAAGAGAAAATAGCGAAAACCCGACTCAAACATAAAGAATGGTTCTGATGGTTTGGTCTTTGTTTGAAATTTCTGGATAAATACATCATTTAAGTCGGAGATATTTTAACGGTATGTTTCTACCAGCAGCACCATCTTCATACCCTGAAAGTTATACGTAAATCTGTGAAAATTTCTGTTTGGGTATGTTAATACCAATCCTGTACTGTACTGTACATTTAAGCTGTAAATATTTGGGCGGCGATCGGCACACAGCATGGCCGACTGATCTGGATCTTTTTCAAAGCATGAGTAAAACATAACACGACCGAATCAAAAACGTTTATTTGAGATGAGTTGGAGTTTCAAGATGGTGGAAGTGACATAGGCCGGTTTCGTCCTCAGGGGTTGATTTCACGAAGCCCTACGATCGATCGTAATTCGAGTTACGAAGCATAGCCCATTGTATCCTACGTAGGACTGCAGTGCATCACAAGTGCTACGATTGGTAGTAAGTTACGATGAGTTTGGTTCAATTGGCCCCAGATCGATAAAAAGAAGGAGAGCAGTACAGAGCTGCATACCACCGAGAATGATTCTGGTCGCTCGGAGCATGGAGGTACCTTTTTGATACCTCCATGTTCGAAGGAAGACCCTGACCTGACTTTCATCAAAGTCCAAGCAAGATTGGAGAAAGGTCCTTGCTTGGATCATCCCTATCGGAACACCCAACAATATCTTTGGCCGTCAGTCCGGATGACGAACTTTCATTTATAATTGTCTTCACAAGCTTAATCGCACGATCACCTCCGATGGGCGGGTCGGCTGCGGCCGAATTCAGTCATGAGATGAAATTATAACCACGCGCGGCATGGCTGCATGCCCGCACGGGCAATGACTGGCACAGTCAACTTTCACCAGCGTCCCCTATTAAATTTCCACCGGGTCAAAAGTCGCTCCCCTCCGGCGAGTGATGCTCGGTGTACACGCCGAAGGCAAACGGCTCGAAAGTTCATCTTCCGATACCCACCCCAGCCATCAAAACAGGAAGGAGTGTCACTGATTGTCCTTCCTCGCACAAACTATGTTATCTCGCTGTTACTCATCAAATCATCCCTAGCCTTTCACACACGTTCTGACACATTCTACAAGAAAGTAAATATAATCACCAGACGCTGCATAGTCAATATGCTAGACTGGTTTGATTTTGTTGCTGTTTTTCCAGCCAATTATACAATACCTCCCCGTGCAATAAAGGTGCACCTGTATAAGCTATATACACAACCAGCAGTTATCAAATTGACTTGAGGGTGTATTTTAAGCCGTTACCTGGAACAAAATTGCTAATCAGAATGATACGGCGCAAATTTAAACTTTGCATCACGCACCTGCGACTCAGTGATAAGTTGATTGTAAAATTGACTCTTCAGTGTTCAATTCACATAATAATCATACAGGATGAGTCAACAAGAACTTGACCAGGATTGGTGATGTTTTCCAAAAAAGAAACAAATGAAACTTAAACATTCAGTAAAGCATTTAACAAACACTCTCTCACGCTTATTAGAAAAAAAAGAATGAAACAAATTGATCACCCCTAAGAGAAGTTATGACTATTTTAATGAGGTACCGGTACTCATTTTGCAAGCTGTCCATAGAATGTTACTGCTTGACTGAATCTTAACATCTGAAAAGGTTAGAGTCATTTTAAATACATACACAGCTAAAATACGTACTTAACTTTGGTTTTGTCAGCCGCTTGCAAAATCAGTACCTTCATTAAAATCGTTTTTAGCCTTTGAAAAAGATCCTGCTAGGATTGAAACGCGTCAGGCCCTCCCTACTCCAAGCATTTTATAAATTTCAGGTCATCATTTTGGCTGATGAACAGTTTGCAGCAGTTTATTACTTGTTTTTAAAATAAATATTAGTTTTGTTCCACATTTTTGTTCATGACAAAATTTGGTATTACATTATTTTCATGCATTTCCCTGCAATGCATATACTGTAATAAACGCGATGCCATTTTTCTTAGCGAGCCCTAAAAATTATAATAATACAACACTACAATTATTTGAAAAAACATGGACATGAAAATAAACATTTCCAAGGTTTCTCATGGTGACCCGTTCAAGCCGTTCTCTCGCTTGCTTTCATCCATTGATATTAAATTATATTCATTTTTCTGAGAATGCACTCGACATTAATCCGTATAAGGCAGACCCGATACGAATGTATAGGCCTATACAGAAAAACCATAGCCTTGTCGGAGTAAGAAAGGGAAGGAAAAAAACAAAATTGGGGCAGCAATCCATTCCTCAACTTACACGCATGATGACACTTCCCTTTGTAAAACCTCTTTCTTTGTTATTCCGATTCAATTTACCCCCACAGAAGAAAAATAAAATGCTTTGTAAAAATGAATTCTATGTTACGCGAGGGTAAGCGTAATAACAACAACAGCAAAATCTGCGCACGGATATTGCATTTTGTTTTAGGTTATTCTATTTTGTTATGATCTTTGTTATTATTAGTGCGTATTTTGTTTTACCGTGCCAAAAGGAGGTATAAGCGGCCGGCCGAACGCTCGATTCCACGGCGTGATATACTCTCACGACCTGGTAGGTAGGCCTGCTGAAAATTAAATTTGTAGCGGCCCTGACCATGTCTTCCGGTCACTGCAATGATTATCTGGCCTTATAGCGATCGATGCTACAACAGCCACGGAAACACACCGTCAATTTTAATTATATAAAAGACAACAACATGATCCCTTTCGATCCTAATTGACATTCATATGCCAGATCCTATTTTTCTTATACTAAGTAGAGCGTGAAGCGTATGGACGTAAAGTTGGGAGAAAAGTAAATCTAATGTAATTGGCTTATACAGGGTGTCCCAACTTGAAAAACGCAACACTGTGTCGAAAACTATTTTATGAAAATTAAACTGTTTACCACTTCAAGATTCAGATACGATGATAGAACAATGTCTTGGCTATCACCATGTAGAATTTGAGCAAAATAGGACTTAGATTTCCTACTGGACAATAAAAATGAAATGAAATGAAATTGAGGGGAAAAAACTAAGACTGAATTACCCATCCTCAAAACTTCATTTTCATCTTTCTTTCAATACACATTATGTGTGCATTGACCACTTATTCTGGAATACTGCAAATTTGTTTTTAAAGAGTACTCTTTTAATTGGTCATTATTTTCGCCAATTTCAGCCCGATTTTGTTTAAATTCTACATGGTGATAGCCAAGACATGGCTGTATCATATAACTGAATCTTAAAGTGATAAACAGTTAAATTTTAACTAAATGGTTCCCGACACAGTGTTGCGTTTTTTCTGGGACACCCTGTATATATTCTTGTCCACGCAATCAAATGTTGTTTTGAAAAAAATAGCACATTTATTGCGACTGGCATCCAATACTTCTAAATGTACCAACGGGCAAACGCAGTTATTCAGTTCTCAACTGATCATTGTAAAAAGATACCGTTGCCACCTTGTAGGGTAAAATGACCCGTTCTTCCCAATGATATGTTGTTGGGATGGAAACAAGCTCTCGAAAAATCGTTGGTCATTACAGGTAATAGTTTAGTTTTTGTACAAAAAAAATGCAGATTCATGCATGGCCAAAAATATCAAGGAAGATACAGCAACAGTGAAATTTTCAGTCCCATGCGGTTCCCACGGTATTTTTCAAATCTTGTCACCGTTATTTTGGATCTTTTTAAAGATCAAAATTGTTTTTGGTGATTGGTTTTACTCATGTATTTCTTGATAAATACAGCATTTCAGGCAGAAACACTTGAACGGTATGTTTCTACCATCACCATCTTTATTCCATGTAAGTTATAGGTAGATATGTGAAGGTTTCTGTTTCGGTATGCTACCAAAGTATGATAGTACTGTTAAACAGGATGCTTATTATAAACTTAGCGAGTTTTTACATTCATCGTCATTCGGGCAGCATTGACGTCATTGCTCAATGGGGAAATGACGTCACAATTACTTTCATTAGAATTTTCGATTCAACCTCCCAATTTGCAGGATGACTAATTAACGCCTCGGGAGGGAGCCCTCTAGCGGCAATTGTAGTAATACAGCTAATAATCTGCTGCAAACCGTTTGCCCGAACCAAAATAATGACCTGAAAATAATAACAAAATGCTCAGAGTTAGGAGTGCCTGACGTTTCGATCATAGCAGGATCTTTCACAGAGGCTTATATAATAGGCTTTCCTAACTCTGTTTTATTTAATTTATTTCTCGTGCACAATTTATTTCGTTAGTAGACAACATAAACACTGAGGAATAAAAGGCCGTCTCCGGTTTTCTTACAATTCGGACAAAGAAAAAAGAAGATGATGAAAAATGGTCAGGGAATTATAACAAAATATGGTGAATCTTGCAAGGGCAGCGCCAGCAGTGGTCCCCTACAACACAATCAAAGACCGGATTTAGCATGGCTTGGATTGTCCCCGTTACTTACATGGAGAATCGCCTTGGCATTTGAAAACAACATTACGTGCACCACCAAGCCTCAGAATTACATTCAATTTCCAAATCGTTTTCTCCATTGTGGAGGTCACGTCTTGGTACATTAAATTGAAATCAACTAGCAGTACCTCCATTCGGAATGAACGAAGTCCATTTCAGATGAAGTTGGGATTTCAGCCCCCACCCCCCCCCCCCCCCCCCCCGACTTTTCAATCAGCTCAGTGGTATAGGCCTTATGATGCATTGTAGCCCTACGTAGGATAGACTTATGATGCATTGTAGCCCTACGTAGGATATGAGTTACGATCGATCGTAGGGTTCGTGAAATCGACCCCATCTCATGTTGTCTCAACCGTGACCTTATCAGTATACGTCAACCCATTAGCGTTGGCTGTCCGGCCGTTCACTTAAAATGTTCAACTCAATATGCTCTTATGTAATTATGCCATACAATGGATGCCATTAGTGGTCATAATCTAATAACAGGCGCGAAGTGCACTAATTAATCAGAGGATTTAATAGCTGCAGTATTTTCAGGGCAACTTGAATTAAGTTTAGGCATTTCCTATTCAGTGCGAGTGTGCTTGGGGGTCAAGGGCAAATGAGAGACACGCAGCTCAGACAGGATTCGAACCCTAAACCATGTAATTTGTAAAGCTTATACTTTAAATACCACTTTTCTCTTCTTTTTTTTATTCCAGGGCTCTGGAAAGGAATTTTGTCTTCCCTAATTTCAAAGCTAAAAATACTATTGGTTGTTCCCCAAGATGTTAAAGTTTTGTTTGTGTGTTCAAACCAGATTGCCTGCTTCGAAACCTTATGAATAAGACTTTTTTATTCATTTTTTTTAAAGTGATGTACGTGTATATAATGTTATAGGTCTTAGAATCCAAGCTAATGTTTCGAATTAGAATAACATTCTTGTGTCTCTTGGGGTTTTTTTCGAGAGAGAGATATATGCTATTAGGGGCCTATACATTGTCAAATATTTCGGACTTGCTTTGCACACAAAAAAAAAAAACACTAAAAAAATGTAATTTAACTTGATGAACATTTTTTCAGAGGTTGGGAAACGTTAAATGTTTCATTTGATATCTGGGTCAAGGAGATTTGGAAAGTTTTCATGACAAATTAATTCGAACCGTTATAGCAAACGTGTTGACCCAGCCATAAAATAACGAAGTCCTTGTTTATCAAAGAGTTCAATTTCATTTTCTGAAATAAGATTTTATACATCTTTCGGTATACGCAACAGAAAACCTTTCAAAAATTCGTCAGTCGCTCGAGAGGTTTTTTTCACCAATCATGTTTTCCCAATCCTTTCCATCTGAAGTAAATTAGGTAATCTATCTTTCCAATCGACAACAGCAAGGACAGAACAAATAATACACCGACCTAAAATAACTTGAGTAATCTTTCATTGAGACAATCAGAAGATATAATAAGCAAACATTTCCTCAGATCGCCGAAGACGTCTCACCAAACCAAACCAAACGACCTGGGGCCAATTTCATAGAGCTGCTTACGCGCTAAAATTACTTTTGCATGAAAACTCTTCCTTGATCAAGCAGGATTTACCAACCAAATTTTCATGTGATGTTTACTGCTTTTGACTTGTATTCAGGCATTGTTTGCTGAGCATTACATTCACAAGGAGTTTTGGCTAGCATACTGATTACACTTATACCAAGGTTTTTGGTGCTTAAGCAAATTTTGATGCTAAAGCAGCTCTATGAAATTGGCCCCTGTGATTGAATGCTAACACCGCGCGGGAAAACAACCTATGTAACCTAAATACATTCACAGACAAAATCAAAAATAGAGATGATTCACTATATAGCCTTGACGGTATACGGCCCTTGCTATATCATGCGACGCGTATTATTACTATTTATATTGGGTGTTGGGAACTAGCCTTTATCCTTGGGCGTCGATATTAAACCAGCTTGCTCATTAGATCCTCGCGGGGTTTAGTTTTTTTAATTAACGGTCGGCCGTGTTTGAAAATAGGAACAGGGGACTGTCGTGGAACGATTCTGGAAATTTGTGAATAATCATGCTCTCGGGGAAGGTGCTAGAGGCGATCACATTTTATTTTTCTGGATACGTCTGTGGATTTAATTAGCGGTCGGCGCATGGCGGCGATTTAGGACCCGATCTCGTTACTTAATGCAAGTTTGACCTCAGTGTAGATATTTTATTGGTTTCTTGTCCCCCGGGCTTGTGATGGATAATTATCGACCGCTTGACACGGATGCAGTATTGGACTCCATCAGCCGTAATTAGGGTGTTTACGAAACGGAGGTTCCGGCTTAGACTCCGGCTTAAGCCCTGTTTACCTTTTCAAAAGAGAGAATCTACTTCCGAGCGCAAGCCTCGAGTCTTTTTTGGGTATACCCGTTATTTTCGAATGGGCAGGGCTTTTCGAATGGAATAGAGCCTGAGCCTGAGCCTGAGCCTGAGCCTGAAAATGAGCCTCCGTTTCGTAAAAGCCCTAAAACTAACAACGATGTATTCGATTCTTGGGATTCGATAGGCCAGTCATCGATACTAACGGAATGCTGAGTTTTTCATTTTCATTCATGCACAAAATTCTCTTTCGCTCTCTGTAGAACCTATCTATATCTTGCACATCACACTGTAGAGCCGTGCCATAACGTGTGGTTCTCGGTGTGCATGATCCATCACAATGCCACCGTGCTGTAACTGGAATGCAAAAAAAATGAATACATTTTGGGTATTTAGTGGAAGCTTTGAGTTAAAGCAAAAATCCTGAGAGCTTTCAGACGGGCGCTCTTACACACAAAAGTCCATTAATGACCGCGGCGACCTAGCAATTCAATACAATTTCTACAATTGTCCTATCCTGACAAGTAATCCACAAATTATGTCTAATTTGTTCTCTGTAACAACTCGCCTTGACGGAGTTTATTTTGTTAGCGAAGCGTCGCACTGGAAAGCTTTTAGCTTTGACGAGATCTGACAATTTATCAGTTAGGCCTAATGCCATTTTACAAAGTGAATTTTCGCATTTGTAATGAATGTAATGTGTGGCAAACGCGTGAACAGTACATAGAATGACTCCTGTTTGACCCAGAGAAACGTAAGTCTATGCCTAGTTGGCTAAATTGATGTAGACAGCGCCAAGAGTAACTCTATTATGACAACCACTCTGATGAACCTTGGAGACTTAAAAAGAAGACGGAAAACGATGTAAAGTCCAAAACGAAAGCCGAAAGCATATGCGAGAATGGAACATAATTTACGGTACAGGATTGGTAACATACCCAAATTTAAATGCTCACATATTTATAACGTACAGTACAACACAGTACATACAGTAGAGTAGTACAATACAGGATTGATAGTTACATACCCAAACAGAAAATTTTCATAGATTTACGTATAACTTTCAGGGTATCAAGCTGGTGCTGATAGAAACATACCGTTAAAATATTTCCACCTGAAATGGTGTATATGTATCCAAACACCAAAAGATGTTTTGATCTTGCCACCTTCTTTATATTTTATAAGAAAAAATTAGTCGATTTTTTCGCCATTTCTCTGGACTCAGATGTCCGATTGAGCTCAAATCTTCACAGATTCATCACTTCATGTACACGCTGGATTAGACAAATCGTGAGTGCTGTTCTGTGACCTTTACCAATCATGTGTTATACCTTTAATTTGAGATGACCATTCGAAAAAATACATAAGTACATAACATCTTGCGAATGCTATACGTACTTACATTTTACTTCAAAGAAATGAACCAGCTTAATAAAAGCTTCAGATATTACATAAGAACAAGGACAGGTATGCACCATCACAAAGAAATATTGCTATAAAATTATATTTTTACTAAGCGTCTCTGGGGGCGATTTCACGAATCCCTGCAATTGATCGTAACTCAAGTTACGAAGGATAACCCATCTTATCATACGTATAGGGCTGCAGTGCATCACAAGTCCTACGATTGATAGTAAGTTACGATGAGTTGGTGATATCGACCATGGTCGTGCAATTTGGTTCTGGTTCTAGTTCAGACTCTGGGTCCTCCAGTGTTGGTTGTGATGTACATGTAGGTCCTGGGGTCGGTTTTACGAAGCCCTATGATCGATCGGATAACCCATAACCCATCGCAATCTACGTAGGGCCGCAATGCATTATACGTCTTAAATATGATAGTAAGTTACGATGCGTTTGGTGAAATCGACCGTGGTCGTGCTATTGCCATGATAGTGCCTGATGGGTATAGGCCTACTAGTCAGTTCTACCTGTCATTTGTGATGAAATTTTGTTTTGCTCTCCGTTTTCTCAAGGTGATGGAACGAGCTCATATATTGCATTCACCCGGTACATTCATCACGATGTTGTGGTTTGGCATATTGAACATACATCCACCATCAGGATAGTGGTAAGTCGCATTGTATATAAATAAACAAACCTATACAAACAATCAACACAATCACCAAACAACAACATGCGAAGTGACTTTTTTTTATAAAAGCAATTCACTCCATCCCTTCCCTTTGTACAAAATACCGTCATTAAGAAAGAATATTCAGCCCATATTTTCATTTATGAAACATAGCATTGTGCCCCATACAATAGTTTCATTATATAGACTTAAATGACATAGAGATTTCCAATATCCCATACGCACGCACGCATTGTCCATTAAGATGTAATTCAGCAGGGTTGAAAACGTCTGCAGCCAAACCGAGAGCAGGCTTAGCCTTTCCCTCCAGGCGTTTACAATCAAACGAACTGACGGCTCCCAGTACGTGTTTGCTCCCGGAGAAATGAATGTTCATTCCCTATTGCAGCAGGGTATAACAACAAACAAACCATGAAGCGCTGAATATGCTACCGCAATAATTTTAAACAGTTCGGCGAAGCTTGGTTAAAGGTACTATCATACTTTGGTAAGACACCAAAACAGAAATGTTCACAGATTTACGTATAACTTACAAAGAAGATATGAAGATGGTGGTGGAAGAAACATACCGTTAAATTTGTTTCCGCCTGAAATGGTGTGTTTATCCAGAAATGTGTAAAACAACGACCGAAAATCTTTTTGATCTTTTAAAAGATCAAAAATAAAAGAGAAAAGACTTTATAAGAAATACTGTGGCCGTTTTTCACTGTTTTCTCAAAAAGTGGGCACTGTATGGGACTGAAATTTTCACAGATGACTATTACTGTATCGTCCTTGATATTTGTGCCCATGAATCTGTATTTCTTTGACAAAAACCAATGTATGGTATTACCTTTAACTTACTATCAATCGTAGGACTAGCTTGTGATGCATTGCAGCCCTACGAAGGATACGATGGGTTATCCTCCGTAAATCGAGTTACGATTGATCGCAGGCGGCTTCGTAAACTCGACCCCCTGTCGAACTATAATTAAGAACATAAATCCAGCGTGGCTATACAAATATAATCAAGCTAATGATTATGGATATTCTAATTGTCATTTAGAAGTGGGACCTACCTTCGTATATTATGTAGCAACATCTTTCAAATGTATACGAAAATTCAAATAGAAGTACATGCCTGGTTTTGAAATTTAAGGAAAGGAAATTTAAAGAATCATCAATGCAGCCCAGCCATTGATTACTGAGTCTTGACCGCTCTGTAAGTCTCGCCTATGTGGGCCGGGACGTCCATGTACATGTTTATACAAATATCGCTGTACATGAAATTTGATGGAATTTCTTTTCAGCAGACTCCGCATTCGTTAAGTAAAAAGCAGAAATCTGTTAGTCTCAGATGTTCCGTCAGTTTGTGAAAATTATGATTCGAGTCATCTCTATGTAATTTTAATTGACTAATCAAAATAACAAAATCAGGGTTGCAAGCAAGCAGCAGGGTGGGGAGCAATCAAGCAAACAAGGGAGTAAGCATGCAAGTAAGCATGCAAGCAAGAAGGGAAGCGAGCAGGGAAGCAAGCAGGGGAGCAATCAAGTAAGCATGCAAGTAAGCATGTGTAGGAGAGGGAATTTGAACATGTATTTTTTATTTGATTTTAACCATTATTGTGTGTGCATAGAAAAGACTAGGCTGTTTTACCAGAGATCATATTTTGCTGTTGTTGGGAACTTATTTTGGTTTGGCCTTGAAGACTAGTTTTAAGGAATTGTTTTATTTTTATTTGCCCTGTTTCTAGATGTTTCTATAAGGATTCAGTGTTGTTGAGTTTTCTCATGCCTTTCATCAGTGTTTAGTTTGATGACCCTTTTGTTTAATCCTTGCTTCCTGTCCTGTCTTCATGTTATCCCTTGGTTCAGTGACTTTGTGATATGTGCCCCTTCCTTTCCCATGGTCCTTGTGTATAGTATAATTATGTAAATTAGAAGATTAGAGTCATGTGCTGAGGAGTTTTGTGTAGAGCTTGATTGTAAGTGGAATTATTAGTCAGTTCAGCAGAGACCAGAGTGTGATATAGTCCTCTTGTTTTCTCTAGCTTGTGTATTCACTATTTTCTGGTTGTTTTACCTGAGTTTTGATTTTCTGTGTTGATTTTGATTTTGCTGCTGTTTTGCTGAGTTTTGGTTAGTTTTGGTTACCTCTGTTTTTGGTATTTTCATCTCAAAGGTTTTTTTGCTTTTGGTTGGTTTTGATTGTGTTGTTGTTGTTGTTTTTTTGTTCAAAACTTTGCCTATTTTTAATAAACAGTTCGCGTCTTGTCCTTCAGATCCTTGGTTTGTTTAGTGTGTCATTTTTCTTGGTTACACATGCAAGCAAGCAGGGAAGCAGGCTGGGGAGCAATCAACATCAAGTAAGCAAGCAATCAGGGGAGCAAGCAGGTTAGCAATCAATCCAGCAAGCAGGGACGAAGCAAGCAAGCAGGGGAGTGGGAGCAAACAAGCAAAGAAGCATTTATACTTCAACAGCGCAAATCATCAATCACCTTTATCACCTCGTTCTTCAGCGTCAAGCAATGCAATAAGTCTCTCATAAGACTATTTTTTTGTGTTCCCATGGCACAAACCTTAACCCACCGACCGAGATGAATAAGTGTTTGCCTCAAGCATAACCATACCTCATACGTCTAGGAAACTAGCATGCTCAAAGAGGAAAAAACACTCACAGATTTTCCCCCCAATAATCACACATGCTTTAGCCATAATATGCCAGTGGGACTTCTGACACGCTACAAAGCAATCTTCCTCATAGCTGCAGGTATAACAGAAAAGCTATAGGTTGATTTCCACATCTCATTGTCCGAATCCTTTGAGGCTCGGTAGGGACTTCTCTTCTCATACTGAGATTAATTCTCCAGGTTGTTGTTATTTCCTCTCTCTTCTTTCCTTCTTTCAATGCTCAGATGGATGTCTGAGAATGGAGAACTAAATAAGTTGGTTATCCGAAAGCTCCGTCAATTCCGTGTTCTATTCAGGAAAAGGGACCCGTCATAACAAGCAATCTGACCGGCGGCCTTGGCCCGAGTCGATCGAGCTCCTGACCTAGCAAATGGGAATAATTCGGACGAGGGACACGGCACGTCGATGCTTTCGCTCGCTGGCAATTACATCCCCTCTGCCTCGATTACGCCGGTCTATTTTGTTAGGTTAAAGGATGGACGCAAGCATGCAGCCTGTCCCAGTGTGAGTGGGAGATCTGGCCCAAGGGCCGCCTGGCGAATTAGGCAATGGGAGTCCGCATAGACCGATTGGACGGGGAAACAATTTTATTATTGCCATCACAGAAACGAGGTACAAAAACCTTTTTTCAACGGCAAGCCACATTAACATGCAGTATGTCTCTCTCTTTCAATCTCTGTTGTTTTCAGAAGATTTCTAGGCTGGCGATACCCCCGACTCATCCCGATGCCTGGATCAAATAAACCAATATTGTTGGCGGACACAAACATGAAATACAAAAATACCCTTGGTTCGCTCTAGTCTTAGATTAATTGGAAGCTCGCTCGATCCACTTTGTCTGTCTTGAAAAGCAAAATGTATGTGAATCCTTGAAAGGAGAATGCGGCAGACAATATGGTGAATGAAAAGGGTGGATTTCAGCACGTGCCTATGATACTTCAGCCATTGTGGTAATGCTTTTATGCACGACCCAGCTTTTTTTTAAAGGCCATGTTTCTTTCGCCAAATATAAATTGATACTTCTCCCACATGGATTTATATATTTTCCAGCTTCCTCAGCAGACAGCCTTTGTGCTCGTTGCCGCAACGGATGCTCAGTCTGACAATAAACTGCCACTAAACCCCAGTCTTGATAACATAATGCACTCAATCTTGATATTCCTCTTTGTTCGTAATGGAATAAGGCATTTTATTTTGAAAATTATGGGGTCAGATGTTTAAGCTGGTCCTCAAAGACTCTCGTCTTTTCTTTTTTTTTGTAATCTTCTCGCTTTGTCACGATTTGACTTTCAATCAATGCCTATATTTTTGCCCCTGGAGAAAAGTGGCTTAAAGCCATTCGCGGCGCATGCGCGATACCTATCGATGACGTCACTCGTTTGACATGAAGACAGAGGGGAAACACGATCCACGGAGGACCACTGCGAAGCCATTCACCTGACAAGTTTATCGACGACAGCACATAAATGTAATTAACTTTCGTCAAAAAATAATGCATGGTGTACATGTACATTTTGCTTGGCAACTCTTTGATTTTAACCCTACGATTAGACGATTGGGGGCGCTGTAGTGCACGCAGTCAGAAAAAAAGGATAAACGACAAAACCAAATGATACTTTAAATGTTTAATTTAAAGTTCACTTAACTCCTTTACGTGTAAAAGCACACGCAACTCCCTCCACGATATTTTGTTTAATAGTTATAATGCCAATCGAGGCATGATTTGATGGTATATGCACCGTCAAAGATGGCGCGCGTCGACAGAGCGCCCTTATTAGGTGAATACCGGTAATATTAATTAGACCATGACAAGCTGTTTTAATATTATTGTCACAGAGTGGTATATATTGCTCAACCTCATCTTGGTTTGTGGTTCTCGTTTCACTGAATCCTGCCCAGCCTCAGGAAAAATGCTTAGAACATTTTCAGGCTAAGCAGGAATAATTATCAACCGAACCTGCAATTTTGTAATTAAATTAAGCCGGTTTCTGTGCTTAATATAATTATTAGGGGCTGTCGTACCACATGAAAATTCGCCTTCGTTGTATAAATACCTACCTTTTAAGACCGCCTCAATAGCACCGCGCCACTTCTGGCAGTACTCTTCGTTGGTGGAGCGCAGCGTAATCCGTTCCTCCGTCAGCACGTTGGGGTCCTTGTGGCTGGGCGTGGCCACGTAGATGCTGACACCCTTCGGGTACCCCTGGTCCTTGCCTGGCTTTTCCACCCTCTTCACTGCCACGCCGTACACGTCCTTCATGGACACCGAGTTGTGTATGCTCCGCCTCCTGCTGCCTGCATGCATTTTGAATAAAAAAAAACAACCAAGTGGTATGATTAGACCTATAGCGCCCTCTGTTGACATAAATGAACTAATGGTAAAGGTCACATAGGGGATTTACGAAACGGAGGCTCAGTCTCCGGCTCCATTTCGTGAATCCATTCTGAAATAACGGGTATCAAAATAGAGGCTTTTGGCTGCGATTCTGAAGAAGATTCTCTAGTTTAAAAAGGAAAACAGCTTCAGCTTCAATGAAAAACCACAACATATATTTTCAGCATATAAATCGCTGTCAGAGCTGGAGCCTGAGCCTGAACCTGAACCTGAACCTGAACCTGAGCCTGATACGGAGCCTCCATTTCGTAAACGCCCATATTGCAGCTTGCGCTGATTTTAGTCTTGCGACGAAGGGCAAGCTGAACGAGATTCCAGGGCCGTGACAATGTTGTTGGGGACTTTTCAAAGAAACAGGACCTTGGTAAATGCGTATCCCTCACGATCGATAAAATCACCCAGGCAAGGCTTACTGTTAGAATCTCGCTATACGTCGACCTTGGTTTGACAGTCGACAGTGAATTGAATCCTGCGAGTGGATTTAAAAAGGCTCCACAAGGACGTATGAAAATATGTCACCCCTGGCTCTTTCCGGGCAAGCATGAAACAAGTAGAATAAAATATTCCATAGTGAGTTCCGATCCCACATCCATTTGCTGCTTATGCCGAGTTTTATTCGGGCTCAATGGTTAATAATACATGTACATGTAGGTATGAAATATAAATGGAATTCTGTCAGTCAGAATGATTGTAAACCAAGCAAGAGTCACTCCACCTATAATGGTAGTATATTTTGCAGTGTTCTTATAGTCATTTCGCGTGGGAATAACAGCAATACATTTCTTAATACATTCTGAGCTGTGCGTTCATATTCCGTAGTGACAATGGTCTCTCTTCTGAAACCTGTTAAATGTTCAATGAATGCATATAAATGAAAGTCAAAATCCAAGCCTAGATTCGTAGGAGGGGTCACAGAGGGCCTGTTCGTTTGTTCAACGCACAAGATCACGAATCCTGCTAATACGGATCCCATTTTAGCGTACCCTGCATAGGACGTGGATCCCAGATCTGGGATTCCGTGCATTAAACAAACAGGCCCAGAGCGTCTGATTTCAACTGTTTCGTCATCGTTTGCCTTAATGCCTTATTGATAAAATAACACTGAAAAGCTCGCAGGCACTTACAACCTTCCTATTAAAGGTTGGGGTATGCGAATTCCCGTAGATTTCAGAGGCTGCATTCATTGAATCTAATATGGAAATAAACTGATTATGTCTCAGCCAGCAGCAGTACCTAACTGCACATTTCCCACCGGCCCCTAAAACCTTTTAAACATTCCAATTTCTCCCATAACATGCACATTTTTATATCATGAATCGGCATTGTGGCACGTACAATTACTCTGAAAGCTCATTCCGAGACGCTAATTTTTCTATGGAATTTTCAGCCAGTATTTCGTCGGAGTTCTTCCCATTTTAGTCCAGAAAAAGCAATCCATTGAGTCTGTCCGATATCAGTGTCAGACAAAGAAGGAAATAATAGATTTGGAATATTGCTTAAAGGTAGTATCATACTTTGGTAAGAAGCCAAAACATAAATGTCAAGATTTACCAATAACTTCCAGGGTATGTAGATGTTGGTAGTAGAAACATTCCGATAAAAAAATTTCGCCTGAAATGGTGTATTTATTCAGAAAAGAGTCAAACAACGACCGAAAATCTGTTTGATCTTTTAAAAGATCAAAAATAAAAGAGAAAAGAATTAAGAAATACTGTGGCCGTTTTTCACTGTTTTCTCAAAAAGTGGGCACCGTGTGGGACTGACATTTTCATAGATGACTGTTACTATATCTGTCTTGATATTTGTGCCCATGAATCTGCATTTCTTGGACAAATTACCAAAGTATGATATTACCTTTAAACGGAAATATACCGCTGCTTTTCATGTTGAAGGCACAGTGCATCATCAATTTGTGCATGTGCCCCAAGGGGGTAGAGCACGTATAGAAAAGGATCTCGGGGTTCTTTCTTCCTAGCCAAGATGTTGTTTGATAATCTGCTCATGCAAAAAGAGTGTCTATTGATGGCCGCCATGTCGAATCGGTGCATGATGTATAATATGTGTTGCATTGTAATAGACATCGAGAAGATTCCGCTCCTTAAAACCGATGTTTTGTCGTGGAGCTTGTGCTACTTGTGTATGTAGGCGCCAGTCGACCCAAAGAAGGTTGGTTGATCAATCGGCATGCATGGACATAGGCATCAACTTGGCTTATTCCTAATTCAGTCAGTTTCCCTTATTTGAGGATTATAATGATTTGTATCCTAATTGTTTGCTGTTCGATTTCTCTCCAAATTCCGTGTTTCTGAAACTCCCACCCTGAGAATCAGAATGAACCTGTTAACAAATTTTGTTATGGTAGTTTGAATTCATCAAGGGGCACTCTCTGAATCAGTGTTGAGAACACCTTCTAACATTATGGTACATGTGGTTGATTTCACGAAGCCCTATACGATCGATCGTAACTCGAATTACGAGTTCTTCGACCACAAGACCACAAGATCGACAATCCCTTCTTATTTGGTTCAACCTTTCTTTTTCTCATACCGATGATGAGATGTGCCGGTTTTGGAATCTTGCCAAATCCATTGCCATCCTCCTCCAAAATAAAATTCACTAATAGTTCACACTTTAATTGCTCGCTAATTTAAGAATCCTAATAAGTAACTTGTGTACCCTATCATTCAAATTCTCGCCGTTAATTTCGTCTGAAGCACGTACAGAATGCATCACCCAGCAGCGACTTGTCGGCCTGAATCGCAAAGTCTGCCGTCTAAAATGCGCCCGCTTCCCACTAAGTAGAAACCGAACACACGGTCCGCAAGAACTTGTATTTGCATTTTCATCTCTGCTGTTGACGCAACGTGTTTGTGTTCTTGTTTAGGCCAAATTGGTAGACGTTTAATACAAAAAGTCTCGGCCTTGCCGAGTCGGTACGTTGTCCAAAGGTTGACAATTACGGGTTCCCATGGTTTATGCGTAACATTGGTTGGTAAGGATTAAAAAAAATAAAAATTAAAAAACAATCGGTGTGAGATGACAGTTGTAAGTGTTGGAAATATGAGGTTTTTGCTTTTAATATAATCATGCACAGAAATTGCGAGCAATCGAATCTTTTCGTGCCATCTGTCGACTGAATTGGCATGATTTATGATTGAATGGTTTGAATCAGTACAGGAGTTTAATGGGTTTGCATCATGGATGCTTGATATCGGCTGTGTGTTTCTATTGTTGGCTCAGATCAGTCTTAAAGATGGTGTGGCAATGGGCAGTTTGTGAAACCAATATGATGAACGGAAAATTGTCATGTGTCATCAGTCTCTTCATCTATTATGGGCAACAACTTTTAGACTTCTTTTAACAACTTTTAGAATTCTTTTAATGGTACTATCATACTTTGGTAGCATACCGAAACCGAAATCTTCACAGATTTGCCTGTAACTCACAGGGTATAAAGATGGTGCTGGTAGAAACATACTTTTAAACTTTGTCGTCCTTATATGCTGTATTTATCCAGAAAAGAGTAAAAACCAATGACCCAAAAAAATTTTGATCTTTTAAACATCAAACATAACGGTGAAAAGAGTCTTAAAAATCGTTTATCACTGTTTTTTTCAAAAAGTGGGCACCGTATTTATGGGACTGAAACATTTCACAGATGACTGTTACTGTATCTTCCTTGACATTTTTGCCCATGAATCTGTATTTATTTGACAAAATCCAAAGTATGATACTACCTTTAAACATCCCCTGAATGGTCTCCGAATTCGACAGTGAGACAGTAGGTGTCATTAAAACCCGTGGGAGGTTTCCTTCTAGCTGATTCCCGTGGGTATAATTTCTGAATTATAGATTTGCACGACTCTAAATTTGTCTGATCCTTTGCTGCCGTCTGCCATTAAATGGCGAGAACGGCAAATACGCAAAGAAGGGACCGAAATGAACATTAATATCAACCACTGAGCCACTGTCACACGCGGTAACCTAAAAGCAATTACTTGCTGGCAAAACACGAGAATACTGATCCTATTATTCACCTTTCAATGTCCATCTAATTTTGACAGATGCTTCCGGAGAAATGTCGGCCTGGTTTTGTCCAAGTTGCCTGCTAAGAATTGCCTTCAGTACGGGGATTTGGTATTTAATATGCGAATGGCTGGTTTGTAAACATTTACCATAGGCAAGTATTGAATTATCGTTCGTCTGAAGCAAGATGTTTGCTCTACACGAATCGTCCATATGGAGATATTCGTTATACCAGTGGTGTTCTCATTGGTGTACACACCGCTACTGAGTGGTGCTTGACTTACCGTTATGCCTCGTCGGTTGTATCAGACTCCAGCTGATCCGATCCGTTTCCAGGACCACGTCGTAGTGTTTGCTCTTGATGTCGAAGATCCCTCTCAGCGGCAATTTGGTAGGGGAGGACTCATCCCCCGTACCGGCCCGGACTGAGCCGCCACGACCCGGCAGGTCGTACCCTCCTTGCGACCACCTGAAGTCCGCCGGTGCCGGTGTCGGGGCTGCGACGGCATGGTTTGCCGTCCACGCTGATCGAGCCATTGATCTCTCAGAACGCCTCCCAGTTCAGTTCCTTTACTCCCCTTTTATCCAAAGTTCTGGAAGACGGTTACCTCAAAACTCCACTTCCTGTGATTTTTTTCAGTTTCTGAATCAAGACTGGGTATCGCACTACTTCAAAATATGTCTTGGAATCCAAAGTCTGCTTCTAACTGATGTTGGTGGCTGCGCAAACAAAGCATGGACGGAACAATGACGGGCATCTGCACCGCTGGACGAGAGGTTGTGGGTTCGGATCCAGTCAGAGTAGCCATTCGACACCTGAAGTCTTCCCATGGCTTGGTTTGCATGCATTTCTGTTGGTATATTCACAAAGGGCAAGGACTCTTTCAAGTCGGTTGCACTAAATGTCATGTTTGCTGTCAGTTCGAGACAGCAAGTTGACGAGAACACGATCGATCCTCGAAGGACCGTTACGGTCAGTAGAATCGTCGGATTGTTTTCCCCATAGTATTCTTATGCCGTGATGGCTTCATGTCACCCTCACACACGAGAATCAGTGTTCAGTTTTTAACACCAGAGATTTCCTCACACAGACATCATCCAGAGCAGCTCAGCATCGGCTCCCGCTGGATTTGGGTCGGATTCGGTGTTCTCTTACCCCGGGTCGGTCACTCTGGGGCGAAATGTGTCAACTGCAGCGCCGCGCACGGAGGCAGGTAGTTTCACCAGACCATCAGCATGATTGCATCCCCATCCCCTGACGGAGCTCCTATCATCTCAGAGAGGCAGTGTACATTTCACGCGTAGACGTAGATGATGAATCAGCCTTGCTTTCGCATTACGGGATCCTCGTAAATTGCGACTACATGGCCGTAACTGTTAAAACAGAACGGGCTAATATTCGATTTCGCCGCTACAAATTAAACGAGCGTGTACTGACTGGCGCGGTGTGTGTGTAATGTACCATCGTGTAGGCACGTACCACTCGTGTGAGACCGTTCATCCAGTCCGTGCGATGACTCTACGGTAGTATGAGGAGGACGTGTCCGTATACTGAAACCATATTATGATGGCTCGGGTGTTGTTTGGTTTATAAACATGACCGTGACCACGTGCACAACGGCACGGCTCATCATTCACTGGCCAGCGTAGAGGTTGCTCAAGGCGTCGGCCCAGCCGAGCCGCTCGCTTATGTGTGCCGATGCATAATTAAACCAGGCCTCGTCTCACCAAAAGGCAGAGATGGGGGAGGGACAAACAGTCTCCCCGTCCTCCCTTCAGGACAAGAGGGGAAGAGCTCAGGCCTCGAGTAAAAAGATGTTCAATTATGATAGGCGATTCGTATAAGAAGAGTTTTCTTGCCGACACAGCCTGCGAAATCACATCACACAGTGTACGGTCTGCGTGACTCTCCACACGCAGAAAAATCGAACAGAAAACCCGCAGCGATTTCACAAGCCACCCGACGAAATTGAAGCAAATTATGTTTCACTCGCGAAGATGTACCGTTCGTACTTGTGCTGATTCTTGGATTTCGATGGTAAAATTAACTGACGGATTGAGCATTTTGGGTATAGGATTCGCGTTCCAGGCCCTCTATTAAGCTGTTCATGAATATAATAGTAGATGAACGTCCCATTTCCATCCTTTTAAGATTATTGGATCTACATATAAAAGCCATTAGCCTCGTTGCCTGAAGGTACGTCAGCACTGCATGGCTTACAACTTCTGTATGAACTAATTGATGAATATACAAACGGATTTCTGTACATTAAGTATGGAGCTTAAGATATTTTGTGCTAAGCATTTTTTTGTGCTTAGCAGCTCCATAAAATTGGCTCACGGTCCCATGGGGCCAGTTGAGTAGGGCGCCCTCTCCTGGAAGTTAACAGCAAACGACAACTCATTGAACTCTCCAACATGCGCGCTCATAGCTGTGCTTTTGTCGTTGTCTGGTTCCCATGCAGACCAAGAATCTCCGAATATTCTCTGACAATTCTACGTTTTTTAGGAGAGTCATCGGGGAATCTTTGGGCAGGGAACCAGACTACTACTATAACTGTCTCAGTCAAAAGATGTCGGCGGGATGACGTCATTGCATACTAGTAAAGTCTAACGTATACTCTTTTGTTATCTGGGGCCAATTTCATAAAACTGTTAAGCACAAAAATTTGCTAAGCATGACATTTCTGTCTTAATAAAAACAGGGTTAACAACCAAATTTCCACGTGTTGTGTATCACTTGTGATTGTTCTTTGGCTGTTGTTTGCTGACCATGAATATCAAATGGAATTTTCAATGGTGGTTTGTTTTATTGGGCGAGACATTTTTGTGCTAAGCAAATTTTTGTGCTTAACAGTTTTATGAAATTGGCCCCTGACTGACAGTAAATCATAAATCTTTATAAAATCTTTATTTTTCAGTTTTTCGCTGACTCGGCCCGAAGCCCAGGCCGGCTGTGACATTTTTACACCTCTTAACAAGAAATGCGTCAGAGCCACATAGAGTAATGACATTAGCATGCCGCATGGTAAATGGTTCTGACAGTCGGCCGTCTTCAACCCAGACTAATAGTCTCACACACGTACACACTCACAAATAAACCCCTTCACTTTACTTGGCGATGGGAGAAATTCACCGGCATCCAGGGCAATGCACCGCCGATAAATTGAGGGAGGGGCCGGTAGGCCTTGGGCCCATCGCTCGCTCCTCTACAGCTTGGACTCCCGGAGTAATCTCATCAGGAGCGAAGGTCTCACCCCATGATTTTTTTTCCCCTAATCTCATTTTTGGAATTCATACTCTTCCTTCAGGGGGACATAAATTAGAATTCGGTTGAGAGGAGAATCAATCTTAAAGGGGTGTTGTTGCAGAATCTAGAATCTTATTCTGTCAATTTCTCTATTATCTTCTTCCCTTTTCTCTACAGGTTCAAATCAAAACGTCAGTTGTATGCACTATGCATAGGTTCGTTGCTTCTCCACTGACTTTTCCACTTCAATACACGAAACCGCTGCATCGAAACATATCATCACTGTTGGAATCAACTAGACAAGACCTATCCAAAGGTGATGCCAGCATTGGAGTGACATCATCATCTTCCAGTTGGTTGTTTGTCTCAAGACTGCGGTAAAGGTACGTCAACAGTCAGATTTTATATAAAAGCTTGGCAGGGTAGATGCTGTCACTTTAAACTCGTCTACCCGTTTTTAAGAATATCTGGCCGACGTGCAAGCCCACCTCTCTAGTTTACACCCGCTACGAAGGATGCTATCCATTACGTGCAGAATACAGCGTGTCCTTCGCGTCTCTCAGGGCGACCAAAAGTGTCAACCGCTTGCCTCCCTCATCCCGAAGAGAAAAACAGAACAGAGCACCAAAGGAGATTAATATTTGGGATCCGACCTCTTGTTTATGTCGACAGCCTGTGCGCCACTGGCTTGGTGTGACGTCAACGGCCCATAGAAATCCTGACCGCAGCGGCAGAATGCGATATTGGTAATGCACTTTACGTCAATCCTTCTTGATGCCAGTCCTACTCGATGTCGGCGATATTTCCCAGTTTGCCCATCAAACCGGCTACCTTCAATGCGCCCGTGTCACTCCCACATACACGCACATTTTTAACACACACTCTAACCCTTCTCGCTGTTTAATATCGCCTTGTCACTTCGAATCCAACTCGACATGACAGTAAACTTCCATTTATATACTACGAGTTGGCCATAGGTCGTGCTCGAGACGCCACGAGAAAACACATTCGTGAGGGGACGAATAAAATGGTCAATGGTAAATGGTAAAGCTAGACGTCGTTCAATAAGAAAAAAAAATACGACTTTTAAAGGAAAAAGGGAAAAGTTTTAATACAAATGAAATAAGATAGGATAAAATCAAATGAGATAATCGATAAATTGTATGTGTGGAATCATATTCCCTAAATTTGCTTGTGATTATGGTGACAAATTTGTAAGATTCGTGCGTGACGCCATTTTCTCACGGGAGCCGGCTGCATCCGGGTTATTGCTGTGACGTAGGCCCCGAATAACCATACCCATTGCATTTCCGCTGAAATGGAGCGCCATATTTGTCTATCTTTTGTCACTTGAAAAATTGTGAAATTGTGATTTTTCCTGGCACATTTTGTGAAATGTTGCCCACTACTCACTGGGGCACCGTGCGCCTGGGATCAAGATCGAGCGTCTGCCATATCATTATTTTTAGACGAAATGGGGCGAGTTTACCAAACTCATCGTAACTTACTATCAATCATAAGGACATGTGACGCATTGAAGCCATACGGTGGAAGTCATAGGATACGATGGGTTATCTTTCGTAACTTCAGGTACGATCAATCGTAGGGCTTCTTGAAATCCACCTCTGGAAAGCCAAATTTTTCGTTTTGACAGAACAGGTTTGGAAAGCTGTCGAGAGTGTGTAATCAAGCCCATTGCTCGCGTCAAATACAACACTCCAACGCATTATAGGGGCGATCGTCGAACGTACAGGCAGGATTTTGATATGAGCCGCGGCCAGCTTAGTTCTGATCATGCATGCAAACGAATGGCGAAGAGGAGGTTGTTATTACGGCGATTAGGCGGTCCCGAAGGTTTTCTGTGTGCAGGATTGGCGTCAAACGAGCATCAATCATTTAAATTGCCGTGTTCTTACCGGTACGGGTCACGGTGAGTAATTTTCTCTGGAGGGCGGGCGGATACGAGGTGTTCTCGTTGCCGCGGACGTCCGTCCGATCTCGCCCTTTCCTTCTAGGGCTACTCACATGCAGTGCCAGTCGCGCCACTTCAGTCCTACTGACGATAAAGCCAGGGAATACAGTCTAGACTCTGACAGATGATGGGACGGGAGCACCCTCATTAATGAGGACAAATCTTGCCAGAGCATAGACCCTAATTAGAAGATGCTGAAGCTCACTGTTGCGCGTTCGTTGAAATCTTACATGGGGTATTTTCTTTTCTGAGGTTGGTTCGTTTAGCTTACACGGGGCAGCCCTGACCTGGGAATGGTCGTGCTCACTGCACAATACAAGCGAGAGGGTGAGGATGAGGTTGAATGGTGTCGATTCATGAAAGCTTAACGAACGCAACCTAATTCAACTATAGTTTCGTGCAACCTTTTCTTCTGCTTCACTGCATGGAATCAATAATAAATCGGGAAGAAACATAATTTTCAAGGATAGAAGACGAACAGCCATATCAAGACACTGAGGTCGACTTCAAGAAGCCCTACGATTGATCGTAACTCGTGTTACGAAGGACTGAGCCCTTCGTATCGTACGTTGGGATGCAATGCATCACAAGTCCTATACGATAGTTTCGATACGATGAGTTTTGGTGAAATCGACCCCATCATGACTTATTCAAAATTGACCGCATCCCACGGAAATAGTGCTTCAGGGGGCGGCGTGAGTCTGTCAGCTTAACCGGCTCACGGAGTGCATTTCGCCCGGGATTTATTGGCATCGGCGCTGGATAACGAGCTGATCATTTCCCGTGCCATTAAGAATCGCCACGGGGACTTCGTAGTTCCCTCTGGATTGCAGACGTGCATGCGCGGCCAGGCTGGCGATCGGAGAGATCTGAGCGAATATAGAAGACGCTCTTTGAGACGGTCGGCACCGTGTATGTGTCTGTAGTCTGTATATACTGCCAGGAATCTTGCATTAGCGCAGCCAGTAAATGCATGTTTTATGAGCAATACATTAACAATGATAAAAGCTTCCTCTGCTTATTAATGTCAGCATTAAGCATACGATTTGAAGCTTTGCATAATGGTGGAAGTAGCATAGAAAGGAAGGTTTGCGGAGACACCATGGAACTCTTTTCTAAAAGTGTGGTTCTGAAAAGAACCGGTGGGAAATGATCCCGACGTTCCGGCCAGTATACTGTATACTCTGGCCATCCTCAGTGTGTGCTGGACAGGAGAAGACTGCGGTTAAAATAAAGAATATACAGGTGGACCGGGTATGAGGTGGATCGAGAATTGGGCACGCTCTCTCCCCAGGACCAAGTGCCAGAGTACACTGGCCGGAACGTCGAGATCACTTCTCACCGGTTCTTTTCAGAACCACACATCTAGAAAAGAGTTCCATGGTGTCTACGCAAACCTTCCTTTCAATGTCAGTATTGTCGAATTCGATGTACGGGCCCTATTTCTTGCTCTTTCTAGCTTAACTTAAGAGACGCGCTGTCGGTTCAATATGTTATTTTTTTGCTCTCATGAGCGTTGTCGGCAGCCAGCCTGCGATGTAGATTTACGAGACTCTTTCCTGTCAATGATTTCAGCATTAAAAGGGAAATGAAATCAGCTGTGAACGCGTCAGAGCAGTCACCGGTTGCTTCATATACCCTGACGTCAAGGGACCTAATTGCGCTCGCAGTCGCCCTCTTGGGAAATTACGGTGATGACCCAAAAAAGTCCCATCAATCACACTCGTATCAGCCAGTGAAACATTAGGAAACTGTTTTAAAAGATCACTGGTCGATTTGAAGCCGACGTGGCAGTGAGTGAAACCATTGAAGTCTAATTCTAATTAGTTTTATGACTTAATGAACATTGTAAAATTTCGTTTACTACCTTCATCGACTGACTTTGTCACAACCAAAATGAAGTCTATTTGGAAAGTGAATGACTTTTCCCGATCGTTGATATTACACAAGTCATGCATGGCAGCAAAGGAACAGTGTAACAAAATGTAAGAAATATGACTGGAGCTATAAAAAGTATAGCTCCATGGTATAAGCCGCTGAATTCAAGAAGTCATAATCTTGATTTCCTTTAAATGCTTGCGCACAACTTAAACAATGTCAAGAAGATAAAATCTATTTTTTCATAGGTAACATGAGTTTGACATACGAAGATGGCTAAGTGGAACTGACGGCATAGGGATAATTAACACTCCTCTTGAAAAGACTATAAGTTACAGAAGTGAGGAAATATTCTGCACACTTCACCTTACCCCAATGAGACATAAAAAGGGGAAAGAAGAATTAGAACTGGTTTATTTATCGGCCAAAGTGGATTGTAGTTTGAACATCATGACAATAGAAATCAAGAAAGATTTTAGGCTTTGCATGGTGACAATTGGTTTGTGAATCGGTTTGCGGAAACGCCAGAATCGTTCGTATTACTTTCGCGATTCTATTTCCTTCGCACTTCTCGTAAGGTCTCAACGTTTCGACTAGCCTGCTCTAGTCATCTTCAGGAGACCTCGTCAGGAGACAGAGAAATCAAGTTGGGAATACCAGACGAGATGCATTAAACATGAGAATATGCGTGATACGAACTAAAAGGGCAGCAACGTCAACATGGCCGGGGCAAGTTCATCAGGCAATTGGCGTCGTGAATTTGCAATGGCTTCTACATTGCCTTAAGTCCTTAGAGTAGTCGCTGGCGTCTTTAAATTCGGGATGTCGGTGGCTTACAGTGAGACGTAATGGATTATTAATGAGTGGGAATTTATTTGGGGAAATGAGAAGCCATCAACGCCGATAAGACCAGCCTGAAACACTCGACCGTCATTGCCGAATAAACACCGCCGTCTGCAGGGTCACTCGACACGGCGCGCCACGGCAGCGTTCCCCATTTTATCGTTTGTTTACCCGCTCGTCGACAGCAAGTCTTGACTGGCGACATTCGTTTTATCATAGAGTTCCATGGTTTTATCTATTGAAAACGGAAACAAAGTATAGAGACTGGGAACCAGTCTACTATGTCTGTCTAAAAATGAACATTTTGAGCAGTGTTTACCGTCCTGCCGCCCTCTATAGACGAAAATAAAGTAGAGATTGGGAACCAGTGTACTACGCCTGGCTCAAAACGAACGTTTGGAGTAGATCTTCCGCCCTCTGTTGGCAATTCGGTGATTTATACTTGACATTCAAATTTTCTGAAAGTCGTCTGCAGACAAATTTTGGAATTGTAGGGTAGTGAATGTTTGAATGCTGGCCCGTGTGGTGATTGCCGACCATGATGAAAATACCTTGAGTGCTATGTAGTCACAAGAATTAGGCACCGTACGTATGAGACTTTAACAGATCAGCTTCAGTTAGAAAGGCCAATCAGCGGCCCTGTTGGGTATGACGTCACATAAATGGTTCTACGGGGGAGCTAGGGAGCTGTAGCCCCCCCCCAAAAAAAAAAAAAAAAAAAAAAAGCCACCCCCCCCCCCCCCCCCCCACAAAAATGCAATTGAAAAAATAAAATCTTGAAAATACTGGATTTTTTCAGTTATTAAGCGCCAATTACATTAAAAACGCATTTTGTAGGCTATAATGTGCATGTTTTTCGACCCCTAACTATAGCAGAAGCGACTGTTAGAAGATCCCAAAATATTGGGTCTTCTAGCCCCCCCTTCCCCCCCCCCCTCCCAAACAAAAAATGATTCTTCTAGCCCCCCAAAAATTTTGGCTCTAGAACCGCGCCTGGGATACGTTATCCTTCGTAACTCGAGTTACGATCGATCGCAGGGCTTCGTGAAATCGTACCCCGGTTCACTAGCTTATTTCTGTGGTCGTAAGAACCGTGTCCGTATCGAGGGAATCAGCTGTCTGATGACAGAACATAGGTTCCCCGAGGATCTGTGCCTATAGGCCTGCGCTCGTTCCTCAAATTCTACATCAAACCTCAAGCTCAAATCATCAAGCAGTATTATAATCTATATCCTTTCACATGATACGCAGATGCCATACAGGTATAGGCCTATACTTATTTCAACCCTGCCATTCATGGTGGCGAGTCCACCACTGCTCTGAAAAAAAAACCTCCCGATGCATTTCTTCGATTCGAAATATAATTTTGCGAAACGACTATAAGAAATCGGTGACTTGTATCAAGTAGCTGTGATTGGTTAGTGAATAACGAGGAGGAAACCACCTCCTCCTGGCGGACATGTATGAATATGTACAAAGATGTACATTGATTTTTTATTAAGAAAGAAGAGCACTGGAAAGTTGGGAACTATAGTTGAAAATCGCAGACCATACACTAGCCTATACTCTCCTCTGTTTCTCTGTCTTCTCGATCATATCTCATGCTTGGGATCCGCCAAGTTATTTTCATCTTAATCAATTTTGAAGGTATTTCGGAATTACTTAGAGCATAAAATATTATCATCGGGAAACATTTGAAGTTTTGAACTGAAACCAAAATGGCCGGCGTATGTAAGCTTGCTATTGTACTGTGTGTATCATCAAGTGTGTGCTGCGGTGAGATAATGGCGAATGGCTCTACAGCCACTGCAGGTAAGATTGATATTCAATATGAAAGTACTTGTATCAACTCAAATCTACATCCCAGTGTATTCTATGTCAAATTTAAAGGTACAGTACATGATTGGTAACATACCCAAACAGAAATGTTCACAGATTTACGCATAACGTTCATGAAGATGATGCTGGTATAAACATATCGTTAGAATATTTTCGGCCAAAATGATGAATTTATCCAGAAATAAGTAAAACGACGACCGAAAACAGTTTTGATCTTGGGGTGAGATCAAAACTCCTGTGAATAGATTTGGAAATACCATGAGCGTTTTTCTCTGTTATCAAAACTTTCCAATGATGATGCGAGCTGAAAATTTCATAGATTTGTTTTTATTCCATGCCAAATCAAATTATGGACAGACCGCCGCTGTTCTACCACCTTTGTCAATCATGTATTGTGCCTTTGAACAATAGGCCTATTGTCTTAAAAAAAACTACGAATTTCTCCAATAGCCCGGTTCATACTTCATGCAATCTTCGCGACGCCAATTCTCTTGCGTCAAGCACGTCACAATAGAAAAAACAATAACAGTGTTTCTTGGTTGTTGCTCATAAGGAATTCGCTTCTCATCGCAAAAAGATATTCGCAGGAAGTATGTTCCGGGCTTTATTCTATCCCAATTACCAAGAGGAGACTCGAACTTAGAATATGTAAGACGTAAGGTTGGTGTTGGTCTATAAAAATGGGCGCCCCTTTTTATAACTTTGGTCCTCATTTCTTGTTCACCTTGAGGGAGGGTCGGTCGGTCGAAAAAAAAAAAGTTTGGTGGGAAAAAAAACCTCGCTGAATACACAAAAACCTAAAGAAAATAATGTTCATTGTATTCACTGTAATTGCGTTTGAATATTTTTGTATTATTTCAGTGGTAAAAAGTATACACATTGGAGGTCTATTGACATAATAAAAAAAAAAAGAATTCCCAGAATTTTTGGAGACAAATTTTGTCTCCAGAAATTCTCGGAATTCTTTTTTTTTTTTTTCTTTTTTTATATTATGCCATTCTGTATGACAGGGTCGGCGGCAAAAAAAAAGTTTTCTTCGGTCGGAGCCCAAAATATGGGTCGGTCGGAAATGAGAACCACAGAATTAAAAATGGGCGCCCTTATGTAAAAGGCGAATAACCTTAATTAGTAGGACGCTTGCGTGAATTCTATATGCGACACTTTACGCACCTAGATTCATTGTCACACAAAATCATATCACACTTAAAGGCATTGCATACGTTTGGTAATGACTCTGAAAATTTATGGCAATAAAAACTTACTTGGTGAGAAGTACAGCTGCTTTGGATAGTATAATGCATATTGAGAAACGTTCAATTCGAAGTACCGCGGTTATGGAAAAATATGTCACTTTTTACCTCCAAACATTATGAATCTGAGAAGCGTTATGGCCGTAACGCTTCTCAGCTATTGACTAACTGTTCTCTGGCGTAAAATAACCGCTCTAGTTTGTCGCCAAAATCTCAAAAACGCTACCACCTTTTGAATTGAAACTTTCACAGGTTAGTTTTATGGTATATATAAACAATTATATTGGTTTGAAACAAACGGTAGGCTCAAATTACCAAACGTATGCAATCCCTTTAACATAATCTTTGCATAATTATAGCCTGTGGTACTGTACAACTGTCTATATACGGTCTATTTTGACACGTGCGAAATTTGTACATCGAATATTTCATAAATGTCCGATTTCCTTGTGTTTTCCTATAAAATGTATTTGCTTATGTGATCCTTAAATGTCACCATGGTAAAAAAAAAAACCAAATCCGAAACAGAAAAACGGTGCAAAAACCCAATGAACTCAAAACCTCATGACTGTCGTGATTTCTATATTTAAAAAATATCCAAAGACTTTTCAGGTTTGATTCTTGAGTATACCATTTTATGAATACTGGTATACTGGCTTATATTGATCTTAAGTCCATGCCACACATGTAACTTGGAGGCAACTAACTACACCGCATGCAAGAGGGAAATCTTGCTCGTACAAAAGTCATGTTTCTAGTGGTTTCTTTCTATCCGTAAGAACATTTAAAGATGAATGTTATTTTCTTCCGGGCGATTGGAACTGATTGCCTGTAAATTGTCTCGTGTGGCATATGGGCCTGACACTCATGCATTCTGTTATAGAAACCGAAAAGAAAGGGGTAAAATGAAAGCAGTTAAAGGTACGGTACAGGATTGGTAACATACCCAAACAGAAATGTTCACAGATTTACGTATAACTTTCAGGGTGTGAAGATGGTGCTGATAGAAACATACCGTTAAAATATCTCCGCCTGAAATGGTGTATTTAACCAGAAATGAGTAAAACAACGACCAAAAGCAATTGAGTTGGGTTTTCGCTAATATTTTTCTCGTGACTCAGATGTCCGATTGAATGAGCTCAACTTTTCATAGGTTTATTATTTCATGTACATGTTTGATCAGACAAAGTGCGAGTGCTGTTCTGTGACATTTACCAATCATGCATTATACCTTAAAAATTCGTTTCTTTAAAGGTAGTATCATACTTTGGTAGCATACCCAAACAGAAATCTTCATAGATTTACCTATAACTTACAGGATATAAAGATGGTGATGTTAGAAACATACCGTTAAAAATTTTCTGCCTGAAATGGTGTATTTATCCAGAAAAGACTAGAACCAGTGACCAAAATTATTTTTGATTTTTTAAAGATCAAAAATAAAAGAGAAAAGACTTACAAAATACTGTGGCCGTTTTTTCCTGTTTTCTGAAAAAAAGTGGGCACTGTATGGAACTAAAGTTTTCACAGATGACTGTTACTGTATCTGTCTTGATATTTTTGCCCATGAAACTATATTTCTTCGACAAAAACCAAAGTGTGATATTACCTTTAAACGCACTGCAAGTATAAACAAAATTTAATTCAATTTGTTTCCTGTTTATACCATGGTTTTCTTACGGTATTCGAGTCGATTAAGATCACCCCAGGGTCTGTCCATACACAGAATAGGAAGGGAAAAATGAAGCCTTGAAGTTTGTTTTATGAAACCATCCTAGCGAGAATACCTGGGAACTAATATTAAAAGGAAACAGACTCTCACGAAATAGGACTCGATCCACTCTCGTATACTTAACCTAATTCAGTTAAATTACTTTTGTATCGTAACATTTACCAACTTCTAAATGACAAATTGCACGCTAACAAACCGTTTGAATCTTATTCAATCGTGTTTTTCTTCGAGAGGCAACCATTTTATTTAAAAACAAAATAATTATTTTGAAATCCTATATCAAAATAATTTTAACATGTTCCATATACACTGAAAACATTTGTTAGTCATCTTGCACTAAAACTTTGTCAAATGGAGGGGGAAATTAGTCTTTTAAGAACTGACCAATTTCCAAATCCAAAAGACTACTCGAATATGTTTTAATTGAATCTGTTGAGACACTAATCTAATTTTTGCGAAGACTAATTATGTTGAGACAAATTTTGCCGTCAGACTAATTAGTACACAGATCACAAATACTAATCTGATTTGCCAGTACATTGTCAAAATACGAATTAAAATGCGAAAGGCGAATCAAATGATTTTCTGAAATACTAATTGTCTACGATTAGTCCAAAGTTGTTTCAAGTAATAATCTCCCTCCCTCTGGTCTTTGAACAAAGAAAAGAAGTGCCACTCTGAATAAACAAGCACACTTGGACTGCCATGACAACACCAAAAACAAAATAAAACCGAGTAAAAACAGAAAATGAAAGGTAAAATTCACTGTGTGTATTGACTATTTTGAAATAAGACATTTTGTCAAAATTAATTAGACCATGACATTGACTAATTTTATTTTTGTCGATTGACTACTGAATGTTTATTGTGTAGGCGTATTATAAGGATGCAGGTTTTCCGGTGATAAATGTAATAAAATTACCCAAATGAAACACATTGAGATAAAATAATAATATCAAAAGTATGACTAAGCCCATTATGATTAATTGTTATGTTGATAAAAGAACTGATTCCTGTGAATTAAACAATAACAACTGAAATTGACAAAAAAGACGAATATAACAATGACAAATTGGGTTTCATTGTAAATTTTTGTTTTATTCAAAGCAGAGATTTGGGAGATGGAAAATATACTGTACATTATGCATGTCATGGACCAATTTTTTTACACTGAAATACGTCAGCCCGACCGGTTTTTGCAACAGAATGGCGCATATTTACTGTTTCAATGGTTTCATTATACGATACTCTGAGCCGGTTAAGATCAACACTGATTTGTGCCACTTACAAAGCAGAGGGAAAGATTAAAACCTTGAGCATTGTTGATGTGAAAATATCTTAGCATGGAAATCAAGGAACTGATACAAAATAGAAAACGCATGGTCATGGAGAGACGGTAGATCCAATTAATTTCCAGCTATTTTTCTTTCTATGCCGTGACTTGTTTTTTTTGTGGCGGGATGGGGGGGGGGGGGGGTTGGCCTCTTTATTTCTTTGTTCTTTTATTTCACTCCAGAAAATATTATTGAGATTTTCCGTTCTGGATTGTCTGTCAATTCATGGAATTGCCGATCTGTCTCGGCGAGAAATTTCTCTGTGTTTAGATTTGTTTTCGAGCCAAACCGTACAGAGCCGAATCAGAACCAAACAGAACCGAATATAACCGAACCGGACAGAACCGGAACCCAACCAAGCCCAATCGAACCGAATCAAGCCAAACCTATTGAACGCTTGACTAAATCGATGTCACATGATGCATGCAATGTAACCGTACGTACAGTACTCTTACAATAATGACAGAACTTGAAACACATTCAGTAGTCACATACTTGTATAAAGTATTGGATCTTGATGGGTCATCATTGTTTGTTTGAAGGAAAGGAATAATTAACATAACAATACACTGGATAGGACATTTATACTGCACAGCTAGCTACTTGGCCTATATGAATAAACTCATTTGCATTTCCAATTAGAGATATAAAATAAGCCTTTCACAATTAATCGTCTCGTGTGAATTGTTCTGCTGGACAAAATCGAGTGATTTCGTATCCGGTTATCTATACAAAAATCGGTTAACCTGTGTAATCACGTGCAACATGCATGACATGTGCGATTTATGGTTCGTCTAGCGGAATGCTTGAAGCATTTAGATCAAGTACATACAATGTTGTTTTTTTTAGATCCAGTTAACTTTGTGGAAAGTGTTTCTACTTGGGCAAAATAACTGACTGAAATTGATGTCAAAATGAAACACTTCCATAAAAGTTTAAATTTATATAGTAATTCATTATGCATTAAGCAATAATCTGAAAGCACTTCCATCCCATTCCCAAATGTGATTACAGGTATCCTTTAAGTAAGCATTAACCTCCAATACACACGTTCCTTATGCTCATTCAACAATGTCACTCATTCAGTTTTTTTATGCGTTCATTTATGTTCAATAGAAATGTCTAAATTGTCCATGTCGTCCATTCTGTACAAAGGCAATTGTATATTATGCGAGAATTAATTTCTCAGTATTTTCTCATTCACAGAAACCGATTCGTATAACCACTCAAGCCCTATCCCGACCATAGAAGCATCAACACAATCAACTACCACGCGAAGACCCGTAACATACGCCTGCCCTACAGACATCACAGTAGGACACACTTGTTATGAACAGTGCGAAGAATATGTCTGGGTGAGAACTCTTTACTGTCACTGCGATCCACTTTGCATGAGGTACGAGGATTGCTGCCCAGATTATGAGGACTTTTGTGAGAATCAAGCAGAGGAGGTAGAAGATCCCCCACTGGACAGTTTAACCAAGTGCATTCAGACAACTGAATTCGATCCAAGGGTATCACGTCCACGCTCCGGTCATTACCTAGTTGCTCGCTGTCCATCTAACTGGTTGGGAGATTCTGCAATCCGTGAATTGTGTCAGGAAGCAAACACGATGTTCGGTATTGTCGCATTTCCGGTGGAGGGAACAGACGGATTGCACTACAGAAACATTTACTGTGCACTCTGCCACGGTCTACAGAGGGGTAATCTTACCTTCTGGTCTGTTTCGTTTGAAGAGAAAAGATACGACGATTTGCGTTATTTGAATAGCAGCCAGTTGCTGGACATTGCAAAAGAGACGACACCAAATCCAATAGTGAAGAGGATTTACAGTCCTCCTGGCTACACTGATAGAGACACATTTACACCTCACTTGGTTACATCCTCACTCCGTAGCTGCGTCATCTTAAGTCCAACTGGTCCCTGCCGTTTTGGTGATTCCCACACTCAAGCAATCTGTGATCAGTATAATGCACCCATTCCTTTTAATGGCACTACATACAAGAACTTGGCGTGTGTACAGTGTAATATCTCTCCAACAAGAGAAATGAATATATATGGTATGTGCGATTCTTTGAGAGAGTCATGGGAGCCTCGTACAGGTCATATGGTTTCACCTCTGTCGATGGCAACTCTTTTGGTATTTGCTGATCACACAGGCAACAGCGGTGCGGGAGAAACAAACGCAGCTAAATGCCATGATAACCAAATCTATGATCCCATCATAGACCTATGTAGGGCCTTAACATGCCCGGAAGGATATGCCTTACAAGGAGAAAGGTGTTCCCAGATCATTCAAGACTCGGCAGCTGACTCGATGGTGAATATCAAGATAACATTAATTGTAACTGGAAGTTTCCACAATACATCAGTAGAGGATCACAGCTCGGACGTTGACGATATGTGGAGCGCCATTGCATACAAAACGGTTGATGACTTTGGGTCATCTGTTCCCGTATGTAACATGGAAGCAAACGGGATCACGAGACAGCAAGAAGATGGAAGCAGTAGCTGCCATCATGTGATCATCACGTGGGCATGTTCAAGTATCAGAGACAGTATTCATCTTGCAAATGAATGCATCATCAACAACGTATTTACCTGCAATGTCAACCTTTCCTTCAGCACCGTAGAGCCGCCACCCATGGACGAAATCATTGAATCTAGCAAAACGCTCCTTGAGAAGTGTTTCAGAGGTAACATCTGGAACCACAGAATTGGGGTACACTACTTGGCAGTCTCGGCTCGCTGTGGAACACCAGGAAATACCTCAAGTGGAGCTACACCAGACTCGAACTTCGATGAATCTAATTTGACATCCGAAGTTTCATACATTTGGGATGCTCATTCTGGCCTCTTCGAAGTTTCACAGAATGCCACTTGCAGCAACATTGACTGTCCACTGGTGACTTTTTCTGAAGACGAATACGTCATGACTGGCGCCCTCAACGATTCAATTCGACTCAAACAAGACGACCGCGTGTTCCAGGCAGGCGAATTCACATTGAAGAAGAATGGTGAAGTTCAAGTTTGCAACTTCCTCCAATTCATAACCTCTGCGCCATCCATATCGTCAGTATGGGACTACGCTCACACTATTCTGACAGTTACTGGCAGTGTTCTGTCATTGCTTGGTCTTGTGGTCATATTTGTCACGTATATTACGTTTCCGATTCTACGTCGTAATGCTGCTGGCAAGTCTCTCATGTGTCTCGTGGCGTCACTGTTTTTCGCGCAGTTGACGATGCTCGTTGGTAAGTGGATATGGAATGTTGTACTGTGTTTCCCCGTAATCCACATCCATTGGGTGGGTCCTGATTATTAAATTCCAGGGAGTTCCAGTCAATGTCATCAAAGTGTAGTGGATATCGAGTGGGTAGGGTGAGTGGGTGGGGTGGGTGGGTTGGTTGGGGTGTGAAGGCACAGTTTCATATGGAGTTCACGTATCGATGAATTCGGATACCCATAACTTTCAGTATATTGTTGACGAGGGTTGTCTAGTGTCCACTTAGAAATCAAATACGACCCATAAAGGTAATGCATTCCGGGTATCACCAGTCGCAACCTTACCTCCATGAGTAAGAACAAATGCTTATCTCGTCTTCATAATTATGACAAACCTGGTTGTATTGCATTTTTGTTTTGATATAGGTTTGGAGAGAACTGACGTCATTGCTGTCTGTACAGCATTCGCAATTGCGTCACATTTCCTCTGGCTGTCTGCATTCTCCTGGATGAACATCCTCGCCATTGACATCTATCGTACCTTTGGAATTGGTACTGCAATCATCAACCCCAGCAACAGGTCCTTTCGCTACTACGCCCTCTACGGCCTGGCTGCACCAAGTCTGATTGTCTGCACGTGCGTCATCCTGAGCTTCTGCGACTGCGTGGAATTAGACATCCACTACGGTTCTGAGTTTTCATGTTGGATTGGCAATGGGATGGCTAACCTGCTCTCATTCGGGGTTCCTGTTCTCCTGATTCTTGCTTGCAATGTTGTCTTGTTTTCTCTCACTGTTGCTGGTGTGATGAAGACGAGAAATACATCAAAGAGAATGAATGTGACACAAGGTCAACAAGGTGATGCGGCATCTAAGAGGACTCGAACTGATCTTATATTGTACCTCAAGGTGAGTCTACAGTATATACAAGAATCATTGGAAACTATACATATACTATTGTGATATAAATATTACCGAAGATGGGACCTTAGGGAGACTTTCCCTTAGGGTCGTGCACAAACTATACTTACCTATTTCTAAACATCCTCCAAAACCAATGAACTTGAAATTGACATATGTTCGTATTTAGAACAGTCTCTGTCTTCTATTAAAATATGGACTGTAAAGAATATGTCTTTAAAAGGTAGCTGGTACCTTAGGGAGACATCGAAAAGTCTCCCTAAGTCCCGATGTCTCCCTAATGTCTACTTTTAGATGCTAACGTGTCTCCATAAATCCCCATTTGTAATTATTATAGCAACCTGAATGTTGTTATCACTTAAACGGCATTGTTTTCCATCTCTGCTCCTTCAGTTGACTGCCATCATGGGCTTCACCTGGATCTTCGGCTTCGTAGCCTCCTTCTCAGGCGTCCAAATCTTGTGGTATCCATTCATCATTCTGAACTCCCTCCAGGGGGCGTTCATCTGCCTCGCTTTCGTCTGCAATCAGCGCGTGATTGCAATGTGGAAGGATCGAGTGATGGGAAGTCAAGATCGGCAGCACACTGGCACTACTGCCAGCACTAGTAGACAACAGCGCCCTCATCATTCCAACAAGCCATCCGGAAGTAACGCGACAACCAAAGACGACACAGAGCAAACCAAAGTTTAAATAATAGACCTTTCTTTTGCAACGTCACAGCCACAGTTTTTGGTTGCCAACCAAGATGGGCCGGGCATAGAAAATAACCACAATTTGAACACAACGATTCATAAACATTGACAGATATTGCTCAATGTATTGGAAACAACACAAGAAATTGTGGTATGTATTCTGTACAGCCATGGAAAGTTTGCAAAAATGTTGAATTTGGTCACGCCGTCTTTCGAGAAGACGAAATGATTTGCAACATTTAGTGGCCACCCATGCCAACCACGTGTTTGTAAATAAAAGAAAGGTCTCTATGAAGATTAACATTAAAAGTTATTCACGATAATTTCATTTAAGGGTTTAGAAATTTCACATGAACAAGAATCAATGTTAAAGGTAGTATCATACTTTGGTAAGAGACCAAAACAGAAATGTTCACAGACTTACATATAACTTTCAGGGTATGAAGATGATGCTGGTAGAAACCTACCGTTAAAGATTGTCCGCCTGAAGTGGTGTATTTATCCAGAAATTAGTAAAACAACGACCGAAAATCTGTTTGATCCTTTAAATAAAAGATCAAAAATAAAAGAGGAAAGACTTAAGAAATATTGTTGCCGTTTTTCACTGTTTTCTCAAAAAGTGAGCAACGCATGGGACTGAAATTTTCACAGATGACTGTTACTGTATCTGTATTTTTGCCCATTAATCTGTATTTCTTTGATAAAAACCAAAGTATGATACTACCTTTAACGAACACTTTGAATTAAAACGTACATCTAAACTGTGTGTTATTGTCTTCGCTGCATTGAGTGTGTTTCTTCTTAAGTCCTTTACAAATCTGCACTATGATATAATATTAATTGTCTTTCGTTATAAAGAATTTTGCTTATCCGCGCACACTCTTTGGAATTTTGGATCAATGTCTAATAAAATAAATGTGAAGTTCATCAACTTGATGATAGTACTCTGCCGAATGTCAACTCGTAGGGTATATCAATGTGTTTCTTAGACTTAGACTACGGTAGATGTCGAGTCCCTCGTAAAGTTTTCTTCTACATGCAAATTATTATTAAACAAAATACTGAACGTACAGCTCGGTAAATTAAGATTGGAGAGAATTATGAATTTGCAGATGAAACTGTTTGAACTAGAACTGTTTCACTGCTTGATGAAGTTGTGTTTGCACAACTTCAACTCTGGCTCTGTTGATAAGTGTTAATGTGATTTGTGTGTAAGTGTATACCTTTTGTAACACTTTTTTTTTCAATATGATAAGATCTTCTAATATTCATTTCAATGTCTTGAATGTTTAAGAATGTCTATAGTTTACCATATTTATTCATTGTCACGAACTGCCTCTTTGCACATAATAACAAATGGCTCAAACCATTTGCTTCGCATTGTAAATATTGGTGTTGAATTCTGGGTATATGACCCTACAGCCTTTGCGAGTTTGTAAAAGTGATATCGTTTTCTTCTCTCTTGAGTCTTCACTTGATGTTAGCTCACTCAGTGTTAACTTTGTAGTCATTTGGGGAGGTGTTTGGCTATGAGATTTGAAGATCTTAGGATTCTAATACTTGTAGAATGACGTTTTTAGAATATCAGTCTGAGATTATTTCTTACACTTTCATTGAACAAAATTATCTTAAATCACACTATACTTATTATCCCCTTTTCCAATCATAAATCAGTGTTATTGATTGTGTTTACTGTATAATTTGTGATTAGTGCAATCGTAATTGCGAAAAAAGAAATGTTTACTTTGTATCTCCGTTTTCGGTAGTTGTTCATGTAAACCAAAAAAAAATAAAAAAATTTCAAGTTGTAAACTGAAAGGAAGGATGATGAGTACAAATTAATGCAACCTAGCCTGGCTGAGTTAAGGCACCATTATATAGTTGAACATGATGTTTAGCGTTGCAGGCCTATGGATGTTTCAACGCCGTTTCGGTCATCAGCTTGTGCGGAACGTCACCGGAAGCCTCTGCGGCTCCGCGTGTTTCAAGGCGCTCGAAGATGGCGATCTAGACTGTGTCATCTATCATGGCTAGACCTTCAACGTCAAATAAATATAATTGGCGGGTTCTATTTATCAACCATAGAGAAAGCGACGAAAAGTCTCACGCCTGTGTTCCTGCATGGTTAACGATTATTCCCCATAATTATACGCTAGCGAACTATACAGCCACGGTAGGCCCTATACCAAAATGTAGCTGAAGATGTTTCCTAGGCCGATGATACCAGTTGCGTTGAATTCTAAGAACATTTATGATTATTCACACATGATTTTTCAAAGTCAGCGCGGCGGGACATGCCGCGTACGCGGCCTGTCATGCCGGCACAGGGCCGGTAAATTAATGTTTCCGAAGTAAACGTCACAACGGTATAGGCCTACGACTATGGCAGCTACAATATTTTTATTTACACCAAAATGTAGCTGAGAATGTTTCTAATCCGATCATGATACACGTTGGGATGAATTCCGTGAACATTTTGCATTCACATTTAAGTTCAAACGGAGCACCAAAAGTGCCGCCTAATCGAGCTGCCGGATCGGCGCATGATGCACCATGTATTATGTATGGTTCGAAAACACCGCCTTTTGTTTGCTTATTATTATTCATTAATTTGGAGTTCTACTTCTAACCTGTCTTATAATAAGTCACAATACAACATTTTATTTAAAAAAAATTATTTGATTCTAATTTTATTTTTGTGTTATTCGTGTATGAGAATTACTATAATATAAGTATTTCACTTTAAACAAGCAATGTAATGTACTTGGACGTGCCTACATCAGACATGGCAACGAAAAACAAAGATGGTGGACGAACAGAACGTACATCGCTATTGCATGTTGCACACTGAAGTACTTTTTAGTAGGATATCGAGTTTAAAAACTAGTTTCAAAGGAAGTGTTGCAAAGTTTCACTAGTTTTCTACAATAATTCTGAAGGTTCGTATGATATCCCTGGCCCTAAGTAGGTCTAGCGTCTTAGCCAGTCAGAAAAGTAACGAGGAATGTATTTATTGAACAGTTTATTTCTAGGCCTAGGCCCCTAGGGGCCTACTCTAACATGATCATAAACATGTCTAACGTTAAGTCTAACGTTAACTTCTAACGAGTAACGTTGGCTTTACGAATACGACTTAGGTCCTAAGTTACAATTAGGCCTACATGACTTAGCGTCTGGCTAAGCCGGCCTGACGTTACGCAAGTCTAACGTTAGTTTACTAGTAAAAGTAGGCCCTAACGCCTAACATTACAACTAACTTGTAACAAGTAAGTAATAAACTGCTCGTCACGGCAGCCAAGGCAAAAGTAATGACCTGAAATTTATAAAAATACTGCTAACTTTAGTACTACTAGTACTAAGCCTACTAGTAGTAGGCCTACTATAGGATCGAAACGTAAAGCCCTCCTATTCTTAATTTCAAGCAAAGTTTATTATTATATTAATTTATAATAGCCTAACGTTGATCATGGATTCATGCAAACAAACAATAAACAAGCAGAAAGAATGTGTCTATTTCAGGTATATTATTATTGTCTATTGATTGATTAGTGGAGTATTTCATGTTGTGAGTTTGTTTTAAAAAGGCAGTGTATATTTTTCCTGCACCGGCATTCTTCCTGCAAACGCTATTTTTGTTGTTCCCTTATAGTTTTAAGCCTACTCTGGCCAGTATTAGATCGTTCCTCCTGCCAAATAACATTTTGAGAAAGGAGGCCGGCATTAGATATCAAGAATTAGCAAATCAGAAGAGAGACGGTGCCGACAGAAAAAAATAGAATTCCACTGACAACCATCGCGGAAAAAGGGTTAGATATCCTCTATTGAGATTTGAGATATAAGTTAATATGATGAACTTCAATTTCATCTGTGTAACATTTTTTTTCCTGCAAATTTTGTTGGCCTTATTGATTTACATGTACTGATATCTCCTTAATTTTTTCCTTTGTTGGTTTGTTTGTTGTTGTTTTTTTTTCAGCCTGTTCATCATGTCAACGAAGCTTGGCCGTCTGCCCTACGATGAACCCCCTATGTACCTGCAGAGGCCCTCCTCAGGACGTTCACAAGATGTGACCCACGTGCTAGCGCGGACCTTCCGTGACCTCTTCACCAGGGACCTTGTGGAGCAGGAGACCGTCCGCAATCTGAACAAGTCACGGAGTGGCGACAATACGTACCATGAGAAATATGTAGAAGACCTGAGAAAGGTATAAAAGCAAACTTGTTATTCTGAGTGATGTTTGGAAATAAATGATGATATTATCGATGAAATGATCCTTGGGGTATGGCGATGTGTGCGTGGTTTCATGGCTTCTTACCGCCAAATGAACAAAGATAATTGACTATTGGGGTCACCACCAATGTAGGGCTGGACGCTGGATGGCTCAGTTGATATACGGTACGGTATTCAGGAGATCGTCGGTTCGAATCCCGCTCCAGTCAATTTTTCTTTGTTCACTTTTCAATGACTTTAAAATCAGTCGGTTTCCCTTGTGGTTATTTGATGATTATGATATTATTAAATATTATTCAGATTCATCTGGGATTTTCTGAAGAATAGGCCCCTATGGTATTATTTGTATCAATTGTTTGTTTCTTTTTGTCTTGTGTTTGTTTTGTGTAAATACATGTTGCACTGGGCTGGATTTCACAAAACAGTTTTTAGCTCAACGCCGTTCATTTCGTAATCTTGTTTTTAGATCCAAGCGGAGCGTGAACGCAGAATGGCCGAAGCGCTGATGTTGGAGAGGCACATCATGCAGGCCCGCGCTCGTTCCATGGCAGCTGATGAACGGGAACTCAACAAAGCTGCAGAAGGATGTGACATCTATCACGATCTTGGACTGCCACCTGGTAAAGAGACCCATACACACACAGGGCTGCTGTTATTTCTGCATGTATACCTGTAGACATGAACATACCTGAGCCCAATTTAATGGCTCTAATTTTACTGCAGAATTTAAACTTCCTTACAGACGTTGTTTCATGTAACTTTTTGCGCTTTATAGCAGAAATACGGCCGAAGAATAATCTTGCCCCCCCCCCCCCCTTCGAATCCTTCACGGTTTATAAACCACGCTTTCGAAATGTTACTAAATCGGACGAACTATCTCTTTAAAAGGCACAAAATCTTCATTTCCTTGAAAAGCCCAGCAATGCATCTGATGAACCAAGATTTCCCATGGTGACCGTTTGCACTGTTTACGAACTGTTGAGTCCATTTTCTGTCTCAAACTCAACATTTTTTTTTTGAGGCCTTGCAAATCCTGTATGCTGCTTTATTCATGCATACATGGGCCACCAATCATATTCTTTTCCATTCCTTGCTCGTCAAATGTTACATTTTTTAAAATTTCATTTGCCTTTCAGTTGATCCCAACCTGCAGAGCTTTTTGGACAGTGGGTTGCTCCGGAAGCATGGCCTCATAGTTCCCGAAGACTATTCTACAGCGGAGCCCCCTCCAACGAATGCACCAAAAGGTGCGGTCTTTATTTGCCGAAGATAAATGGGTTTATAAACCTCCATGCATAGATTCTGTCTTGTGATTGGTTTAGATCGTGTCACATGATACACTGTTTTGCTGTTAAAATCAAAAGCATTCATGTTTGTAACTCAGTGCAGTCGAACGCCGATATAACAAACATTCTTTTGAATTCCCGGTTTCTGTTCTCAAAACATACCAAACATTGTTGTTCAAACCACTATAATCAACGACCCCTATAACAGATAATTTCTTTGGATCCCGTGGCGTCATGTTTGTTGTATCGACATCGCACTATAATAATTTTGCGATGGCAGGTTGCGTAATCCATGAGGAATTGATTTGAATGAGACAAATGAAACATGTTTCTGTTTTGTGTTCTTATTTGTTTCTTTCTTTGTTTTTTTGTTTTTGTATATTAAAGCGAGAAGAAAACCGAGATATGCCGAAGCTACCGATGCCTCCAACGTCCGGGTTCACTTCACTGAGGAGGAGTTCCAAGTCCATGAAGGCGGTGGCAAAGAGACTCCTGGAAGCCAAGTCGATGTGGTAGGTTCTACTCATTAGTTACTCATTCCTTGGATATTATAAGGATAATCATTAAGAAGTGAACAAAGGCAAATTTACTGGAGCTGGATTGGAGCCAGTGACCGCCGGAATGCTGTACCGGCACTCTTACCAACTGAGCTATCTAGCCCTATGTTGGTGATGTCCCTAATAGTCAATAATCTTTGTTCGTTTGGCAGTCAGAAGCCATGAAACCACTCACGCACTGCTATATCTCCAGCATCACCTAAATGTGCAGCATTAGCAATGTTGCAACCTGAGGAATGGTACATAACATGGGGGATCACTCAAAGAAGATGTGGCTTGTTAATCAATAGGGCTCCGCGCTTGTGACGTCACATTCAGATGTTCGGACAAACAAACGTGTACGTCATATACCCAACCCAACACGTAAATTCCTGAAGATGGCCAGAGCATACTGGCCAGAACGGCAAGTTAACCGGCTGTTTTTGAGCCATCCCATACTCACAAAAGAGATATATCACATGGTGTTACCGCACAACCTATTACTTTCGTGAATAAATGGTCACTTAGTGCAATGTGGCTTTGCTACCTTACACTGAGACTTTTATTTCTGTTGATCAGCCACATGAAATAATAAAGAGTAAAGAGTATGAAGACAGAATTTATTGAAGAAGGATTTTTAACCCCCTTTCACTTTCAGTCTGCCTCCAAAGCCTCCACTAAACCCTGGCAGGGCACAGCCTCACCTCAGACGAGGGAGCGTAACCGCACCGACCTGGCTATGGTGCACAGCAAGTCTGACTTCATGCGCAACCCTCGTCATCGGCCGCCTTCCACCATTGGCGGCAGTAAGACGCTTGTGAAGCCCAACACGGTGGCCCACCAGCTGGGCGGAGCCAAGTCAACGGTCTACGACACCGCGTAAGTTGCTTGGCAGAATTAACGCATCTTTCATATGAGTTTTGTGTAGAGATTGCACTGGCTCACAACATGCCACCAAATTCACAACTTTGAGCACTACCATCAAAACCAGACGATACTGCAGTCAGTTTTTCTTGGCATTTATCTAGAAACTAGAAATTGCTAATAATTACTTGAAATTTTATAACAAAACTTATAAAACATCATAGTTGATAACTCGTAACAAAATCTGTAACAGCTTCTCAAGTTCTCAGTCCTCCCTAGCTTTGGCATAAGTTTGGACAGTAGTATCTTTAATTTGTTATTATTGAAGAAAAAGAAATAATATCAGATTAATTTTGGCGCCCACTAAGACAAGGAATTTGACTTTAATACTCTGCTGAACTCAGATAGCTTGGTTGCCTAGTGGTATGGCATCTGCACTAGTCAGCAGGAGGTCGTGGGTTTGAATCCCACCTGAGCCATGATTTTGTTAATGTGCACTCAAGGAGCACAGTGAAGTGCTCATCTACGTTGGTGAAGGGTAATAACTACTTTGTAGTATCTTTAATGTTAGACTAGTATGATAAAAAGTAAAGTCTTTTTTAGTTGTAGACATTTCATTCATTACTCTCTCCTCACATCAGCAGGAACTTTGTCTGACTCATAGAACTTTTCCCTTCTCCTCAGGAAAAAGGAACCGTCCGTCGTCTTCTTGGCCAACCCTTCCACTGTCGTCTTTTCAGAATACCAGGTGGGACGAGTGTATGAGCTGCCCCTTGATTTGAAGAATGTATCAGCTGCCAGCCGGCCTCTTCGAATCGTCCCTCCAAAGACCCAGTTCTTCTCCGTTGGGCTAGGTCAGTTTTCTTTATCTGTGAGCCTTCTCAGTCCCCTCCCTAACTGAAGTAACACTAGGCATTTGTAGATTTTGGATTCAGATTCATACACCTTGAATTTTAATTCAATATTTTTAATGATAGTAATATTCAATGAGGGGCTATATAAAAATAAAACTTTTATATTGCAATTTTACCCCAATCATAATTTGGCGTTTAGTGTATGGTATTTTTAGCACTTGTAACTTGACCGTAATTTGGCCTTTGGCCACAAGTGTAAAATTATGAAACCAATTATATCAATACAATTGATAAACTGCGGCAAACTTCTCATCAACCAAAATAATGACCTAAAAGATACAAGTGATTATACAAACTGCTCATCAGCCCAAATAATGAAATGAAATTTATAAAATTCTTGTAGTTAGATGGGGCCTGACGCATTTCGATCCTACCAGGATTTTTATCAAAGGCTAAACGACAAGAGGACAAGAAAAATGCAAGTAATTATACACATAAATGGATGAGACAATCAGGATAAAAAGGGGGTTATTAGGGAGGTTGGGGGTAGCCATGTGTGGTCAGGGAAAGAATGGTCTGGATTAGGCTAGAGTGGACAAAAACGAAAGTGTAGTGTTTATGGTGTAGGAGTAATATCCGTAGGAGATGAATAATTTGTGTATCCCCCTTCTCTGCTTTTGCTTGCAGGCAAGTTCCCCGGTGAGCAAGGCATCGTAGCCCCTGGCATGAGCTGCCAGTACAGCATTCGTTTCATGCCAGATTCCCTCATGGACTTTGACGACACCATCACCATCCAAACTCAGTCCAGTCAGCCACTGGTCGTTAAGCTCCAGGGACGCAGACCGCCTCCAATTATTTCCCGTAAGTTTGAAGAAAAAAAATACAAAGAAGATTATTTTGAATAACCCTAGGAATGTTTGGATTTATCACTGAAGCAATTTTTTTAGTTCACGCTGGTTTTATTTTTATTTTCAAAATGGTATTGGGGTTACAATGACTTGTATCCAATGGCAGAATAATAAATGGTATTGGTTAATATACAGTTATTATATTGACAAGACCAATAAGTAAAGATTTTGAGAAAGTACAGTGGAACGCCACTATAATGAACACCACATACCAAACATTTGGCAATATACCGAACATCATCCTTGACTCCCAATTTTAGTGTACAATGCATAGTAGGCATGCTGAATATTGTTCACTATAACGAATGACCACTATAACGAACAATTTCTGTGCATCCCGTGTTTATTATAGTGACGTTCCACTGTACATGTTATTGTAAAAGTTTATACTTTTTGTGAGATTACTGGCAAAAATTTGGTCAAGATTCACCATCTTTGGTAAAGATTCGCATCCTTCACCGACATCCCCAGACAGGTGCAACAGGCTTTAATTAGTTGTTATGTGCGCCACTCGTTAATTTTGTTATTTCTATATGACAACTAGCGTCCATCAAATCATTTCATTTGCCTGAGAGATGAACCACAGTCACCTCATAGGCTAAGGTGACCATATTTTGTTGAGATGATACGGGGACAGTGATCCATGTCTGGGGAGGGGTATAATTTTGAAAAATCTTTGAATCTAGATGGTGCCTACATGCAAAATGGGGGCATCTATGGACATCTTGTCCAATTGACATGAGTGGGTTACATACTTACATGTCTTGGGCGGTTGTCTTCGCATACTTCTCTGAAAAATGGATCTTCTTCAGCACAGCATTTGTGTTTTTAATTCTAATAATCCTAATAGGATCGGGGGCATTTCGTCAAATCCGGGACAATTTTTCATCGGGGACTGTCCCCGGAAATTGGGGACGTCTGGTCACATTATCATAGGCTGTTTACAAAACTGAGGCTATGGGTCCGGCTCCATTTTGTCAATCCATTCTGAAATAACGGGTATCAAAATAGAGGCTTTTGGCTGCAGTTCTGAAGTAGATTATCTGGTTTGAAAATGCAAACAGAGCTTCAGCTTCAATGCATGAAAAACCACAACCTATATTTTCAGCATATGGATGATAGAGGTGGAGCTCGAGCCCGAGCCTCTGTTTCGTAAACCCCCTATAAATGACTTGATCGTGATAACTTGCAATATTTGCCTTTTATCATAATCTTTGCGTTAGACCAGCCCCCATTCCATTAATAACAGAGTTCATGGTTTTTTTCTTCTTGCAGTGTCCAAGGATATCAACTGCGGTCACTGTCTGGTAGGGGGCAAGCGGACAGTCCAGTTTCTGGTCAGAAACAATGGGGGCAGCGGACGCTTCTGTCTCATGCCTCGGGAGAACTGGCCAACAACCAACTTCAAAGTGAGTCTAGCATGCTTCATGAAATCGATCCTAGATCACATTTGAAATGGACCTTTCCGGCATGTCAATCAAACTGTGTGCCTTGACCAATTGGAGGACGCCTTTCAATCAGGTGACCACAAAAGCCTCGGTCAAACTCGGTCACTTGCTGTATGTTAAACAGTCACATACGTGGACGGGGCTTAAGAGCAAAGCCGGAATGGTCCATTATTGGCTCATCAGTTCTGTTATCTTTTTGATTTTGATTTGTTTTTTGATTTTGGTTGTTTTGTTATATTGCAGTCTGCTACTAGTAGTGATAAAGTTGAGACGGCACCGTTTGTCATTCAGCCGGCCATCTTGGAACTCATGGCGGGTCATACCATTCCAATACAGGCAAGTTGCTCTTCAACTCCTACACAGTGCTATACACCGATCCGACGGTACAAAATACCATCCGCCATTACTGCGGTGTTCCCGCCTGCCTTTTGTGTGTAATACCCAAATCTGACGTGCGATTCATGTAATTGGCCCTGCGGTTTATCAGGGGACATACACCCTGCAGTATAGGAGTGCGGCGGAGCCACTCAATGGGCAAAAGGCGGACGGTATGTCTTGCTGGCGGATCGGTCTATAGGCACTGGAGAAATCACTTCGTCTTGTGAAAAAAAGAGAATAGTCAGTCAGTTTAGTTATTATTTTCTTTTCTTTAAATATCTCCCCTGTAATTGGCATTGTATTGCTGTTGGATGAGATTAATAAATAGAAATAGAAATAATGAAAAAGCTGCATCCTCTTTGAGTGATCCCCCGTTATACCATCTCCCAGGTTGCATTGCTAGTGCTGCATGTATCTTCAACGATCCTTGGTATATAGCGTAATCGTGAGTGGTTTCATGGCTTCCGGTCAATTTTTCTTCGTTCATTTTTCAATGGCCGAAAATTAATCCAGACCGTTTTTTGATGTAAAAAGTAATGCGAGTAATGCAAATTCCCGTAGTTTCAACAATTGAAGTGTGGTGGATGGTTCCACTCGAGTTGGGGACAGTATATGCATCACACATGTCGTTCCTTACTATAACAGTTTGAAAATATCAACCATCTTTGTTGTATAACAGTTTATATTTCGAGGGCTCCACTTTGTGTTACACCTTGTCCTTTCAAGGTTCTTCAGCTCATGATGTGCCGAAAATAAAAACCCTCCTCATTTTCTAACTCTCTTGTGCCTGTTTTTCTTTCCAGGTCACCTTCACGCCAACGTCGGTGAAGAATTTTAGCCGTGAGCTGACGATGATTTGCGACAATTGCACAGTCAAGCACTTCACTCTCAAAGGTGAACAATCACAGAGGATCAGTTAATTTGTTTTTTTCAAAATGTTTGTGCCCCCTTGTTTGCATATGTGGAGGAAATGATTTAAGTAGTTCAAAAAGTGATCATGAGACAGGAAATAGGAATGTGAAGGGTGCCGCTGTGAGCTTTGTTCGTAAGACGTAGTTCTCTTTTGATTCTCTGCTCGTTGACGTAACAATGAGGGACATACAATATGGATCATTAATGAGCTGGCACTTGCCTGGGATCTGTACTGCGCCTCGGGTAGAATAGGGAAAGAAGATCTGAGCAGAAGCACCGAGATTCGCTGCATTTTCTCATGGCATGCGGATTGAAATATTTTTGTCATGGTGCCTTATCATAAAAAGAAAGTCACGACAGTGTCATCAGGCATGCAACTTTTCCTCACATCAGCTGATTTTCTTCTTTTTTTCACTCGTATGCCATTGAAAAATGAAAAACAATGCACAAAGTATGGTAAAGATTGGAATTTCCTAATTTTTTGTTGTCAAGTCCAAGTTGCACGCTTGTGTCATGGAAATTAGCCATAGCAGATACAAAAACAGCATTCTCTTCACACTGTGTCTGAGATTCATTCTGTTGAGGTATTCAGAGGTATGATTTGTCATCTGAAGCTCAGGATTGAGAGGTCATGGCGTAACCGTAAACATCGTGCTGATTTCATTATTTTCTGATGGTTTGTCCCTTCTAGGTGAAGGCCAAACTGCCGGAGTTGAGCTGGCAGACGTGAGCGAGGGAGGAGAGAGTCACCCGAGTCCGGGGGAGATGTGCGACGCCACGGCACGACACCAGGTCAGGTTCGATGCCATCAATCCCATGACCTACACCACCAAAGAGCTCACAATCAGGAACACCACGTGAGTATATCGGGCTGTCGGCCTAAAAATTGTATGTCTACTGTCCAATCCAATAGCAGCATCCACAAAGGGCCCAACTTGAAAGATTTGAAACTTCGAAGTAAATACCCGAGTCAGGGAGTCGGGTTGGCGTAGTGGTTCTTTCCTCGCCTTTCACCTCTGCGGACCGGGTTCAAGTCCGGCTCGATCCACAAGTAGATTGGGTTTTCAGTCCCTACCTGATTTTGTGGGTTTTACCCAGTATATTACTCCCACCTCAAAAACTGTATCTTCTTCTCATCATCATTAAATTCTCTGGCAAGCGGCAAGTAGGTTCGAATCCCATCCAAAGCAGCCTGTGAGTTTTCTCTCTTGCTCTGGGCACTCATCAACATTGTGCCACAATATGTTGCTCAGATCTCTTTTTAATTAGACGCCTTCTTCGTTTTTTTCGTCTGATCTTGGACAGGAACGTGGAGCTACCCTTCCACTGGGACATTCTGCAGCCTCACTTTGAGTGTCCCGTCCAGGAGGAGGAGAGCGGTGAGGTCCTGGGAGGAGGCATCGTCCAGAGGCACAGGGACGAGACCAACACCTTCTGCATCAATCCTGATAAAGGCTTGCTCCCTCCCCGCGGCACCTGCCAGGCAGTGGTGGCATTTGCTCCGTTGAAGGTACCACCTTTTGGGCCCAGTGTGCAAGCTCTCATACAGTCAGAAAAATATTTACAATGCATATCTATTGAGTTATGGTTGTCTTTATGTCTGTCTGTCTTTTTATCCACCACCCCCTCATGTCTGTTGCTTCTACCCCCTAGGTTGGGTCGTTCCACAGTGTCCTCCATCTGGTCCTTAAGGAAGTCCCCAAAGATCGCCAGCAGTCCGCGGCCTCCTCAACCAGTGACGACGGCAGGGAGGAGGAGCTGACGCCCAACGGCCGCTCGGCCAGACGCAGCGGGGCCGTTCAGGTCTCTGACGTGGTGGGCCTAGAGATTGAGCTCAAGGGGGACTGTGAGGAGTTTCAGGTTGTCGTGGAGCCCTACGCTCTCTTCGTTCCCGGACAGCTCTTGGTTTCAACTACAATCAGGAAGCCATTCCAGGTACAGAATGTCCTTTGTGTCGAAGTTCCCAGGAGGGCAATTGATGTGCCCATCCCATTGTAGGGTTAACACTTGCCTTGTTAATCAATCCAACCTCTTTATGACCTCCATGGTGGAAGGATGCCCTATGTGTAAAGTGTACCCCAACCCTGTTGATGCAACCCTCTAGGTGATTCTCAAATTCAATGTCATTCCCCTGCAGATGACCAACTACAGCAAGTTTCCCGCCCACTTCTCCTGGACCAATCACAGTGAGGGTCATATCATTGAGGTTGAGACGCCTCAGGGCATCATCCCGCCGGAGTCCACCGTGGACCTGGAGCTGGCCCTTTCGGGCAGCCGGCCCGGCCGCATCGACCGCACCCTCTGCTGCCACATCCAGCACCAGGAGCGTACACTGGCCCTGCGGGTCGTGGCCGAGATCAAGGGGCCGGAGGTACTCATCGACACCCCGGCAGTAGACTTTGGCCTGGTCAGGTACGGGGAGACGGTCACGGAGGACCTCCACATCCGCAATGCCTCCCAAGTGGCTGCATCCTGGAGCCTTGTGGAGAGCGAGGAGTTCATGTTGAGGGATCCTCAGACAGGAGAGGTAAGATCAAAGAAGAATAAATTACAAGAAGAATACAGAAAGCCCCTCTATTGAGCCTCCAGGCATTTGAACTGAGAACCAAAGAAAACTGATCGACTGATGGATACCAGTTACAATGATACTTTTATGGGTGCAGACCAGTAAATAGGCCCAAATCGGTCCGCGGAGCTCATTAATTTTTTGTATACCCTCAAAATCTTTTCTCTGAAAGCGTCTGATGAGCCCTACGTGGTAATTCTTGTAGACAAAATGGATGGAACCCGATCACCAGAATTTGGACTTTCACCTTTGAGCCGTTTGGATGAAATCAGGCCATAAATTTGTCTATTTTTGCCCTGTAGTGGATGGGTACTATTTTTGGTCTGGCACCGGTCAATTCGGCCGTTTTAGGGGTATTTTTCTTTGAATGTACTTTTCGGCAAAAAGTCATTGGTTAACCTATAGAAAATTGAAAAGAAAATGAAAATTGAAGTTTTCACCTTTATTTTGCCGTATTGGTCGATTGCCTCAGAAACTTCTGGGTATTTTTAATATTTTTTTTTAATTGGCCATTTTGCGTGGGAGCCTATGGGAATTTATTTACTGGTCTGCACCCTTATGGGTAAAGGAGAAATCTGGCCAAACATGGAATTGTAAATACAAGTTCCCTGAACTTAGGGTACATAGCTGTGTGTTTGAATACCCACGGTGGGCATTCATGAGTTAACAGTTAGGGATGTACACTTCTGAGGAACCTGAGACAGTTTCAGGAGTCATAAATACCACCATTGACAATGATAATATTGCAAATTGCATAGGATTTCCACAGGATATGAAATGGGCAAAAGTCAGAGTACAAGTCATTTGCTACGGACACCTTAGAAGGTATAGATGGAAAGAAGGGTTTATACTCATTGTCCAATCCGGTGTTTCTCATATGCAAGCTATGTGTCTTAATTCTTTGTTGGCCCTCAAGCATGTCAAGATAGTAAATCCTGGGGTTGATTTCACCTAACTCATTGTAACTTACGATGATGAGATTGATAATCTTATGATATATTGTAGCCCCACATAGACGTCGAAGGATAGGATGGGTTGTCCTTCGTATCTTGAGTTCTGATCGATTACAGGGCTTCGTGGAATCAACCCCTGGAGTCATAAATGCCACCATTGTTGGGTGCCGTGGCCTAGTGGCCACAGATTTTGGGTTCGAATCCAGACATGGGTTAGTGGTGCTTGTGTCCTTGGGCAAAACACTCTGTAACATATTTCTCTTCCTCACTCTGGAGTGAAATGGGTACCTGAGAGGGTAGAAAATATGCGCCATGTATCCTTTGGCAATTTGGCGCTCTATAAATCCAGTTATTATTATTATTATTAGAGATGGCTTTGTGCTTGATCAGCCTTTGTGCATAGGTTCTACATATAGGTCCCATCCTAGACCCTTACCCTTAGTCCACAGGTCTTGGGGTTCAGTCAAATGTCTTCGTAAGTCAAGCCCCCAAATTGTATTTTTCTTAAATTACCACGTTGGTTACTTTTGTGCCACCCTTTCCTCATCTTATCAGACTGTCACCGAGTTCATGCTGGCGCCCTCTTGTGGTGACCTGCCCCCTCTTGCGTCAAAGATCGTCAAGGTCACGTTCCAGCCCAAGTCATGTCGCAGGATACAGAGCGTGTTTGAGTGCAGGGTGAACGAAGGCAAAGACAGGTATTAAAACAAGTTGTTTTCAATGTCATTTCATGATGAACACCGCTATAAATATCATCCCTGGCTCCCAGTGTTTGTGTACGAAATATACCGAACGCTGTTGTTTAAATTTTCATATCGAAAAACAGCAATAACGGACCATTCCTGTGGATCCTGCCGTGTTCGTTAAAGGTAAAATACATGATTGGTAAAGGTCTCAGGACAGCACTCACACTTCATCTAATCAAGCATATGTACATGAAATGATAATCCTGTGGAAATTTGAGCTCATTCTGGATAAATACACCATTTCGGGTGGAATATTTTAACATTTTGATTCTACCATGAGCACCATCTTCATACTCTGAAAGTTAGACGTATTAAAATCTGAGAACATTTCTGTTTGGGTATGTGACCAATCCTGTACTGTACCTTTAAAGTGGTGTTCCATTGTACTGCATGTTATTGATGTCTAGTACCGAGGTGACAAAATGTTAATGCTTAGTTTCCGGTATTTGTGGCGATCATGCCAATAAAGTCTCACAAGTGAAGAGCTCGCTGGTCACTGTGTCTGGTTGTAGGTTGTGAATGATTGGTCTTTGTTTGTTCTTCCCGTCTGCAGTTTTGTTGGGGTGCGCGCTGACGTGCAGCATCCCCAGGCCTGCTTGCTGTCCTGCCAGCTAGCCATGGGGGAAGTCTACGTTGGAGTGCCGCTGACAAGGAAAGTCATCATCATCAACCAGACACTCCTAGCTGCTGACTTCTGCTGGCAAAAGGTACAACATCAGGGACATGGCCAAAACTCAAGAAATCATTTTAATAAGAGATACTTTAACACCAGTCGCTAGGGCAAGCCACTGAAAAGACAGGGCAAGCCCTTAGGCCAATTTCATGGAACTGCTTATTAGCACAAAATTTACTTATGCATGAAAAGTCGTTCTTGATCAAACAGCTAGGATAACCAACCAAATTTTCATGTGATGTTTACCGCTTTTGACCTATATTCGGCCATTTTTGCTTGCTGAGCGTAACATTCACAAGGAGTTTTGGCTGGCATACTGATTTTATTCACCAAGGGTTTTTACTGCTTAAAGGGATTGCATACGTTTGGTAATTTGAGCCTATCGTTTGTTTCAAACCAATACAATGGTATATATATACCATAAAACTAACCTGTGAAAGTTTCAATTCAAAAGGTGGTAGCGTTTGTGAGATTTTGGCAACAAACTAGAGCGGTTATTTCACGCCAGATAACAGTAAGTCAATAGCTGAGAAGCGTTACGGCCATAACGCTTCTCAGATTCATAATTTTTGGAGATAAAAAGTGACATATTTTTCCATAACCGCGGTACTTCGAATTGAACGTTCCTCAATATGCATTATACTATCCAAAGCAGCTGTACTTCTCACCAAGTAAGTTTTTATTGCCATAAATTTTCAGAGTCATTACCAAACGTATGCAATGCCTTTAAGCAAATTCTGATGCTTTAGCAGCTCTATGAAATTGGCCCCTGGGCTTTGGCTTGGGTCTTGAGCTTCTATAATCCCTACCCTTCAACAATATCATCAATTTGTCTGTTTTTTATTGGTTTCATTTTTTACAGCCACTCGGATCACAAGCTGACAGTTGCACCGTGACCTTTGACCCATGCAAGGGACGCCTTAGACCGAGGGAGGAGTTAAAAGTGGCCGTCACGTTCGTGGCCCATGCACAGGTATTTTGTCTTTTTGAGAATTGTACCCTAAAATGGCCATCCCAAAAGAAGGTAAAACAACGGATAAGCAAATATATATATATTTCTTCCACACTATTCAATACTTTTTTTAAAGAGCCTGAAATTTAGTTGGACCCCCCCCCAACATGATCCCCACCCACCTCCTATAGAGAGCGTGCACGTGACGTCACTTGACAGCTTATCACGTCGCGTATGCGCGCACTCGTACGTACGCACTTCTGCGTCTTCGTACGCATCCGGTTGATTAGCAAACTTCGCGAACACATGTGGGTTACATACACTGTACGTACGTGCATTATACATGTGTACAGTGTTGCCGTCCAAAATGGCGTGCTGATCACGTGACTGCACACCCTCTATACACTCATTAGGTTCATCTTCAGTAGACATATATAGGGCCTTTACGAAATGAGGCTTGAGGCTAAGCTTGGGATTTATTTTGCTACTGCCATTTGGTGTCCTGAATGAAATGAAGGGCTTGAGATATATGGCAAAGCTGGAGCCTTTCTTCTGCTTCATCATATGGCGGCTTATGGCCCAATCCCTTCATTTCGTTTTGTGGGTCTCAAATGGCAGTAGCGAGGTAAGTGCCAAGCCTAGCCTCAAGCCAGGTTTCGTAAAGGCCCGTAGTTCAATCTGGCTTCAGTTTTGTTCAAACTGATCACAGCCCTCCTGTCCAACATGTGTTTGCCAAAGTCTGCAGTGTGTACCAGCCATATGGGCTTGATACCGGGCCGGCCTATGGGGGTTCACTCCTTGACGGTCAATTCTTTGTTGATTTCCCAGGGTGTGATGGATGATGTCAAGATTCCATGCTCTGTGGAGGGCATGAATAACCCTCTGGTACTGGGACTCTTCACCGACGCACAGGGACTCACTGTCACCTACAAAACTCCAAGTCCAGACAGAGACACCAGGTAATTAAAAAGCCATTGTGATCGTAGACTTTGTGTGTCACTGGGTAGAACTCTCGGACCCAAGGGGATGCATGCTTGTTAAAGACCTGTAAAATTTCACGGCCCAACTTAGCACAAACAATTAATTTGCTAACCATGAAATGTCTGTCTGAACAAAAACTGGATTTACGACCAAATTTTCATGTGTTGTGTACATTGTACAACTTGTGATTGTTCTTTGGCTGTTGTTCGCTGATCACGAATATCAAATCGAATTGCTAATGGTGGTTTGTTTCATTGAGCAAGACTGTGTAAGGTCCTGGAAGGGACCACATATGGTGACTATTTGGACATCCACTCTGATTATAAGCCTGAAGGACATTGGAGGTTGATTGTGTCTTTGCCTCCGTTCTGCTACAGAGTGGACAATGAGCTTCTCCTGGACTTTGGCTGTGATGTCGAGCTGGGCTCCAGCCCGAGCCGCGTAGTGCGTGTCACCAACCACACCGCCATCACTGCGCCATTCCACATCACTGTGGAGCATTTCGCATCGGCAAAGCCCCCGACTCCTCCCGATAAAGACAAAGATGTCAAGGACTCTCCAAAAAGGTAAATAGCAACAAAGATAATGGATGACGATCATGGATAAAAAACTTTAGGAAGACATTTACCTGGACTTGCCCTTCTACAAAGTATCACGAATGGTACCATTGAAATTGATTCCTACCGTGCGATTATCATAGTTTTACCATGATTTTTACTAGGTTAACCTCAATTTTATGTTTACCGTGGTAATTCTATAGTAATACGATGCTAGTGCAGTTTACCAAGCCTTTGGTACATTTGTATAAAGTTTGCACAAAAAATGTTGTGACTTAACCCTTAATTCTAACCCTAGCCCAACTTTACGAACCGTTGTTTCAAATTTGCAACATAAGCATTAGAAATAAACCTGTCTTGCAACAAAAAATGTTACGTTTTGAAATAAGTACTGACACAATAGGAACCCTTTAAAAAAATGTCCTCAGATCTTATATGTCAAGCCAAAAACTTCTACCAAAGGGAAATAATGTCATTTTTTAAATCACATTTGGAGGGACCTTTTGTATACGGCTCATTATCAATGCTTTTGCCAAATTTTGGAAGATGCAAGTTTTAAGTTGCCAAACGTTGAAGACAGTTGTTTTGTTTTCCTTTTTGTACAAGGCGTGGCATGCTTAACCGCACCTCCAACCTGGCCGATCCCCAGAGCCGCACCCCATCCCAGATCCAGGCTGACAACAACAAGGCCGTGCTGCGGGATGGTCGGGGGGCGGCGCTGGTTGTCTCCCCTGCCTCTGGCATCTTGGAGCCCTTCTCAGAGCTGGAGATCAGTGTGACGGCCTTCAGCGACATGTGGGGGCGCTATACGGACAGCCTCAACTGCAAGGTAGGCTTTTGGAACTGTTTTCTTGTTTGATGCCCCGAACCACATCCAACCCAAAACCACCTCAAACCCAAACCACCTCAAACCCAAAACCTCCTCAAGCCCCAAACCACCTCAATCCCCAAAACTCATAGCACCTCAAAGTCAAAACCACCTCAAACCCAAAACCTCCTCAAGCCCCAAACCACCTCAAACCCAAAACCTTCTCAAACCCAAAACCTCCTCAAGCCCCAAACCACCTCAAATCCCAAACCACGTCAAGCCCCAAACTCATAGCACCTCAAAGTCAAAACCACCTCAAACCCAAAACCTCCTCAAGCCCTAAACCACCTCAAACCCAAAACCACCTCAAACCCAAAACCACCTCAAACCCAAAACCACCTCAAGCCCCAAACCACCTCAAAGTCAAAACCACCTCAAACCCAAAACCACCTCAAGCCCCAAACCACCTCAAACCCAAAACCACCTCAAGCCCCAAACCACCTCAAACCCAAAACCACCTCAATCCCCAAAACCACCTCAAGCCCCAAACCACCTCAAACCCAAAACCACCTCAAACCCAAAACCACCTCAAGCCCCAAACCACCTCAAACCCAAAACCTCCTCAATCCCCAAATCCACCTCAAACCCAAAACCTCCTCAATCCCCAGTACTCATAGCACCTCAAAGTCAAAACCACCTCAAACCCAAAACCACCTCAAACCCAAAACCTCCTCAAGCCCCAAACCACCTCAAACCCAAAACCACCTCAATCCCCAGTACTCATAGCACCTCAAACCCAAAACCACCACAAACCCAAAACCTCCTCAAGCCCCAAACCACCTCAAACCCAAAACCACCTCAATCCCCAGTACTCATAGCACCTCAAAGACAAAACCACATCAAACCCAAAACCTCCTCAAGCCCCAAACCACCTCAAACCCAAAACCTTCTCAAACCCCAAACCTCCTCAAGCCCAAAACCACCTCAAACCCAAAACCACATCAAACCCAAAACCACCTCAAACTCCAAACCTCAAACCCCGAACTCCAAAACCACCTCAAACTCATCTACCGTACATGTTGTATCATGAGACAACAGCGACAAGTTATCAAAATACAAAATTCTACTTACTGCCGTTCCATCTTGAGAAGAACCTTGATCACAGATGACAACGCTTCCAATTTTCCTCTTTTTCTTTTTCATTGTTTCCCAGGTGGCCGATCTGTCGCCGGTCATTATCCCAGTTGCCATGACAGTCACCGGGTGTCCACTCTGCTTCTCCATGGCCACGCTCAAGGGTCAGCTCCCCATCGTCAGGTTTGGGACCCACGTGGCCGGTCTTCCGCCTGTCAACCGGCCCCTGAAGATCCGAAACAACAGCCCTTGCGGTGAGTGGGGTTTAGCAATTCACAAGGCCTTGTATGAAAAGTCCTCCTGCATTTACTCAATGTAAGATTACTAATCGTTTCCATCGTTTCTGCAAGTTCTCTGGGAAAGTATAAGGTAGAGTATATTGCTTGAGCATGTCTAGAAGAGAAGCCACACTTCAATAGTTGCGTCTTTTTTCTTTCTTGTTTTTAGATATTCGATTGGACTGGCAGATCTTCAGTCTGGTGGAGAATGACGCCAAGCTCGTAGATCTCCTAGTCAACATCGGAGAGCCCTTCCCGCTCCGGGACGGCAACGGCGAAGAGATCGTACCTCAGAGTGAATCCACGGACCCCCAGGTCTCAGCTGATGACAATCAACAGCAGCAGACCGCAACGACCTCTAACACCGCTGCGGCTGCTGCAGGACAGTCCAGCCTGCTGCTGCAGGTGACTGAGGAGCTGGAGGAGGAGGGTGGGCACGGCCAGGGGTCAGAGGGCAAGGAGCTGCAGCTGATCAACGTTGTCCTGAGGGAGCATGAGGGTGAGCCTGCAGAGGATGGGCCGTTCACCGTCAGCCACAAACAGATGGTGAGCAAAAGTTCAACTATCTTTTCATTTGAAGCAGAGACGCAGTAACCTCTCTCTAGTCTCTCAACCCTCCATCACCCCCAAGAAGGACATCAGAATACAGTAGGACAATAACTAGCAATACTTAATACGGAATTAAACCTGGGGTCAATTTCATAGAGCTGCTTAAGCACCAAATATTTGTTAAGCACCAAAAACCTTGGTAAATAAAATCAGTATGCCAGCCAAAACTCCTTGTTAATGTTATGTTCAGCAAACAATGGCTGGATACAAGTCAAAAGCAGTAGACATCACATGAAAATTTGGTTGGTAATCCTGTTTGATCAAGGAAGACTTTTCATGCTTATAAAGCAAATTTTGTGCTTAAGCAGCTCTTTGAAATTGGCCCCCTGGTCGGACTTGTGCATGGTTGGAGTTAAAGATGACATTCTGACCCGTAGCTTGGTTTTTACTCCACCAGGTCATCCCCGGCCGAGGCAGCATCCAGATGGTGGCAACCTTCGACCCCCGGCTGGGTGCCTCAGCACTGACTGGCGCCGACTGGATTGGCTATGGGTTGGGCTTCATGAGTTTGGACAGCGAGGGCGCCAGAGAGGTCCCCAGTAAGGTGGCGCGGTCGCAGGGCTTTGAGATGACCCCGCTCAGACTGGACTTCACAGCTTACCTCAAGCCGGCTCTGTGAGTATCAACCGAAGAGTTGGTCCTTATTTGTTTACCTTTCCATTCCATTTCTTGTATATTGTAATCATCAAATAACCCCAAGGGAAACTGACTGAATGTTTAGGTCAAGGAACAAACGAACAAGGATAATTGACTATTAGTGACACCACCAAGGCAGCACTGGATAGCTCAGTTGGTAGAGCGCCTGTACAGTGTCCAGGAAGTTGCCGGTTCATATGCAATCAATGATCTTGTATATTGTGTGTAAACTCATTGTGTGACTTATAGGCGCATGGTTTCTTTCCATGTATTCATGGCACCACCACTTACATCTGTCTACGAAAATGTAGCATTGGCACATAAGCAGGAAATTCTGTGTTCACTAGATCCTTTAAATTTTCAAATTATCATTGCATCTTTTACGTGTGCTCCTCCCATTTAATTTCAATAGATTTGAAGATTTTCAAATCCGTTTTCTTCAGTACACTACCAAAGCAGAAAGCCTACATTCTGCAAAAAATCTCATGTGTTTTTTTTCTGTACTTTTTGTTTTGCTTTTGTTGCTGCTGCTGTTGCTGCTGCTGCTGCTGCTGCTGCTGCTGAATTTGTCTCTGCAGTCTCACCGTGGAAACTTCCGACGACGAAGGAATGCGTTACCACACGGCTGCCAGTGACCTTCTACACCCTGCAGACCCTACCCAGTACCAGACTCCCTACTACAAGAGCCAGGCCGCCAACCTGACTAACGCAACCCAGACGCCGCTGGCCTTCCGTCTGGTCACTCCAGAACCCTTTGAGCTAGTGACCACGGAGCCCGGATCGGGTCGGTCGCCCGGAATGAGCTCGGTCAAGAATCAGTCCGCAGTGGCCGGGGGACAGCAGATGATCGGACTGCCACCGCAGAAGAATCTCCAGGTTAGTGTCGGGGCTCCAACTCCGGGCATGTTAATCCAGAAATAAGAAATGCTGGTATTGAATGTGTGCTTGCCTGTCACAAGCTAACCTACAGGTTTTTACACCCAACATTTATGCGGTTGCTATTTATGTTTGAATACAATATGCGTTGACTGGACAATATTAGACAATGGAGCTTGTATCTGTTTAATATCTCCATGGTTAGACTGGCCACATGTTGACTCTCACATATCATAATAGCCGTATACCTTCCTGGGGTTAAGACACTTGATTTGCAGTAACCAATTGTACCAGGTCTGCAATAGAACTACTAGTCAAGTCTGTACCTCGCAGCTGCAGCATTCTCCTGAAGACGGCCAGAGTATATACTGACCGGACGGCTCTTTTCAGAGCCACCCACTCAACTCAAAAAGGAGTATCATTTAAGTCAGATGGTGTTACCTCAAAATCAGTTATCTTATGTATACCGTCATGCCTAGCCTTAAAACAAATTGTATGAATAAATGAACAATTTCAAAGAAACATCAGGCTCACTTCAGACTCTCCTCTATGAGAGTTATATGTCATATGAAGACACTGTGACCCATGTGTAGTCTTCGGGATTTTAGGATAGAAAAACGAGTCTACGTGTTGAACTATATGTCTCCCATCATTAACCGTGCACATTCTTTTTATTTTTCCATCAACCCAGATAAAGGTGGCCTTCCGCCTGACCACCGAGCTGCTTGGTCTGTGTCTCAGCAAAGTCCAGGTCAGCAAGGATTGCGGCAAACTGCAGTTGGTCAGACACGAGGAGGAGCGACGCCTGATCATCAGGGACGACCTGCTGGTGCACTACAGCAACAATGCCGTCCAGGTACGTAGGAGGGGAGTTCTTCACCCTGATAGCGGGTTACAGGAAGCTATAGGGCACTCTATATGATACATTTTGCGGGGAGAGGGACTTGAGGGAGGGCAGCCAGCAGCAGGACCAGTAGGAGATTAAGAGAAGCCGATTAGACTTCTTCTAATGAAGGCGGTTCTTCTCAGAACCATACGCACTCCGAAAAAGAATATATACAGTGGAACGCCACTATAACGAATGCCACTATAACGAATACCACTATACCTAATATTTGGCTACACCGTGTTTGTTATAGTGGCATTCCACTGTACATGGTGTTTACTGTAAATCTTATCCTTCCTAAAGACACAAGTAATTAGTGGAGGTCTCGTCGCCAGCCCCTTTTTTTTTAAAGGCTTTGAAAAAGATCCTGCTAGGATCGAAACGTCGGACCTTCCTAACACCAAGCAGCTTGCTAAAGATAAGATTTGCAGCAGAGGACGCCACAGAGGTCAGGGTTCGATTTCACGTAGACCTACCGTATCGATCGTAACTAGTGTTGCGAAGGATAACCCATCATATCCTACGTAGGGCTGCAATGCATCATAAGACCTACGATTGATATTAAATTACGATGAGTTTGGTGAAATCAACCACAGGATGCATCAAGGATTCTCCTTGTCAAACATAGAGGGACCTGTGAGGTCATGAAGATATTGTCCGTGAAACTGAAACAGTATAATGCACGATTTTTGTCTCTCTCTCTTTTCCTAAACCCAGAAACTTCCCCTGTACGCTATGATCATTGTGCCGTCCGTTAGAGTGAGCCCGTCTCGCTTGGACTTTGGCACCTGCTTCGTGTCCCAGCAACGAGAGCTGGAGGTGACCATCAGCAACCCTACGGGCTCCGCCAGTTTCTGGACCGTTGTATCCGGTAATTAGATTTTGTTGTTTTTAGCTTTGACCCTTTTTGCAGTAGCTAGGCTTCAAGGGTTTGTGCAGGGTGTAGGCTGAAGTTTGAGGCATGGACCGTACCAATTGGAGGATTGTTTCATGGGTATTATGCAGGGAAACTCAAAGAAATCGGGCTGTCACCGCAGGAGAATCTTCAAGTTAGCATCGGGCTCCAACCCAATGGCAGTATTAATCCAGAAAGAAGGAATTCTAATTTGGTTTTGAATGTGGGCTTAAAGGTACAGTGCAGGATTGGTATAACATACCCAAACAGAAATGTTCACAGATTTAAGTATAACTTACAGGCTATGAAGATGGTGATGGTAGAAGCTTACCGTTAAAATATTTATGCCTGAAATGGCATATTTATCCAGAGAGGAGTAAAACAAAGACCGAAAACAGTCTTGATCTCGGGGTAAGATCAAAACCATTCTTTATGTTTTATAAGAAAAAATTGAGTCGGGTTTGCGCTATTTTCTCATGACTCAAGATGTCCAATTGAGGTAAAATTATTACAGGTTTATTATTTAATGTACATGTTTGATCAGACAAAGTGATGAGTGCTGTTCTGTGACCTTTACCAATCACGTACGGTATTATACCTTTAATTGCATTTCACAAGGACAAGATTGATGTCGTTTGTTGCCATAAATCTCATTGCCTTCATTGCCGAATGGTCCTTCCCACAACAATACACTCTGATTGTGTTTTTCTTTCCGAAGCAGAGCCGCTTCAGCAGGCCGAGGAGCTGTTCCGTGTGGTTCCATCATCTGGGTTCCTAGAGGCCCACATCACACACGTCTCTCACAGCAAAATGATCCTGAAAGTCCACTTCACGGCCAGGTACGTAAAACATTCCCGTCACTGTTTCGTTTTAATCATCAAATAACCGCAAGGGAAACTGGCCGGGAACAATATCAAGTCATTTAACAGTGAACAAAGAAAAATTGACAGGAGCGGGATTCGAACCGGTGACCCCCGGAATACCATATAGCATGATTACTAAGAAGAAAAAGTCCAATAGAATTCACAAGATGAAATCAATTTCAAGGATCTTTTTTTTCTTTTTTTAATCTACGATTAATATCAGTACATATAATAATTTTGTCACAAAAATATTCCAATATTAAGGCATAGGTGAATATGCAAAATACACAGTTTATATGATTTCCAATGATAATAAAGACATTTGATTTTTTACATTCTTTTTTTCAAATGCAAGTTCATATTTTGTCAGAAATAATTAATTAACACTATTTCTAAGAAAACAAAACCAAGACTGCTCTACAGTTATTTTTAGAGTGAAGTTGCTTTTTTAAACCACTTTATACAGAATGACCAATCAAAGAAATCAGTATAGCCAGGCTAATCAATATCATGACCATTTTGGCTTTTGTTTTCATATTAAAGGGCACATACAACATTGGTAACCAACCAAAACAGAAATGTTCACAGATTTACGTATAACTTACAGGGTATAAAAACGGTAATGGTAGAAACATACTGTAAAAATGTTTCTGCCTGAAATGCTGTATTTACCCAGACAGGAGTAAAACCAAACACCGAAACATTTTTGATCTCGGAAAGATAAAAAAGAGACAGCTATTCCCACTCAATTTCGTGTAAAAATTGCAACCGTTTTTCGCTGTTTTTTACTGTTTCCAAAGATCAATTTAGCTGAAATTTCACAGGTTTGTTTTTATTCCATGACAAATTGAATAATGAGCAGCCTGCAGCTGCTCTGCCACCTTCACCAATGTTGTACATGCCCTTTAAGCATGGCTTAGCTACTGTAGTTTGCATGTCTCGATCTTTTATAATTTGCGTCACTAGGATTTGTGTCCTTTGCTAGGTCTGTGAACCATAATGCCAGTGTATGCCAACTTTTGCCTTTATAAACACAAATAATTGTGTAGACATTTCAGATAGGCTGTCACAGTATTTTTGAACTCATAAGCAAGGTCTGCCCCAACCCGACACATGACTAGTAGCGCTTTCACTTTTGTTTGAGCAGTACGTGGTTCCTGTTTAGAACGCTGGTAAATTATGAGAAAAATTCCTATCAAGTTAAAACAGCGGTTTCCGTCTTTTGTCAATCTCCTCACACAGGCACAACGTAGCTTACGAGGGCAAGTTCATCTTCAAAGGCATGCTGGGAGAAACTCCCCAGGAGTTACGGGTCAAAGGTCAAGGGTCGTACAACAGTCGCCATGAAGCTCTCGTCGATGTGTGAACAATTGTCTTTATACAGGCTTTTTTGTACAAAATTTGGTTTTCTTAATTTTTTCGTTTGAATGCATGGTACTTCATGTGAGTGACCCACAGTCATGTGATCTTTTGACGTTTGGCCTTCAGTCATGTGGCCTTTAAGTCAAGTGGCCTCTTTAACTGTTTGGCCCTATAGGCATTTGGCCTTTTGGTAACCATGCTTGCCTTTCAGCCGTTGAAAGAGTGAAGTGGCCTTAAAAGCTCAAGTCTTTTGGCCTCAGGACTGTGGCCTTGAGTTATATGGGCAAGGGTCACATGGCCTTCATGTCAAGTGATCTTGAGTCGCTTGGCCTTGGAGCTGCGGCCTTAGGAGTAATATGTGTCCAAGAATCATAGGCCTCGAGTCACATGGCATTCAGGTACATTGGGATGACTAACATTGCACCAAGCAAAGAAAAAACCCATCCGGTTTGGTTGCAGCACAGTAAAATATATATAGAATATGTTAATTTGTTTCAAAAGCAAAATGTAAATAATAATAAAGACGACCCCCACCATCAGTTTAAATCACCAACAGAACTTATATATATATAAATAATTCATAATAGAATTGACAGTATTTCAAGATTGTTACATTAACAGTTTGAAAAAAATTGTAATTTAGAAGAACAGCATATAGAGAGCGTGCACGTGACGTCACTTGACAGCATCGGCCATTTTGGACGGCACGCGTACGCACACACGCGTACGCGTGGTACCAGACAGCGCAGCATCATATGCATGCACTTCTGCATCCAGTTGATTTGCAAGCTACGCGAACGCATGTGGGTTACATACACTGTACGTACGTGCATTATACACGTGTACAGAGTTGCCGTCCAAAATGGTGTCCTGATCACCTGACTGCACGACCTCTATAGTGCATTTATGTGTATAAAAGGGCGATTTTAAAATTAAACACTTTTCATTTGATGAATTGGAATAAAAGTCATTAATGCTTCATTGTTATATTCAACACATCTGTACAAAAATAAAATAATGGTTTCTTCTAGTACATCTCATTGCACCTCTACGTATTATCTCTTGTCACGTTGCTGCCTCTAGGCTGCTATTGGCAAAGCTTGGAGGACAGACACAATTAATGTCTATATAGCTCTTAGCCACAAGCGCTGTGACGTCTTGGGCTTGGCACCACCCCCACCCCACACATACCGGAATTTGTATCCTTGTGGAGACATGGCTTTGTTCTCATGAACGTCCCTTATATAAAGTACAAGTTACAAGTTAAGTACATATACATGTATACCTCAGATTCTGAGGAAAGTTTGAGTTAGTTCCAAATATCAGTTTCGTGACAACCTTGTGGAGACATTGGCTGTGTTTGAAACGGGCTTCCAGAGCTATGGCTAGGTCTATTGTCTTGGTGTCTCCACGTATTTTCAATGGAGCGAAGACCTAGACCTAGCTCTAGACAACAGATTCAACCTATTGTACTCTGTCTCCACATGGCACTAGATATGAACTCACTCACCCACAACACACTCTGTGCACAGGAGACGTACCATCTTGTTTTTGCTCATCCCCTCGGCAGTTTTGACACGCAACGACTGGAGGACATTGCACGTCAAAGTGTATCATTCATGCTGGTCATTCTGGGCTGGAGTTGTCATTCCAGAAACAATCAGTCCAATCCAATGGAGAATGAGCTGTAACTAAGGGCGTTTACGAAACAGAGGCTCAGGCTCCGTCTCAGGCTCCAGCTTTATTTCGTGAATTCATTCTGAAATAACGGATATCAAAAAGAGGCTTCTGGCTGCAGTTCTGAAGTAGATTCTCTGCGTTGAAAAGGAAAACAAAGCTTCAGTTTTATTGAAAAAGCACAACCTATATTTTTCAAGTGAATGTCAGAGCTAGAGCCTGAGCCTAAGCCTCCATTTCGTAAATGCCCTAAGGCTCATCAAACACACAGACATCTTTGATTCCTTCAGTTAACCTCTGATCGGTGAAAAGGCAATTTGATTGTTACAACACATCTTCCTCAAGGACATAAGCACCTTGATTCATCCCCATAATCTGCAACATTTGTCTCCACAAGACATTGAGTTATGGCACTCCAGTTCACTTGACCACTACACTACACAATTCATCATTTTCAGCACCAGACACTCTGCACTGTATGTTCAAACACACTGCTGCACCTGACTGCTTTACTGTTACATGCCTAGATATCACAGAACTTCAGTCAGTCCGGGTACATAGTCACACTTAAAAGTACTATCATACTTTGGTAGCATACCGAAATAGAAATCTGTACAGATTTACTTATAACTTACAGGATATAAAGATGGTGATTGTAGAAACATACCGTTAAAATGTTTTTGCCTGAAATGCTGTATTTATCCAGAAAAAGATTAAAAACCAGCGACCCAAAACAATTTTGATCTTTTAAAGATAAAGATTTTAAAAAATAACGGTGAAAAGATTTAAGAAATACTGTGGCCGTTTTTCACTGTTTTCTAAAAAAGTGGGCACTGTATGGGACTGAAAATGTCACAGATGACTGTTGCTGTATATTCCGTGAAATTTTTGCCCATGAATCTGCATTTCTTTGGCAAAAACCAAAGTATGATATTACCTTTAACATAAACAAAAACATGATAGTTCAAGTGATACAAGTCTCTCATGTCACAGCAACAATAGAATATGAAAATAATTCTGATTACATTTGACTGATTTTGAATATTTACAATCAGCTAAACTTATCTTATTATTTGCTCTTAAATAGTTGTTACAGACTTATAAAACAAACAAGTGATGGAAATGTTTATACACATGGGTGGGCGACAATAGACAAATGGCATGACTTTATTGGGCACTGTGCTACCCCTGGGGATGTCGGATAGATCTGTTGGAAGTCCATTTCCTCCTGCACAAGCAACATGCTAAAATGTCCAGCAAATTTTCCATTCCATGTGCACACAAAGGAACAATTTCGGCATAGTTATTGATCATATGTCCAAAGAGAGTACAAAGACTAACATACTCGCACCTTTTGACGGTATAAGTTACAGAATATCATATTGTATCAATAGGAGCATCTACGAATAACGCACACTTTAACACCTGCCGAACAAGGATGGGCACTATTGCATAGTTGGCAGTGATCCAACAGTGTGATAGGTGCCTATTCCACAGTCAGAGATGTCAAGACTGTGAGAAACCCCAAAAGGTAAGCTAGTTTCCAACCCTCAAAAAATAAGTAAGTACCAGAGTTATTCTTACATTATTCTAGGACTAGAAATAGGAATTACATTTAGTTTGTTCATGATTACAATGCTTTGACCATTGATATTAAGATAAACAAAACCTAAAACATGTCTTCCACTGGTCAAATATTTGTGCATAATTAGGGTCAGCACTGCTTGAAATATTGCTGGAAATTTTATCCAGACAAAGACATTTGTGAATTTTGCACTCGACTCGATAATTTTTATTTTTTTTATTGCATTGACATGTACTTGTACAAAATTCGGGAATAAAGGCTCTCCAAATTTTTTTTTGTTTTTACTGCTATAGAACGATACAAGGAGATATCAACACAGACATGGAATAAAAACCAGCAGAAAAACATAGACAGTAAGTTTATAATATACATGCGTTATATTTCATATTAATCTCGGAAAACAAAATACATGCAAGGCCAAGTAAAACAAAAAACATGTTTAGCATCGTGCCTTTTGGGGGGAAAAAAAAAAAAAGGAGGCGGCCCCTTTTTTTTCCAAAATAGCCAACCGACCCAAAACAACGGGCCGACAGCGTACCACAGGCCAGGAAAATGTTTATCAGAACTGCTTAATATAATTTTTACCCCAAAAGACAATCATGATATTTACACTTTTTTCAGGATTTTCAACCCCCTCAATAAAAAAAAAAAAAGCAGGCGTCCTCCAAAAAGGAAGTTAGACAGGGAAGCACAAAACATTTTTTTTTTTTTATTTGGCCCAATTAATATTCACAGAGACCATTAAATGGTCCCATTTCCACTCCTCCCTTTCAGCCTTGCAAATTCTAACCTCAACGGATGTACAAAATAAAATTCATATGACCATTTCATGGTCTCCCCAGTGGTGTAACTAGGGCGTGGGCAACAGGGACACGTGCACAAAAAATGCAAAGGCAAAAAAGGGAGCTGTAGTGTTAAAGTTATTGGAAATCTAATCCCATGAAGTTCATTGAACAAAAGAAAAATTTCAATTTCAAATTGTCTGATTTTCATTTTTCATTGGCATCAGAAGTTTGAATTAGGGGCACAATTTTAGCGCTTAGTGTTTTTCCTAGATACGCCACTGGGTCTCTCATCCATCCACCAGCTCCCCCTACCACTCCATCTCACGGGGCCCACTGCATGCGATAGAAACAAGTTTTTGATCTGATCAGCTGCCATGTTCCAGGAGAACCACCCACCGCCCAACCCATCAAGTTACCACCCCCCTTCCTAAGGAGAAAATAACACAAGAGGTACTCTCTTTGCCAAGAGAGTGTGTACTAAACCACCTTCATCTCTGTTTTTTCCTCTACAGAAGAAATTTTGCTGGCTGTCTGCACTGCAATCCCAGCTGGGCAAGTCTGTGAGTACGGGCGGCGGTTGTCGTTGTTGTGTTTGTTTGTTTGTGCTGGACTACTCCAGTGCTTTAGCAATATCCAGCCTGCCATTCTCGACAGCCCACTTGTAAAAAGTGCCCACTTTATCTTGCGTCGTCGTCAACCAAACGCCCAAGACCTTGTGGGGTGCGGTGCTGGAGTCCTTCTCCCACTGCTTGATTTTCAGCCTGTCTACCTTCTCAAAGACCGCTGGATGCTGGCGTTTGAGCCACTCTGCTAAGTCTCTCCAGTCCGCCACCCCTTTATGGTGAAAGAACAAAAGGCAACCATCAAAACCGATACAACGTCCAAGGTTGCTTAACCATTCACCAGGAATATTACCCGGGACCTGGGATAATTAACCGGAGAGCTTCTAAACCTAAAGCCAAAAAACAAAGAGACTAAAAAGCAGTTGAGGCCAGTCTCTGGCAGTATTAACCAGACGAGTTACAAGTGTTTCGCTCACAGCAAAATCTGCAGCTCCTTAACACTGGAGCCACAGGTTTCAATGGAGTGAACTTTATGTGTGACATTCCTATCCTGGTCACTCTGTCCCCCTTTGCACCGGCGCACCCAGGATTTTGTCTTGGGGGGGCTCAAAGAAAATTGTTCTCCCACAAAACGCCCAACAAACATTTTGTGATTCCCCTCCCCCTTCCCCCCTCCTCCTCTCCCTTTCCCTCTCCCCAATTTTTCTTCAATTTTTTTTTCAGGGACCCTCTTGGGGGAGGGGGGGGGGCCCGACCCCCCCCGGGTGCGCCACTGCCCCTTTGTTCTGATCCATCCATTTATGTGTATAATCTTCACTTGCATGTTCTTGTCCTCTTGTCGTATGACCTGTGAGAAAGATCCTGCCTAAGGATCGAAACATCAGGCCCTCCTAGCTTTAAGCAAACTTCGGTAGCGTGTTTATTAACGGACTACGTGAAGTACACTGCACATATGTAAGATGAAAGAGTGGGACTTACCGTCTTGATCCAAGCTCAGTAGTTCCTCAACTTTCTTACTCACGGAGTAAGAAAGTTTTGATATCGTGCTTTGTTCATCCTTTGCGGGACCTAAGAATAAAGTGAAGACGAAATTTGTTTCAACCAACACATGCCATAGTAGTAGGAAAAGCCCATAACCCCAAAACAGTAAGATTGCATTAAGACCTTCTAGGCTCATGAAAGAGCTAATAATGCTCTGGCATACGTCCAACAAAATAGAGAAGCAAGTGAGACAGTGGCTAGATAACTACAAGCGTAGCCCCCGAACGGGACTGCTGTAAATCACGCAGCCAAATTTCAGTGCCGACTGCCGATTGGTCTGGATGGCTTCAAAATGTAACCCCACAATAAAATGCTATATACTATTTTGTAATAATCAAATAACCACAATCATGACAAGGGAAACTGAATTCTAAAGTCATTGAAAAGTGAACAAAGAAAATTTACTGGAGCGGGATTCGAACCGGTGACCTCCTGAATACCAAACATACTATTTTGGTTCGACAACATGAGCACCAGCACATTCATTTGTTGAGAGCGGCCTCATTGCTTACCTATCACACCGCCTCGATCCACGTACTCCTTGAAGACACCTCGAACCTCCTCCCCACAGATCTTCAGGGCATCCCACATGGCGAGGCTTCTTTCTATCTCACCATGCGATTTCCCGCTCTCATAATACTTGGAGCTCCATTCTTCTAGGACAACATCCACAAACTCTTCTCCCTGGTGAAAAGAAGAACACATGTTTGGTTGTATTTTTTTCACCCCGAATATTTATGTCAACAGGCACTGACTGTCAACATGCGCTGACTGTCCGATAGCCACTGCAAGAGATGGCCACTACCAACAGGTAGCCAAAGGTGGGCCATGACACAAAGAAAACAGGTGAGCAAGTGACTGACTTCTGAGTGTACCCTAGTGCTGTGTATTAAAAACGGATTTCCGGGCTCCCGCTTTGAATTTAGCCATCTGGTTTCAAAATTTCAAAAACGGTATAACGAAAACAACATTTTAAAAAGTAGACTGATGTTTGCCTAATGTTGAACAAAACCAAAACCCAGAAACCTCATGTATACGTCGCCGCAACGATCTTTTACCATAGAGGAAGGGCAATGGTTTTACACACTCCTACATATACAGTGCTATATATGCATCCATTGATCGTGCATATATCGACACGTGCGCAATATAGCGCTGTCATTCATTTTTATAAATCGGAGCTCGGGCAACCGATAATTTTTTCAAAGAGTTTTCCGGTTTTCAAAAGCTCCGAAAAAGCACTAGTGTACCTCCAACCCAACCCCCAACAACTTACCTGCTGTGAAGCGCAGCCCAGTGCCTTCCTCTGTTTTGCTGAAAGTTTACTGCATTTATGCAGACTGGCCACAAAAGTATCAAAGTTACCTCTCAGTGGAAATGAGTGCATGAACTTCTCCAAGCCACTCAGTGTCTTAGCGGGATCCTCTGGAACTGAATGAACACAGAACATGGAATAATCAAATCAGAGATATCCATCTGTGTGTACTGTTATCCACTGATCTATAGGCATACAAACTTGCTAGGTCGTGGGTGCAGTGATTAGACGGCGAGCCGTGAAGTCACCAGCAGCCATGTTAGGATATTCAGCACAATACTCATTGCACTGCATGACTGCACAGCATGCAGTGCAAAATTCTTTGTATACGCCGGCTGCCACGCCTGCCATTGTATTGAATATCCCAATGTGGCCACACGGATGCGTCACGTGCAAAGTCACGCGACCTATCCTGTTTGTATTGTATAGATCAGTGACTGCTACAATGTCATCTTTCAATTATGTACGTTTTTCCAACACTTCTTTAATGTGTTATCACGTGACAATATAACACGTACATGTAAGGCTTTTGAGTACGCGATAGTTATATACCTCATTTCAAAACTAATAACTTTTAGCAATCCAAGCAAAGCTGTCATGCCCTGGTATATTTACAGAGCACACACATACACCCAAGTGTGTGGACCCCATATTGTTCCTGTTTGGTTTGGTCTTACAACTTTTTGGCAGCAGCTCCATTGGTTTTGTGCATGTATGCTTTCCAATTGTGGACTATATTGTCGCTTCTGTTACTAGTCCATAGTTTGGACTTAAATCGTGAATTGCTCAGTACAGAAATGTCCCCCTCGTCAGCCCCAAATTTACCGGCGGGCTCCAGTTGCTTCTGGGTTTTGTTTTCATTCTCGTCCAGCCCGAAATGGCTGCAGAATTCTCTGGCGAGCTGATGGTAGGATTTAGCCCGCATGGCTCCAAGCAGGATGACGACAGTAGCCTTAGTTGAGTGGGTGTCCCTCCAGTGTCTGAAGTTAAAAAGTCGCTGCTCCTTAGGGTCATTCCCAGCCTTATACACCATGTCATCGATATCAAGATCTCTCAAGCCTAACTTTCGGACGAGGGGCTTGAAAATACTATGACTGACATTTTCAGACAGCCACTCGATCATTTCAAATGTGACGGCTCCTGCGATCTGATAAGAGGAGGTGGAACGAAGAGAAAAATCAACAAAAAACAAACAAATCATTTCCATCTGCAACAAAACGAGAATGCTGAAGGTAAAACATGTATAAAAGACAATTGATGAAAGTTTCAGCAGTCTTACATTTTAAGAATACCAACATTGTAATGTACGTGACCGATTTTCTACAAAGACACTATGAACTGTGGACTTGAAGTCAATCAAAGATGCACTGTCAGTACATGTATAGTGAACTTGGTCTCGAAAAGGCTCAGCACTCGGCACCCAATCATTGGTTTCTCTCAATTTGATGTGATGAATGGAAACAGGTAAAATAAATTAATTCTGGGGTTTTATCCTCCTTTCGTTGTGATATTCTGACAGCCCCCTCCCCTACATCAAGTTGATAATCACAAGGTTCGCTTACCACTTTGGGGTCCTTTACAGCGTGAGAATTAGTCTTGCCATTGTTGCTGGTGGCAATGGCCTGCAGAGTCGAGGATGCTGGCGGCCCAGTAGAACTTGGCACAGCTTCAGGCTGAGCGTTGACCGTGGTGGTGTTGGGTTGAGGGACTTCCTTAGCATCAGAGGGCTGTTCAGCCTGTCCTCCTGGTGCGAGGCTGTCAAGTGGCAGAGTGGACTGGCCTGCACTCATCTTGACCTCGAGCTCCATCAACTTCGCCTTGAGAAATGCATTCTCATCGGCGAGATCCTTTGATTGGTAGTGAGCTGCTGCATCGGTGGCGATATCATCGCCTGGTTCTCCCGCCCCTTTGTGCCCACTCATCAAGCCGTCTGCCTCATATTTGGCTTGCAGATTCTTCAGATCGGCTTTGAGGGACTGCACCTGTTGACGCATCTCCATTCTCTTTAGATTCACCTCCCCGATCTCAGCCTTAGCCTCCCGGAGCTGAGACTGCAACTTCTCAATCTCGGCATCTTTGCTGGTCACCAGGGAGACGAGATCACGACAGATGCTCTCCACAGTTGGGCTTCCTGACTGCAGGGATGCATCAGTCTGGCCTTCGGCAGGACTCGCTGTTTCTCCGTTGCTTGTCATGATCACTCCTCCTCCTTTAGCACCTGTGCATCAAAACAATAGCGAGTCTATTTAGGAATTTAATATCCACACTAAATGGCCTGACCAGCTTATCTGCCTAACCCAAAACTTCGTTGTTAGATTTCCGTCTAAATATAACCTGATCATCACATTCGTTGTAGGTCTTAAGAGGGGTCTCAGTCCCGAGATTGGTCTGTCTCGGTCTCTGTCTCAAACTTCCAGATTTTGTCTACAGTTGATCAGCTTGGTCATATTCCCATCAGGAATTTACAGCATACCATCTACTCGTTGTGATGATCGATGGTCGTAACTCTTGGTCTGACAAGGTATCTCAGGATTGTTCAAACTCGCAGGCTAGTGACACCATCAGTAAGTTTGGGGTCCATTTTTTCTGTTTCTGCAGAAAATGGTCCTTTGATGTTTTCAGTGGTTTGAATAGATTATTAGAAAATACCGAAGTAGTTAGAATGTAATCATCAAATAACCACAAGGGAAACTGACTAAATTTGAAGTCATTGAAAAGTGAACAAAGAAAAGTTGACTGGAGTGGGATTCGAACCAGCGACCTCCTCAATACCGTACAGACGCTCTACGAACTGACCTATCCACATAATCCAGCCCTACATTGCGGCTGCCCCAAGTAATAGTGAATTATATTTTGAATCTCTTTTATAAAAAAAAATGGCAGGACGGGAGACAAGCCGACTCTGATGTGATTTCAATCTTAATTTCGATATTGTGTATAGATAATATAGCCTAGGCTAAGTAATATTATATTAATAATGAAATGAAACAATTTTTTATCTTTCTTTGTGCATTTTTACGGAAAGATCTGTTGGTGATAAGTTATGTATAGACCCAATGTATCTGGGCCCTGTTTACAGATTTAGTGCTTAGGTAGTTGCGATGATCGTAACCCTAGGTCTGACATGGGGACTGAGACCTTTGATCGTAACCCTAGGACTAGGTCTGACATGGTTAGGTACCAGTCCCCTAAGACCTAGGGTTACGATCAACGCAACTAGTGCTTAGGCAGAATTGGCCCTGGGCCAGGCCAGGGTTACGATCGGATCATCGTGGTTACTTGTCGGTCATACCGTATCGTACCGTACGCTTTAACTTTCCGTACAACCGTCAAAGCTCAAAGTAAACAAATAAAAGTAAAAAACGGATGGTACATCACAACATGATGTGGTCCCATCAGGCTATAGTCCCAGTGGTAACAGGTCAACTCGCCCCCTAGCCGACTCGCCCCTTACCGACTCGCCCCTTACCTACTCGCCCCCTGACCGACTCGCCCCCTCCCCGACTCGCCCCTTACCAACTCGCCTCCTGGCCGACTCGCCCCCTGGCCGACTCGCCCCCTAGCCGACTCGCCCCCTGACCGACTCGCCCCCTGGCCGAATTTTGTGTTTTTGTCCTTATGACGATGTTTTTGAGTTTTTGTGACTCTTTGAGATAAAATGACAATTTTTTTGTTTTATTATTCGATGTTCTTTCTTAACATATTTTGTTATCATTTTGTTTTTAAATGTCTTGCTTTAACTTTAAGTGTTATTGTTGAAATTTTTTGTAGACCTTTTTTTTATTTTGACGATATGTTTTGTTCTATGGTTTGTTTTAAGTGTTGTTGTTCACTTGTTTTTCTTGTTTTTAAGTTGCGTTTTTGAATTTTTGATGTTTTTGGTTCTGCAAAGGAAATATTAATTAAATTGCTTTAACTGCAATCGAACCATGCAGGAGTTTGTGTGGACTTTGTGCATTTTTCATTCTTAATCATAAAAATGTTTGACATAAACACATAGTAGGCCCTACAAAAGGGTGAGAAGCATTTGGATATTAATTATGATGCCTAATTAACTTCGCATTTTGCATCTCATTTCTGAATAAATTAGGGGGCGAGTTGGCCAGGGGGCGAGTCGGTCAGGGGGCGAGTCGGCCAGGGGGCGAGTCGGGGAGGAGGCGAGTTGGTAAGGGGCGAGTCGGTCAGGGGGCGAGTCGGTCAGGGGGCGAGTTGGTAAGGGGCGAGTCGGTAAGGGGCGAGTCGGCTAGGGGGCGAGTTGACTTGTAATCGTCCCAGTAACCATGGAGGTAGAAATAGAATTTCTACCTCGGCTGACGCGCCGCTCCATGCAGTAAGTACATCCACTCGCATTTTCGACCTAAAAAAGTAAAAACAGTAAACGTTCTACAGTTTTGCCCATTTACCTGAGTTAACCTAGCTGAGTTACAGCAACGATGATTTCTGGTCAGATCCTTCAGACAAAACTGAACTAGGCCTACATGTGCCACGAAATTACCTATGACTTGGCTCAGTCATTATTCATAATCGTTTTGGGGGTTGTGGGAATTCCCACTATTGCTCATATCAATATTAGTCTGTCTACTACATGTACAGTATGGTTTATGTGTACATTTTGCTGAGTCAATGGACCGTGGGCTCTGGGATCTAGACCAACCAAGCTGCAAAAATACATTAGACTTGTATAATGCTACTGCTAGTATTATGGGGGCGCGCGTAATAAGCCGCTGTCAGTGTCCGTCTGTCTGACATGTCTGACGCAGTCATGTTTTCCCATGTCATGAGTATAAAAGGGATTTTGTCAGTTGACGCAACGCTCCCTCGATACATGGAGGAAGGACACTTGTCATGGTTATAGTGTACCATTGTTATCCTGGCAATCGTCAGTGATTCAATCAATATAATGTGGCTTTTCTTTACCCTGACGAGAAAGTATGAAACAGGCGTTGGGTGCGCGCGCCGCCTATGCTCCATGGTGGTGCGCCGTTGGCTAGAAGCGGAAGTAAAATTGAGCTGGATGGAGGGAGAGGCCAGAAAGAAGTTTTCCTACCTCCATGGTAGGATTTTTCATAAATTATTCAGGGCCGAGACTAAGGCACTATATGTATTTTGACAAAATCAATTGAGGAAGCAATGACATTTGAAAGGGTCCAAAACAATGCACCGTTTTTAGACATGCAAATTTAATAAAGGCATGGGTCTAGTATTACTCTAATACCGGAAGTGGAAGACTGATTAAAACCCACTTCTCCACTCCCATTCATAGAAAAAGCCGTCCGGCCAAATCCAAAAATATTATCAACTTTTAAAAAACATCTGAACAAGCATTTTACAATTAGTGGGTAACAAGTTTTATTAGCTCAGTAACCTTTCTCGTGTAACTACTATAGTTTATGTACAAGAGTGTACGTATAGCGCCTGCAGCTGCATACAGTACATACATGTACATGGTCGCAACGAGCTGGCTTCGGCCCACTGGGCCACAATCAGTGATTGTATCATACGCCAAAATTTGTATACAATCGCCGCAACGTACCATGGAGGCTTTTTATACCTCCATGAACGTACAGACTAGGCTAGACGCAGGACTGGCAAGGAAATTTCAGTAGTGGGCAGTGCTCTTGCCGTACTCGACTCGGATCATAATAGGCGCGCGGTGAAGCTAAGTATCACCATGAAGGAAAGAAGTACACAATCATGTTGTTCTTCCCTCCACGAGCGTACGTAGGCCTACATCCGAGGAAAACAGACGCGGGTCCAGCTCAACCACGGGATAATTACACACAAATAATACTCCACTGCAGACTTGTTCCCTCCCGTCACACACAATGCACAGATCAGACTCGGTATGGATGTTGGGAGAATTTACATTGTATCGGAGCTTTATACACCTGTACACAGTGCCCAACGTGAAGTACATGTACAGCGTACGCTCGATATTGGTTTGTTTCTTCGGAAAATCTCCCGGAACTGTATGCCGGCTAAAGGTATAGTTGCGTTCTGTCCACTGCGGCGGGCAGCCCGTATACGTCACAAATCGAGCCAAAAAGATTGGAATACATTTTACGTAAAAACAGGTGTGTGTAAGTATGCGATGGTACTGGGGTGCGTTCCGCTTGCGCAAACATGTCTCAACGTTTGCGGCAACGTTTGCGTACAACCGGAACCGATTGTGAGCGCGCGTGGAACACAACCGTAAAATGGCGATGTCCAGTCGTAACCAAGATGGCGTCGAATGCCTGCAGCGTCCAAAATAATTGATGAAATTTCTGATAGTACTTGTACTGCAGCATATCATTAAGTACCAATTATCTATGGTGCAATTTGTGAAGTACTTGATAAATTTTCAATCTTAAAAACTGCAGTTTTTACTTTCGTCCCCCAAAAAATTACGTCGTCTGCTTACCGTTCTGCCATCTTGGAAATATCGACCATTTTTAAATGACACGCGAACATTCGCGAACATCTCAGAAATATGTTCGCCGACTGTTGCTAACACCCGCCAACGTTAGCGGCGCACAAGTCGTTCCACCCGAAATTGTTTGCAAACGTTGGCAAACGGTGGCAACGTTCGCGCAAGCGGAACGCACCCCAGGTGTACATGTACATGCTATCGTCCAATGTACATAGCATTATGTACATGTAGGCCTACGTATTGTACCATGTACATGCACACTGTACATACTACACAATGTAACACATCTACTTTGCGCTGTGTACATGTACGCGTATACTCCGGAGTTCATAGATCATGGAGCTATAATAGCTCCATGCATATAGATCCTTGTCATGTAAATCTTAGTTTGCCGCGCGCGACTCGCCTGCTTTCGTATACCGCTGGCATAACGCGTATAATTATTACTAACTACAATTGGATGAGACTGAAAGAAAAACGATAGCCCGACGGATTTACCTTATCAAAATCGCCCAAAACAATGGAGAAAATGATTACCGGAATAGGTCGTTCATCCGATCCGGTCAGAGAGGGACGGGAGCCCGGGCCCGCCAGTGTTCCTCTGGAGAGCCAGTGGTGGGCACTTACTGTTCAGTTTCTCGTCGCAAACGGTCGCATAACACGTCCGGCTAGTTTTGGTTGCCGGCCTGGAAAAGCGCGCGCCATATTCTATAAATAGGAGCTGTGTATCCCGTACATGATATTTTCATGGAGGAAGGTGGTGTATTGTGTGGGAGCAGGTAGGGTTAGGAGGCTCGGTGATCGCGGGACTTTCTGTCCACGCATGATGCACTGCGCTAATTTCATTTTTTGGTAAATTTTGTTTGGAGTCAATAAGAAAATAATTATGTCAACTTCGGTGCATGCTGTTAATTGTGTTAACCAAAACAAAATACATGTAGTGCAGTTTTGATGAAGGCAAAAATAATAAAGTACTTGTAAATGTATAATGATATTATACAAAACAACGACTTACTTTTCCTAATGCCAGTTTCACTCTGCTTCGGATGTTTTATCAGGCTGTCCATCGATTCTGCATCCATTTTATTCATCTCAATGACCCTAAAATATACATATTTCAGGGTATGGTCGAACTCCATCGCACATTTTACCTGCTGGTGTCTCTTTACCGTGTAACTAGCCGAACTTGAGGTGTAATTTTGGGAGGAAGATACCTTGACGACAAGCCCCGCTTCCCGAAGCGCGATACGACCATGTAAACGTGGACAGACGTCTCGAAGCACTTCCCACCAGGTTTCAGTCGGGCATATTTCCATTGGGTCATTTCGTACCCAGACAAAAAATCCACTGTCTCCAAATTCTTCCGTTATGCTGACTGAGAACATCTTCAAATTTTTTCCGCCATGGAGAAAATCAAACATTTAGGCTACGAGAAAGTTTCTGAGCTGCATATGAGTTAATGCCGAGAAAATTAATGAAAGTCCGTTGCGCATTGCCAATATTGCACAAACGACCCGCATGAGTCGACGGTTATTCAAATCTCTTGCGCCCAACGGAAACTTTTTTGGCGGGAACATCGACGACGACTAGTCCATTTTCAAGATAGGTGACAACAATTGCAAACAAAGAGAAAACCATGCACATGTTTTTAATTGTACTATGACGAACATGGAACGCCGAGGGCGCCCTCTTATCGACAAGATAACCTCTGACACGGATTTGCGAATCTTTAACTTCTTTAATTCTCTATCCAGAGTCGTGGATGGACCACACAAGGTAAAACTACAAAATAAGAAAATACAAGGAAAATACACTAAGTACAATGGTAACAAAATAAATGCATTAACACAGCTTGGCAAGAAATTACGATAAACAAATAAGTCTTTGAAATAAAAATGAGAAGTCAAAATATCCCAAAATTAAGTCAAACTGTTACATCATAAGAAAAATTGCAAGTCTGCAAGATTAGAATCACAAAATAATCTCAAAAGACAAAAGGAGATAACCAGTGTCACATAAAACAATCCATGGAAAATATCTTACAGAACTGTTGCTCTCCAAGGGATAAAGTGTCCTCAAAACTGTCTGAGTGTCAGGAATAACAATACCATCGACCTAAAACAAAGAGAAATGCATAGTTCCAATCAAAATACACTGTAATCTAGCAACACTGATGCAATAACCAAATAAGGAAACACTCACTCCAAATATGGAATCTAGCTCATGAATATTCATGACACGTGGAAAAAATGGCGAGTGCATGTGCTTAGGCAGGCCTCGGGTGCACACAAAAACTAAGTTCCTTACAAAAAATACCCCATTTCATATCCATCAAAATAGGGCCTAAAAACGACCCAAGTCCACAGAAACTTGACCAGAAAATACAAGTGCGTAGTACTGAACTTATACACGATATCATAAGAGAAACCTGCCCCAGTATTTAGGTAAAATCTAAGGCACAAAATCAGAGAAAGTTTCGCAAGGCACAAGAAAACTATCGATGCGATACACAAAGGTCAAGGTGACGTGGCAAAAACTTTGGCTATAACTACGATACAAAATACTCATCAATTAACAGGAAATAATCGCTTATACAAATATAAATGGAAACTCGAACTCACCAGTGACTCTCTGGTGTAAGACTCTCTGAAAAGAGTGGTCTCAAAACGGTGTAAAATACGACACAAAAATGGACTTATAACTGACGTGAATGAAACAATGGAGTGGCTAATGAAAACTGACCACGAGGTCACAAGAGGGCGCTACAACGCACCCAACCTAATTTCGCACGGCTAGGGCGATCATAACACTCCCCCCGTGGTGATACCATCATCACAATCTGAATACAAAACAACTACATTGTGTACTTAGGCTACAGCAAAAAAGTAACAACCATAACAAGCACAAAGGAAAATACGAAAACGGCTAAAAATGTTTCCTACACTGTGCCTGCAACTCTAAGTAGCGTCTGCTAAAGTTCGAGTGACACGAGTCTGACTGGAGCGCGGTGAGCAGTCACTTGGAGGGGATCAAGAGGACCAAGTCCCTTATTGGCCGCAGCAACGTCTTCTTTGTCAGCTCGCGGGTTGGACGTAGAAACAGGTTCCTCTGGTCCGCAGCTACCATCTCCACGCTGGCTTTCCTGATGTGCCCATCACCACTTGCTTCAACGCTGACGATCTTGCCCAGTGGCCAGTCGTTACGCTGGAGATCACATTTGACGATGACGACATCCCCTTCCTTCAGATCTCTCTTGGGTTGCTGCCACTTCGCTCTAGTCTGTAGCAGAGGTAGGTAGTCTCGCCGCCACTTGTCCCAGAACATGTTGGATAGGTGCTGGACGCGCCTCCATTGGCTCCTCATGAGATCCTTGGGATCGAATGGTCCTTCTGGGGCTGTAACCTGTGACGGTTTCATAGTGAGCAGCATATTGGGCGACAGGTTTAGGGGCAGCTCTGGGCCGTCTGGCAGCAATGGTCGGGAATTGATTATGGCAGCGACTTCTGCCATAAGAGTTGTGAAGACCTCATGGGTGAGCTGGCTAGGCTTGACATCTCGCAGGATACCTTCTAGGATGCGACGGGAAATGCCGATCATTCGCTCCCAAGCTCCACCCATATTCGACGCATGGGGAGGGTTGAACACCCACTCACAGCCACGTGTTAGTAGGTACCTCTTGATAGGCTCCTTGTCTTGGAGCTGTCTTCCAATTTCGTTGCAGGCACCGACAAAATTGGTGCCACAGTCAGAACGGATCTGCCTCGCTGGACCTCTGATGGAGAAGAAACGTCTCAGGGCATTGATGAAACAGGAGCTGTCCATCGCTTCCAAGATCTCGATGTGGACGCCCCGTGTTACCATACAGGTAAACAGGGTAGCCCATCTCTTTGCACGACTGGTGTTTCCTCTGGTTTTTCTGCTATTGACTTCAAAAGGGCCGAAAACATCTACTCCAACGAAGGTAAACGGTGGCGCTTCTGTGACTCTCTCTTCTGGGAGGTCGGCCATGATTTGGTCTTGACGCTTACCTCTCAGCCTCTTACAGGTAACACAGCCGTCTATCACTTTGGATGTCTGCCTCGGTCCACCAAGAACCCAGTAGCCTTCGTTCCTCACTGTACCCAAGGTAATGTGTCGACCTTGGTGGCTACACAGCTGATGAAAGTGCTTGATTACGAGGTTGGTGATGTGGCTGTTCTTTGGCAGTACAGCTGGGTGCGCTGCTCTCTCTGATAGTTGTGCTTTCTGCAATCTGCCTCCAACTCTGAGTATACTGTTGTCGTCAAGGTACGGGTTGAGTGATGCCAGCTTGTTCCGCTTGGTTAACTTCCCACTTCTTAGTTCGGCTAACTCTGTGGAAAAGGCTTCCTTCTGTACGCTCTTTATTATGGCGGTCTCAGCTTTGAGACGCTCTTGGACGGACTTCGCCTTTTCACAAATATGCCAACCCTTGCAGCTGGACTCTGCTCTGAAGGAGTTGGCCATGTGGATCAAGTTTGTAGTGGCTCTCATTGCTGAATTCCAACTAGAAAATCTCGTGAACCTTTCACTTCCAAGGGATGGATTGGTCACGACAACCTTGTTGCAGCTTATCTTCTCTGCCGACACTTCTGGGTCATCCTGCAGAATTACTATCTCGTTCTGGTCCTGGCTCGTGGACAGATTCTTTTGTCTCAGGAACTCTGGTCCAGCGATCCACATGGAGCCACTTAATTTGGCTGCTGGGATGGATCTTGAAGCTAGGTCAGCAGGATTTCTCTCGGATGGGACGTAAGCCCACTGTTCAGGTGTGGAGGTTTTGAGTAACCGGTTTACTCGGTTGCACACGTAAGTGCGGAAGCGACGCTTTCTGTTGGTGATGTATCCCAGGACTACCTTGCTATCGGTGTAGAACATCGATTCATCTACTTTGGTCTGTAGTTCCTGGGTGACGTAGTCTTCGATTTCTGTGGCCAGGACTGATGCGCAGAGCTCAAGACGTGGGATGGTGACGGCTGCTTTGGGTGCAAGCTTTGCTTTACCCATCACCAACTGGACGTGGACTTCGCCGTTGACACCAACAGTCCTCATGTAGCAGACTGCACCTATGGCCTTGGTCGATGAGTCCCCAAAAGTGTGTAGCTCTCTTCTTGCTACTTCTGTGGTTGGGAACGGTGCAAATGAGCGAGGAACTTGAACATCTGTTAAGGAGATGAGGGACTTTCTCCACATCACCCAGTCTTGAAGCAGGTCCTTTGGGAGTGGATCATCCCAACCTCCGCCATCTCGCGTCATTTCCCTTAGCAGCATCTTCCCCTTAATGATCACAGGTGCTGCCAATCCGATTGGGTCGAAGACTCCATTGACTTCGGACAGCACTGTCCTCTTGGTGCATGCATTGGCATTTGGTTCTGCTATCTGGAAGGTGAAAGAGTCTGCCTTCAGGTCCCAGGATACTCCCAATGTACGGCGTATGGTGCCTTCATCTTTGATGGAGAGGTTGGCTTCAGCCAGGTTCGGGGCCAGCTCGCTAGGCTCAAATGCTGCCAGGACATCCGCATCGTTGGAAGCAAACTTGTGTAGCCGGATGTTTGCAGTGGCCAAGAGATTTCTTGTTCTCTTCAGCACATCGACTGCTTCTTCCTTGTTTGGTAGGGACTTCAGTAGGTCATCCATGTAGAAGTTTCTTTCAATCAGCTCCCTCACATCGCAGCCGAACTCCGCCTCACCTTCTTCACCAGTCTTTCTAAGGCCACTGATGGCCACTGCTGGGGATGGCTTGTTTCCAAAGACATGCACTGTCATGCAGTAAGTAACGATGGCTGCCTTTGGGTCGTTGTCTTCATACCACAGGAAACGCAGGAATCTTGTGTGGTCTTCTCGAACTTTGAAGGCATAAAACATCTGCTCGATGTCTGCCGTGACAGCAACCGGCTCTTCTCGGAACCTAATCAGGACGCCCAGGAGCTGGTTCATCAGATCGGGTCCGCTTAACAAGACGTCATTCAGGGAAACGCCAGAGAAGACAGCACTTGAATCGAACACTACTCTCAGCTTGTCAGGCTTCTGGGGGTGGTATACTCCAAAGTGTGGGAGATACCAAACTCCTTCGCCAGCACTAGCTGCTCCGTCTGGAACCTTCTTAGCAAGATCCTTCTCCAGGATCTTTCCCATGAACTCCAAGTAGTGCTGCTTTTTCTTTTCATCTTTAGCCAGGGAACTAGCCAGGGCTTTCATCCTAGATACTGCTTGGGGCTTGTTGTTGGGCAACCGTCTTCTATTTCTTCTGAGGGGCAGGGGAGCGCACCAGTTTCCATCTCCATCTTTCTTCATCTCGGAAGCGATCAGCTCCATGAACTCCCTGTCGTCGGAGGACGGCCCAAGACGTTCATCAGCGCCAGTGCTGACGAACACATCTTCCCCCAATTCAACCGCCTTGGGCCTGGTGCAGAGGACCTGCACTGCCCTGTCACATGGCTGAAATTGGGCGGAGTGGCGACCGTTGCCCAAGACCTGCGTGAAGTAGGTGCTGATTACGTCTTGTTGCAGATAGGAGATGTCTGTCCTGATGTGCGCACCATTCAAACAAACCTCGCCAACGACGACCCAGCCTAGGTCGAGTCGGTGTGCCCATGGCTCGTCATCTCTACCGTTGATCACCTCTCTCACTTTATGAAACTGTGGGGCGTCTCTGCCGAGTAGAACTGCTATTTCGGCATGCTTGTTCAGGGGTGGTATCAATGGGCCAATCGGTCTGAGGTGGTCAAAGGCTGCTGCCACCTCCGGTGTGGGGATCTCTGCAACATCTCCTGGGATGTTGTTGCACTCATACAGCGTAGGCGTTGGAGCGGAAACTGCACCGTCCATGCTCTCGATGACTAGACCAGAAAGTTTTCTTCCATGGACTTCCTGGAGCCCATTGACTGTCTTGACCGCATACTTTGACTTATTCTGCTCCACTCCTAGTCTCTCAAGAAGGTTCTCGTTGATGAGGGAACCATCACTCTGATCGTCGATGATGACATATGTGGTGATGACACGATCCGGCTTCTCCTTCAGGTATGCCTTTGCCAAACAAATTTTGGCGCATGAACGGCCTTGTTTACCGTTTCCACATACCCTTGTGCACTTAGGTGTGACAATCACCTGAGATTGACTGTCGGATTCGGAGGTGGAGGGTGTCTGGGTTGGTGCAGGCTGAACATCTCGGTTGGGTGCAGGCCAGTGCATGGCTGTGTTATGTGACTTCCCACAGATATCACACCTCACTCGGGCCTTGCAGTTCTTGATGATATGGTTTGCCCTCAAACACCGGAAACACAGGCGGTTCTCCTTTACAATGGACGTCTTCTCCTCTGGGGATTTCTCCCGGAAGACACGGCAATCTTGTAAACCGTGTGCCGTATTGTGTATTGGGCAACGGGCAACTGGGGACGACTCTTTCACTGCAGGTCCCTCCTTTACTCCTGTCTTCCTCACTGTCACCGAAGGCTTCGGCGAAGGGCGTTGGGTTGCAGCCTTGTCACCATCATCGTACTGGAAACTTGGGTCGGTCTGTATTGTCGCGTGGTGTTGGATGAACTTTACAAATTCTTCGAATGGCGGGAAAATGACTGCATGTCTCTTCTTGTAGTCGGACCCCTTTTCTCGCCAGCGGTTCTGGAGCCACTCTGGCAGCTTCTGCACGAGGGGCTGTAAGCCCCTCGACGAATCAAGTGCCAGCAAACCTGGGTACTCCTTGGATTCCTTCAGGAACTGTACCTCGAGGAGGAGGTACCCGAAATCTTCCAGCTTGGCGCCACCCTTTGGCGGGATTCTCTGGAACTGCTCCAGTCGGTTGGTGAGATCTCGTTCCACCACCTCTGGGGAACCGTACTTCTTTTCCAGATGTTCCCATGTTCGACGGAGTCCGATGTCTGGCCTGTCTACGTGAATCCCATAGATCCTCTGGGCAAAAGATCTGGTTTCGCCCTCAAGGGAGTCTAGAACTAGATTGAGTTCTTCATGGGGCTTCAACTCTAGTTCCCTTGTCGCCTGTTGGAAAGAGGATTTCCAAACCCGGTAATCACCAGACTTTCCGCTGAACTTCCTCATCCCGCTCTTGACGAGGTCTTTCCGGATCAACATGTTGCTGATGGAATGCAGCTGACCTTCCATCTGCTGTTTGACTAGTGGAGTTGAATGGTCCCCTTCGACTGATCGCCTGATGGTCTCCGTTTGACCTTCGTACGGAGGGGGAGAAAGGCGTGACGTAATCTCAGCATGGCTCGAAACTTGTGGCTTCCTCGTCTCGTGTGGCTCCGGACATCTCGTTGGCATATCCTCCACTTGGTTCGGAAGGAAATGTTCGGACACATAATTATATGTCCGGTCAACAGGGTCAGCTGTAGGCAGACGCAAGTCATCTGGGACTGGACTTTCTACCATCGCAGCTGTCTCCAAAACTTCCGCTTCTGCCTCTGCCATGGCATACTCCTTCTCCACACCCAGGAGAAGAAGAGTATTTGCAATTTCCTCCTCTCTCCGCCTCAGATCGGATTCTTGACGGCGAAGTTCCGATTCTTTCTGGGTGTACTCAAATTGAGCTTTCAAGGCCTGGGCCTTTGCACGAGCCATTATGGCTGCTGAGCTCGTGGATGACGACTTTGCACTCCCTTTGCTTCGTCGTGATGTAGCAGTTTGCCGGGACAAACCTGTTCGCTGGGAACCAGCACTCGTCACATCGTCGGAGTCGACTTCTGATTTCATCTCTGAAGGGCAGTTCTTTTTACTATGACGAACATGGAACGCCGAGGGCGCCCTCTTATCGACAAGATAACCTCTGACACGGATTTGCGAATCTTTAACTTCTTTAATTCTCTATCCAGAGTCGTGGATGGACCACACAAGGTAAAACTACAAAATAAGAAAATACAAGGAAAATACACTAAGTACAATGGTAACAAAGTAAATGCATTAACACAGCTTGGCAAGAAATTACGATAAACAAATAAGTCTTTGAAATAAAAATGAGAAGTCAAAATATCCCAAAATTAAGTCAAACTGTTACATCATAAGAAAAATTGCAAGTCTGCAAGATTAGAATCACAAAATAATCTCAAAAGACAAAAGGAGATAACCAGTGTCACATAAAACAATCCATGGAAAATATCTTACAGAACTGTTGCTCTCCAAGGGATAAAGTGTCCTCAAAACTGTCTGAGTGTCAGGAATAACAATACCATCGACCTAAAACAAAGAGAAATGCATAGTTCCAATCAAAATACACTGTAATCTAGCAACACTGATGCAATAACCAAATAAGGAAACACTCACTCCAAATATGGAATCTAGCTCATGAATATTCATGACACGTGGAAAAAATGGCGAGTGCATGTGCTTAGGCAGGCCTCGGGTGCACACAAAAACTAAGTTCCTTACAAAAAATACCCCATTTCATATCCATCAAAATAGGGCCTAAAAACGACCCAAGTCCACAGAAACTTGACCAGAAAATACAAGTGCGTAGTACTGAACTTATACACGATATCATAAGAGAAACCTGCCCCAGTATTTAGGTAAAATCTAAGGCACAAAATCAGAGAAAGTTTCGCAAGGCACAAGAAAACTATCGATGCGATACACAAAGGTCAAGGTGACGTGGCAAAAACTTTGGCTATAACTACGATACAAAATACTCATCAATTAACAGGAAATAATCGCTTATACAAATATAAATGGAAACTCGAACTCACCAGTGACTCTCTGGTGTAAGACTCTCTGAAAAGAGTGGTCTCAAAACGGTGTAAAATACGACACAAAAATGGACTTATAACTGACGTGAATGAAACAATGGAGTGGCTAATGAAAACTGACCACGAGGTCACAAGAGGGCGCTACAACGCACCCAACCTAATTTCGCACGGCTAGGGCGATCATAACATGTACAATGTACACAACGACTTGATGTTGGTTTAAAGATTGTTTGTGTTTGCTACAAACAAGACTGACTAGATTAATAGGCCTATATAGCGGGTTTAAAGTGCAACGGAAGAATGTTTAGATATATTTTGATCTCACCAACCACCCCCCCCCCCCCATGTAAAATGCTTTATGCCGCATTTGGCTTCCGCTGCCACGCATTACACGGAATACAGTATTTTGTTGGCCATACACGCGTGGACAAAATTACACCGCGTGGTGGTGTTTAATACAGCCAATCATGGCGCGAAGTACAACCGGGGAGGAAAAACCAATGACAAAGGCCTCGCAACCATGTAGGAGGCGCGCGCTGCACTATAATATACTTCGCATACCATCCATACCGCCCAACTACCGCCCACTAGTACAGTACGTGGCGGGCTGAGCGCAGCCTTTATGAAAAACAAAAAAAAGTCAACTCAAAGATGCTGCAACTGCAAGCGCGGGAACGGGTTCCCTGGCAACCATTCATCGTGTTTAGAGACAGTGCATTAATTATCTGCGCGTAGAGATTATGACAGAGCCGGATCTATGTTTCAGATCCACTTTATTTTAGCCTACCGTCGTAAAAAAGGAGCCCTAAAATAGGTTTAAACATGGACTCGGGGTGTAAACGTCAAGCTCTATGATTCCTATACACTTGCACTACACTTAGTGCATTTTTTTTTTATTCATTCGTCATTCGTAGGCAAAGTTATGAAAGAAGGACCAAAAATGCATATCAGGGATAGGGCGGTATAAGAAGTGTTTACCGAAGTAATACAGTAGTTGGTTTACATCCAATATTAATTAACCCTGCACCCCCCCCCCCCCCCCTCCCAATAAAACAAAAATAACTGTTCAGTGTTTAAGAAGCGGGTGCATATTTGGTGCTTGGGCCTATGATATAATTTCTGGTGTTTTTTTATGTTCTCTTTGTAGATATGGGGCCTGTTTGTTTCACGCAAAGGATCATGAATCCTTCGGATCCGGATCCCATTTTAGCGTACCCTGCATAGGAGGTGGATCCGAAAAATGGGATCCGGATCCGAGGATTCGTCCGAAACAAACAGGCCCATGATTCAGGGGTCGATTTCACGAAGCCCTGCGATCGATCGTATTCGTAACTCGAGTCACGAAGGATAACCCATCGTATCCTACCGTAGGACTGCAATTAGTCGATTGATAGTAAGTTGAGATGTGAGTTTGGTGAAATCGACCCTAGTGCTGATAATAGGCCTTAGTAAGTGCCGAGTATATGCAAAAGTATAATTGTGAACAGCTGTTCGACACTGCATAAAGCATGACTAACCCGCTGAGTTATTACATGTTTGGAGAGTCTATTCCGAGTTTCATTTGGAACCGTCATGATGGAACAAGGTCCTTGTTGCAACAAGGACCAACAAGGTCCTTGCAGCAAGGACCAACGTTGGTTGTTCGAGACACAGGCCGACGTCACGGCACGAAGGGGAATTCCCTGTGTGTGCGCGCATGGCGCGATAAAAGTCAGCAAAGATTCTGTCATAATGATTACTCAGCCACCCAGTACTCCCACAGTCATGCATGCATGGGCGTTTGGTGTATGTGTGGCGGGACTTTCTGTGCATGACGTGTAAATTTCGTGTTTCTGTAAATGCATGGGATTTAATGTGGTACAGTACAGGATTGGTCACATAACGTACCCAAACAGTAAAGTTCACAGATTTAACTTTCCGGATATGAAGATGGTGCTGGTAGAAAGATATAGGCCTAGGCCTACCGTTAAAATATTTCCGCCTGAAAATGGTGTAGGATTAATTTATCCAGAAAATAGTAAAACAAAGACCATAAACAATTTTGCCATCTCGGGGTAAGATCAAACCCATTCTTTATGTTTTATAAGAAAAATTGAGTTTTTTGTTGTTTGTTTTTTCGCTATATCCTCGTGTAGTGACTCAGATGTCCGATTGAGCTCAAATTTCCACAGATTTATCATTTCATGTACATGCAGGATCAGAAAAAGCGTGAGTGCTGTTCTGTGACCTTTTCCAATCAAGTACACTGAATTATACCTTTAAAAGAAAACTTTATTTAGTAGTAGGCCTATAACCCCCCCCCCCCCCCCCACCAAAAAAAAAACACCTCAAATCACGGGGATCAACAATACCTGCGTGCAAAACTCTGCGAACATTCTATGAAAATGTTTTCGTGTGACCCCACACTCATCCCACACGATCGTCAGGACAACACATTTTTCCCTGTGGTATGTGTGGGCGTACGTGTGGGAGTGTTTGTGTGATGGTAGCCTTTTGCCCAATATATTTCGTGTTCCTGTAATTTGTTCGGTGTTAATTTAAAAAAAAAATGCATTAAATAAAGGCAGGCCTAAAGAGTAGAACTATACAAAAAACCCTTCACTCAATATAGGGATCAACAACACGTAGGCATACATGACATGCTGTTAACCAAAAAATATCAGCAAGTGTTACTTTGATGGAGCTTATAATGAATAATTATAATAATCAACGACTCACTTTTCCTAATGCCAGCTTCACCCTGCTTCGGATGTTTTATCAGGCAGTCCATCGATTCTGCATCCATTCCATTCATCTCAATGACCCTAAAATATACATATTTCAGGGTATGGTCGAACTCAATCGCACATTTTACCTGCTGTTGTCCATTTACCGTGTAACTAGCCGAACTTGAGGAAGATAGCTTGACGACGAGCCCCGCTTCTCCAAGCCGATCGTTTAAACGTGGACAGACGCCTCGAAGCACTTTCCACCAGGTTTTAGTCGGGCATATTTCCATTAGGTGATTTCGTACCCAGACAAAAAATGCACTGTCTCCAAATTCCTCCGTTATACTGACTAAGAACATCTTCAAATCTGGTTCCGCCATGGTAAAAATCAAACTTTTACGAGGTTTCTGAGCTCCACAATGACTGAATGCCGCGACGGTTTTATTTGTTGTACTTGAAAAAGTCCGTTGCCAGTAAGCTCAGTAAGACCGGCATGATTCGACGCACCATTCAAAATCTCTTTCGCTCCTCAAAGGAAACTTTTTTGGCGGGAATAGTGACGACGACTAGTGCATTTTGTACATAGGTGGCAACCATTGGAAACAAAGAAAAAATCATTCACATTTTGTTTAGTTGCCCACCAGTAACACCAATTGATATAACATGAGGGTCTCTTGAAAGCATTATGTTTGCTATACAAAGGAGTAGCTATAGATTGATTGTATTGGGGTTTAAAGTTGAATAAAGAAGTTTTAGATATTCGTCCTCAACACCCCCGGACCCCTTAAAATGGTTTCTACCAGCTTTATATAGACCCTACTGATTGATTTTCCGCCCAACCTCCCATGCAAAAATACTATTGCAGCAGGCACCAAGTCTTGGCCACCTCATATTAAAAATATACCATCATACCGCGCAACGTTTTGGCGGGAAATCGAGTCTCGTTGTTATGATTCATCACGCGCCCGCCGACGGTATGATCCGAGTAGCTTGTTCTGTTAGTTTCGTTCATAAAACAACAATCAACTCGGGTGCTGTAAAGCAAGCGCGGAAGTTGCGGCACGACCCAGGTACAACTCCTCATTGTTCATTGCAAAAGATCATTCGTTGTTTAGCCTATTCCTAGGTATGATTTCTTTTATGGATGTGTCATTGTAGCCTATTCCTCCATGCCTATACTAAACAAGTAAACATGCATGAGGGGTGTCTAAGCAATGATTCATAATAACTGTACAGTGGTTATAGTCCTTATATATAGGCCAAACAAAGTTGGTCGAACATGCAGTAGGACGGCATAGCAGTGTTTACCCGGGAACTTTTACATCAAGTAAAATCAAAACACAAAATAACGTAACTGATTGGTGTGCCTGTGTTGTATGCACCAGCATGACTAGTCACTGAATAATCACAAACAATATTATTGTTAAGGGTTGCGCAACCCGCAAGGGGGATACCCAAAACGGAGGAAATTTTTCAATACCCAATACAAATACAAGCGTGGTGCAATGGCCTAGTCTAGGCCCAAGACGTCAAATAATGCGGACTGTGATTTTACATTACAACTTTGTTACAAAATGTGTACGTTATCCCAAGGTTCGTGGCTTATTCAGGTAATAGCACTCGTCGTGGTTCGTCTTGGGAACTGAGTTATCAATTAGTTGAGCCACCAGTGTGGGTGATGATGATTGCGTGCGATGCATGATGTTGACTTGTGGATTCTGGGGGTCACGTACCATCGTGCTAGCGCTGGATTGGGGCAAGACCACGACTGCATTGGTTATCCGTTGACAATAATGATGCATGGGGTCGGGTCAATGCAGGTGATCATTGCATGCCGTGCGTGGAACATTTCGTGCCAGTGGGTCCACCTATTATTTTGTTATACCATAGAGTAATGGTTATACATATAACAGTATACCTGCAGTTCACACTGCACAAGTTCATGGTCTTCGACACTAGTTTCTAGTCCCTCCATAGACTGTTCCTGTCCCAATACAAAAGGGACATCAGGTAGCTTAGCAGTAAATGGACATCCCACATTGATCGGATTCGAACTGGTCAAACTTCCAGCACTTTGTTAAAAGATATTATCATATTGAGGGAGGATGCTGCCATAGATATAGGCTGCATCCGAATCGAATCGGTCAGAGCATGAAGGAAAATACATGTAGATGTGCCTCCATTGTCTAGAGCTATGTCTAGGTCTTCGCTCCATTGGAAATACGCGGATCACCGAGACAATAGAGGGCCTGTTTGTTTCGGACGAATCCAGTGCGGGTCCGGATCCCATTTTTCGGATCCACCTCATATGCAGGGTATACGCTAGTCTTGGTCCAAGACTGTAATGCTTGATAACGGACCCCATCGTGCCACTGCGCCCTCTCGTGACTTCATTTGACCCAGTTGCTCGCATTACAGTCTTGGGCATTTCCTATAAACTGGGGCGTGGCCTTTGTATGCCAATTAGGTACCTTATTATGAATATTCATGATTTACGTTGAAATGCAAAATAGGATGCCGAGCAGGCCGTGGGATCGGTAGCGCGCGTCACGGTAATTGGACCTGCTGAAATGTAAACAAACGCGAGACAGTCCGCGTCCAGACAGTCTCGGCCATTATAAAAAACTTAGATATCTATTGTCTCGGCGCGCGCGTGGTTTATCTGAGGCTGCATGGTTCCGTGCTTGTTGAATCGCAGACACAACATGGCGGCTACATTCAAATCCATGCGATAGTGTCTCGTTAGTGGAAAGCTAGAGTTAATTACGCACCCACAATTAATGTGTGTGTTAATTTATTACCATCAGCTTTCATGTTGTATTTACCATTTAAAAGAAATAGATCGTGTGTTTATTTTAATAGTGTTCAATGCTCTCATGCATCAGGCATGTCCGGCTATGCGATGAATAGTATACTACCATGGCAACTATAGCAAGCAGTAGGCAACTCGCAGACATTATTTGAATGCCCCATGACATTACCACTCTTCCCGATCCCACGATCGACACCGAAGCATAATACAGTACTAGTCATGTACGATACTGCATCAGCATGGTACACAGAGGTCATTCGTTACAGGTCATCCATATTCATTAGATACCGATTCAACTGGATTTTTGCGGGCGCTGATTGGTTCCTCCGGAAATCCGAAGGAAAAATAAAGAAAAAGTTAAACAATTCATAGGAAATTCCCAAGACTGTAATGCGAGCAACTGGGTCAAATGAAGTCACGAGAGGGCGCAGTGGCACGATGGGGTCCGTTATCAAGCATTACAGTCTTGGACCAAGACTAGGTATACGCTAAAATGGGATCCGGATCCGAAGGATTCATGATCCTTTGCGTGAAACAATTAACAGGCCCCTAGTCGTACATCTGGATGTGGAAGCCCGTTTCGGACACGGCCTGAGTTCTCGCCGGGTCTGATGGCAGTTCGATCGATTCTCTTCCTAGCTCCATGCTTTTAGAGTCCCAATTATACGGTTTATACCATAGAGTTAAATAAAAAACTAGAGTGTGCACTCTGCGCGTGTTGCTCGAACTATGGCCAGCGCCATTGCATTATAAAGGAAACAAGGGAAGATGCGCGCGTCCCGTTTCAAATTGTGTGTACATATTCTTACCCCGGTTCGTGCGCGCAGCACTGTGCATAAAATATACGTCGCGCGCGCACGCACAGAGCGCGCAGTTCTGCCAGTTCATCGAGTAACATCCGGGTACCGTATTTGGACTCTACTGCGGTTGCTCAGTCACCCCAACTAAAATGGCGGCGCGCGTCCATGCCAGAGTGCCAAGAGCACGCACATTGAATACGAAGCGCGCACTCTAGTTTTTTATTTAACTCTATGGGTTTATACCATAGAGTTAAATAAAAAACTAGAGTGTGCACTCTGCGCGTGTTGCTCGAACCATGGCCAGCGCCATTGCATTAAGGAAACAAGGGAAAACGCGCGCGTCCCGTTTCAAATTGTGCGTACATATTCTTACCCCGGTTCGCGTGCGCGCAGCACTGTGCATAAAATACACGTCGCGTCACGCACAGTGCGCGCAGTTCTTCCAGTAACATCCGGGTACCGTTTTTGGACTCTACTGCGGTTGCTCAGTCACCCCAACTAAAATGGCGGCTGCGCGTCCGTGCCAGAGTGCCGAGAGCACGCACATTGAATACGAAGCGCGCACTCTAGTTTTTTATTTAACTCTATGGTTTATACCATAGAGTTAAATAAAAAACTAGAGTGTGCACTCTGCGCGTTATGCTCGAATCATGGCCAGCGCCATTGCTTAAGCAAAAGCAAACAAGTGCAAACGCGCGCGTCCCATTTTAAATTGTGCGTATATTCTTACCCTGGTTCGTGCACTCAGCACTGTGCATAAAATATACGTCGCGTCACGCTCAGTGCGCGCAGTTCATCGAGTAACATCCGGGTACCGTATTTGGACTCTACTGCGGTTGCTCAGTCACCCCAGTTAAAATGGCGGCGCGCGTCCATGCCAGAGTGCCAAGAGCACGCACATTGAATACGAAGCGCGCACTCTAGTTTTTTATTTAACTCTATGGGTTTATACCATAGAGTTAAATAAAAAAACTAGAGTGTGCACTCTGCGCGTGTTGCTCGAACCATGGCCAGCGCCATTGCATTAAGGCAACAAGGGCAAACGCGCGCGTCCCGTTTCAAATTGTGCGTGCATATTCTTACCCCAGTTCGTGCGCGCAGCACTGTGCATAAAACATACGTCGCGTCACGCACAGTGCACGCAGTTCTTCGAGTAACATCCGGGTACCGGTTTTGGACTCTACTGCGGTTGCTCAGTCACCCCAACTAAAATGGCGGCTGCGCGTCCGTGCCAGAGTGAGAAGAGCACGCACATTGAATACGAAGCGCGCACTCTAGTTTTTTATTTAACTCTATGGTTTATACGGACAGCGCCCTCTATCCTCTGTGGATGTAGCACGGGCATCCGTACGTACGTGTACGTGTACGGAACACTTTACTTGAGATTGCTTGAGAACTTTGGGTGCATTCGTTTAGCTCCCCCGGGTCGACACCAGTCAACCTCGTTCCCATTCTCTCGCTTGTTTTGTGCAGTAAAACACGACCATTCCCAGAAAGGGCTGACCCGGGGGAGCTAAACGAATGCACCCAAAGATTATAGCGCTACGCGCATAGCGCTATAAAAAAATATACAGTTGTACATGTGTAATCTTTGCTTGAGACCACGTACGTACGTCGGTTCGCGATGACAAATAAAATTGTGCGGGAAATGTCTTCGCTTTAAAACAGAGTTAACTGGACACGTGTTTTTTTTTATCCAGCAGCAGTTTCTTGGCCGCCGACCGTGGTGCTTGTCGTGGCGAGAGACTCTATACTGAGATGACATCTTTGAAGGTGGAAGCTGAATTCTTCGGGTGTGAAGATGATTTCGTGTTCGTGCACTGCCGATGGGCGCTTCTATATCTAAACGTACACGTATATGGATGCCGTGCAGCCGACGTACTATGACCGAGGCACTGAGTGACATTGACAATAAGCGATTCGGTGAGTTCCAGTGTGTGTTTGTGACTCAGTTGGAACTTGGAAAAGTGCCGCACCGCAATGAGCAATCATAAACGCATTGTGATAATTTAGAGCAACAGAAATGTTCACAGATTTACGTATAACTTACAGGGTATACAAACGGTAATTGTAGAGACACACTGTGAAATTTGTTTCTGCCACAATGTTGTTTATCCATAAGGGTCAAACCAAAGACCAAAACATTTTTGATCTTGGCAAGATCAACTAATGAAACAACTATTCCCACACAATTTGTCGTATAACAGTTGCAATTTTTTTTGGCATTTTCTGCTGTTTTCAACGGATCAATTGAGCTGAAAATTTCACAGGTTTGTTTTTATTCCATGACAAATCAAAGTATGAGCAGCCTACAGCTGCTCTGTCACCTTCACCGATGTTGTACATGCCCTTTAAATAGGCCTACACCACCACATCGTGTACCAGTATATTGTGTCGTGTTGACCTTCAATCTTTCCGTCTAAGTGATGTTTAATAGTAATGCTTACTGTACACGTTGGCAAAAAACAACCAAATTGGCCAGAATCATTGTGGTAAGGCAAATTATATTTATTCCATATACATGTTAATGTCTAGTATCTTTGTATGTCCCCCTAGCTGAGTAACAACAAATGCTGGTTTTGCATTATAAATCCTCTTTCACAAAGACAATTGACACCATTGTTTTGTCAATTCTCAATTAAGTTAGTTGCGTTATTTCAACCCCATTCCCAAAAGTTAATACAAAGAAGAGGACAATTTCAAGCAAAACGATAATAATTTATGCAGGTGCTAAATTCAAACAACAAGGCTTTGATTGATAATCAAACTTGAAATAATTCATATAAATTCCCCGCAATTGGGCAGGATTTTGTTCGAGCAGTAGTGACCTCTAAAAACAAGCTGTAAAATGGTCAAAGAAATGCAGATTCATGGGCAAAAATATCATGAAAGGTATACAGTAACAACCATTCCCAGTCCTATACGGTGCCCACTTTTTGAGAAAACACCCACAGTGTTTTTTTTTTTTAAAGTCTTTTCACCATTATTTTTTATCTTTAAAAGATCAAAATTGTTTTTGGCCATTGGTTTTACTCTTTTCTGGATAAATACAGCATTTCAGGCAGAAAGAATTTAACGGTATGTTTCTACCATCACCATCTTTATACCCTGTAAGTTATGGTTAGATCTGTGGAGATTTCTGTTTCGATATGCTACCAAAGTATGATACTAGCTACCTTTAAACCAATTATTATTCCATTAGGAGAGCTCTTCCGTTCTGTGTGTGGAAGCCTGAGACAATTCAGGACTGACATCAGCCAAAATGTTGCCTTTGATCCCATGCGGGGGATTTTCACTCATTTTGTGGTGATAGGTCACATAGAATTTGCATGAATCAGTTTTTAAAGAACAAAAACTTTCAAACGATTTCATCTGTTTGGATTGTGTAGTTCATTTCCAATGTCTTATGTCCATCTCCAGAGGAAAAGCCGTTGCCATTCTATTTCAAATTTAAGCCTTCAAGAAAGATCCTGCTGAGAAAAAAAAGTCAGGCCCAACTAACTCCAAGCATTTGATATAAATATTTCAGGTTATTATTGTTTGCATTGAGCAGTTTATTACTTCAAATCTCACAACTGTGAGAAACTGCCCTTTCTCTGTGCATTTTTACTATACAAAGCCCCAAACCCAGTAACATGTTCAGATGAGCATTTGAATTTGCATAAAGGTCACGAGGAAGGTCATTGGACCCTCATCATCAGGCCGTGATCTCCTCCTTCTGCTGCTCCTCTACGTCGGATTCCTTGTAGTGCTTGAGAGCTCTGGCCGAGGGGTCATCAATGTTGCCGCACCACTTGGGCAGCCACATGTACGGGGTCCACTTGGCATGCCCCCTGAAGTGCTTCTCGAAGATCTGACGATAGTAGAAGGCCTCCTTGGTCTTGGGCGTGTTGAAGGGGAAGAGCTTGGGGGCAGTCTCCATCATGGAGTCGTCCACCTTGTACAATGAAAACAGAGAAAGACTTCCAAAGTTATGGGGACCTGTTGTGGTAGAGTCTTCATTTATGGCTGTAGATATTCCGAGGATCTGCTAGTCGGCACAAAGAACCAAGCTCCTGTACTCAACACCAGAAGTGTTTTATGATCAAAGAATATCTGGAGAGGCTGCTTATAATAGATTCTGTATTCTTGTCTTTTATTAGATGGAGCATGGACATGGGGTGCCAGACGGATCAGTGTGTGAAGTTTGGGTCAGTGTACTCTAAAGGGTTTCCCTGGAATTAGCAGTCGTTCACATTACCTCTTGGCAGATGAACTCCTGCAGACACTCAAACCATGACTTCTTGATGGATGACACTCCATCGCTGAAGGCTTCCTTGGGTCTCCAGAGGATCTCGGAGGGCAGAAGTCCCGTGCCATCGAAGGCCTTCCGCAACAGGTATTTCTCAGTACCCTGCTGGGGGCGCCTCATGTCGGCAGGGATCGACAGGTAGTAGGAAGTGAAGAGGTGATCCAGTAGTGGCACTCTCAGCTCTAGGCTGCAGAGAGGTTTGCAACAAATATGATGAGAGAGATGTGTTCATCCCAAACCATCCCCAAATCCTTCCACGTCTAAGTTGTAGAAAAACCCTCTTATCTGGTCTAATCTATCAAGACCTCTTTGCATCACATCTGACAACGACAAGATTTAAATAGAGAAATCTTGAAATGAAAAGGGAGCCCTGCAAAATGTCTCACCCGTGTGCTGCAGTAGTCCGATCAGACCTCAGAACATCGTACAGGTACAAGTCCTTGAGGAGACGTCGACTTTCCGCATCTCCCTCCTCAGTCGATGGCTGCTGGTGGAAGTAGATGTATCCCTGAGCCAGCTCGTCCGAACCCTCACCCGAAAAGATCACCACCCGGTCCGTCTCTTTGTGGATGTAGCGGGACACCAAATACATGCCTGCATGATTATTGAAGAGAACCAATTTTTGTTTCGTTCATGCAGAAAAAACTCTATCTGGTGAAGGAAGCTCATGCTCTTCACCATTTTGCACACATTGTCATTAGCAAAAGGATGCGGCACAAAACTGGTACCGGTAAGCAAAATATCATTTGTGAGCACATTTCACAGGCATTGTGATCCAAATTTCACAGAGTTCCTGAACAGGATAAAAGCATTATAGTTAGCGACACAAATACTATTGTACTATTTTTTAATGTACTTTTTAATTTCTTTTCATTTCCTTGAATTATACTTGTTCAAAACAACATTTAAAAAACTTGAACTTGTGGTAAAATTTGAAAAGTGAATACAAATTGTATTGAAAACCAAATTCTCTTTGGATTTTTTAGAGCATGCCTCTACTCACCAACAGAAGCTCTGATCGTTGTGATGTCATAACTTTCCAGGGAATAGATGACCTCCTCTAGGGCAGCGATACCTTCTTCTGGTGTGAAGGCGACCTCGTGGTGTTCACTGCCAATGTGTGCTGCCACCTACAAAAAAAAAAAAAAACAGTGAGCAATTAACTATTTTTGCAAAATTAAATTTGAGTCAAGTCAAGTACCCCGACAGAAAGTCCTTACACAGACAAGTGAAATATGTACTTTTGTTATTGGGTTTCTGCATGTACTTCCGAGTAATTAATGTACCTCACTTTTATGCAGATGATACACAACTTTACGCAACCTTCTCCGCAAGTACTCCTGGTGATGCTATTAACACACATACTATTTTAGAGACCTGCCTCGGTGACATGCAACAATGGATGGTTGCAAACTTCCTCAAGTTCAATGCACACAAAACCCAATTCCTGCTCATTTCCTCACCACATCTCAGACATAAGATTAACATTCCAGACATACAGGTGGGTGATGCTCTTGTTGCTCCATGCTCTGATGCACGCAATCTTGGAGTCCTTTTTGACAAATCTATGAGTCTCGACCAGCATGTAACAAACGTATGTCGGTCTGCTTACGTGCATCTACGTCGCATTGCTGCAATCAGAGAGTCTCTCACATTATCAACAGCTGAACAACTCATTCATGCATTCATTTCGTCCAGGTTAGATTTCTGCAACAGTTTACTCGCAGGCCTACCGCAACACACAGTACAACGACTTCAGAAGGTACAGAATGCAGCTGCTCGTTTACTTACCAGAACAAAAACATCACACCACATAACACCTGTTTTACACGACCTTCATTGGCTTCCTGTTAATTACAGAATCCAATTCAAAATACTTCTGTTGACGTTCAAAGCCCTCCATGGTCTCGCCCCACCTTACATCCGGGACATGTTGCACTATCGCAATCTGAGACCTGGTCTGAGGTCATCGTCATCTTTGCACATTCTGTCTGTTCCCAAGACTCGTCTGGCAACCTATGGCGACAGGGCTTTCTCCAGCTTAGCACCGCGTCTCTGGAATTCTTTGCCAGACGAGTTGAGGGAAGAAAATGATCTCTCACGCTTCAAACTCCATCTAAAGACACATCTTTTCAATCTTGCTTTCCATCTTTAACCATCACAGACCTGCGCCTCTGAATGGTATTATCCAGATACTGTGCGCATTATAAATGCTCTATTATTATTATTATTATTATTATTAATTAGCATCTGAATTTACAAAAATTTCGGCTCCAGACTTGACTGGATGTCTCTGTCGGTAAACGATCCAGCTGGACTGCATGCTGCCCTGGCTGTTTCAATTCCACTCACAAATCTTACTGCAACTGAGCGTATGCACTGAAAAGTTCCACAAAAGCTGCCATAGGTCTTACAATGAAACTGAGAAATTTAAAAACATGAAAAGCAGGAGACTGGGCTCAGTCCCGTAGGCCTACCTTCCGGGCTGCAACGACATCGGGGCTTCCCTCCATGCCAATGGAGTAGGTCTGAATGGGATACTGCAGACCGGATTCTTTGGCCAGTTTCACGACCAGGGCTGCAATCAAGCTGGAGTCTAGACCACCTGCAGAATATGAGGGCAGTGACAAGATACTTGTCAGGGTTTTAGAAAGAACTTCTGTGTGAATTTGTGACTCATTGCTGGTATGAATAGTTGCCTTTTTATTACTGTTTTAACCTGTAATCCGTTACGGCCTATTTTTGTGCTTACAGGCACTGCTTTGCATGAAATCTATTTCATGGAATCCGTAAGCAAGACTTTCAGTGCTTTATTAGTTAGCCAACAATTTCTAGGTTTTTTTTTCTGCTAACGCGCTGCCATATGCATTCTGCAGAAAGTCCTTGCGTTAATAACGTAGTGAGAAAGACAACTCTGTTGTGATATATGCTAACCTTAAGCAAAAAAAGTCTGCTATTGTAAGCAAAGAATGTTAACTGATGGTAACAGATTCCATGAAATTGGGCCCAGATGCATTGTATCCCTTGGAAAAGGAAGCATGATTTTTTTTTCTGAGTGGCTGGAATGACTTCAAATGCAACTAGTAGTATGATTTATTTACTTTCTTAGGGCCAACTAGAAAAAGATTCAACCAAGGGCAATATACTCATTTTATGGTCCCTCACAGGTCCATAGGCATGCCCTAGTGCCCTTACTGCCAGTCAATATACGGGTACTAAATCATTCAGTGTTTGTCTTTGTGATATTATACAGACAGTGCACTGTTATTACCTGACAGAAGGCATCCGATGTGACGATGGGTCATCAGGCGTTTCCTGACCGCATCGGTGAGTAGAACCCGCACATTTTCATGGATATCGTCACCTTCAAAGAGAGAAAAACACATGTCATGAAATTCCGTACTTGTAGCCGGAGTGTGTATTAATTACTCTATTTATAATGTGCACAACCTCATGAGGGCGCTATTCGGATGTAAAAAATGTCCACTTACTTTAAAGAGAGATACACCATTTGACAAACCGGAAATTGGACTCAATATGAATAAATTATGCATTCACTGCCACCGAAAATTGGTTGGCAAAAGTTGCTACTTATTCTCTCTGAGCATAAAACCTTTAAAAGGTAATATCATACTTTTTTGTCAAAGAAATGCAGATTCATGGGCAAAAATATCAAGGAAGATACAGTACCAGTATTTAACTTGAAATTTTCAGTCTCATAAGGTGCCCACTTTTTGATAAAACAGTGAAAAATGCCCACAGTATTTCCTAAGTCTTTTCACCATTATTCTTTATCTTTAAAAAATCAAAATTGTTTTTGGTCATTGGTTTTACTCTTTTCTGGGTTAATACAGCATTTCAGGCAGACAAATGTTAACGGTATGTTTCTTCCATCACCATCTGTATACCCTGTAAGTTATTGGTAAATCTGTGAAGATTTCTGTTTTGGTATGCTAAATGTACCAAAGTATGATACTACTGTACCTTTAATGAGAAAAAACCCCTCAAAGTTCAATGCTTTTACCAATCGGTTGTTTGGCCAGTGGGATTTCAGACCATTTGGGCGTCTTCTCAATGCTGTGAAACTCGATGCGCTCATTCAGTGTTACTTTGCCAGAGGGGGCAAGATCGTAGCTCTCGATGTTACCCGGTGGGAAGGGAATGATCTCAATGCTGTGGTCGTCATCCCCATGGGACAATCCAAGGAGTCCTGTGGTTTGGTTAAGAGTACAATTTTTATTCGCTCCTTGAAAACGTCAGATGGTTAGGTGCTGGGTGATTTACATCAAGAATTTAAGAAGTTGCAAGGACTTTGACAAACCTGAATTTGACCAGACCTTCTCAAAATAAATGACATTATGGGTGAGGATGCATTTTTGGAAGAGAAAATTCCCTCCAATTATCAACATTTCAAAATGCATCTGAGAATATCTTATCAAAAAAATTCATATTTGTCAAAGTTCCTTTTTTTTTCTTGAGAAATCATTGAATGGTGGTGTGTATTCTTTACCTGCAACTCAATGGGAGACTTTTGGAGTGTCGCTCTTGAGTCAACAGCGCTTGCGCACGCACGCGCAATACAACGCGCGCATACTCACAATTGCGCAAACATGGTTTGCGCGTGCGCTGTTGACTCAAGACCGATTCTCCAAAAGTCTCCCATTCAATTGAATTGATATTTTTTTCAAATACAGTTTTCTTAAATATGACAGGATTTCAAAGTATTTCACAGAAATAAATGCTTTTGGTATGAACTTTTGAAACAAGGAATCTTTTTAGAGCCCAAATAATATCCTGTATTCTTCCTTAATGGCCATTTGTAATGACTGACCTTTAGCCTCAGAGCAGACAGCGAGGAGACCGTCATCTTTCAATAATCGGAACATGGGACGAACCCCGTAAGTGTCGCGCCCAAGAAAAACCTGGGAATAAGAAAAAGCATTGGTAGAACAATTATTATCACATCCGCTGATTACCCGTCCATTGTTGCTATGGAGTGTAACTGCCAGGTTTTGAATAATTACAGAATAGCACCATTTTCATCAATTGGCAAACAACATATTGCTGGTTATCTTCTCTTGTGTTGCTAAGCAACAGCTCCCATGGCAACAGAAACCTTACTTGTCACAGATGCTGTCATTTTATGGGAAAGATCGGTTATAGAGTCATTGTAACCAGCTATATGTACCAGACTGAGTTAACTCATAAAAGGTTTACTGCTTAGGTGCAATTCTCCTTACCTTCTTTGCGGCCGTGTCTAGCAAACAGAATGCAAAGACTCCGTCCAGCATGGAGGCTGCATACTCCGCCCCTCCCTGGGCGTACAGATGAATGATAGACTCTCCATCACAGTTGGTCAGATACTTGAAATCAAATTGCTCCCTGACCTTACAGATAAAAAATAAAGGAAATACTTGCGTATATGCTGTCACTGTCTTATTATGCACTTGATACTCTGATCAAGGATTATCAAAATGGTTCACACAAAAAAGTTTGTGGCCGTGTCCCAAATCTCTGGCAGCATGTGACCGATTATGGAAATAGTTCTCAAAGTCACGGTTGTTCAGAATTTGACTTCAAACAAAAACTAGGTAGCCTATGCCTGGTTGGATGTCCACACTAGCAAGAGTGATGCTTGGATTTGTACAAACCTGTGCAAGCCTGGTACTTTCTTCTCAAGGGCATTTGAAAATACCTGTGTATGTAGAACAAGCCTGTGGCTGAATTATCTATATCTCTTTTGAACATAAAGCATATTTCCCTCAAATTTTGGCACTCTCAAAGTCTCAGATTTTGACTCCATTGCGGGACCCTTGAATAACTGACAACATGCAAAAACAGTTGAGCTGAGCACAGGCATGATTTTGGCTCACTCACAGGGAATACTCACTTTGAGGTAGTTGTAGATTTCTCCGTTGTACAGGACATAAATGTGGGGATGGCTCAGGATTCGCATTGGCTGCATACCGAACACGTCGTCCACGATGGCCAATCGGTGAAAGGCCAGGCAGCAGTTGTTGTAATGGTTGATGTTCTCGATGCGGAACGAGTCCGGACCACGATGCGCTATCTTCAGAGCGCTATTGCACTGCTTGGACACATCTTGGTCACAACCGAAAAGGGCCCATATTCCGCACATGTTGCACAAATGACTGCTAAAACAAACAGGAGAATCATTTGAATTTTTTTATATACCAGTGTCTATGTTAACTTGAATTAACTTTAAAAAATAAAAAAATACATATGTATGTAATATAATACTGTGCATCTCTCAAAGTTGAGACTATCTCAGGCATTGCTGCCAGCAACATTCATGAATCTCCAACACAAAATTTTCAAATGTGTGAAGTAATAATTATATGAATAAGCCACAAACATCTAGTACTTTTAGGGACTATAGTGTCAACATTTCTGCAGCAGGCTAAACACACATTTTTATGGAACAAAAGTTCTTGCTTTGTTGAATATGAATTACAACACGGTGTTTTCCCTTTTGGAAAGAATTCCACTGATGACCATAATTTGTACACAACTCTATGGAACCAACAGAGGGCGTTTTGAGCAAGATGGCTGCCGCTATATTGGAAGTGTACAATTTGTAGGTAAAAAAACCCTGTAAAACTCACTTTTCAGATATGCTACGCAAGTTTTCCACACCTAGGATTGAAGTTCATCATAATTTGTATCCAATAAGTTAACTCTTGAAGGATATAATCCTTTTTCCGTAATGGTCATCAGTGGAATTCTTTCCTTAAGCCACTAGCAAGCGTAAACAAATGTAAAGTTTGTTTAGGCATGGAGGTAAAAACCTCTACCACAATTAATATGGAAAGTACACACTAGTTCTAGTCGTCTAGTTCTAGACTTCTAGCGTCCTATATAGGCCCTAGTGTCCTATAGTAAAGCATCATTTAGTAAAGCATTAGACCTTTTGCACCATATTGTTCCTGACTCTTGGTCACGTTCCGAATGCGTGGCCGTGGTTATAATTATTTTACCGGCGCGTCCGGCCTTGATGAGCACGGCCTGGCCATCTGGCGAAGAAATAGTTAGTTCAGCCATGGAGGAAGGAAGGCATTTTACTTTGACGAGACAGGCGACGGAAAACGGCACTTACCTGACAAGCCGATCCAACAAGAAGAAGAAGAAGACGATTTTTGAAGACGTTAACAAAGGTCTGTGTTCACAGAAAACTAGACCCAAGCAAGAAGCGACAATAACGGCGACTTTCTAAGTACCTGTGCCCAACCCACGTAGAGTACAAAAGATGATGAAACAGCACGCGTGTGTTGTGTATCGACTTTACTGTACTGTTTATGTAAGCCACGTGCTTGACTAGGTTTACATTTGAAATGAATATTCATGATCAAGCACACGACCAATCAGAACCAGCCAAAGGGGATCACTGTCTATGACTGACCAATAAAATCAACGCGTCATTATATTAGCATATTGCAATAACAACAACAAGGCCAGCTAAATATTGGCACCCAGACGAATATACCATATACTTCATATCCGTCAGAAATGGTACCCGACTACCTCTACAAAATATATGGAAAGCCAAAATTGCAAAGAAAGGAGAGAATTATAAATTAACACAAGAGAACAAAAGAATAAAAGTCAATAAATTTTATAACAACTGCATTAATGATTTCCGCAGTAGGCTTTAATCGCCGAGCTGTGGTTTCCAATACGTATTTTAAAATTAGCCTGGTTTAGCTGAGTGTGCAATTTTCAACTTTGTTACTTGTAATATTTGTACCGATGGCCGGCTGAGAAGGCAAAGCATTTTACGCCACTTGAGGGCGCTACAGCAGCTGGCGTAATAGAAAAAAAAGTTGAGTTGATATCTCCGCCGAACATGTCGGTTTTTAACAGCTTTTGTCACCAAATGACATCTATAATTTAGCTTCGGCGTGTGGAATTCTATCCACAGTTTGCTCCTACTTTTGAATCTCCATTTCCCCTTTTACAGGAAAGACGTATTCTCAGTATATTCCGAGTCATGTTTGGGGATCTGTTTGAGGGCGACGACACGGCCACGACTCCCACGAGTAAGGGGAATTCCCGTCCTGTGCAATCGGGTGGTCATTCCCTTCCTTGTCCACCGCTTCCACGGCTGAAATGTGGTCTAGCTGGAATAGACAACCGGGGGGCAACGTGCTACATGAATGCCCTTCTACAAACGTTGCTTTTGACCCCAGAATTCAGAGGTGAGTGGAAACCCCTGATTGTGCAACTCCTTCAGTCCTTGCTCGGCATAACTTAACCCGCCCTCTTTCAGCCTTTGGAGCTTTGCTTTGGTTGGAGTCCTAGTATTAAGTAAAGTTAGTCCTACCATGGAGGAAGGTCCTCCATGGTCCTACTCCTAAAGTCCTATCCTAGTTAGGCTCTAGCCCTAAAAAAAAATTAGGCTAGTTTAGTAGTTGCAAATTGCAAGGGCCTAGAACTAGAATTAGAAAATTGATCATTGCCTAGACCAATTTTAGTTTTTACTTAAACGTTTAGAATTAAGGTAAGCATTACCGGCTAATAAAGGAAATAAAAACCACTTAATAACTTCTAGTTCTACTGTTGCCAAATGACATTTTTGACTTTCAGCAAATGTTCCACACAATGAGAGCAGAAACTAATTTTCGTCTGCAGCCGTGAAAAGTCGCATCTTTGTTACCGTTTTAGGACATAATTTCCCTCAATAATCAAAGCCATGCCCTCTTTCCACAAAATTAACCTTGCTAATTTTAAGCAATATTGTAGAAAACACCACAAAGGTATATTAAGTTAAAAACAAAAAGTTGTTTTTATTTATACAACGTTCCCATAATGCCTACCAAATTAGAAACTTTTTTTGGGTATTATTTTTCCAGAATCATTATTTGCTCTTGGACCATCAGAACTTGGAGTCCTGGCTGCCAAGGATCAACCTGAGGCTAAGGTACATACGAGCAATCAGCAGGTGTCATCTTTTGAAGGGAAACCTATTTAAAATCAAGACGTTTTGGTACTGGACGAGTTGACCACGGGACAACTTGACTCAAGACAAATTGACCGCAAAGACAACTCAACTTGGAGAGAGCTCGACCGCAAAGACAACTCGACCGCAAAGATAACTCGAGTCCGAGACAAGTCGATCAATGCCCTGTGTGCACGATTTTATATTTGAAATAACTCAATAAGTGACACCAAAGATAATATTCTCTGGAAGCAAAAAATAAGTGATGCTACTAGTGCCATTCTGCAAAACCCTGGTAAAATTATTCTCGATTCGATTTCTCTCTTTTTAAATCATATTTTGTTTCAGCCTAAACCTTTGAGAAAGATTCTGCTCACAGATCCGGCCTATATTTCGGGTAATAATTTTGGTTGCCACGGCCCGCTGCTAGTTTATTTGTCACAGAACCACTAACGGTCTTATGCTTCCAATGTAATATTTCAGTGTCACTTATTTATTTTTATATTCAGATACATTTGCTTACATTGCTAAACGGCGCACAACCGCGCATCACATTGGCAGAGAATGGAGTCACATTGACTTGTCTTGGAGTTGAGTTGTCTTTGCAGTCGAGCTGTCTCGGAGTCAAGTTGTCTTTTCAGTTGAGCTGTCTTGAGTCGAGTTGTCTCGTGGTCGACTTGTCTCGTGGTCAACTTGTCTAACATTAAGCAGTTCCATATAAAATTGTCACCTCTTGATAATCTTTGTGTTTGTAAATCTTTAATTGTGGCCATATTGCATCTGGTAAAGTAGGTCCATGCTAAGTCGCTGTGAACTTCATAACCTGTTATCGGAAGGTGAATTTTGTTTTTAATTTCCTAGGTGCGAGTAATACCCATCCAGTTGCAGAGACTGTTTGGGAGGCTCTTGTTGCTTGACCAGCAGAGTGCATCCACTGAGGAACTGACCGACAGCTTCGGCTGGCAAAATAATGAGGTCAGTTTGATTCACCATCGGTCATAGAAGGAGCGTTCACGTTGCGACCCCTGTCAGGAATCTCATTCCTGTGAATCCATCCACTACACTACGTTATACAGTGGAACGCCACTATAACGAACACGCTGGGATGCACATACATTGTTTGTCATAGTGATCGTTCGTTTTAGTGAACAATGTTTAGCATGTCAATATACATTGTAATTGAAATTGGGAGCCAAGGATGATGTTTGGTATGGTTAAATGTTCGGTATGGCGGTGTATGGTAGAGTGGCATTCCACTGTACGTTATTAAGCATAGTGACTCGAGAAGAAGAAGGTCAATCAAAGGAAAAAAATAATGATACATAATTTACGACCCCGAGCCTACCCTTCCACAACAATAACTATGTAATATGTCATGGGTAGCTTTGATAGTCTATCAAAATAGTACAAACCATAGTGTATACTTGCATAGCAATTTTAAATTGCAGTCTGCCAAGAATGATTTATCAAGGATCTACGTCAAAAAAGGTAACTTATGTTACTATGGAATTGCCCAGATGCAAAAAGAACGTCTGAAGCAGAAGTAGATGGAGAGGTATGGGGGCCAACCTTCGCTTCCAGATGGCACGTGTGGACGGTAATGTTGATGATGATGACTTATTTCCTGTGTTTTGTCCGTCTAGGAGTTTCAGCAGCATGACGTACAGGAGCTCAACAGGATTCTCTTCAGCGCAGTGGAAGACTCTCTCATCGGCACATCGGGTCAGAATATGATATCCCGGCTCTACCATGGCATCTGCGTCAACAAGGTGAGGCCGCTGAAAGTCACTCGCCCCAAGTCGGTTTTCAGGGCAGAAACTCAGAATTCATATAATAAATGGTTTCCTGGCTCGACGGAACGTTCGGGTATTTGGGCACTCACATTGGAGAAACTTATAAAATTGTCTGAATATTTCTGAAGGAGCATCATAGCAGTGATTGTCATGAAGGTAAAAGTTGGGCACCAAGGGATTCACCAGGGACAACAAGGCAATGACCAGGGACATTCAGGTAATGTCCAGGGGCTCCAAGGCAATAACTAGGGGAACCAAGGCAATGTCCAGGGACACCAAGACAATGTCCAGGGACACCAAGGCAATGAACAGGGACAGCAAGGCAATGAGCGGGTACCGTACACCAAGGCAATGACTGGGAGCACCAAGGCAATAAACGGGGACAACAAGGCAATGTACAGGGGCACCAAGGCAATGTCCAGGGGCACCAAGGCAATGAGCGGGTACCGTACACCAAGGCAATAAACGGGGACAACAAGGCAATGTACAGGGACAACAAGGCAATGTCCAGGGACACCAAGGCAATGAGCGGGTACCATACTACACCAAGGCAATGACTGGGAGCACCAAGGTAATAACTACGAACATCAAGGCAATGCCCAGGGACAGCAAGGCAATGAACAGGGGCACCAAGGCAATGACCGGGGCACCAATGCAAGGCAATGACCAGGGGCATAAAAGCAATGACCAGGGGCACCAAGGCAATGAGGGGGGCTGAATTGAGTGATGACATGACCAGGGACACCAAGAAAATGACCAGATGCTTCATTGCAACCACTGGGAATGCTAAGAGAATGACCAGGTGCACCAAGGCAAAGACCAACGCACTAGATCAGAGTCTAAGGTACACCCCAGCACTAGCCTTCACGTCAATTCCATTTATTTTCAACTATTAAAAACAAAAGATCCTCATGAGACATACTAGTGTAATTCCCCGAGTTAAAACAGACCTTCAAGTTTATTTTTCATTCCACTTTGTTGTTTCCTAGATTGCGTGTGAGGAGTGCGGAAGAGTCAGTGAACGAGAGGTAAGCAATGCCAACTTGCCAAGAGGTCTTCATGAATAACGTTTATAAACAGTCTGATTTCTCAGGATTAATGATTGCATATGGCACTCCAGTGTTGTCTGATTCTGTGGTTTATGACAGTTTGTGATCGGCCCCGGTTTAATTTTCTGCTTTCCTATTAAGCAAAATGGACCATTCTGGCTTTGCTCTTAAGCCCCGCCCACCTTAGTAACGACACATGTTTTACATACCGTATGTGACCGAGTTTGACCGAGGTAATGGACGACGACGACTCCAATTGGTCAATGCACACAGTTTGATTGACAGGCCGGAAGAGTCCATTCTACGCTGACAGAGAGCAGACCTCCATAAACCTACCTGGGGCCGATTTCACAAAACACTAAAATTAATCTGAACTTTGAGATGTCAATGTTACCATAGTGACTTGTATTGTGACATCACACTTTGCTTAGCAATTGATTCAGGATTTGAGATCAATCTTAGGGCCTGTTTGTTTATGACGAATCCTGCGGATCCGGATCCCATTATAGCGTACCCTGCATAGGAGGTGGATCCCAAAATATCGGATCCTTTGCGTGAAACAAACAGGCCCGTAGTGCTTCGTGAAATTGGTCCCTGATGATGGACAGTGTACATTGTCATTTGGTGCTTCCGGCAAACCTACCACCTAACTTGCTACCTCCACCTCAAAGATCTTTACATCTCATCAGTCTTGCTTTGTTCAACCCTTATCCCACACAGGAGGACTTCCTGGACCTCACGCTGGCCGTGGCTCACTACTCCGGTGTGGAAGACACCCTGAAGACCTGCTATGTGGATGTAGAGCGCATGGATGGACGCAATCAGTATCGATGCAGCCAATGCAATAAACTAGTGGACGCGGTGAAGGTCAGTCTAGGACCTGAGATATGGGTCTGGCACTAGGCTGTGGCTGTGGCTGTGGCTGTGGCTGTGGCTGTGGCTGTGGCTGTGGCTGTGGCTGTGGCTGTGGCTGTGGCTGTAAGCAGACAGCAGTTGCAGTTTGTTAGCCGCCGCTTGTACTTTGGAACGCCTCTATAACAAACATGGCAGGGGTCGATTTCACGAAGCCTTACAATCGATCATAACTCGAGTTACGAAGGATAACCCATAGCATCCTACATAGTGCTGCAATCCATCATAAGTCCTACGATTGAAAGTAAGTTACGACGAGTTTGGTGAAATCGACCCCAGGATCCATAAATATTTTTCCATCATAGCACTCCTTCATCATAGCGATTTAAAGCTGCCAGTGCTTTGGCATTTAGCATGTTTCATACACAATGGAAGTAACACAGATGAACAAATTTGTCATTGGAAACTTGTGTCACTCATTAGATAGTTTTTGAGTAGCGATTTAAATTTTGTAATACAAGAACAATATCTAATGTGGAGAGGTAGTGAGTTCCAGATGTAAGGAGCTGCCACAAAAAAGGACTAGCTGTCATCCCAGGATCATGCGAACATCATCATGCCTGTGGCACCCATCTGCTGGTTGGACTCATATTCAATTGATAACCACAGTCTCAGGCCGTGTCCGAAACAGTCTTCCAGAGCTACGGCTAGGTCTATTGTCTAGGTGTCTCCGCATATTTCCAATGGACCGAAGACCTAGACCTAGCTCTAGACAACAGTTTCGGATGCAGCCTTTGTTCTGCAAAGGTTCATCAACTGTTTGTTTCTCTTGGTTTTTGCAGAGCGCCAAGCTGCGGTCTTTGCCTCCGATCCTGACTCTCTCACTCCTCCGGTTCAGCTTCAACTACCAGAAGTGCGAGCGCTACAAGGAGATAGGGAAGTACACGTTTCCGTACGAGATTGACATGTCGGCGTACTGCGAAAAGGTGAGACTCTCCAGCTAAACAGCATTTACTTGCTGAATTGCTTCATGCCCTGCTCCGAGTGCAGGGTGGGACTCGAAGAATAACAGCTTCTATTCAGAGCCACCGACAAAAATAAGAGATACACATCGTGTCTCCACTATCTTCCTTTACTGACAGAGTCTCATAGTTAAGGAATCTGTCCTATGCACTTTATAATCCAAAGTGCAGTTGTGAAGTGATTTCCCTTTCGTACACCTGTCATTAACATTTTTAAAATGTAATGTACAAAGTTTCATTTTTGTACTCTTTCAAACGGTAGTTTCTTAAAACTTCCAAGTATCGATAGCATCACTTTTTTGAGAAATGCCACAAGCTTACACCATTTTTGGAGCTACCGTCCCAATTGTAAGGTACCAGACAAATGGTACGGTAAAGTTTTATCCCTGCAAAGGAATTGTTTTGCTTGAGTCTTATAATTGCATTCAAATTCTTTGCATTGTTTCAGCATTTCGGGGGGAAAAAGGTAATTAAGGCCTCTGTGTCATAAAAACCACTGGAGAAAGTTCTTCCGCTGTTTCTTTCAGTGGCATTAGTATATCAAGAGAATTACAAGAACTTACCATCAAAGTGATTCATAATGTGGCCATCATTATGCGGCTCGCCATTCATGTTCTTTAGTGTTGTATGAGATGAATTTGTACGCTGTATTGGAATGTTCTCCGTGATATAAACTTCCTTTGCTTGGAGTGCCAGTTGGACCAGATGAAAGGATGGAAAAGTTTTTAGGTAAAGAGCCAGATTAAGCACTTTGCCATAACCTTAAAATCTCTCTATGCTTTTGAATCTACTCCCTTGTTGTTTTGGGATTGTATTGGTCTGCAATGCTCTAAACATTTGTATTTTATTTGCTTGTTTTCGTTATTGTTTCCTACAGGCAGAACCCTCTGAAAACACAGTGTATGAGCTGTACAGTGTCCTCATCCACAGTGGAAGCACTCACGGTGGGCACTATCATGCTTACATCAAGGATGTTGACCAGCTTGGGAACTGGACCACGCCGGTAATGTCAGAGTTTTTTTTGGCTTCTTTGGTAACTGTCTCTTTCTGTTAACTGTCCTGTCAACTTCTAATTCTTGTGCTTATTTTGGTTCTGGTGACTGGTTCCAGTTCAGACTCTATGTCCTCCAGTTTTGATTCTGACATACATATAGGTTCTGGGGTCGGTTTCACGAAGCCCTACGATCAATCATAGCCTTAACTTAGTCTATACAGTGGAACGGCACTGTAACGAACACAGCTATACCGAACATTTGGCTATATCATCCTTGGCTCCCAACTTTTGTATACAATGTATAGCCCCATTGAACATTGTATTGAACATTGTTCACTATAACGAACGACCACTATAACAAACAATCTCTGTCCATCACCTCATGTTCGTTATCGCGGCGTTTCACTGTAGTCTCCTTTTAGGGTCTGTCGCTTCTTCATGTTCTCACATTATGAGTTTGCCCCTGTCGCTCTCTCACTTCTCCTTATTAGGAGAAGGAGATCATTATTCTTCCGAGCAAGGCACAGGAGCCGGAAGGCAAAGTGGACCTGATCGAGCTGAACTCACCCCAGGAGCTTCTGGCCACTCTCTTGAGAAAGCACGGCGGGGCCGACTGCCGATTGACCATTGACAAACTCTGTCAGGTAACTATAGGGATACCCAGCGAGGAGAGGCGGGGAAGTTATAGATAGATCTGACCCGGCCTCTAAAAGGCTGTCATTTTAGTCAGGAGCACTTGTACCCAAACCTTTGGGTGATAGAGATTCCCCATTTGTTTGATTTTAAAGTAATAAGTTTGTGGTAACACCATGTGACATCACTTTTGTGAGTATGGGGTGGCTCTGAAAAGAGCCGGTTAATGCGACATTCCGGCCAATATGCTCTGGCCGTCTTCAGGAGAATGCTGCAGCTGCAAGGTGGAGACTGAACTAATAGTTCTGTTGCAGTGGCCTGCAAGGTCTGGTTACCAGGTCTGCAATAGAACTACTGCATAGCCTCAAATCTTGTTTGATTTTATTCTGTCTCACTGTTGTTGTTTTGATTTTATATTATTTAGTTTTTTTTTATGAAGTGAAATTGGTCGGGAAATCTTTCATCAAAGAATGACAAAGATGCATGGTTTTATTTGAATCCTACCCTTAGGCCCTCAGCGAAGAAACCGGTGTGTCGTGGAACAAGAGATTCAAGAAGAAGTTTGGGTCAGTCACCAAGGTGAGTTTTGCCACAAGACTGCCCTTCCTTTTGCTTTTGGAAACTGAAAGTGTCCATTAGGTTTTTTTTTCTGTCTTGCAACACGCTTAGCTGGGGACCAGTCAAGGTGTCATACACCTTACCTGTTGATTTTCTGGGTTACCGATCTAGTTTTCTACTTATAGGTGCATTGCAGACTCGCAGAATTAGCCTCTGCATTTTCACCATGGCATCTTGATCATAACATTGATGCCCACCACTTTTCCTTTCCCTCGCCACCACTCCAGTTTGTAAAGTCTCGCGAGGAGATGTTCAAATTCGACGCTCGCTCAAACTCCGTGTCCCTCAAGCAGCCATTGCAGAACCGTCCAGTCAGTGAGCTCAGCCTAGCAGACAAGACAATCTCCAAGAGTGATCCATGTCTCCCTTCCTCTGCCGTAAGGGAGAGCGATGCTCACAGAGTGTCCAGCAATCAGCAGGCTCCACTGCCCACAACCGCTTGGGGAAGAGGGACTGGGGGCAGCGACAAGCACACCGTGCCGGGAAATGGCGGAGAAACTGATGACAGTCACACTGACAAGACTGCGGAGAGAAGGAACGACGGACAGACACCGGCCACCGGCACAGAGCAGTCAAGAGACGAGAACCAGGGAGCTCCACGCCAACCAGGAGCGGCAAAATCTTCCCAAGAAAAAGTACGGGAACTATCTTGCAAAGCAGATAGTGACCCTCAAGCTCCCAATGCTTCGGAACTCGGACAGGGAGATGTGCCGGTGCATGATGCGACTAGTGAATTGGACAATGAAGCAAGTCGGCCGACAACCCCCACGGACCAAACCGATGCTGGTGGTGACTGCAGACCAAAATCGGACCACAAGGACCTTCACTCAGAATCAGAAAGATGCCAGGAATCAGGAGATGCTGCCCCGTGCCGCTGTCCTCAGGACGGGACTCACTGGTTTGACTTCAACGATTCCCGAGTCCTGTCAATCGATGAAACCTCAGATCTTCCACGGCAGTTCTCGGGCAGAGAGAGCGCCTACATGCTGTTCTACAGACGGAAATCCATGACAAGAACAAAAGAGGGTAAGATCCATGTAATACGAGGCAATCAGTTCCAGGCACTCCCTGAGACGAAGTAACGCTCCTCTTAAAAATTTTTATAAAATTTCACTTCAGATAGTGAAAAAATGCCAGAAAAAAATGTCTTTTGCACTACCGAAATTTTCTTTTTCAATGCTTGCAGTGTATTTGGTTGCCTCCAAGCTGCTTGTAAAAATTGCCTTGTGGGACATATAGCTCTTAGAATTGTCCTATTCTGGCAATTGCATCTTAATAAATCAGGTAAAATTACAGTAGTGATGAAGAAGAATCTTTCTGTCTGTTTTGAGTTCCTGTTTTAGATAACAACATCGTCCCACACAAAGTCAGTTTGGAACTTGAATGAAATTGCACATTCACTGTTCTTAAAATGAGAATGAAGTCAATCTGCTCCTACACGCACATGCTAATTTAGTATTCATAGACAAGTATAATAGATGGTTCGAGTTCACTGATGTAACAGGGACACCGTCAAAATCCGTTGCCCAACGTTGTGGAATAACCCAGGGGCCAATTTCATAGAGCTGCTGAAGCACAAAATTTGCTCAAGCACAAAAAGTCTTCTTTGATCAAATAGGATTGCCACCCAAATTTTCATGTGATGTTTACTGCTTTTGACTTGTTTTTGGCCATTGTTTACTAACATTCATAAGGTGTTTTGGCTGCCATACTGATTTTATTTACCAAGGTTTTTGGTGCTTAAGCAAATTTTGGTTCTTAAGCACCTGATGACTTGATATATGGCAGCTAACAGACTGTCATTACTCTCTACTTACAGCCAAAGGCAACCCGTATTACGCCATGCCAAAGTGGCTCGTGGATGAAGTGAGTGAAGTCAATCAACAACTCGCTAAGCAGAGGTAGGAACAAATTGTAATCGTTTGTAGATCTGTTTCTTAGACATTGTTCCATGAATCTGTTGAGGAGCTAAATAAGGACTGTCGTGCCTAAAGTAGAGTAGCCTTGACGGGAAATGTTCATGGTGACCGAGCAGGCATTGGCTTAAATCATGCCTAATGTCTTGTCGACATATAGGTAGTACGTGTAGTAATTGTTTGTAGATTTTTGACTGTTCTTACCTGTGAGTCTTATATTACGGTATTTGTAAGATTTATTTCTTGCCCCCCCCCAAAATGTATGTTGTTTGACATTTTTGTTTTGTTTTATCCATTTGTTGATTTACTTCTGTTACCTTGTTTGTTTGTTTGTTTGTTTGTTTGGGTATTTGCCAGGCTTTTGTCAATTCGTCCAATTTTACTTTGTCCTTTTTGCCAGTTTCTTAGTTGAACTAATTGGATATTTTGTTTTCAGCCCGATTTTATGTGTTTTAGGCAAATTTTACGCTATTTTACAGGATTTTGTTTTTATTCCTTTCAGGATTTTTCATGAAAAAACACACCCCTGCTATAGGAAATAGATATTGTTCACTCTAGTCAATTAAAAGAAAACAAGAGAAAATTTAGTTGTTAGTTTTTTGTTTACATTGAATTGCCTTTTTGAATAAGATTATTTCTGGCTCCAATGCGACGAGAGTTTGACGTCATTTGGCCCAATGTTGCTTTGATTTTAGGGAAGAATATGACAGGGTCACCAACTCCATCGTGCTGACACTTCTACAGACCCAGGACTTTGAGTACAGGGCCAGCGCTCTCCACCGGCAGCCAAACAGCGGCTCAGAACCGATGACACTCACGCTCGACAGAAGGAGATCGGTAGCAGACCTGAAGACAGAAATAGTCAAGGTACTTAACGGGTCGGGGACTCAGACCTTTGAAGAAGTACCTGCCTGACAAGTTGATGGACGTGATTGACAATTTGAGACGGTGCCGCCAACATAGGGCTGGATAGATCAGTTTTTAAAGTGCCAGTACGGCATTCCGGTGGTTTGAGGTTCGAATCCCACTCCAGTTAATTTGTCGTAAATGAACATCAACTGAACTTGTTTGGTTTGGTTAAGTTTGGTTCAGTTCATAGTCGTGATGCTGTCTTTGACATGCTCATGTTGTAATTTGATTCTGATAACCCCGCCACTTTCCTCCTTTGCAGACCCTTGGTGATGGCATTTTGAACGGGCTGACAGTGAAGAGCCTGTGTCTGCATACTGCTAAGGAGCGTCCGGCCGGCCTGCACCTGTACAACTGTGTATCGGGTGAGTCACTCAAGGGATCCAAGTACAATTAATGATCTGCCTGTATCGTACTTGCCATCCTTAGCACACTTGACTAGTCTCTAGCCGGAGTGTATCGGAAGGAATGACCCTTCCACTGTATGTGAGGTATAATGAATGCTCTGCCCGTACCCTCATACTCTCAATAGATCTTACTTGCCATCCTTAGCACACTTGACTAGTCTCTAGCCGGAGTGTATCGGAAGGAATGACCCTTCCACTGTATGTGAGGTATAATGAATGCTCTGCCCGTACCCTCATACTCTCAATAAATCTTACTTGCCATCCTTGGCACACTTGACAAGTCTCTAGCCGGACTGTATCGGAAGGTATGACCCTTCCACTGTATGTGAGGTATAATGAATGCTCTGCCCGTACCCTCATACTCTCAATAGATCTTACTTGCCATCCTTAGCACACTTGACTAGTCTCTAGCCGGACTGTATCGGAAGGTATGACCCTTCCACTGTCTGTGGGGTACAATGAATGCTGTAGTAGAAACTTTCCTGTTTTGTGTGTTCATTTCAGAAAACGATTCCGCATTCCTTCAGGACATCGGCGTGCAAAGCGGCACTACCCTCTTCGTCTGGGACGGATGCAAGATTGATGGCATGCCCATGAAGACGGGTGAAACCTGCGAGCCGCTGCTGCTGCACCTGACCTACGCCGTCACCCGGGACAACCGGGAAACCATGGAGACCGCCAGGGGCTTCAGCAAGGACCTGACGATCGGGGAGATGCGGGCCCTGGTCAACGTGGAGACGGAGATTCCCCTGGACCTGCTGAAGATCAGCAGGGTGGTGTCGGATGCCATCCTGATCAGGGACGAGGAGGACGGGAAGACACTGGAGGAATTGGGGATGAGGGACGGGGACCGGATCATCGCCGAGTACAAGAGGAAGGGGTGAGTGGGGGGTGGGGGTCATCGTTTCCCCAGACTTCTGGAACGGTTCACGAAGATGAACCCAGTGGTTATTCAGGGGTCAGTGAAACCTCTCTTGTCGTTATTTCTCCATCAGGAAAGCCCCGTCTTTAGCTGCCAACGAGGCACTGCGCCAGAGCCGACTGGTGTGTCTGACGGTCGAGAACCGCTGCACCCCCACACGCGATGGAGGCGACTGGCCCCTCGTGCAAGTGGACGTTGACAAGGATGCGGTAATTTGCCTAGAAGCTATACTTATCTGTTGCAAAAAGAAGTATTTCATAAAGGGACATTCGCTAGAAAATTTCAACCCAGGAAAGCGATTCTGGTTCAAATGAGAGCAATTTCAATTCTTCTCTTTGGAGAGTGTTCATTAGTACACGAGAATAAAACCATGTCTCAACAAGGATACAAATTCCAGTATTTGTGTACACACTTTTTACACACTCTGTACACACTTCGCACACACTTCATACACACTTCGTACACATTTCGTACACACTTCGTACACAGGTTATACTGTTTGTTTTCTCCCTCTCCTTTCCTCGTCCAGACGGTCTCTGAGCTGAAAGCCATCATCATGTCCCAGTCCAAGCAGGTTGACAGGCTTCCACTGGCTACTGACTGTCGCCTGAGAGTCAGTGCCTACAGCGCTGGACTGCAGCCACCATGTAAGTCTACTTTCATTGCCTCTCTCTCTCTCATTGGATATGAACAAAGAAAAGTTGGAGTGGGATTCAAACCTGCGACCACCAGAATACCATACCGACACTCCACTAACTAACTCTCCAGCTCTATGTTGAAAACCCAATTTTGAAAAGTGATGTTGACTAAAATGCAAATGTAATACTGCAATGAACATATCATTTGCGAATTGTTTGCAGTACACGAGAGCCGCAAGATTGCCGAGGTGGGCATCAAGTCGGGGTCAGAGGTCATCCTGGAGCCCGGTCAGCCACCCAAAGATACCGAGGTACGTATGTCCGAGCATCCTCTCTGTAGTATTCCTCGTGGCATTCCAATCACAGATCCTTAACTGTCCTCAACTGACTATATGGACACATATTGACATATGTTTTGTATGTTTTGTTTTGAATAATTTTATTGCAGATATGCATAACCTTTGCTGTTGGCGGTGAGGGGACCCAGTGCAGCAATCATCAGGAAGTCATCCTTGATAAGTGCTCCTCAGTGAAGGAGGTATGTACATGACTACTCCGTCCGACGATGGTCATCAAGTTTTTCTCAGGAACAAATGACGTTTACCCATCCATATTTTAGCGAGATGAGACATTCTCTCATTAGATATACTTCCATTCGGACCAAAGCCAGTTAACGTACAGAGACCATTGCAAACTACAGCCGCTAAGGCCATATACTTTGATACAAAACCCTCAATGGCGGTTTCATTTAGCTTTGAGAAAGATCCTGCTAGGATTGAAACATCATTTATATATATCAGGTCATTATTTTGGTTGATGAGCAGATTACAGCAGTTAATTACTGTAGCGGTTTCTAATCCTAAAGTTTCCTCATGTGCTCGTGTAATCAGCTTGTGATAAGCCTTATATGCCCAGTACATTTTTTTATGTTCATAGACTCTGGAACTGCTCGTGGGCTTAGCTGGTGTGACGGGGGACCAATGGCATCTGAGGAAGACCAACTGGTTCGGGGAGCCCACAGATTTTCTGCAAGACCCTGTAAGTTCAAGGTTTTTTATCCAGGTTCTCTAGATTTTTCCCTCCACAAAAATCAAACACTTTCAATCTCAGGCTGTGCTCCGTGATCATTATATGGGTTAATGACGCTGGCAGCCAAGGGCACCCATGAATGCCGGCAACTCAAGCCGCATCCTTCGCAATTCAGCTGCAAGTAAGGATGATTAGCCTCCCAAATTACTTGAAGTCATTTTTGATATACCAAGCAAAGGCCCAAAATACCAAACATTGACTTGGAAGAGGCTTGCTATCAGATATTTATAAAAGAGCTTAGCTGAAAACTCTTTTATCCGCTTCTATGTTTGTTGCAGGATTCAACACTTCAGCAAGAGGAGCTCGTGAACGGCTGCTTCTTGCTCCTAGCAGAAGGACGTCTACCACCCAAGGGATTCTTGCGTCTGCCGGTCTGGCTGTACCCATCCCCAGACAGGGGCATGTCCGTACCCCAGACTGCTCAATCCGAGATGTTGCAGTGGATAAACAGTCACATCATGGGTAGGTGCCCTAGGAGTCCGAGGGTCCGTGACCGGATCATATTTTGATCGAGGCTAAAAGACAACAGAAACAACGGAATAGGCCTGTGGTGGAATTCACAGAACACCAAGATTAATCTGAACTTTGAATACAGGTCATTCCAAAGAGTTGGCCAATCATCACAATGCGCGGAATCTGTTGACCCTTTCTAGACGCGCATTGGGTCAACAAATTCCTTGAATTGTGATTGGCCACGCACACTTGGTAGCGCACTATTTGGAATCGCTCGTAATGTCAGTATTACTGTGGTGATTTGAATTGTGAAATCACTCATTACATAGCAACTGGGAGTTTTTCTTACGTTTGGCAATTCCGTTTTAATAAAGAAGCTGATGTTATCAAAATAGAGACATCTGGCTATGTCTTCAAAGTAGGTAATGTACCAGAGAGGTTATTTTTCAACAAAATGCCGCAACCATTTTCTTTTTCTGTTTTCAGATGACATAGAGACATATCCTGATCTAAAATGAAAGACAAGGTTTTGAAAAGATCTTATGATTGTAAGTGAGACTTGACGTGAGTGTGAGTTTACTTTAAAATCTCCATTTTCTGTTTTGTCTTCTTTTAATAACATTTCTTTTAGAGGTGATATTTCAGAATTCACATCCGGTTGAGAGCGCTGGCCCCATGGGGCTGCATCGTCCTCAGCCCCAACACGCCCTGCTGGGCAACGTGGAGCTGTCGCAGGACGCCGCCCTGGCCGATCTCAAGGACCAGATCCAGACCTTGCCAGCCATGTCGGAGGTGGCGCTGCCAAGCCCCAGGTTCATGCGACTGCGGTTGGTAGAGCAAGGCTCGCTGGGCAGGGTGCTCAGAGATGACAGGCAGACACTCAGGTGAGTGATCATAGACCTGGACGTACCGGAGGGACGGGTTAACGAAAGGTTATTCTTTTTGGTGCAATATAGGTGTCAGCTTGGAGGCAAACATAGTGCATATCTTTTCGCAGATAGCTTTAGGGTGTACAGTGGAACGCCGCTATAACAAACACTGCTATACCGAACATTTGGCTATACCGAACATCATCCTTGGCTCCCAATTTTAATGTGCAATGTATAGGCATGCTGAACATTGTTCACTATAATGAACGACCACTATAACAAACAATTTCTGTGCATCCCGGCATGTTCGTTATAGTGGCGTTCCACTGAATAGTGAAGGTGTATGACAAATTCATAGTGGGACAGCCTGCGCACAAATGTTGTGCACCGAATCCCATAGGCCCAACTTTTCCTACTTCAACCTTTTGTAAGTTATGTCTTGTTGCCTCCATATTATATGCAGAAAAATATTGACCATGCTTGGAACTTTGAGTGCATGCACGATATTCACTTCCACATTATGCCGGGGCTCACAGGAAGTGGCACTTACAGAGAGAGTTTTAAGGCCTTTAGAAAATGAGGCTATAGGCTTGGGACTTATTTCACTATACCGCCATTTGAGGCCCACAAAAAGGCATGAAGGGATTTGGCCACATGACGAAGCCAAAGAAAGGCTCCAGCTTCGCCATGTATCTCAAGTCAATTCATTTAATTTAGGACACAAAATGGCGGTAGCAAAATAAATCCAAAGCCTAGCCTCAAGCCGCATTTGGTAAAAAACCCTTTAAGGTACATCATACTTAAGTAGCATACCGAAACAGAAATCTTCACAGATTTACCTATAACTTGGGTATAAAGGGTATAAAGATAGTGATGGTAAAAATATACCGTTAAAATTGTTCTGTCTGAAATGCTGTATATATCCAGATAACAGTAAAACCAATGACCAAAAACAATTTTCATCTTTTGATCTTTCTCAAACATTGGGCACCGTATGGGACTGAAAATTTCACAGATGACTGGTACCATATCGTCCTTGATATTTTTGCCCATGAATCTGCTTTTCTTTGAGAAAAACCAAAGTATGATATTACCTTTAATGTACAATTGGCTTGAATTACCACAGAGAAACATTTTTTTTTATATTTCTCTCTTTGTTTTGTTATCTCGATGTAGAATGTCAAAGGTGACTAGTGCATCACACATCGCTGTCCAGATCCTACAAGAAGAGGAAAACCTGAGGTGGGTCTTCAACACAAAAATATTCAATGAGAGGTTGTGCTTTTGTGATGCTAAGGCCCTTTTCCAAATCTCGACTCTGGCTCAGGCTCAGGCTCCAGCTCCGGCGCTGTCATCCATATTCTGAAAACATAGGTTGCGGCTTTTCATTGAAGCTGAAGCTCTGCTTTCTTGTTCAAAATGGAGTATCTACTTCCAAACCGTAGACATAAGCCTCTTTTTTGATACCCGTTACTTTGGAATGGATTCACGAAAATGAAGCCGGAGCCGAGGTTTGGAAAAGGGCCGAAATATTGTGCTCTTTCACTTTCTCATATTTTGTTTGTACAGTCGAACCTCATTAATACGAGCTCTCTTAAGACGAGATCTCGGTTAAGACGAGCATATCACGCCGGTCCCGACCGAGTTGTGCACGTTTCTATGGGGAAATATTTGCTTAATACGAGCACTGATAATACGAAAAACCTTTTAATACGAGCGTTTTGGGCTGACCCAGTTGCGTGAAAGTCATTGTAAACAACCCATTTAATACGAGGATTTTTTAATCTGGCTTCTTTTGGAATCGATTTTCCGATTTTTTGGGTACAGATTAAGAAAAATCCCACCACCATCAAGTCGCCGTTGTTTCATGTTGCCGAAAGGTAAATTCACCGCAGCACAAATGCCCACTAATCCCCTCCTGCGGTTTTACCAGCGGCTTGCCCAGTGGAAAGTGTAAACAAAAAACAGACAATGTACGGCGCATCGTATTTTAGTTTTATTGTGCGTGATCCACATGGGGTTTTTTTTTGGCCGTTACGAAAGTCAAAACCCGACCGAGGAAAACGGCGATGTCTTCCATTTTGTCGATTCGTTTTCGTAAGGAGAAAAACTTCTTCATTTTTTCTTTCAAAAATCAAACCAAAGTCCACGCTAATTCATTCAGACAATTTTACCTTGCTGATGACGTGTAAAAAGGATTTTGGTCACAACAAATTCTTCAAAGTGTAGCCAACATGTATCCGAACAAAATAATATTCCATGAACGGACCGATACTATCTGACTGCGGCCCGACCGATCGGCCGATGTTACAGCTACACGTGGTTACCATGCACGTGATCGGATATGTGGCTAAACTGCAGCATGGGTTTCGTTCATGCAATGCTTCCGCTGATTGGTCACCGTTACGACATAGCGCAAATTCTGTAATTTGCTACATAGAGGGGAGAGAAAAAAAGACAGATGTTGGGCTGCTAAAAAAAACCCGACATCTTAAAAAAATAATCCGTGTCAAAAAAAAAACAACACCACGAACGCACTTATTAATTTAAGTTAAAAAAAGGCGCCCTCTCGTGTCCATCAAAATGTCGCTGGTTCCCTGCGGTGCACATTGCTTCATACTGCACACATTGTTTGGCAACCAACTTGTCTGAACGTGCGGTGCTAACGTTCGTCGCTGTCATCCACTCGCAATTTTCATGTCGTTTTCGTGCCGTCATTATTTTGATTATTACATATTTATATACTTGGTTTTTATTATTCTTACATATTGTAATGAAATCCCTTTTACATCTGTGACAATTCAACAAAATGAAATTTATCAATCAAATTTATTAAGTATAAATTACTTCTAAAATGTAAACACGGACTTGACACGTAATTATGGGTTACCGGGGGGATAGTGCGTGCTGTATGTGCCGTGTTACCGCACACACGTGCATTTCGGTTGACAAAATATGGATCCCGCATAATACGAGGCCCCGCTTAATACGAGCATTTTCGGTAAGTCCCGGCGACCTCGTATTAACGAGGTTCGACTGTATATGGTTATCCTTCAATTCCTCATATTTAGCCTCAATTATTCATGTATATTTCAGATACTCACAGCATTATCAATGCTGCAACCTGAAAATGAATCCAGTCAGTTTCCTTTGTCATTATTTGATGATTCTACCTCATAATTAAGAATAGAAATAAAATGAATTCTTGTTTACGCTTTTCTTTTCTTTTCTCTCTTTTCTCTCTTTTTTTTTTTTTCTTTTTTTTCAGTTCCAGTTCAATAGTCCTAAACATATGCCAAAGGATCCCAGACACGCGTACCTATACCAGCCCAGAGGAGTTGATATGGGACACGGCCAGGTCGGCCACACCACACAGCCTGCGACAGGTCATCGCTGACCGGCTGCTCCTGCCAGTGGAACACACCGCCATCGCCAAACATCTCAGCCAGAAGTTTGAATGGCTGGTCATTCGGGACGAAGTGACGGTAAGCACGGGGCGAGATTGTCTGCCCGAGCCAAGGGGATTAGTGATAAGTTGGATTATCTTGATCTGAAATCTGTCTTACTTTGGCTCTGGTAAGAGCTACTGCTGTAGTAGACTCTTTAGAAACAACCTACATGGCATAGTCACACAAGTTATTAGTAGATATGTCTGTGAAAACCAACAGTACGCATTCACTGTTTCTTTCCAATTGTATTTAATACAATTTTAAACTGCTGCAAACTGCATATGGATTTGGGAGGACATTTTTCTCCCTACATAATTCAAGTTTTATGTTAATTCAGTTTCCTTTACATCTCCTTTCTTCCTCAGCGCTTAGAAACATTGTATTAAGGGCTTTGTAAATGTTATTTAGTGTTATTATTATTATTATCAGCAAAAATAATGACCTGTTATTTATCAAATGCTTGAAGTTAGGAGGGCCTGATGCATCTCTGCTAGGATCGAAACGCGTCAGGCCCTCCCAATTCCAAGCAAATGGTATTTTAAGTCAATCGTTGCACCTTCATTACTTAACAAGGAATTATGTCAAAGACTATAATAGGCTTTTCACACAAGGAACGCTGCCACAGAACTCTCCAAGTTTGATGGAAGGCCAAATGATAAAAAAACACCTTTATTATGCTTGTTGTGGGATCCCGCTATCCTTGGTATAAAAATGTACTTGTCGATGTCTTACTCTGCACTTAGGAAAGCAAGCCCAGTATGAATAAAGGAAGAGGGAAACGGAAAGGCGGAGGAGGGGGCGGGGCCAAACCCAAGACCAGCCTCAGACAACCTCCGTACAGTCTCAAGGATGGAGATACAATTGGCATCAAGGTATGTGAAGGCCTCATGGATGTAAAACACTGGTCACAGTATTGAATAGATTGATCCATTAGCAACTTTTCTTTGGCACAGAATAGAGACTGGAAATATTGATGGGTGTTCAGCAGGGTGATTTGAATCCAATATCGCATTGTATACCGCAATTGATCGCTGTATTTATTATTTTTCATCGGGTTGAGATCGTGAGTGCCACCGACTAACATAATCTTCTTGTCAACTTCCAGTAAGTCCACGATGTTAAACGTCATTTCTAGAGCTTACAACTTCTATTTTTTGTTTTGTCGGGGCATGATTATGGCAGGACCTGAGGATGGACACACTGAATCAGGACGATTTCACCACGGAGGAAGACATTGAGGGGAAGAAGACGCTAGAGAAGGAAGCCGAGGAGAGGAGGAAAAGGTGAGGATATGTCGCTTACAACTTGTCGCATTACGCTAATAAGAAGAAGCCATATCTACTTATGTCAAATGGACCATTTACATAGGATGTTTATAAAACGGGGCTCAGGCTCAGGCTCCAGTTTTGTCATCAATATGCTGAAAATACAGGTTGTGGTGTTTCATTGAAGCTGAAGCTCTGTCTTCCTTTTCTAACTAGAGATTCTACTTCAGAGCTGCAGCCAAAAGCCTCTATTTTGATACCTGGTATTTCAGATGGAGCCTGAGCCTGCATATGAGCCATTGCTTCGTAAACCCTACAGTAATTTCACACTTCTGACAACCTGACGAGTAAAAGTCACATGAGGGCGCTATAACAACATCTTTAAGTATCAGGTTTTAATAATACTTCTCTACTTCTTCTTTCCTCTTTTCTTTCCACGTTTTTTGTTGTTGTTGTTCGTTTTGCCACAAGACGACAAGAGCTGAAGGAGAACAACGCCACTTGGTCCTCCGAGGCCCGACGTCCGGCCAAGAAACCAGAAGTTGGGCTCACCATTCGCGTAGCAGATTTCAGATGACGAACCTATCTGTTTATTATTCATTTTTTGGAGTTGATGAGCAGTATTGGTGCACGACATTGTTATTACCGGAATGTACAAACCGATTCCCCTCACTGACCCGCATGCACGTACATGTACGTAGAGACCTCTGTATAACAACGTCTTGGGATTCCTGTAAAGGCTGTGAGTTGCTATGTAGTGTGCTACGTCGTCTCCATGGCAAACTGTTGAATATGTATGATAACCTGCACAGGCCTGCATGCACGGACATGTACGTGTGTGTTAATTGGCTGTGCCTGACTTCGAAAGTAAAGCATGCGCAGTGAGTTTCCCCCGTATTCAGGGGGAGATTTTACAGGATTCCCAAGGAGTTATTGACAGTTCCATGTGTACGTGTGTGCGGATCACCTGTACGTACATATGTACTTGTGTGCCGGTCAGTGCTGTTTGAGTATTCACACCAATAATGTCGTGAACCAATACTAGTTGATGAGCAGTTTTGAAGCAGTATATTACCAGGTACTTCAATTTGTACTGAGTATATAAAAGGACTTGACATTTTGATGCTATTTGTGTATGACTATGACTGCAAGGGCATTCTCAAATCAAGTGATAGAAAAACTACAGTGATTCTGGGTTGAGAACATTCAAATGTTGGAAGTGAGTAAATTTTACTACATATCGTTGAAATTTAATTTGCAAAAGGCCTTTTTATGAATTGTCAAGTGATTACATATGGCAATGTTAACAGGCCCGAGTTTTTAGTTGATTGATTTTTCGGTAATTTCGGGAAATGAATAATTCAGATATTGTGTCATCATTCCGTATTCCATCAATATTTTTTTGTTGGAATTATGTTTTTGTGGATATTTAATAGTCGAAAACTTAAATTTCAGGCATTTGATTTACCAAAAAAATCAGGAAAAGTGTGAACAATCTGTATGGATTGACAGACTTTCATAAAAAGCAAATATTGGAACAATTAGTTTATCAAGGGAACAGTTTTCCAAATGAATGTATGATCTTTCATTTGTACTTTTTTATGATCAAGGATGAAATACTTTGAAAGAAAGTGATTAAGAGGATATTTTATGCTTTTTTTGTTGCAAATGTTGGGCTTAATTTTCTCTTTGAAGAAAAAATCCCTCCTTTGTGGCTTTTTGATATAAGTGAATTAAAGACTCTATCAGAAAAATAAGGTTCATTTAGAGGAAGAAGAATTTAATGGGATGTTGTTTTGAATCCCTTCCAAGTTTCTTCCTTCTCCACTGTGTCTTTTTTATAATTATGTTTTATGCCACATCGGAGGATATAATTAAAGGTAGTATCATACTTTGGTAGGAAACCAATTCAGAAATCCTCACAGATTTACCTACTTACCTATTTACTTACAGGGTATAGAGTTGGTGTTGATAGAAACATACCATTAAAAGAAATTAGTAAAAGCAACGACTGAAAATATTTTTATCTTTAAAAGATCTCAAATGACGGTGAAAAGATTACAGAAATTCTGTTAGTGTTTTTCATTGCTTTCTCAAATTAGTCAGCAACATATGGGATTGAACATTTCACAGATGACTGTTACTGTATCTTCCTTGATATTTTTGCCCATGAATCTGCATATCTTTGACAAAAACCAAAGTATGATATTACCTTTAACCAAGGATTACACATTTGATAACATAAATCCCTTTGTTAATTTTTTCCATCTGCCATCTGTCATTTTGGAAACAAACATTTGAAATAAACAATATGAAGATATTTTCTATCATTTGAAATCATATTTGTAATCATGTGTTGGCCTGTACTGTACATGATCCCAATAATTATAGCAGCCCCCCCACCTCCAACAAATGAAAAATGAAATTTAAACTACACTACACTTTTGAATTGGTAAACGTTTTGTCCGATGAGAATTTGAATATTTGATCATTCATTCAAGGCATGTGACATTGTTAGCTAGTGGAGTGACAAAAGTTAGTGCTGTACTTGTGCCGGCATTTTTGGACAAGTTGCGAAGAGGTATTTTATTGGTCAGAAGTAAATGATGTTCTCATACAGTTATGACCACTTGCCAGAATGGATGCTAATGAAATGAATTGTCCAGTCAACTTCATTTTAGGAACTTATAAAAACCCGAACAGCACTACATAATATACATTTATTACAAAAAAAAGATAATTCAATATGGAAATTCAGGGCAGTCCTTTTAAACACCATGGTCTTTGCAACTTTGAAAAGGGGACCCATATTCAAATTAGGCTAATGAAGGAAATAGCGACTGACAGCCCAAACAGAATATATATTTAAGTGGAACTGCAGACTTAGTTTATCTCAGGATTCTACTAGTAAATAACCATAATTATTCGAGTCATTTTCACCGAAAAATGAACATTTGGGCGAACTATTTTTTTCCATTCAGTCAAATTTTGGATATTTAAATTAGTTACTCGGCGTATTTTTTCGAGAACGCTGTCTGATTGGTCGGGATCTCAAGTGGGCGGCCTCCTTCCTTCACTCTAGCCAATCAGCGAACGTGTTTCCCGGGGCGAGACGCCAGTCAAAGTCACGTGGTATGAACACGTGGGCAGGGCGAAAAATTTGTGGTATTTTGTGCGGGGTCGAATGTGTGCGTCGGCCTCTCTATCACATTCATAAAACCCATCACAGGAGCAGCCGAGCAGCTTGGCTCTTTGGCCACTTTTTTCCTCCCCCAAACCGGAGACAATCTCACCCAAAATTTCATTAGGCTTGTAAATTCAACCCTCAACAACATCCACAATGAATAAAATTTACTGCGGCAACCTGAGCGAGGACGTAACCGAGGAAGCCCTGCGCGATCTCTTCGAGGAAAATGGCATTCCCGTCTCCAACATGGTCGTGAAACGCAGTGCCAACCCCAACAGCAACGCCAGCCCCTTCGCTTTTGTGGACGTGGAGAACGAAGAAATGGCACAGCGCGCCATTGAAAAGCTCAACGGTCAGTATTGTAACAATATTCCGGTAGTGCGTTAAATATTTTATCAGAAAATGGCAAGAAGGTGCCGTGTTGGACGCGGTTTGGGTTGTAAATTATGACGATATTGTACCAGAAACGTGAACATATTTTTTTGTGGGCTGGGTAGAGACGCCATGTTGAATTGCTGCATGCATGCTCCATATGCACACAGTGCCATGCGTTTGTGTACACAATGATTGCGTGCACGAGCTGGCATGGTGGCTTGCTACAATGTGGTCAGTGCAGTGAGTGGAGGGCACTGACTTTACGTTGCCCGGTGAAAGGTGTTAACGCCAATAAAACAAGGTCCATGTAATTACCGCCACGTGTTGGTAGTTCGGCTGGCCCCCTTTGCTAGGCCCCCTCGTGGACGAGGTCGGTGTTTGTAAAAATCTGATATTGGCAGGGATGTGATTTTTCAGGACAAATCTTGATTTTTAGGTTTTTGCCTCACTTTGCCTCACTTTGCCTGTACAAACATGACAAAAGTGTAGGAAATGTATTGTATGATATTCAGTTTTTGGGGCTAGTAGTAGTAGGCCCTAGTATTAATTTCATGTTTTTTTAATGCAAGTACAATCACAGCCCTGTATTGGTCACGACTTTCTGTAGTTGGAGCCAAAACTGACTTTTAAAATAACTTTGTGATTTAAATTTGAAGAATTGTTTAAAAGCATTCTTGATTCCTCCTACAAATTTATGCTATTTTGACGTTGCTCTGATTGGCAAATGGTCATTTTACAAATAACATTTAGAGAAAGAAGGCATGACGTATTGAGGGAAAGAGTTTCAATGACAGACATGACTTTAAGTTTGAGTGCTGTGCACAGACTCAGTAGGACTGAACTGGTGCCCGACGAAGGGTGTTTTAAGATAAAAAAAGAAAATTTCTTCCGTTGCTTTTGAAGTGTCTCATTGTATGCCAAAAACATTGCATCAAACCCCGTGATTCACTTGATTGGAACGAATGTTTTCTTTGAAAAATAAAAATAAACTTGAGAAATTGAACGGAAAAATACTAATGATGCTCATGTACTATATCCTCAAGATTTAGTTGCTATGTATGCGGAAGCCTTAATGCCTTGGTAAATGAAGAGTAGGCACAATTAAAAGCACATAAAATGGGATCTGCCCGTTAGCATAGGCTAATTAGCTTTGATGTAAAGCATAAGGTACAGAGACTGATGTTTTCTCTTCCGGTCGAGCAATGAGTAGAGTTGTGCGTTGGTTCTCTCCTATGCTATGAGGGTTTTTCTCTGGGTTCTCCAGTTTTCCTCCCTCTGCAAAAATCAAAACACTTCCGATCTCAGGCTGTTCTCCGTGATCATGGGTTGATGTGGCTGGCAGCCAAGGACGCCCATGAAAACCTGATACTCGATCTCGATGATGTTGCATCCTTCGCAATTCAGCACCCCAGCTGCGAGTAAGGATGATTAGCCTCCCAAATTATTATTATATGACCATGGGCGTCCACAATACAAAGACCAAGATAATGACGAATGAGAGTCATTCAATCTTGCCCACACACTCTCACAGAAGAGATGACATGGTGTCACCGCAAACCTACCTTCTTTTAGTACTTCTTCCATGCATAGCTTCAAGTTTTACTTACTTTTTTCTGTTTTATATTAAGCTTAAGTTCAAAAACGTAACTTTGTTAACTGTTTGTCTTGATTTCAGATTACAATCTGTTGGGATCAGTCATGGTTGTGGAACAGAGTGTGCCTAAGCGAGGAAGAGGCAACAGGTAGGAAAATAATTTACATTTTTATTTTTATTACCTTATTGGATTTCTCAGTAAGGGAATATGCAAATTGCTAGAAATTATTTAAAGAAATGTCAAGCCTTGTAGTTAAGTTTATTTTTATAGACTTGTTAGCCAGACTGGAACTTTGCACACACACAAAATTAGTATGAATTTCATTTCATTGAAATATTTACTAGTGTTGCACTTGATTATATGCGTAGTTGTTTTTGTTTACGAACATTCATCATGGCGGCACTTGAACATAAATAATATTCCTAAACGTTTCACTTTATGCTGCTTTGCATGTACCTTTACCCAGACCCCAAACTCGATTGCAATCTGGATCAGGGTAACAACTCTTGGACCCAACCATTCCTTAAAACTTAAGTTCAAGCTGAACATTGTAACTAATATCTATCCATTGAATTCATGAGTGTTTACTTTAAAATGTCAAAGCAAACCCAATAATATCCTTGTTACACTAAGCTAAGTACTTTGACTTGGCCTTAGAATTGCTAAGTGTTTATTTAAGGAAGTACATTTTGTGTACCCCCAGATTGGCCCCAACACCATTAAAAAAGTTTCCACCTCTGTTAAAAAAGTGCTATGTTTTACTGGGCTGGAACTTGAAGGATAACAAGTGTGAAGTGGTTTTCTGAAACACATTTTGTGTGGGAATGCATTGTCCTTAACAGACGGGATCAAATAGGCCTAAAAGGTACTGGGTGGGTAGCTTTGAAGTGAAAAAAGAAATGGTGGTTCCACAAAACGTCCAACAATTTGTCCATTTTGTTGCAATGCTTCACCCAGCGGCAAGATATGTGTACTGGGCCAGACTTGCTGGTATGTCACCCTTTGAACCCTGCATACATGTGCTACATGTAAGCTGATGAGAAACAGGAATCATCTGTCTACCCTGCACATGTCCCAACTTTCACCATTACCTACGTTGATTTTCACTTCATATTTTCTCCACAAAGTAAAAGCCCTAATTTCCATTGCCACTAAACCATCTCAGAACATTAAACATACAGCCTGCAGCCTACTACATCCTACATGTATGTGCTAGGCTGATGATAGTTGGTAAAAAAAAATCCCCATATGTTGGGGCCAAGTAATGCAAAAGAAGAGCTTTACTGCACTGAATCTATTGATTCTCAGTTTGCTTTCATTCCTGTCTATTAAAATGTCCGTGCCCCAGACATTGTCTAGACAGACACAGGATATTATCATATTTTGTAATTTGTAAAGACCAGATCTACCCTGTATGTGTTTTTACACTATTGCCCGGTCTGATGCGTAGTGTAGGTTTGGAAGGTCCATATTATTTATCTTTGTCATGTTTGGTGTATTGTTGATGGTATGCTTAAAACAAAAAGGACTGTATAATATACATGTAATATCTTGCCTACCACTTCCATAAAATAAAGCATGGATGATCATGATCGAAGGAAAGCTGCTGTGCTTGCAGTAAAGCAGTAGACAAGCCACTATGGCAAATGCAGACCGTGCCCCCTATGGCTTTATACTGAATGGCCTGTGCTGTGCTCTGCTTTTTCCTTGGAGGTCAAACTGCTCATGTGTCTGAACATAGACCAAAGTGTACAGCATGAGGGGACAAGCACTGCTATGCTGTTTCAAAACCATACCCGCCCAGTTTTAAAGGGGCAGGTGTTTGGCGTTATTTGAGCTGGTTGTACATAATATCCTAATCCTATTCATGAATGCTGAATCCTACCAGATTTGACTAGCAGTGGGAGAAAACAGATAATGGAGAATTCAATAATGGATCCTTTTAAGTCTGATCAATAACTGGCGTGAAGTCTTTTGAAGTAACAAATGTTAGATTTTTTTTTTCTTTTCTTTTTTAATTCCATTATTTTGTTTGGCAGTTTCAAGTAGAATAACGACAATAAGTCAGAAGTCATCTGCATAGTCGCCCAGTAAACACCTGTTGATTTTTTCTTTCCTTGTTTGACATCTCATTACAAAGCTTCATTACTTGATGAAGCTTAGCATACTTAGATTTTACAAATAAGGCTTGCCACTTCACATCAATACTTAAAAACAAAATTGTCAAAAAGACACAGACCAATCTGTATAACCCAAATTCCCTTTGATCTTGTTGCCACCGAAATCTATAAATATTTCAATTGTAGTCTATTTTAGTAAAAGAAAAGATCTCCAACCAACCTTTTGGTTTCCTAACGTGGTTTCACATCTGGTTATAATAAATATCAGCTGTGCAGCTATTTTCAATGACATTATATTGATCCATTGTTGGAATGAAGGAAAGAAATTGTTTCGTGGCTGCATTGTGCAAACGCAGAGGCAGGGTAATGCCCCCTGCTTGCTATAACTAATACAACCTTGGGGGATTTCATGGAAGAAATTTGCAAGACATGGAGGGAAAAACCCCACATGTATGCTAAATCTGATAAATTTTCCCTGGGCTGGGAAATTCTCCCATGTGACTGCCTTAGTTATTAGCCGTCAAAAATGTGTGGTTCATATTTCTCCTCTTTGGGGCCTGCTGCAATATCCAAGATATAATATCCAAGCCCAATGAGGGCCATTGACACAACCCTGTATTATGCACACATAATTGGCATGTAGTACCTGTAATTGGTCCTCCATGGACCCCCATGGCCATATAAATTGGAAGGCAAAAGGACCAATCTGAATTACACAAGACACGCCCCATGTTCTGATATTATAAAATACACGGATGACCCACACACAAAATAACAGTAAAACACAGACCTGGTTTGAGATCATTGATAATAAAATGGTATAGGGCCTACAGGCTCTAACTTCCATGATTATTTGTCAAGTGATTTTGGTACAGGTGTTGATTACACAGGTAACATAATGGCATGGTAGACTATTCTTTGCAAATTGAGGACATGCCATTTTGATGACCTGCCTATATTAATTATTGAAAATTTGTGCGAATCGGTTTATTCTTTTTGTAAAAATGTGCATAATTTCCAATGTAGAGTGAAGGTTAACAAATAAGGATTTGGGTTTCTTTACATCATTCATTTTTACCAGAGCTGCTTAAATTTCCAGCATATGCATGTACACACAAACTGATACAGCCTTTCTCCTTTAAATGTACTTGCGTTAGTGTAATTAATTATGCACCGATCTAGGATCGAGGGCCACCTTAAAGATGATGTCACTCATAAAAAAAATCCAATAACAAGTGTATACCTGTGCAGTCATGAAGGCCCGTGCCGGTCTTGTTTTTCCTGCACCTGCCCCGATGTTAGTGAGTGGGCGTTAGAGCAATTACCGGCAATGGATGATAATTATATGCACACTCCCGGGGCTGTCTCATTCAGATGCTTACTTGCAATGCATGTTGCTATTAGGCATACATGGAAATGATGATGATGTATACTTCAAAGAAAAAATGAATTTCTAATAAACTAGAAATAAAGATATTTATGTTTGGGGATGCTATCTGTGGTGTAGAAATGTAACGTCCATTTCATTTGACTTTTATTTTTATTTAATTAATTCATTATTTGAGTTGGGGAGGGGGGGTTGGAGGTCAGCTCGGTTTCAAGACTAATTCGACAGTCATGAGGCCTACATTTGATGGTATAACGAGGCTGGCCGCTAAGAATAGCATTTAAATACTTCGGTTTACAGGTGGGGGTTTATCCTATGTAATTTAAATACAGAGTATCCAAATGTTTCCCTACAAAATCATTTGTTATCTGTGATTTGAATAAACACCTGGACACCCGAGTATGATGGGGAATTTGTCTGTTCTCAGTAATTGTGAATGGAAACGGATTTTAGATTTGTCAGTGGGAATTAAGGTATGACATCTGCACTTTTCCATGAGGGGAAAAAGCCCAGCTTCAGGCTGTAATGCCATCCTCTCTAGCAGAGTAATATGTGACATACATATACCTCACTGCAAAACATGGGTTGTGTATAAATGATAAAAGAAAAACTGGGCTGACATGACTGAAATAAAGAAGTGGGACTCTCTGCCGTGTCAGACAGAAAAAATGTTGCAGTATCAATCCTCATCAAACATGATTAATTTACCACAAATATCTCATTCTCTGCTCGCCCATTGTTTTCCTTTCTGCTACCCAGGAGCCGTTCCACCAACATCCAGGTGCACAACATTCCCCTGAACACCCAAGTCCAAGAAATCCAGGACCTCCTCAAGACTTTTGGCGACGTCTCCTCCTGCGAGAAAGGTACGGTAGCCAAACTTAAGAGTGATTTGCAGTGCAGGATGCACCAGCAATGCTGTGATAGGTTTCTAAAACATGACTCGGCTTTAATATCGAGGCACTTGCCAGAATCGGTCAACCGATGTACCCCAGTTTTGTTGATGAATGCAATTTGCATTTACCTGCATGGAGGGGAATTGCTCCATCAATCTGCTCCATGTTAATTTGACAAAAGTGTCTCTGAATATCTCTTCAACAAAATAAGATCTAAGAAAGATTTGGGGCTTTGCATGGTGACAATTGGTATGTGGATCGGTTTGCGAAAACACCATGTAAGAAATGTTTGTACTTTCGCACTTCTCGTAAGGTCTCAACGTTTCGACTAGCCTGCTCTAGTCCTCTAGTCTCCTGATGAGGACTAGAGCAGGCTAGTCGAAACGTTGAGACCTTAAAAGAAGTGCGAACGATATAGAAGTACGAAAGTGCAAACGATTCTTACATGGTGTTTCCGCAAACCGATCCACAAAATAAGATCTGTCCCAGCATCCGAGGTTGCCAATTCACTCTGTACAACTCGAGTCAAAGAGATATCTTCAGTAGTCGCACTCACTCACTGTCAATTGTCAACAAAGCATAAAATGGTAAATATCTTGCTCCAAAGAACATGATAGTTACATCTTTTAACATGTTTAACCTTTAAACTGAGGATGTTAAGATGAGCACCGAGCTAACAGCCAAATTCCAAGGGGTTACCTCTGGGACTTTGCAAACAGCCAGTGAATGAGTGATAGGTTCATAATGAGCTCTATAGGTCACTGACACTGCATGCCTGATAAACGATGGCATGCATTATTATGTCTGTAATTCCAATACCTCTCGGTTTGTCCATATCCTTTATTTAAAAATGTCGTGTAGCCATGAACACAATTTTGTTGTGAGTAACTTACTTGATTTATACATTGGTGTCCTTTTTCTTTCTTATATTCAGATAGCATTTTACATTCTGGTATTTACATATTATCTTACTGAACTCCCCTCGGGGCCATGAAATTGTAAGCATTGCTCTGTTTCCCATTGCAACCTCGATGTCACTAAAGCAACTGCATGGAAAGATAAATACACAGATACTATCATCAATTGCTTTATATTCTGCAGTCGGGAGCAAATGAAACAAGTCCGAGTTGAGGAAGGGGTGTTTTTCTTCTTTGGTCAACCATTTAAACTGAATTCCCTGTCTTGTTTTGTTTATTCCTTCATTGTTATAATCTTGACATGCTACAGGGAACAAAACATATGTTTTCTCTGGCCAGAAGCTTTGTGACTTGCTATAAAATGGTTTGATTATGGTTTCCAATGGTGAATTTCACGTTACATCTATTGTATTCCATTTCTCTCATTCCTTCAAACCAGGCAAAGAAGGAGCCAATGGATACAGCGTGAATGCAACATATGGCGCCGTGGAACAAGCTCAACAAGCCATCAAACAATTGAACAACTATGAATTCAATAATTCCCTACTCAAGGTACGTGCACGTACGCCCTCGGTGTAAATTGATTGAACTTGGTAGGACATTGAACCAGCCTTCTAGGACGACGGAGGCAATGGCTGGGAGTTAAATCCCCCTGGTGCCACGTGGTTATTGCCCTTTAGAATGTGCCAGTATAATGCAGTGCCTGTTTTCTCTCGAAATTCCTTGGCATTCACTGATGAAGTTTACATAAGATATTTGTCTGACATTTATTAGATTATGTGCTTTGTGTGAGGGTCAAAATTCCAATCGAGTATTGTCTAAATTGCTGTCAGATCATCATGTGAGAATATCTCAAAATAGGAAATAAATGTAATTGTTTTGGATAGTCAAATCTCGAAATAGTGGAGTGTGCCCAAGAAACCAGCCTGTATCACATGTTTACATTTGCTTGCTTTTTTAACTTTTTTAAGAAGAATCCAATTCCCTACTTTCATGTTTTAATTTGAATCTGAAATACTATTTCTCTCTATATAAGATTTTTTTTTTCCTGTCTTTTTAATCTTGCTTTAAATTCGTTTCTTGAGCAAATTTGTTGGTTAAAAAAGATGAGAATATGTTATACTTATTCACAATTTGTTTCCATGTGAAACATGCTAACAAAAGCCAATACTGCAGTATCTGCATGGCTCATGCTTTTTTAACTGAATGGGGCCCTCAATCCACCAAACACTTACGATGTGTGTGCTTGGTCCCGGGTCCATGGAAGTACGATAGTCATCACATGGATTTTGATGTTTTTAGGGTTGATTGACCCCAGAGTTGGTGGATAGTGCTTTTTTATTTTCTCGCCAGCTCAGAGGTTAGGCAAGAAATAAATCAGGTTCGATTAGTTCTCGCAGGTCCTGGCGGATGCCAGCTCCAAGTTCACGTTCTTTTGTCGTGAGATTGGCGTTCCCCCTGCGCATAGTGAAATTATCATCAGTGCTCGCTATCTTATTCTGTCTGAACCTGTGATGGGATAAGACAAAGTACTGACACAAAAAGTATCAAGCAGTATCTTTTAGACTTCATGGGGGTGCAGTCTTCTTGATTCCCAATTTTTATGAAAAATATGATCTTTTTCTTTGGATTTTGGTTAAAAATATAAATTTTAGATTGTCATGTGAAAATACCTCAAGATACAAAATAAATGTGATTTTTGGGTTTGAATAATGGAGCAGTGTTTCAGAAAACAACGTTCAAATCTCAGGGGATATTTTGAACATTTACGTCATTTGACATGGAATAGCTACTCAGCATGTTGTAGCGGTATTGTTTTGAAGGAAGTTAAAAGTTCTCTTAACATTTGGTTTCCTTGCCCAGGTGAACTACAAGAATTCAGGAGCTCGCCAGGGGAACAGATTCAATCGCAATACCAACCGCAACCAAGGGAGCTCCGTCTTTCCAGTCAGGTAAAGACCAAAAAAGAAAATCTTGTAATTATGTTTCTGATAAGTGATCTTTGGGATTTAGCGGTATGGGAGTGGTTTCATGGCTTCTGACTGCCAAACGAACAAAGATAATTTACTATTAGGGACACCACCAACATAGGGCTGGAGAGGTCACTTGGTAGAGTGCCTGTACGGTATTCCAGGGGTCGCTATTAGTTTAAATCCTGCTCCAATCAATTTGTCTTTGTTCACTTTTCAGTGACTTAAAAAAGAAAATTTGATATTACATTCTTTTCAGCCATGTCACAAACTGTTGCAAACCTGCGGACTAGTATAGAATAAATCCTATCCTAAGATACAAGGTAGTGACTTGTATGGCCTCATCTCAATGAAACTTGATTATTATTTTTTTTAATTTAACAGACATGGCACAACTTGTGCAATCAAATTTGGCTTTAAAGGTAGTATCATACTTTGGTTTTTATTAAAGAAATACAGATTCATGGGCAAAAATATCAAGACAGATACAGTAACAGTCATATGTGAAAATTTCAGTCCTATACGGTGCCCACTTTTTAAGAAAACAGTGAAAAACGGCCACAGTTAGGCTTGGGCGGTATTCAATTTTCAAGTAGTCGGTATACCGTGAGAAAAATACCGCGGTATTCGGTATTACCGTGGACTATTTTGGACAGGGCTATTACATCATCAAAAAAGTCGCGCATGACTGTAAATAAACAGGATCGTGGTTCCAAGTATTATGAATTTCCGACCGGTGTATTTCCCTCTGATTGTGTCAATTTGTTCCGTCAAAAATAAAGACTTACTTTTTGATGTTTCTTAGCCAGTATTTCCTTATATATTCCAAGGGTTTCTAGTGTATATTTTGTGACAGTTGTCTCTTGTTCTTTATGGTAGTAGTTCATGTTGTAGGGAATATATTCTTCGTTTGTTGTTCTTGCCAAATCACCGCGTGCAGCATCGTGAACATGATAAAATTTCCCATCGAATAACGCATGCACCCCCACTTCCGGCCACACACAACTCACACCGATCTCTTGCACACAATAATTGGTACCCGTCAGCCACGTGTAGTGCACAAACCAAGTGACAATACAGTAAATGTTACCAGCGCCTCACCCTGGGCCATACCATTAGCTATACAAGGGGTGCTGACTGCTAAGCTACAAACACGTGTTGTGTTTTTATCTCAAACATGTGTAAATATGGCTTTACGTTGCTTATAGTAGAAGGGTCTGACATTGTTTCAATCCCTACGGGATCTTTTTGCCTAAGCTACTTCTAAATCTTTGTTTTGTATCCGAATTTACAAAAGAACGATTCCCTGCATTTTCGGTAATGGTAGTGCCTAGTAGTGATCGTGTTTATGGTCAGCACCAAAGATAGTAAAAGTTCTGTACTGTCTCAGAATGGGAAACCACAGTCGGGGAAACCATCGAGAGAGGCCCAACAGAATGACTGGCTGTTAAAAGTATCATGTGTCACAACACATTTAGTTCACCAGTATGTCTTATAAATATCCAGATAAGAATGTTGCCCTTGTAATTTTGTCTTTCTGTTCACGATCGGCACTATGTATAGTGGCAATGACTAAAAATGTCTGTGGTCACACAAGATTGGATTGATGATCGCGGTATCGGAACTGAAAACCGAGTTGGTCGGTATTTCGGTATTTTGAAAACACCACTCGGTATTGCTCGGTATTAAAAAAATACCGTAACTACTCGGTATTACCATGAAACCGCCCAAGCCTAGCCACAGTATTTCTTAAAGTCTTTTCTCTTTTATTTTTGATCTTTTAAATGATAAAAAAGATTTTCGGTCATTGTTTTACTAATTTCTAGATAAATACACCAATTCAGGCGGAAAAATTTTAACAGTATGTTTCTACCACCATCTTCATACCCTGTAAGATATATGTAAATCTAAGAACATGTCTGTGTTTTTTTCTTACCAAAGTATGATACTACCTTTAAGCTTCATGGAATCGTGGTGCTGCTGGAATTCCCCAAAACATCCCTCTAACCATCCGATATATTTGCCAATTGGGAGCCAAATAACCCTTGCACCGCTGTTCACACAATGTCACCAGCTTACAGTAGCTGTATGGGCAGGGGATCACTAAGGATGTTGCTGTAATAACTTAATGAAATCTAGTTCAGCAACTATTCTCTGGTGGTGTGTGCCAGTCAGAAGCCAACTGCCATACATTATGCATGCAACAACTTCTTATATTGGTCACATTTTGTTGGAATAGAACTAGTGGTGTGAGAAAAGTGCCATAGAGAAAAGGTTCAAAACAATGGGTCGAAGTTCATATTTGCTCATCAGACATGAGAAGGTCTTTAAAAAAAAATTATAACATAAAAATACTTCAGTCTTGGTTGTACCCTTGCCCTTGTTTTAGGCACAAAACATATTGCCAACATTACGTTAAATGCTAGCTTTTTTTAATGTAATAACTACAATGTCAGCTGCTCAGAGACCTGATATGGTCTGATTTTTTTCTGCCTCACTGCCAGATCTTCTGGCAGTGAGGTTTACCTTGAGATATTTATTCAGGTTAATTTATGCGCCATGGCTTGAACAGGGTTGTTCGTACAGTCATTCAGAAATATTCTGTTGTCAGCATTTTACCGTGTAAACAAATTTGTTTGCCCTTCGCCTTGATCGACAAATCATTAAAAGCTTTCTTTAGATTTCTTGTACTTTAATTTCTTTAATTGCATAACGTAATCCATACCATTACCAGTAATTGGCGTGGGAGATGAACCGACAGTCATTTGTATAATCTCTCTCAGCGGCCATTGCATCCATGGGCTTTGTGTACTTATTTAACGCCCACTAAACCGACCGCCCCCACATATTGTCTGTGTGAATATGTAATCCAATGTACGGTCATTACACAATAACAGTTTCATAACGTTTCCATGGTTAAAAATGAAACCGAGCAAATTGTTTTGCTTTTACCACCTTGTGATGATATTTTTGTTCCTCATTTGTGGGCGTTAGATACATCGCATAGTAATTTAGAGTGTGGATTTTAGGTATGCATTGAATGGTGAGCACTTGCATCTTGAATAATTCATGCAGATTGCATGAATAATTATTGTTTTCCTTACGGGGAACAAGAAGAAAGAATTTGTTTCCTGAGCAAATTTGTCATTATTACGGAAACTGCTTTTGCTAGTTAACAAAAAAAAATATGTAGTACATAATTGTTCACAATTCGTTTTCATTTGATTAGAAAACACATATCCAATACAGTGCTCCACTGCTCATACTTTTGAATTAAAGCTGTATAGCCAGCGATCCCCCCCCCTACAGTATAAATGCGTGCGCTTGGACCTGTGTCCATGAAAGTACAATAGTAATTACATGCAATTGGGTATGATTGACCCCCAGAGTTGATGGGTCGTGCTGATCGATTCTGTCAGAGATAAAGCAAGAAATGATTCAAGATTGATGAGTTCTCGCAGGTCCTGGCGGATGCCAGCTCCAAGTTCACGTTCTTTCGTCGTGAGATTGGCGTTCCCCCTGCGTATAGTAAGACCTATCATCAGTGCTCGCTATATTGTTCTGTCCGAACTTGTGATGGAATGACACAATGTACTGACACAAAAAAAGCATCAAACAGTATCTTGTAGACTTAGTTGTAGTGCAGTCTCTTGATTTGGCCTAATTTGTAAAAAAAAATCTATACTTTTTTATTTTTGTCCTCAGGATGCTTGTGCCCAGCGACGTAGTTGGTGCCATCATTGGGAAAGGTGGCAAGACCATCAAGCAGATCACTGGAGAAACTAAGGCCAGGTAAGAACCGTCTCGATAAAATGGCTCAATACATCTTTAGGATTCCTCCCGTCCTCATGTCTCCTCAAAAGACTTGTAGGAAAGTTTCTCTTCACTTGCCAAAACATTGTGGCCCCTGGACATTGCAGAATGTGTTAGGATGGTTGGCTACATGCTATTGGCAGGGCCCTGGGCAACGTTTTGTTGGCTAGTGTTAGCATCTCCGCAGTTTTATCAGGTTTCTCATCAAAACTGAAGATTGTTCAGTGTCATTCTCGCATAATAGGATTGGAAAGCTATCTCCCTACTCATTGCAATGATAATGATGTATCACGGTTTGGATTTCTGTGATTTTACACCTATCATGTCTTGCCAGTGGGGTCGCATTACGTCCTGGCCCCCCGCTGTTTATTTGCTTGCCTTCGGGTCTTCAACCAAGATCGAATTTCTAATGGAAATGTCTCTTGAAAATAAAGAGCTTGCCTTGAAGTTTTCAAAAAATTGTCATCTCCGATGATAAAAATGTTTGTGTTTCTCGGAACAAGTGCACAAAAATGATGGATGGATTAATGCAGATTTATTTAAATAGGGATTGGATAGACGTTCAAGATTTTTAAGACGTTCAAGATTTTTAGATGTTGGTTTCATAACAAATGTATTATTTGTGCCAAAAAGAGGGGGGAAATGATATTATTGCTAAAACGGGGTTTCCATCTTCATAATTTTTAGGTTTTTTTTTTTACACTGTAGGCCCTATGTATGATCATTCAGTAACAAACTTATTTGTGTACTGGTCCAATGGTCAGTTTTAACGGTCAGTTTTTTAAAATTGATTTTACATTTTTTTTGTTCAATCCGTGCACTCCAATAATCTTTGTTACCACGCGAGCATTGCCTTGACAACAGTATCCATGGCAACAGTCACCATAACAACAGGCCCTGCTTTCTTTCCTCTCTTTCTTTTTGCCTTGTTAATTTGTACGTGTGCGTGCATGGGGTGGGCAGTTTCAGAGAAGTCTCAACATAGAGAGTACAAGTATTGAGATGCATTACATGTACATAACATTACATGTACATGTAGATTAATTAGCATTATGTTTATAACATTACATGAATATTTGGCTCATCAAGTGAAATTGCCTGAATAGAAAAGTCTTTTTGGATAAATCCAAGTGATCGTCCTTTTAAAAACAGTCATAATATACAAGCTTGTAACTTTCATCGGATCAGCCGAATTCCTTCTTTTACTTGTTGGATCCATTGCTATTTTAAATGGAAAAACACTGCACAGTCATGTAAAGATTGGAATTTTTTCAATTTTTTTGGGGGGGGGTTTGTTTGTTTGTTTTTTGTCAAGTCTGAGTTTATAGCCGGAATATCGTCAAAACATTGATTTAATTTTTTTTTTTTTTACTGATTTTAACTCTTAATGTTCATCTTTCTGATACATGAAAAGAAAGCAAAAATTATTCCTGTACCAGGGCTTGCCCTTTATTTTTTCTGACAGTAGCCCGCCGGGCTAGTAAATTGTGTTTTTTACTAGCCCGCAGAGACTTTTACTAGCCCATGAAATATGTGGAAAAAAAACAAACAATTAAAACAGGTTTTTGACTTTTGTTCATCGTTGGCTAGAAATCACTGTCGCTGGTAGTGGAGTCGGGATGTTCTTCTTAAATCAATCCATTAAAAAACCGTTTCTTCTCTGGAGCACCATGCTCAAATACATCGATTTTGCACTCAGACATGGCGAGTCAATCACGAAATTCTTTCAAGGTGCGAATCAGAAGCGATCAGGCCTCAAATTTCAATGATTTTAGGGCACTGCCATTTTGGCCCCAAGAAAGTGGACATTTTAGGGGCACTGCGGCCAAACCCAGAGGCAAAGAGGCCATTTTTTTAATGAAGGAAAGGCACCTAGGCCAAACACTGTTTTGGAGCCTACAAGTACAAAATAATGAAGAATCGCCTTAAAACTCCTGTGAAATGACAGGGACAGATATGGAGAGGGGAATCACCTCATTTCATATTTCCTTCCTCCATGGGTACAGGCACGCCGCTAGTACTAGTACAAGTGGCGTAACAGCCAACCCTCGATCGAAAACATGATACCTCGAATGACCATATCGTTGCGAGATCCCTGTAAAAATATTCTGACCGTCCGTCCTTCCAAAGTACCGTAAATTGCGTTTTCCTGATCAGCTAAATGTTGCTTGAATTCCAGTTGGTTATTTTGTCCATTTGGCCAAGTAGAAAAACTCTTTTCACATGCTCGATTATCGTGAATCGCCTTCCGAAAATGACGATCGCATGGAGAACGTAAACATAGCACAGGCCGCATGCATACCGACTTTTCCACGCCTGGTATCCGCGTACGTAATAGCCTCAAATTCAAAGCAAACGTGCACCAGTGAAATAGTCCGGAAGTCTACTGTGCATGCATGCAATGCATGCAACATAAACACGTGTGTATAGATGATGGTGGTACGGTATGTAGTGGGCGCGCTGTATGGTGCAGTTGCGGCATGTCGGGCTCGGTACCGTGGATCGTGGCCGGATTTTCTCGGTAGGAAAACTGCTTTTTTTTTTTCGTGGATGTAAGATTGGTAATTTACGGGAAATAAAAGACACAATTTCAGGGGGCACCGCGGCCGAGAAGAAAAGGGCACACGGCCAATTTTGGCAAATTTTGGCCGTGGACAAACTTGGGCACGGCGGCCAAATATAAGGGCACCGGCGGCCATGGCTGCGGTGAAATTTGAGGCCTGAGCGATGTTGGGGATTATATGATTTCCAATAAAATAATGTTACATTCATGACAGACAAAAGGTAAAGCTTTGAAATCAAGAGTTCGTTTAATTTTCTTTTATCACATCATAAAAACAAGGAACGTGCACATATTTTAACTAGCCCGCCGGGCAAGTTGGGCAGGGGTTTTTACTAGCCCGCAGCCGTTTTTACTAGCCATCGTACACCGGGCTAGCGTTAAGGTCGAGCCCTGTTGTACTGATTTTCCCTCTATGAAGACTCTGTCATCTGACAAACCCAAGTTACACAGAACCACACTGTTTTGAGTCATCAGTGATTAAGTAGCCCAGATGCCAGGTACAAAAAAAAAGCAGAAGTTTCCTGTAAGGGGTTTTTCGATAAAACCCCAAGCTAGAAGGAGAGCTCAGCTGTTCAAGCACAGTGTGACCCTTGTTAACATGAGAGAACAAAAAAATGTAATTGGCCAGAGGGTTGTAAATTTCTGTACCTAAGTCAAAATCGTGGGAGAAAAGGGCCATGATTAACGGATTGTGGAATCTTGCAACCGTTGCTGATCGGAAAGCCGCAAGAAATGTTCACAGTAGCCGTCCTTAATCTTCCTAATCTCATCTTAAATTTTGAAAGACTCTGCCCAGGCCTTAGGGGACTTTGTAAGGAGGCTTTGCTGACCTGACACGACCTACATTTGATAGGATGGTCCATGTGGATACTGCAGAGTTGAGGATTTTATGTAGATTCGGGAATGTCCCTCTTAACTTCAAAGTGCTGTTGGGTAATTGTTGTTACGATACGGCTTGCAGGTCCTGGCGGATGCCAGCTCCAAGTTCACGTTCTTTCGTCGTGAGATTGGCGTTCCCCCTGCGCATAGTGAAACTATTATCAGTGCTCGCTATCTTGTTCTGTCTGAACCTGTGACGGGATAAGACAAAGTACTGACACAAACACTCTGTGTTGTGTAGTTTGGGATAATTGCTCTCACTCATACAAAACTTCAACAAAATGTCAGTGCTAGGCATCTTGGTTTGTATGTTTTGACAAGAGCTCCATTCGGTAAACCAAATAAATTAGAAGCATGATTTGCAAATACTTGCAAATATGTTAATTTGTAGTCACTGCAATTTACCTCCTTAAAGTTACAACAATGCATGTATTGTGCAATGACATTTCAGACTCATGGCTGTTTCATGCTTCATGTGTATTGCTTCGTGCAAGTAAAACTGACATCACATTTGTCTCAATTGTTCAGAGTGAATTTTTGACGTCAATTTCGCTCCAATGAACCAGGCTTTACCCACCAAACGTCTTTACTGAGTAGTGTCTTTTTGCCAGCAGAGGTCTAATGTATATGGCCATTGTATAACTCTGCCGAGTCCTGTGCTGTCATCTGTGCAGAGCTAATTCTTGAGGAAATCTGAAACTTCCCTTCTCAGCGAAATTTATGATGAGCTTTACCCCTCGGCTGCCTGCTTGCATGGCCTTCCCTTTCCCCAGTGCCCATTAGCTTTAGCTGCACAGCTGGTGTCTAGCTGTATTCTCTTCAGGCCGTTATCCCTCGTGTCGTGTTCTTAAAATAGAGCGGATACTGGGGTATGACTGCGCGGTTCACATGAGTATGATTACATACATCGTGCCTCTCGGGATTTCCAGAGGGCGGTGTTCATGTTTCATAAGGGAGCAGGGCGTTAATGTTGATTCGGCTTTCCCGAAAAGAGTCTTCACCGGGCCGTGACTACGTCGCGGCCCTACGGCCTTTTTAATCCCCTGAACAAATACAAAGGGCACTTCGCCAATGAATGGAGCTCGACCAGTCTCCATTGTTAGGATAGACTTGACTGGCACGTCTTGCCAGTCTTTTATCATGCCGCTAATCCGGCCGAACTGTATAACAAAGGGAACAATGGAATCTGAGTGGAAGAGTTTCCTGGCTGTAATTGAGTGACAGCTCAGTTATTCTTCTTCAAGAGGTGCAACTTTACTTCGGCCGAGCCGTGAATAATAAGTTTGGCAGTCGACTATGATAGAGTGGAATTATTTTGCGCAACAGTAGCAAGTTCCTGACAATTTCCATGCAGTATATCGGGCATTTTACTCTTTGTATACATGGATGTCTAAACCATCGGTACGAAGGTCTGCTTGCCGTATCCCCTGAAAGTCGATCCTTCCCCTTAAAATAAATCCTGTTCATCTGAAAAATACATGTAAATAAATCCTGAGCCCCTGAAAAAAACATCGGCCAGCTACAAATGCCGCGTTTGCGGGCCGGGTGTGTGTGCTTTTATTGTGAGGTTGAATGTAGGTCTTTATGGCAGTTTGCCGAATTTTCCTGAATATTTTTTTTATAAAGTATTAATGTTTATATGTATATGGCTCATTTTATTTCTTTTAAATGCTTTTTGATGCCTGTAAGTGGCGGTTAACCGCTGTTGGTTTTCACTGAATAAATAAATAAATTAAACAAATATATATATAGGCCTATATAAATACCGATATTCTTGAAAAAAATCTTCGGCGCACGGGATAAAAACGATCTCGGGGATCGACACTGACGGTTGCCCGGTGCTTTTAATAATAGAAATTAGATGTCGGACGACTATTAAAAGTATTATTAAAGTTTCAACGGCCGATCGGGCAATTAAAAAAACGGCACCGCTATGTGAGATTCTGGTCTCGATGTGGGCGAGTGTTCGGGAGTATTGCAATATTCTATTGATGGAGCAACCTTACAGAATATTCCGAGTCGATCATGAGTGGAATTTCTAAGCGTGACAGGCTTTTTGGGACGAGTTAAAGCGGATTCTTACCGTAAAATAATGTAGGCCTACCGAAGCCGGCCGCGCCGCCACGGTATCGGTAACGCACTAGTGACTGACTCCATTTATACACGCACGTAAAGTAGGCTTCCGGCCTACACGTGGTTGAAACAATTTCGCTGGTGCACGGGTCATTTAAGATCGTGGCTTTTACGGGCGCGGATACCAGGCTGACTGCTGAGCGGTGTGCGTGCATGTGGCCGTGGGTGCCCGATGTTTCGTCTACGGCAATGCGCCGATCCGGGACTGGAGGCCGGGGAATTACGGCACGATATTTTTACATCAAGCACATGAAACGAATGTTTCTACCAATAGCGAATTGGGAGAAATAACCGAGTGAAATTCAAGCAAGATTTAGCTGATCAGGAATATGCGATTTCCGTCTATGGACGGTAGGCCCCTACTACCTTGGATTCGAGAACGGTCACAGCCTACCTAATTCTCGCAACGATATGCATACATATCCGTTCGGTACGTGTACACTCTGCAGGCGTGTTTTCTGTTTTCTTTATTTTTTCGGGCTTCATGATTGGGCCACAAAAAATGTTACGAAGATTTTAGTGGCCCGAATGGGTCACCAACAAACCAAATAAGTTAGTGTCGAACCCTTCCTAGAAAAACAACCCATGAATTCCGATCCCCTGGAAAGTATCCGTTCCCCGACCGTCTTAAAGCAACCCCGACAACTAGACAGAAAAAGACCTCCAAAAAAATTACGATCACCAAAAACCACGATCCCTAAGAGAAAAAACATAGACAGCTTTTAGGTTTCTCATATATACCCCGAAACATCCCCAAAATATAATCCATCCCCAAAAATATCAATTCTGATCCCCTTGAAAAAATGCTTGCCATGGGATAAAACGATCCCCGAGAAAAAATAACAAATCCCGATGCCGTGAAAAAATAAATCCCAACCCTCTGAAACTTGATCTCTGTGAGAAAAAAAACATCACCAACTTGAAACAAAACTTGGCTCTCTTCCAAGAATGATTGACAGCTGTATTGTTATAGGAACGCAGCCCTAGCCATATCAGATATTATCTGGCCTATAATAATTCCCCAAAAAGACCCCCGTGAAAAAATAGAAGAAAATACCACAAGCAAGAAAAATCACGATCCTCTAAAAAAGCAAAACAAGAAAAACAAAACAGAATCCCCTGAATTGAAGACGGCTTCCCGATCCCAAATCTTCTGGATCCCACCCAATCCCCGAGAGAAATAGAAGAAAAAGAAATAAATGCCACGACCTTCTGAAATTATGGATTAGTCAGGATCCCCTGAACCCCAACAAAACGATCTCCAGAAATATAGTCATATCGATCAGATTTCAGAAAGTACTTTCTTCTCCTCTCCAAATAAAGTTCGAGAATATAAAAATTAGCGCTTTCAGCCCCTTCGCTGAAATGTTTTATGGTATCCACGCAAGAAATAACTCGTCATATAATAATCCACCGAAAGATCCCCGTGAAAAAAATCATGACAATGAAGAAAACCACGATCCTCTGAAAGAAAAAAAAACCACAGAATCGGATTCCGTTGATTTCCCCAACGATCTTCGGAAATATATTTCATCCCCAGAAAAAAAAAGAATAAGACAAAAATTATCCCTGAATAAAATGCCGATATCGAGACAAAAAAAGGTGGAAACAAATCACGACCACCAAAATGCACAACGATCCGCTGAAAGTAAAAATGAGTTGGGAAAAGGAAATCCTGAGCCCCTGAAGAAAGACCCCGTTGTGACTATTATTTTATACTGATGATGCTGAAGTCTTCAAGGAAATGTTGCAAAGTTCCAGCATGGGGATGACTGTAGTCGACCGCTCAAGAAATAAACCCGTCGGCAATGTCCTACCCTCAAAGAAATTCCCGTAATAGGCTGAAGTCAAGTATGAATAGGGCAGGCACAATAGGACTCCGATAATGAGCTATGCTTGGCTGAACTCCAGGCCGGCCATCCTGAGAGATGGTGCAAACGTTCAGATTAACTGGGTCTCTTTTGTAGGGGGATTAGGGCACACAATGGACCCGAAAAAGTTTGCAGGGCCGTGGCCTGGTGAAGACTTTTCTCGGGAAAGCCGAATCAACATTAACGCCCTGCTCCCTAAGTCGAGCCAGTCTGGGGGACAATGTGGATTCCAAATGTTGAGCCCTCTCCTAATATTCATTTGGCTGGCAGTCTGTTATTAAAGGTAGTATCATACATTGGTAAGAAGCCAAATCAGAAATTGTCACAGATTTATGTTTAACTTACAGGGTATGAAAATGGTGGTGGTAGAAACATACCGTTAAAATGTTTCCACCTGAAATGCTGTATTTATCAAGAAAAGAGTAAAACAACGACTGAAAATCTCTTTGATCTTTTCAAAGATCAAAAATAAAAGTCAAAAGACTTAAAGAAATACTGTGGCCGTTTTTCACTAGTTTTACAAATCGTGGGCACCGTATGGGACTGAAATTTTCACAGATGACTGTTGTATCTGTCTTGATATTTTTGCCCATGTATCTGTATTTCTTTGACAACCGTCAAAAACCAAAGTATGATATTACATGTACCTTTAAATTAAAACTGCATGAATCAGACATTTTAAATGATTTTTGATAATTAATTATATTTTTTTTTGTATTTCAGGATTGACATCCATCGCCGTGAAAACCCCGGATCTGGCGAGAAGGTAAAAGTGAGAATACAGTTCCAGCGTATGATTTTGTTATATTTCCGTGTGGCTAAAAAAAAAACCTCTAACATTTGATGGTGCTTTTTGTCTATTCATTAAAACCATAACCCTTCTGAACCTTTCCAAAACTCACTCTGCATAGTTTGTAAGGTTTTCAGAGTATTAGAAGTATGTTAACATTAGCGACACAGACATGTAAATATTCGATGACTGATGTTTTGATTAATATGTAGTGTTGATTTTTTTTATAATGTGTATTTAGGTAAAAGCAATCATTGTTTTGGTTGTTTGTTGTGCTGTTTGTTTGTTTTGTTTTTTTGTTGATGATTTTTGGGTTGATATTTGGAACACTGAGAGAATGTCTCATTTTTTACCGCTTTTCAGGGATTGAGAATGAACCCTAGAATATAAGTATATTGCATAAGTGTGTTTGCCTTTGGCTACATGAAACTAGGGGCCTGTTTGTTTAATGCATGGGATCCCAAATTTGTGGATCCACGTCCTAAGCAGGGTACACTAAAATGGAACCAGATCAGTAGAATCCGTGATCCTGTGCGTTAAACAAACAGGCCCCAAGTAATCCATCATCACCACTAGGCTACAGTTTCAGGCAGGAAATCTCTGCCAGCATAACTATTGACAATCAGACTTCTGCAAATATCATAAGTTCACAGATTGTGTGCACAAATTACCCAACAAATTCTGTCATGCATATGTTAACCTTACAGTGCCAAAGTGAGAGATGGGGCAAAATAAAACCTTCAATATTTATGTGATTGAATTAAATAATTAATTTCTTTTTCTATACTAAATCTGCTGATTCTTTAATTCCTCTTCAGTTCATAGGTTTGCTGTTTCTTAAAAACAAAAATTTGGAATGTTTTGTGGTAAATGAAATTCCCTTGTTTGTGTGTGCAGGCAGTGACTACCTTTGGCAACCCCGAGGACTGCACCTCGGCCTGCAGGAAGGTCATTGAAATCATGAACCAGGAGTGCGCCCAGAAAGGGTAAGTGAGGTCATGTCAAAGGTTACACTTGGGTCAGAGGTCAATAAGCACTTGTGTGCCTCCATGCCCTAAGCAGGAGTGAATTTTTTTAGCCCCTGTACGTTTTTTATTCTTTGGAAGCAAAAGAGAAGTTCTACATGTATGGGATTAGGCGGGTGACTTTTGAACTCCTTGGTTGCTGTTTGGAAGTTACCCCCTTTTGTTCAAGCGAGACTTTAGTCAATATACGGCTTGCAGGTCCTGGCGGATGCCAGCTCCAAGTTCACGTTCTTTCGTCGTGAGATTGGCGTTCCCCCTGCGCATAGTAAGACCTATCATCAGTGCTCGCTATATTGTTCTGTCTGAACCTGTGATGGAATGACACAATGTACTGACACAAACACTCACAGTTGTGTACTTTGGGATACTTATTTTCACTCAAAGATTACATTACACGGACGTGCAGAGATCACTGTCGGATCGGTCCGTTCCTACCAGTTTGTTAGAATAGATTTACATTTTGTCAAGTTTATTGTGACCAAACTCAATCATCCTTTTTTTAATGACCGTCATCCAGGTGAATTATGTGAAAATGGGCATGGTTTGATTTCTTTTTTTTTGCGTACCAAATTGACCAAATGAAATCAAGAACCTGGTTGGTCTGCGTGGAACTGACACTTGTCTTTCAGTCAAGGTCATTTGGACCATCTTAGTCTCATCTTAGTCTCATGTTATGTCAATGTGTACTTGATTTGTCTTTTTCTCTTGGCAGGACCCAGCCCCCATTGAAGATGCTGGCCCACAATGCACTGGTTGGCCGTCTGATCGGCAAAGGAGGTAGCTCCCTCAAGCACATCATGCAGGAGTCCGGAACCACAATTACCATTTCCCCGTAAGTGCAAATCAACTGGGGCCAATTTCACGGCCCTGCTTAGCACACACAAAATGTGCTAAGCATGAAATTTCTGTCTTGATAAAAACAGGATTAACAGCCAAATTTCCATGTGTTGTGTAATTTTGGGGACAATAAAGGTTCATTGAACCTCTTGTTCCAGACAGTACCCTAATTCAGTGCATTTCAATGGAAATAACAAAGCATTCATGAATATTCTCACGCCACGACATGGACTGCTATAGATACTCCTCAGGCAGAAGGGGTTGAAAAACCTGAGACGTATTTTGTTTCCTTGTTACAGCTTGCATGAGCTGACCATCTGCAACCCGGAGCGCACCATCACCATCAAGGGATCCGTGGAGCAGGAGTCCAAGGCAGAGTCTCTGATCACTGCCAAGCTGCGCACCGCCTACGAGCAGCACATGCAGAGCATGCAGAGCCATCAGCACAGCATGTTCCCCGGCATCAACCACATGAATATCTTCTCCGGAGCCGGCGAGCACAACAACCACGGCGGCTACCCTAATCAGAACATGGGAGGGGTGAGTGACAAGTTGTTTCTTAACTCTATTTCATTTAGAAAAAAAGTTTATCATCTCAAAAAGATGAACCTTAATTGCCCGCAATTCTGCGCCAGATTCAGCTCTTGGGTAAATGCGGAGGAATCTTGAATGATTGTAGAAGCCAATGATTGTAGGACTGTAGAGTCCTGTACCAAAATTCTCATTACCAGGCTTGGTCCAAAATCCAAAGAGTGAGACTGGATATTCACCCTTTGATATGTACGAAGAGATACTTAATAAACTTTGTTAATTGTTTTAAAAATAAAAAACAGTGCTCTCAGTAATTAACCACCGATAGACATAAATGCAGATCTGGCCAACAGCCAGCTCCAAGTTCACATATTTTGATTGTGAAGTTGGCGTTCCCACTGCAGAAATGAATCACCTTTTTGTCCGTGCCGCTATCTTGCCCCGTCCATCCCCATGACGGTACAAGACAAAGTACTGATACAAAAATCATTGATAACGCTTGGAACACGAGTGTCACATGTTACCACGTGGGTCCACACATGATTCACATGTCTGTTTATGCGGGGAATCCTTATTAAACCACGATGTTTTCCTCCTGTTTTATGAGAATGTTACTTTTTGTCACAAGGAATTCTTTGTTCAAAATCAGCCAAAATCCCTTCCCTGGTATCGTAGGATTGATGAGGAAAAATGCAGGGATGAGATTTCTCAGATTTCTTTTTTATCTGATATTTTCAGATTTGAGTTTTTGCTTGTTTGGGATTTCAGCTTTTTTTTTCTCTCACAGGCTGTGTGCAAAAGTATCTAGCAGGGATGCCAGACTTCCGGCAATTGCCGGAATTCCGGCTTTTTCATATTTTCGGAAAAAGCCTCCGGCCGTCGGCATTTGTGGTTCGGAGCGACAATAAACACTTGCAAAATTACCGAAACTACCATTCACACAGCGCTTTCTTTTTTCAGTTTACATTTTCCGAAAACCATGCTGAAAATCAAACACTAAATACTGCATAAATCAGTGAAATCGCCCAGAAATATACCGATAAAAGTGAAAGAAAATGCCACCTTTTCTGTCGTAAAGCGCCGAAACACCGCACTGGAGTGTAAAACTTACAAAGCGTATACGGGCGACAGAGCCCACACAACGGCAGACATTATCTCGATCGCACGGTGCCTACACAGTGAACACGCGGTGTGCTGTGTGCTGTGCACGATGCATGGTTTGTTGCGTTCGGAATTAATAGACTTGTCTTGGTCCTTGCATTACTTTTTTACGTACGCTGAATGGGTTGTGGTGGTGTATTAGTCATAAGAGGGCGCACTACAAACAGCGATCGAACGTCTTGGATCAAGACTACGTATGTACAAAATGGCTGACCATGCGGTCTGGTGAACTCGAAGTCGAAACGATCGCGCGGCGTACGTCAAATGTAGCCAGCGTTTTCGTGGAAATTATACCGGTAATTAGGGTTAATACTATTAGGTGTAGGGCCTATTATTATTTCGTTTGTTCGGTCATTTTTTTTCGTTTGATCGTTTTGTAATTTGAATGGCAGGTGATCTTTGGAGTAAAGTTGTAACGTTCCTTATCCCGCGTTTGTGAATTTCTGTTGCCGTTCGGCCGCTATTTTTTTTTTTTTATTTTAGAAAAATTTAGGGCCTACGGTCTCACGGTTTTGTTGGTTTTTAGCATGACATGTATCAGTGTTCATTATGTGTATATAGGCGCTTTTTGACGTCCGGTCGTACGTGCGTGCATATATATTCGCCTACTTTATCCATTCCCAAAAAAATTCCGGCCCTGGACTGATAACCCACTGGCATCCCTGATCTAGGAGTTTTTTCATAGTTAAGATTTTGTATGCCCCTTGTCAGTTGTTTTCAGATATTTTAATAATTGGTCAATTTGCTGCCCCAGGCTCAGTGAATTTATACAGTCTACTCTTGCTGACAAAAGTTGGGCCATATCTGAGAATGGGTGCATACACTCGTCCACTTCAGGATGGGATTTGGCAAACTGACCGTTTCACAATTTTGATACTTTTATTTATTTTGTGTACAGCATCCACCATTGCCTGGACTGTATTACCCCAACCAGCAGGGCTATGGCGATCCCCACATGCAGAACCAGTATCCAATGAATGTAAGTAAATGAGAGAAGGAATTGATCACGACTACTAAACCCATCCTCCCCTCCCCCAGTATCCTACCCCCAACTCCGCCCTCCCCTCCTCCATTACAACCCTTCCCTAAGACCCAACTGCTACCATCCTTTACTCAAACCCTACCCCAACTCCAAGCTCACCCCAATTTCTACCCCCTCCCAACTCCAACCCGTCCCATACTGCATACAAATCCTTTAACCAAAAATGTACCTCCATGTCAACCCTACAAATAAAGTCATGTGTATTGAAAACAAATTATTCTTTAAAAATGATAATAATAAAACCAAAAGATAGATCTAGCTCAGGCCAGTTTCAGGTCAGGTTCATATATTTTGGGGTGGTTTTTTTTTCGTGGAGAGGTTGAGCTTTCCTTCAAAAATTCACGTTTTCCTGGCACTCCTATATTATCCAGCAATAATCGCAGATAGACATAAATGCAGATCTGGCCAACAGCCAGCTCCAAGTTCACATATTTTGATTGTGAAGTTGGCGTTCCCACTGCAGAAATTAATCACTTTTTTGTCCGTGCCGCTATCTTGCCCCGTCCATCCCCATGACGGTACAAGACAAAGTACTGATACAAATATCCACAAGATAGATAGTCCTGGCTCATGCCACTTTCAGGTTCATATATTTCTGTTTTTTGTAGACAGGTTGACTTTTCTTCTTCTGGCTCTGCTATAGTACCCTGTCTGTTCCCATTTTGTTCAAATGTTCTCAAAGTTGTTTGTGCCCTTTAGATTGAAAGCATCTTGGCAATGTAGTTACCTGCAAAAGGGGCATTCGTGGACATTAGTCCATTTTGGTTAGTCTGGTATCCAGCTTCTACAGTAAAGTAACGAATCTTCATCTGTCGAGGTCTGGGTACTAGACTGACCAGAATGGACTTATGTCCACGAATGCCACAAATGGACATTTGGTTGTACAAAATTCCCATGATAATTCAACCATTGTGCTTAACCAATGTATATTCTCCCGATTTATGTCCTTCCCCTCCACCAGCAAAATGAGACGTGTTACCTGTACGTCCCGAAGGATGCCGTAGGTGCTATCATTGGTGTCAAGGGAGACATCATTAAAACCATGTGCCGCCAGTCCTATGCTTCCATCCGAGTGAGTAGCAATTGAAACCCCCCTTCTCACACAGTTCAGAGACTGGTGTTCCCTCCCCAACTCCCCATGAATTCTCTGAGGTTAAAAGTACTTCATAAATTTTCAAACATAAACAGTTTGAAAAGAGTCATTACAGACCTTATTTAGTTTTGTTGGTTTTGGTTATTGGTTTTTGTTTAAGTATGATCAGTAATGAAATTCCACATGAAATTTGCCAATTGTTTAAACAAGCAAGTCCAGTTCTCAGACATGTTCTCAAATAGAATGTTTGTTTTTTTGTTTTTTTGTTTTTTTTGTCATGGCTGTTGTCTTGTTTACATCAACCAACTTCATGATAGTTGTGCTTGTAGGTATCCACAGGTTGCCGTGTGCAATATGAGTTTGATTACTTTGATAACAATTACTTTTGGTCTCATGTCACCTTAGGCCCAACCAAATTTCCCAACTCCCTGATTTGTTTATCCCCCCCCCCCCCCATTTTTTGAGTCGGCATCTGAACTCTGAACATTTATCAGGAACATTGACCACTGATCTCACACGTATGACCGGCCATTTGAATTCTGAATAGGGGCACTGTTTGCTGTGCCATATGAGAGGTCATTACTCCTAGGCAATAGAGCATTCCAGAGCTATAGTTAAATGTAAGAGCGTGCCCAATCCCAAGTGATAAAGCAGCATTGCTATTAAATAGGCTTTCAAAAGAATTGTGAAATGAAGTCACTACACTGAGACGCTCAAGTTAAATTCACAAGAATCTTTATTGTAGCTCATTGTTTCCTAATATTCCTAATGTTGAATTTGTCATGGCACAGTTTTTTATTAAACACATCCCCACTTCCCATCTTTCCCAATCGTTTCAGATTGCTCCAGAGAATGAGGTAAATTCTGGTGTTTGAAAAGTCACAAATGTCCGTCACTTTGTTGAATGAGTATGCGAGCATTCCATCAGGTTACAGGCAAGATTTGTTCACGGGTAGTACCCCTCTTGTCAAAGTGGGTAAATGTACCATCTATTTGTACTTCAGTGATTCTCTTCTATGCCTGATTCACAGCACATTCACAGCTGTGAGAGTGGAGGTCACTGCAGTCCATAACAAATGCAGACAGGCTATGCCTTGTTTGTATGCGTTCACAGAATTTCAATTGTTTTTAAGTTGGCCTCTTGGAAGTACCCACTCCACTTTATATTTTTAAAACTAGTAGCGTGTATACAGTAATCCAAGCACATGGTTTTGAATGGTGCCCTCTTTTGTTTAAAACAAGAAACTGCGGTAGTGTTTATCGATCTAAATGCACTACAACTCCGGCTCGGGGCGTGGTGTGCGATTTATTCCTGAAAGAAACACGGAGTTAGAAGAATATTCGGCATGGACAACATGAACAAAATAATATACTGATGCCACTGCAGTTTCTTGTTTAAATCAAAAGAGGGCGCCATTCAAAACCGTGTGCTCAAATTACTGTATATCATCCATGCGCTTTTAAAACAGTCTACAGTAAAGCTTACACACAGCTTACCCACACAGTGTGTAGCATTGGCATAGCCTAACTTACATTTGCCAACAACTGGTCAACCTATAAGATGTGTGGGAAAAAAGCTAAATTTTGCCATTTAAACACATAATGGCACACCTATCAAAATTGTGTTTAAAATCTTCATATTGCACCATAGAAATGAATATGTTCACTAAAAAAAGGTCAGTTGGTACTTTTACCTATATTGCATATGAACAAATCTTGCCCAAACCTGATGGCATGATCTAGATATATATGTGTGTAAACTTAAGTGCTTGATGGGGAAATATATGCCTTGTCCTTGCAAGTGGCCAAGACATGACTACAGAGATCGGACTGTATTGACCGATCACATGGCACGATATACTGTCCGCCATTATTGCAGTTTCCCCGCCGGCCTTTTGCCCGGCAACAGAATAATTTACGCTCCGCCGCACTCTATAATTACAGGGTGTACGTCCCATGATTAGGGCACTTACGCCCTACAATAAAAAGTGCTGCGGACTTAAAGTCTTTTGGTGCTGGACAAAAGCTGGGCGGGGACACTGCAGTAATGGCGGGTGTTCCCTAGGTACCTGGGGCCAAATTCATAAAGCTCTGCGACGCATCGCAACTCGATTTGCGACGCGTCCTAGCTGCGACGCGTCGCATCTATGCAGTGAGTCCATAGAGAAAGGATGCGTCTTAACACTGCGATGCGTCGTAAGTTTTATGAAATCGGCCCCTGGTCCGTCGGATCGGTGTATAGGATGCTGTGGGTTTTCGGAAGACTCTGTGCCCTTAGTAAAACGGCTTGTTGCGGAAGATTTCCTCAAAGGTCCTTAAATCGTGAAGTCAAGATTGAAATTATGCTTCACTTTTTGGGGTTGGTGAGGCAAGGCTCACTGTTGTGTTGACGTGATGAGAGTCTTTCTGACACAGACGTTCACGTTCTTCTGTTGTTACCCTCTCTGTAGAGATCAATGCTGATTGTTAGGGATACTCCTCCACCGTTGATCAGCAAATTGACCGTCATTCCTTTTTTTCTATCTCATTGTTTTCCTGTCTCATTCAGAAAAAAAGTATTTCCTAGTCCCATATCCCATATGCTGTGTTCACCGCGCAATGGTTGAAGAAGGTTTGACCAGAGCAAAACTTATTTTGTCTTTCTATTTCCGTTTCAGATTGCCCAGCAGGAGAGTGAGGGAGGCATGGAGCGTAAAGTGACCATCATCGGCTGCCCTGATGCCCAGTGGGCAGCTCAGTTTGCCATCTTTGAGAAGGTGCGCGGCGAGTCCCTCTTTGACACCAAGGAGGAGCAGCTGCGCTGTGAGATTGGCGTGCCCTCCAAGATGGTCGGCCGCATCATCGGCAAGAAAGGTGCCAAGGTAGGACAACCACACCCCTTGTATCAATTATACACCTGCTCTTTATTTCAGAAGCCTGAATTTTTCACACGATGCATAATGGGACACAATTCTCTCTCTTCTTTACCTGTCCATGTCTCATTCCTTCATATTGACGTTACTTGAAGCTTCCATTGCCGTCATTGTATTTAGCTTGGCCAGTATGAAAACCACATAAGTTGCACTTTATAGGACAGAGTGCTTAAGCAGAGTTCATTTTCATTCTGTACGTAGCTTTGGAGAAGACTTGAATCATATGTGCCAAAGTTAGTACAAATCTTCGCCAGGAATTTGAAAGAAGGAAAGACCAGTGTCGTGTGAAGGCCTGTAATGAGGTCGACCTCGCAAAGCCCTACGATTGATCGTAACTTGAGTTATGATGGATAACCCATAGCATCATACACATGGCTGCAATGCATCATAACTCCTACGATAGATAGTAGGAGTAGATAGAAATCGAGCCCTGGATAACAAATGTTGCTGGTGCATTTGTTTTCTGAAGTTTTTAATGGAATAGAAAACCTGTTGTTGACTCTGTTTCCTCTAGGTGCGCAACCTGCAGCGCATGACCCTAGCACGCATTGAGGTTCCCCGTGCCAACAACAAAGGAGACGAAGATGCTGACCAGTCCCCAGACGAGTCTGACAATGAAGTCATGGTCAAGATTTATGGACACTTCTACGCCATTCAGGTAAGAAAACCCACAAACCATCCCTTTCCCCCCTCCCCCAAAAAAGTGTTTAAGTATGTATGTAGCAGTGTTGGAGGTCTTGAGACCTGGTCTCTGTCTCGAGACCTGTTTTTTTGAGGTCCCGTACATAAAGGTCTCGACTATAACACTGGAATGTAGACAAATAAGGGGCAAGTCAAAGATACCTTTACTTTCATCATCTTCCGATCTTACAACTGTCTTTAAGTTTGACTCTTTGATCCCACCAAGCGGTGCACCTCTGCGAAGGTAGTTACTCTCTGGACCAGGGTTGATCAGTCCCGTGGGATTGTACAGAGGCGGGGAGACCAAAAGCAGATGAAGTTCCCAGCATAATTTACAGATTTAGGTTTTATCCTTTGGACACATTCCTAGGCAACATTCATAACAGTAAATTCTTTGTCTAGTTCTGGACGGGAGAAATATAACGAGAGATAACAGGAAGATGAAGATGATTTAGCCACACTGTTCTCATACAATAAATGCAGTGCTTTTTTGGCAGATAATGAGCCAAAGTGTTAATCACCATTACCTTTCCCTAACCCTGACATTATTGACTTTGTTTCCGACAGGCTGCCCAGCGACGTCTCCGCAAGATGATCTACGACTTCACCCAGCGTCCCTACCAGCAGCAGCACCAGCAGCAGCAACAGCATTACGGCGGGTACAACGGCGGTTACCCGCGCCGCAACCGCATGAACGGCCACGGTGGCCATGCCGGCCACGGCAACCCACAGTAAGCGCCACCGAACTTGAAAGACAGTTAAAGCCCCTCTTGCAATCCCGCCTTATTTCCCCCCACCCCAGGCCTTGTCCCTTCCTCCAACCCCGTTCACCTCCCATTGAGTCCCTCACCGTCCCGCTACAAAGCAAGGTGAAATGAAAGCTTGTGATCTTGTGGCAGCAATTCCTTCTTTCCTTAAATGCTTGGGATTGTGCCTTTTAACCCCCTCCCACCCAACAAGGCTCAAGCTTTCATTTTACAAAATACGCGAAAAAAATTCCTCAGCGACGCTCCCCCATTTTCCCCCTCTTTATTAAAAAAGAAAGTGCTAACAGGAAAGATTGTTAAAGAAAGTTTTAATGAGTGAAGTGGAGAATGGGTGGCTGATTGGGTTGTATTTTTTGTGATCGGTTAACCAAAAATTAATTGGTGCGAAATGAACTTTTTAGTTTGATACTAATGAAGAATGCACCGCGTAGCAACATGAATTTGTGAATGAATACCACCGACAAATTTTGTGGTGAATCGATTGTCAGACAGGGTTTCTGCTCAGATTTTGGGGGAAGTTCTTCCCCAGCAGCAAGAAAAGGAAAGCTTGTTGTTTAAGAAGATTTAAAAAAAAGTGCAGGAAGGTGACTGATTATACCCCTATTGGTATCAGGATTGATACCGTTGCACTTTTGAGTAAACGGACCGTTTAAAAAACTGGTTCTTCTGCTTGTTTTTATTTCCCCTCCGAAATTTCTTGGCGTTTCACCTCCATTTTCTGTGACTAAATTGCCCCCTCTGTGTCATTTCCTGGTGCCATTGAACCTGGAAGTTTGAGGTCATGTTTGTTGTTACATTGATCAAACTGATAAAGAGTTTTTTAGAAGAATTCAGGTCACAAGACCAATTCTATGAGTGTGACACGCTGGTCCGTTCACAAAGGGGGCATTAAGGTAAGGTCTTGGAGGTGAAATATCAAGGAAAAAAACAGCTTTGGACACCATGGGTGTGCAGGGTTTTGAATTTTATTTCATTTTATTTTACGAATTTGTTTTATTATCTGAGAGGGAATGATGGAAAAATTTTCGGCTGAAGTTGTGATGAAAAGTTGAACAGCTATAAAATAAAATAAAAATCTTGTAATAAGAGGTGTTGAGATTATGGCATTCCGGCACAAAAAGTTATGGGAGAAATAAATTTAAAAAACAAAAAAAAATAGCAAAAGAAAAAAAAATATTACAAAAATAGCAAAATATTACAAAAAAATATATAAAAATTAAAAAAATTAAAATATATATTATAAAGAGAAATTTAGTTTGAAACAATATTGGCCATTATTTTGTGGAGAGAATTGTATATTATGGCCATATTTGTTACTTTATTTTTTACTTTTTGATAAAAAAAAATATATCTATAAAAAAAAATATAAAAAATGAAGATTCCATCCAGTGCTACCTCTTGTCCAAATTCTGCATTTGAAACATTTCCTTCAGCATTTGGGAAAGAAAAGGACAGAAAAACATTTTGGTGCCGAAAACCAGCGAAACAAAAACACAAAAAAAATCTGTCTGATTGTTCCAACAAGAGATCGTCAGAATTACAGCTGCTTGATGCATTGGTGTTATCTACATTTTTAACTTTAAATGTAAAAAAAAAAAAAAGGAAGAACGAAAAAAAAATTCAGACCTGACAATAAAAAACGAAAAAACAAATTTCACCCAGGAGAAACAAGAACATTAAATTTCACCAGACGTTTGATCAACACAAGTGGGGAAATACTGGTTATTTTACAAAACAAAATTTGAAATCTGTGGTAACAGGACTTTTCCAAAACGTATTTTTTTTTCTAAACTGTATTTGGTGTTTGGGGACGGTAGTACACCGTGTTGACCTACTGGATGACAAGTTTGCCTTTAAAAATGTAACAGTCACTGCTTTTGCCCAAATTCCTTGGATGGATTTTATCCATTTTGGGTTGTCTCATTTTTAAGCCCACTCTCTGGTTATCCAAGTACATAAATACATAGGATTTCTTGTGGTAGGGTTTATTTTGTTATTTGTTTGTTGTTGTTTCTTAACCTTAAAATTTCTGCAAAAGCTTTAACTGAAACGTCTTTTAAGGGGGGAAACGTACAGTTAGGGGAAAAAAAATACAAGTTTAGGATCTGTCCCTTGTACCTTTTATCTCCTAGCAACATATCTTATACATGTAGAAAAGTAAGTTTATTAATGTTTAAGCACCCAACTCGTTATAAGCAAAAACAAGTTTTATTTGCATTAATAATTAAGTATGGAACTATTCAACTCCCATTTCCTGTTGAATGGGTGGACTACAATTGAATAAGACAGCAAACACACTTGCGTGACTTCACGTAGTCCCATTATTTTTCAGTGCCGTATAGTGTTTTAAAAATTACAACCCCCACAAAAATCAACAAAATGGGCCTTAAAAGAGACAACCTCTTTCCGTGTTCAACTCTTTTTGTAGCATCGTTTCATTGAACAACAATTTGAAAGCTTTCTCATGGTGGAATGTCCGTGTCTTGCCTAACACATTAGCCGTGAGGGGCTGGTGACTAAAATGATGTGACGGTCCTTAAAAACCAACAAAAATCTGAAACAAACAGATAATGTGTTGTTCTTCAATGGCCTGTTTCTGGAAGCGTTTCAAATTGTTGATCACTGTGGCTTTCAACAACATAAAAAGAGAACATTCTCTAACTAGCAGGGCCCGATTCCAATGGATCGCGCCAAGCAGAGAGAGTTTGTTGAGCACTAGGCTTGACGCTAGCTACCCCGGCTCGTCTCGCCGCGTCAAGGGTCCGAGAAGCCCTCTCCAGTCTCTAGGATGAGGCCACTCAACAGACCCAACCCTTCCATCATTGGACAAGTTTTAGCAGAGCGGTAACTTTTCATAGATGACAATTGCCTGAATGAAAACTACAATGGATCTTTTCTTTTTCACAAGGAAGGCAAAATAATTTTTGCATGATGAAAATAAAAACCCACCGGTTTCATTTTTTGTGGAAAATGAAAGATCAGGGTAGTGAGATGACGATGATAAAATAGTAATTTTTTTCTCTTTTTTTTTTCTTGATGTTATTTGGACAGCAGCTTCTTGAAAAACGATAACGTTGAAACATCTATTTAGCATGAAGAAAACTTTCAATCGAGGTAACAAAGAAAAACAAGCAGACCGGACTTGAAGACAATATTTTTATTGTCTTTTTTTATTCTCCTCTTTATTATTTTTCCCCCATACTTTTTTCTCCTTGTTTTTTTTTTTTTTGGAGAAAAAAGTATGAGCGATGTTCTTGACACTTCGGTGCCAATGAATTTGTTTGCAGGTGAAATCAAAGTCAAACTTGACACTGCAAAAGCTATATGGGGCTGGGGCTAGACAGAGATAGCACAGGGAAATTGAATCTCTCCTGTCTGTAGTATACTATTGAAAACATAGTAGTCTGGCCTCCAAGCCCTACTGATAACAACACCAGGTTGGATAACCTGCCTCTGCGTTAGCAAAGAGACAGTAAAAGAAAACAAACAACTTCTTTCTTTCTTTTAAAAATCAGTATTTGGAGAGTTCCTAGCGAAGGGGCGCTCCAGGTGAATGCAAGGAAGTCATAGGAATTGTGACTTTATTGTGTTGTGTTTATAATGTGTTCCATCCCATGCTTTTTGCTTTAAAGACGTCGGGTCAAGTCCAAAAACAAATGCTAAAACCAATTTGCACTCATCTGAGGCTCAGAACATGAAGCCAACTGTAAATTCATTTTAGCGTTTGTTTCAAGTACTCAATTGTTTCTTCTTATTTTTTTTCTCTTGTGATTTTAGTATTTTGTCGCAAACGGGCTTTAATTTTGATTCATTTGTTGCTTTGATATTCATACAAAAAAAATAATTAAAAAAATGTAATCTATTAAGTAGATAATAAAACGGAGCTAGCCGTCAAGCCACCGTCTTAAACTTTGGTGAGACAAGCTCCGGCTGTAGTTGTAATTTAAAACTGGACTCAACTTTTAAACGTTTTTGTGTTGATGGTAAGAAGGAGGTTAAGCAAAAGAGAGAACTTCGGAAGCCAACCTGTAACATTGTTTCAAGACTAGTTTGAAGAGTTTAATCGGAATTATTAATAACGTTGCACTTGTTTACAGAGCATAACTGATTCTATTTGTTCAGAACACTCGTTACTAACAAATACAAGTATTAGAATAGTAGTATTATCAATGTATACTCCACGAGGAAGGAATATTGTAGTCTTTTAAGTAGTCTTTTTATATCACTTGCTTTACCTGCAAGCTTGAAAGAAGAAAATGTCAAGTCGTCATAAAAAAAGGCAATTCCATCCGCTGTTAAATGAACTTGCTCTTTACAAACGATATCACACTTTGTGAGATATCTCTTTGATTTTTCACAGTATTTACAAAAATATAAATAAACCAGTCGTGTTTACTGTTTAAGACCTAGTTAGTAACAAATTAAGTAAAACAAAAAGTTAATTCATTATTAACGATCAATCTGAGACTTTATGAAGTTGTTAACAAAACTGACGGAAAAAAAGTCTTCGCACATTGTACAATTGTGATTAATAATAACAAGTGTTGTTGTTTTTTCTTTTCGTAACAAGTTATGATAGAGCTTCAGGACTTGACCTAGAATTGCATGGGATGGAACCTAACCTTTATTTTTTGTGTGGATCTTGAAGAAGCCAGTGTTATTGGGTCAATCTAGCAAACATGTCTGTGATAAACATTTACTCATAATTCTCATTTCTTGGTGGACTGTACTATCTATCAGTGACAAATTCCTTCGTTAGTAGTTGGATTTCATTCAGAGGGCATTTTAGGTGGACATTTTAAATGAAGCTTGCAACCAAAAGCCTCGTTGCAGTCCATCGAGCTGTTGGGAAGTTGTTTGGAAAGTGTTCGAAATATTGATTGAAAATATCCAAACATGAAAGTAAATTGCTTGCAACTTTCGTACCAGGATAACTATGGACAGTGGAGTGCCATTAAGGGATTGTCCACACTTTATATGAGAAATTTGTTGATGTGAAATGGTCCTGCAATTGACTGTTGGTACCTTTTATACAATGTCACTATTGGTTTATCATTATCATTATCTGAGATAAACATGGTTACTGAGAGTACATTCTCCCTACCCATTGAGCCCGGCACAGCCAAAATTTATTGTCAAAAACGGGTTTGAAAAATGTATCTTGCCACTGTTTCCCCGGGCTCATGGGGGGAAAGAAAGAAAGCTCTGAAAATATGTGGTTCCAAAAAAAAAATGGATTTTAGCGTGGCTGCAAAATATTTTGTTACGGGTGAGTGGCCATTTCTGAAATTCTTGTGCCTTTTTTTCTGTTCTGTCTCTAAGCAGAAGTGTTTTCCATGTAACTTGCATGTGAACAACCTCAAGAAAACCTGCTAACCAAAAAATGCTCTGCTTAGCAGCTTACACAAATTATGATCCTGGTTGAGTGGTTCAGTCAACTGCATTTGATGCTAGGATCAGAAATTGGATAAGATCTTCTTGAGCTAAAAAGTAAATTACAAATTACATTATAAAGTGTACCAACTTCATTGTACCAAATTTTGCTCGGGCAGTTCCCATTGTAAAGACCGATTGGTGGTGATTGTGCTTTATTTCAGACATTTTGTTTTTGCTAGATTGAGCTCAGTGAGTTGAAGGAAAAACCGAGGGCAAACTTAATAATGGAACAAGGGTAGATTACAACAGCTTTCTTCTACCATCATGGGCCACTCTTATCACTGTTTGCCTTACGGTCTTTTCCACTGATGACTTATAGAGATTGGTTGCCATCATCTGGACCAACCAATCTCCTGTGTTAACTGCCCGTTTGCAATTTCTCATTTACACATTTATGTTTACTCTTACTGGATTAAAATCAAAATTATTCATGTTCAAAATGATCTGGTGCTGCATTTTTGCATTGTTATTATTGTGTTCTTGTCTGTGTATTTCAGTTGTAGTCCTGCGTTTCAGTGTTGTATTGTTTAAATAACTGTTATTTACCACAATTCATGATAATGATAATCCTTGTTGGGGAAATATAAAAGGGGATGTTTTTGTTGGGCAAGAGTGTACTTTAGAGGAACATGATAGTCAATTGACTCTCTAAACAACAAACCACCTAAATTAATTGCAAAATAGACAGAAACACGTTACAGTTTCAGAATATGATGCTAGAACAAAAGAAACATCTGTGTACGGGAAGCCAATAAGGCAATAATTGTCAAATGACACTTTTGAACGCCATAATTCTATGTAGTTTGTTTAAAAACTCATCTGCATTCAGAAATGATGTTAAAAAGGGGCGGATCCAGAGGGCGTAGGTTGTCCTTTTCATTCAGCAAAAAAACAAAGATGGTAGGAGATTTAAAAAAGACGAAACAGAGGGAGACATAATTAATTGGGCAGTTCACGTAATCAAATTGCTGAGTGCCAGTGCTTTGAAAATTGTACCCTTCATTCATTGAAATAAAAAATAATGTCATAACGGAGATAAATTCTGTGGTCCATCATGATTTTGATTATAGAGGGCGCTATTGTCATTCCGAAAAAAGAACACTCGAAGATGACAATGTGACCGCCTTTATCATACTTTGTTTTTTGTCAAAGAAATACAGATTCGTGGGGGAAATATCAAGGAAGATACAGTAAAAGTAATCCGTGAAAATTTCAGTCCCATACGTTGCCCTCTTTTTGAGAAAATAGTGAAAAACGGCCACAGTATTTCTTAAAGATAGTATCATACTTTGGTAGCATATCGAAACAGAAATCTTCACAGATTTACCTATAAATAACAGGTTATAAAAATGGTGGTGGTAGAAACACACCGTTAAAATTCTTCCGCCTGAAATGGTGTATTTATCCAGAAATTAGTAAAACAACGACCACAAATCTTTTAGATCTTTTAAAAGATCAAAAATAAAAGAGAAAAGACTTCAGAAATACTGTGGCCGTTTTTCACTGTTTTCTCAAAAAGTGGGCACCGTATGGGACTGAAATTTTCACAGATGACTGTTACTGTATCTTCCTTGATATTTTTGCCCATGAATCTGTATTTCTTTGATAAAAACCAAAGTATGATATTACCTTTAAGTCTCTTCTCTTTTATTTTTTATCTTTTAAAAGATCAAAAAGATTTTCGGTCGTTGTTTTACTTTTTTGGGGATAAATATAGCATTTGAAGCGGACAAATTTTAACAGTATGTTTCTACCACCACCATCTTCATACCCTGTAAGTTATACGTAAATACGTAAACATCTCTGTTTTGGTATCTTACCAAAGTATGATACTACCTTTAAAGAAACACAGACGTTCTCACGGTACCTAAAACATTTTATATTTTGGATAAAAACCTTTTTTGCAAAGCCCGGCAATTCATCTCGATTGGTAAATTTACCTCGATTATAGAGGGCGCTCTTGCCATTCGCCGACACAAAAACAAATTTCACAGTGAAAATTCCTCATCCAGTTGTGAATTTTTGGTAGACCACCAACACCAAGCTAATTAGCCCCATTGAAACTTGGATCAGACATCGGGTTGTGATCACATGTCATAATTGCATACAATCAATTCAATGATTAATCATGGATAACACCCCCACCCCACCCCCCCCCCCAAAAAAAAAAGACTTTAAGAAAAAAAAGTAGAAGAAACATTAACTATTTGCGTTTTCCGAATCAATTTTGGCAGTATAGTGAAACTCCCCTGGTTTTTGCCTTCCGTATTTATAAAAGGTAAGACTGAATGCTGTAGTTTGTAATGTATATGTTTGTATTGTAAATAGGATCGAATTTCATGTTTCTATTTAACATCTGCTTTGAAAACTTCGGAACCCTTTGTTGTTTTTTCCCGGTCCTTCCCACTTTTAGTACCTAAAACACCTTTATAGCTGTGTTACATGAAAACTGATTATCAATATGGTCATTATTTTATGTTATTTTGCCATCACTTCTGTAGTAACAAAAATATATCTTGTTCCTTGTTCTATTATTTTTCTTCCGACTTTCATTAATTCCATGCAGTTTCACTTCAGTTGCAAACTTAAAACGCACTAATGAATAATTACACTCTACCATAACTGTGAATAATTTTGATTGCGTAATAACTTTTATCTCCCACCCACCCCTTCACATTTCCGTACAGAGTGACTCAATAAACCACGAAGAACATCAATTGGTGAAAACAAAAAAATCAAACCGGCCAATGACCCCGACCCATTTCATGATTCATTCATTTTCGATTTCATCCCTCAATAATAAAAAAAAAAGTTGAAAGCCGTTGTGCGCGTGCGTCAAACTTCACCTCCCCAAAACTTGCGGTTTTGCCCATTGCGCAGGCGCATTCACAAAGTGCAGCAGACGATAATTCATTACAATATTTGACATACACACATTGCATACAGGGAAAGTGTGATGTGTGTTCGACGACGAATCTGAGGATCTTTACCCCAGAAAATGCTGCATTTTTCATAGGTAAGTGATCATTCCAGTCCCATATTTTCGTCGGATCTAAAGGACATGTTTCTGTGAACTTGTGTGTTAGTTGCTGGGGACATGGGTTGCAGTAAAATCAGAATTTTCAGTGAGTTTAAAAAATACAGTGTTACTTTCTACAGTCAGACAGTAGTGTTGACTGTTGTGTGTTGTGGTGCAGTGCGGAAGTCGCACCGCACCGCACCGCCGTACATACACCGCACCGACCGGCGTAAGCGGTAGGCTGAAGGAGCATAATCCGGAGGAAAGAACCTCCATCTCCATGGTTAAACACAATTCGGAAGCACTCTCGATCGGTGGATTCTGTTGTTTTCTGACACTGATACTAGGTATCACAATGAATTTCTGAAAGTATTAAAATCTGATTTCTTTTGTATTTAGTCTTGAAGAGCATCTGAAAAGAAACATTTTGATATATCATATGTTAAATTTGGATGAATATTTTAGGAATTATGGTAATTTTAACGGTCACCGAAATGGGCAAAAAAATGGCCTAATTAGCATAAATGAATAATTAGCCATATTTATGATGTCATATCTTTGAAACCGAGGTGGTAATCACATTAATATTACAAAAATTAATAGTATCCATTACATAGTCATTGCCTATTTTTTTTCAGATTCTTACAAATGAAGGGGTTTTTTTTACAATTTTTTTAATTTTATGAAAATCCTATTTTTGACGCATGAAAAAATGGCCTTCCTGTTTGGGCCGGGAATTGCAAGCGTCTGTTTTTTATGGATTTTCAACCCCAGCTATTTAAAAAAGTACACATCCCAGGGACTTGAATTTTGGCACAAGTGTAGTAGGTATGAAACATAATATATTCTGAAATTTGGGGATATTTTGCCATTTCACTTACAATTAAATGAGATTTTAAAAATGACTCAAAACAATTAAATATGATGTGTATATTGCGCGATGCGATATGCGATCGCATACTGTATGCATGCATATATGCATGCGATCGCACATGAATGGTTTTCTGTACGCGTAGGCCGTAGCGATGTACCTTCGATGTGTTTTCCCTGGATCTTTTCATCCCTACCCCGAGTCAAAGTCCTGTGATTTCACCTCCAAAACGATCCTTAACTTCCATCCTCGGACCGATTGAGAATCGGAAATTCCGATCATTACAAGATTTTGTCGCATTTTGTATAAAAACCCCCAACAAAATCACCCGGAAATGGGCACCAATACGATCGTCCGTGTTGTTGTCACGTTGTTGCATACATGCATGCACTAAATGCATGTGCACTGAATGGCGCCGGATACCAGTGCCATAGCCGATGCGTTGGCGCTCACACTGATCGTCGTCGCAACGACTGTTATCTGAACAACCACGCACGCGTCCCCACAATCGGGTGTAAAGTACCGCGTGCTGAAATTTAGCTATTCAGTACACAGTCGTCGGCACGCACGTGCGCACACACTGGTGCACGTCTTAATGCATTAAAATGCGACCAGGCTGGTAATCTCTCCCTGTTTGGGGGCTTTGCGCATGTGCGCCATCTTGTGGTTGGATTTGGCAATGGTCTTATCGAATTCGCTAGAAAATTCCCTTTCTTTTGATATGAAATTGATGTAAAACTTACGTTCTTTTTTAGGAGAAAAATGAGGATGAAATCTTCAATTTTATTTTCCACAACTATTATATGGTCTACCCCCATCAAGTTTTATATCAAAATGAAGCGGAAAACGTCCTCTTGCTGACCGTGCAATTTTCAAAACAAATGGAGTTATGGCGACCGAGCGCCGTGAGCTAGAAGTAGCGGTACGGTTCGGTGGTCAAAAACAGAAGCGTTCAAACATTGTGAATGGGTGAAAATACAGCGGTGATTGTGGGAACATAGTATAATATGTAAGTGTCGGATTTTAATCAAACTTATATGAGAAGAAAGTAGACATACAGAGCTTTCAAATGATACATAATTTTCCACGGAAAGAATTTTTTTTAATATGAAAATCGTCGATCAAAAAGTTGCATTTTGCGTGGTCAAACTGTGTGCGTCACAGTGCACGGCGCTCTACTGTGATACCTACTGATACTAGGATAATGGCAATGTGACAAAAATCACTTCTTCCTCAGTTCCTGTTCCTGTTTCTTCTTGTGTGAGGAATATCAAATTAGGTTTAGGTCGCGCTAGGTTTTAATAAAATAAGACTATTTATTACTATTAGAAAGACTAAGACTTCATTTTACTTAAGTAGGCCTAGGCCTAGACCTAGTTGCGATGATCGTAACCCTGGCTTAGGTCTGACATGGGGACAGGACCTTTCCCAGTCCCCATGTCAGACCTAGGGTTACGATCATCGCAACTACTAAACTAGCCTACTAAGTACTAGTACTACTAGGGCTACAATTAGATTAGCCTAGTACAAAATAAGTAATGAATATGTTCGTTTAGTTTCGATGATCCGTTGATCGTAACCCTTGGTCTGAGATGGGCCATGTCAGACCAAGGGTTACGTAGGTCCCAGTCCCCATCTCAGACCAAAGGTTACGATCATCGCAGCTAATGTTCGTTGCTCTTTAACACACTGCTACTTACAATTACATGTAAGTACTGGGGTGGGGTGCCTGTACTGCTTTAGTGCTAAATACTGACTTACTGTAAGTGGACTGTAAGTAGGCATTGAACATCGTAGTTTGTACAATACTGACGACGTACTTTCAAAAAATTCATTTTGTAGTTAGGAAAAGTAGAACTGCTTCATTGTACAAACAGGCCTGATTTTGGCCTAGTAAAAGTAGTAAGTTAGTACTACAACTTATACTAGTACTACATGTACATGTACTTACTAGCAGTACAAGTGCAGCGCTGGCCTTGATACTACATGTAGTTACTACATTTACTTGTTTGTGTATGTGCTAGGAAAAAGATTTGTTTTCTTTTTTAACCACAGTTGTACATGCACTTGTAGTACCAACACTATTAACACGAACGCAAAATCTCTTCCGGGAAGTATGGTAATGGTTTGGCTGAGTCGATTGAGAAAGCTGGGAAATGAAATGTGGTAGAGAATAACACCCAGGGGAAACAGTGTCAACCATCAATGTGAACTTTCCTGTCCTTTTTTGTTATTACTTAAAATCTATTTGGAGTCATGCACATTCAATTCATATGTGCTTTACTACACTGTAATATTGCAAATATTTCCCAGTACTAAATGTACTAAACTAAAGTTTAATGCTTTTGGGCGACTAGGGGCCAGACGTTTTGATCCTGCCGAAAACGTCAAGCCCTCCCAACTCTCTAAACATTATCAGGTCGTTATTTTGGTTGATGAGCAGTTTGCAGTGCTCACTCAGTTTATATTACAGTTTGTGAGTTTTGTTAAGCTGTCAGTTTAATAAAATTTGCATTGTAGAAATTAGCCTACATAAATTTATAGGCCTTAGTACACAGTAGGCATGTGTACAGGTATATACATACACACAGGCATTTAAAACATAGTACAAATATTGTATGAAGCAGGTCTTGCTGATTATATTTCTGAAGGCAACCCCAGGGAGATGTATGATGTTTGCATCACACTGTATGCATAATTGGATTAAATGTGTTTGTGTCCCAGTAAGTTCTGTACATAATACCAGCCACTGCACTGTTTACACATGGGGAGGCCATGATAGTGTACCACCATGGCACTGCCAGTGCAATGAAACTTAAATGTGTTATCAGACTGTCAATTAGTAAAGTGGAATGCCACTATATAACGAACATCATACATGCTGGGATGCACAGAAATTGTTCATTGTAGTGGTTATTCGTTAGAGTGTACAACGTTCAGTATGCATTGTACATAAACATTGGGAGCCAAGGATGATGTTTGGTAGAGCCAAATGTTCAGTAGAGCCAAATGTTTGGAATAGGTTATAGTGGCGTTCCACTGTATTATATGTGTTCAACCCCCTTACATGTACACGATGTAGATAAAAATGGGTCTGTTTTGTACAAACAGTGTACCTGCCTATACCTTGATGAGTCCTTGTTTTCTAACTAACTTTGAATTTTCCTTTTGTTATTTTCACTCGGAAATTATACAAACAATCTTGACTCTTAAGATTAATTACAGGGCTGGAAATAAGGTTTGGTGAGGGCAAGGCCACTTTTCCATTGCCAGGGGCACTTCCATTTGAAAGTCATAATGGAAACATTTGAAGTGGCACCAAAGCCAAGAACCAGGGCAACGAAGGCCATGGCCTCCGTGGCCTCCGTTTATTTCCAGGCTTGTTATTAGAACTTCAAGCATGAGGGCTCCCCTTTTATTTATTTTTTTATCTCTGTCCACAATTCCCAATAAAACCTTGGACTTGGTCCAAAGATCTAGTGCCTTTCAAATATGGTCTTGCGGTGTTGTTGAATTATAGTGATCCACATTTAATAACAATGTCATTGTCAGCTCAAGTATACAGGCAAATTGGGCATTCACGCGTGCGCATTGTACAGTGCAAAAGTTGCTCTGCAGCACTGTTGCAGCCAGTATCATCATAAACTCAATATTTAATTAGGCACACTCACTGTACCTGGTGCATGTCAAGATGTCAACATAAATTGTTGCCAAATTTGTCAGCCGACAATAAATCAGATACCGGTGTGTGGTGTGTGTCATTCAACCAGCTGTTGTACCATCTGTCAATGAATTCTCATGATATTGATTTTTTATACTTTGGAATTCATAATAAATATCAGTTTATTACTTTATGATTTTTGTAAATTGAATCAAATTTCATCATCAAAATTGATGTTTCACGCATTGGAAATTTTTAATACTGTAATTGAAATGATTTCTAAAGTAGGCCTACATGGATGTATAATGTGCATATATGCAAAATAACAAATTTAACCAGTTGACAAATACACTTGCTATAGGCCTATATTTGTACTAACTACAACACAATACTTCATACACCTGTATCAGTGTGTACAATGTATTTAAACATGTAACTTAATTAATGTTACAAGGCCGTGGGAAAAGATGTTGGAAAATGTGAACTCTAAAATCCTCCACTGGCGGGGATTTTGTTGAGAAGGCCAGCATGTCAGTTAATACAAATCAACTGATCCGTAACACTGTATGATCACATACAGTTCAGTAGACTGGAAAGCAAATCACAAAATATTATACATTTTTTAGTGTACTGTATATGGTTAAATAAGAATCCTCACATAATACCATATTGTACCTTCCAAAATTGTCACATGGACCAGAATTCTTTTTTTTTATAATAATGAAGCCTTTTACTTTCAGCCAAGCCCAGTGTGATGTGACTGGTGGCAGACATTGGTGGCATGGCTCCAGTATGACATGACATCATTCCATGCTTTGTTTATTAATTTGAAGGTTACTCGTTCAAGTTATTACATGTGCAACATTGAAGTATGATTCATCCTTCCCCTATTTGTATATATAACAACATGTAATTGCAGGGTATGCCCAGAAACATGCTCTTGTATGTGTACTGGGCAGTGCGCACACTGTCCTACATGTTTTATTGCATTGTGTTAATTGCATATTATGTAGAAACACAATTAAGCCACATAGTTTTATTCTATATTTTGTGTTTTTTGTAATGATATGAGTCAAAAACGACTCCTGAGATGTAGGCTTACTTTGAAAATATTTACAAATGTACCTGTTTCTGGCAGGCATACAATGCAATAACACTTGTCCATAATCCGTTTCCAACCCAACAAAAAGCCACAGGGGATAGTAAAATCCTGTTTATAATTCATAAAGTGAAGGTTACAAACCCGTACATAATTTTTTGTCACAGATTTAATGGGAGTGTTTGTAATTGGTGACATTCCATCCCTATGATTCTTTATTTGGGGTCTGGTCTAATACACTGTCTGGGTGAGCATTGGCACTCCCAGGATTTTGTTTAATTGCACAATTTTTTTTTCTCAGCCATTTTGTTTTCACTTCCGTTAAGAATTATTCCTGTGGTCAACTTGTGTTGTGTGAAAAATATGTGAATTGCATCTATCTTTCATTTATGGAGCTCTCCATAACTGTGGTGACATGGGGTTGAACTTGAAATTGGAATTGAATGCAGCATTGAAATGTATTGCATTTTATTAGTGTGTTTGGAGTGTACTCTAATATGTACTAATGTTCATTAATTGTTACAGAATCCTTGCTGAACATTGCAGAATGAAAATTAGTTTCATTATTACTTGTAGTACCGTACTCCAAACCGTTTACCAGACTGGATGCCATTTTTATTTATTTTTCATTATTTCAAAATGTACTTGGCATACTTCTTTTTTTCTGTGTTTCATATTTCCCAGCAATTTGGAGGGTTAAATATATCAGGTTTGACTTGCAAAAATGGAACTAATTTTGAACTCTTTGTTGATAATGTAATACATTGTACATGTACATTACATTATTAAATGTTTTTTCGGTGTGCAATACTGTGTTCATACTCAAACTGGAGTTGATGTGTTGTGTTGGAACTGGAAGGGCATGGGTGTGAAACGAGCAACCCCTACGTGTAGGTTAAGCTCCCCTTATGGGTGACACATTAAGATACACAGGTCATTCTGAAGTGCATTGTTTGATAGGAAATTGTATTTGCATACATGTAGGAGTGTACTGCATTTGCTGCAAATCCATTGGGAATACACTTTATATGCATCATGCAGACTTTCATACTTACATTGCACTGTACTCTATTACCCTTGGGTACAATGAAAATTTTAGTTATTTCCCTCAACTGGAAGAAAAAACAAAAACCCAGGTAGACAAACAAGCAACCAGGAACTGAAACCAAATTTTGTACTTTATATAATATAAAACAGCTCCTGGCCAAGGCCTATACATCAGTGTAGTTTTCACTGGTTGCTAGGCAACAACTGACCACAGCCAAGTTCACAGTAGGAGTCTTGTCAGGTCAAATTACGGCTGCATATTTTTTCTAGTGGGTGTCCATTAGGGGATAACTACTCCCTGTGTACAGTAGTTTCACATTTAGTGCATATTTCGGTTAAGTGAGCTTTTTTTTTCATTATCATTTCCCAGTTGAATGAGATGAAATAACTACCTCTGTGTGGCTTTTTACTGCATGTAAATTATTTTGTTGTGCACAGGTGTGTACAATGATACCTGTTATTGTTCTTCCATTACTACATGTACAGTGTATGATAAACACAGAAATGTACACGTATACATGTAATATTGCGTATCCTTTATTAGTATCCTCTAATAAAGTATGCAATATTATACATGTAAGTGTACGTATTTCTGTGTTTATCATGTAGTAATGATCTACAGGTTTTCATGTTTTTTTTTTTACAAATGTTTATTTTTCGTGGAATAGACACTGTACAATTTCTTGTTATAAATTTAAAAAGAATTCAATTACAAGTTTCATTTCTGTATCATAAGTTAGGAATTACAAATTATTTCTTTATGGGAATCTTTTTGTTTTTTAATAATTACATGAAATTAAAAAAAATTCAAATTTGTGTTTGGCACAAATTTATACAGGGCAATATACTTGTACTTGTGCTACAGGTGCAATTCTTGTATTTTGCAGACAAACACACTGAAAACTGAAATAGCTTTGTAAAGTATACCATTTGTAGGTTGCTACATGTACAGAATGTTGCAACAAAATCTCATACAGAATCTAGCTGGGGGTTGTGAACATTGCTAGTGTTTTGTGCATGCCTGCCAATCAGGGTCTGAAATTAAGGGTCGGTCTGGTTGTCAGCCTAAAAGCCACCCTGGCAAACTCCTGAACAAATTAAGGTTCTGTTAAAATGTGCAGCAGTACTGGAGGGCCAACTACATACACTGTACATGTAGGAAGTGTTGGCAAGATGGCACCACACAGTTCATTAACCAAACTAAGTAGGTCGGCAACCTGAAATTAGGTTAGTGTTTCATTTCCTGCAGCTAGCTAGCAACCATCCATTTTCTTTTTTTTACCAATCGTGCACCCACCAAGTCTTTTCTCTGGGCATCAGCTACAAATCAAACCTGGCCAAGTTTATATTGAGCAGATGCAGCGCACACACACACACTCAGTACCTGTGAGGTCACACAGATACCAGGTTAATTTCTAACGGAAGTACCGGACCTATCATTCAATGTCCATTTAGTCCTCCAGTTATTGATGTTTGAAGTGAGTGGGTAGGGGAAGAGAGAGGTGAAAAGCCTGGGCATTGCCCATTAGGATGATGATGTCAGTTTGCTGAGGGATTGCGGCGGTTTCTGCATCTCGGAATTTTTTTTTGCATGAGTCTGAGACATAACTGTAACATACATACATACACTGTACAAGCCTCTGCATCTGTTACATGATAGACCTATGTTTTGTGTATTATAGGGGCATTTACGAAACAGAGGCTTAGGCTGAGGCTCAAGCTCTGACATTTAGTATATATGCTGAAAATATAGGTTGTTGTTTTTTATTGAGGCTGAAGCTCTGTTTTCCCTTTCAAACCAGAGAATCTACTTCAGAACCACAGCCAAAAGCCTCTATTTTGATACCAATGATTTCAGAATGGATTCACTAAATGGAGCCGGAGTCTGAGACGGAGCTTGAGCCTCAATTTTGAATAACCAAATGTAGGTCCACAGTATACGGTACACTTAAAGGCTGCTACTGTACACATTTGTTATAGTCCTACATGTTTCAGTCTGGAGATTCAGCAGCCTTACGTGTGTAGCTTCGGCAAATTTAAAGACACGGAGGGCTAAATTTGATGACTCTGTATGACCAGAGTCACACTGCAAAATTGACCCCACTGAACTCAGAACTTGAGACAATTCAATAAGTACAGGTTCATTTTTTTATTTCACTGAGTTTTGACCCCCGAAAAGTAAAAGATTTACAGCGCAGGCAGAGGCACTGATATAGAATTCTAGATCTTTTCACATCCTGCATTCATCCAGCAATCCCCTTTTTTCAGCAAAAACAATCCATGTCTTTCTTCTATCCATCTGATACCAAGTTGCGTTCACATTTCATCTTCCTTTTTTTGTCAAACCACAACACCTCATCTTTACAATGACTTGCTCATGGTTCTTTCCGATGATTGAGTCCCTTCCCAAAATTTGATTCAAATCGTTCCCACATGCATTGTCGGGCAGCATTTTTCTCCTAAGAACCCTCATCTGTTTGGATAGAGTCTGTTGAATTATTAACGATCCCCTTGATGAGCTTTGCAGTCATTTGTCACGCAGACTGGGTTCAAGGATGAGTCGTGGTTTCAAAGGATCAAGTTCACAATTATACTATGTTTCATGTAATCTATTACATTGTATGCAAATCTACACATACAAACTTGTGCATAAATTAAACATGTATGATCATGTGTCATGCAAAACCTGTTCTAACACAGGTGCATGTTGAAAGAAATGATGGTCTCATGGTAGAAGTCAATGTAGAATTCTATGTACATTATTAATTCACTAAATTCTGGTACATAAGTACAAGTAGACCAAGTTGGCTTCGTTTCACGAAGAAAAATTGTCATTAAATCTAAAACTGCCTCATAAACATTGCAAGCAGGATTCCTATTTTTTGTTCTTGTGCACAGGTCCCACTCCCACTGATCATTTCCCAGTGATGAGCGAAACCCTAGCTCGTAAAAATAATTCCTCTTTGGGGAAAACAAGTTGGTCGTTTATCATGAAGTCGGATAATGGTATTCCTGATAGGTCTTGCAATAAATAGCATCCATGCAAAGATTTGGTGATAAATGATGCTGTCACTATTTTCCAGAATGCTAGTGTACACTGTAATGCTGTGTAGTGTAGGCTGTACATGTATATGTACAAAATTGTAATACAAACCATGAAGATTTGTACACCTGTACAGTAGGAGCATACTGTATTTACGATATGTACACACTTCAAACACTGTGTACTGTGTGTACACTGTTTAATTTCATTACAAAGCTTCTAAGCTCTTCCTGCCCACATTATATCAGACTTTCTTGTTAGTGTTGACATCAAGTCAACATCAATAGTTCATTGATTTGCCATAAGAGCTTTCATTGATTGACTGTTGACACTAAGTGTTTTACACTAACACAGCTCAGTACGGTGTTTCGAGACATGTAGCATTTAATGTACTGTCAGCAACAATTACACACTACATTTATCTTGCAGTCTTACCATGGATCAAGGGACAGACTTGCTCAATGGTCTTACCAAGTGTTTGGGTGTGTCCATAGAGTAAAGGAATACATACGGGTACTGTAGCTCTGTGTCATGGTACATTAATATCTGACAAGGGCCTACACTTAAGTTACAGCAGAGCTACATTTACAAACAGATGCTTACACCAAGCTGGACATTTTGAGTTAGTTCACTAACATCATGTACTTTAGTAGTAATCCATGGAGAAATTCATCCATGGTATGTTACTTGTGTATTACAAAAACAGACCTGTATGTAAGATCTAACCTGCCAGCTGGTTCAGCCTCAGGCGATGGCAAAAATGACATAAATGGCAAAAAAAAACACCAATGTTGTGTTGAAACGTTTTGAAATAAAACTCTTTTTTCCTTTCTTTCTGAAATAGTGCACAGACTTCTGAACATGTACTGTACCATGTATGTACGTGTATGCATCATTGGTGTAGTGAAGTCTGTACAGGTGATTGAAAGTAACACTCAAGTCTCAAGGCCGTTGACTCAAGACTTAGACATTGCAATTGCATTTATTCTGGGGAACAGGCGAAGGTCTGCTGTTTCTGCAATAGCGCTCCACATCTTTGCGCTCAAAATAGCACTGGACCTCAGACAAACATTTCAACTACCGGTATGCACACGTGGGTGGGTGTGCGCGTGCATGTACACTACGTGTGTGATCAATGTTTGTCTGAGATCCGGGGATTTTGTGACATCATTAGTGCGGAGCGCTATTGCACTGAACTTATTACTATAAAGACTACCGGTACAACTTTGCAGTAACAACTACCGGTAACATGTACACAATACGTACACATGTACAGTACATGTATTATAATACTGTGCAGTGCTGCACACTACAGGAATTCATTCTTGCCCGAAATGGGCAAGGACTGGAAAAAAAACAATAAATTCCAGCTCGCAGTATTGACTCAGATTTGCGGAGTGGTGATCCAACATGACATGTGTAAATAGCCAACAACCAGAGATATTCAGCACCATCAATGAGACCGTGAGACGGGAGCAAGCTCTGTGTGATTCAGGCATGTACAGTGGATATGTACAATACTCAGTGTTCCTGAATATTACTTTAAAGTGCACCTGCACCAATAGTGCAATACTTACTTATGTTTAATTTACCCATTTTGAATACATGTATGCATGTAAGTACTTGACCCCGAATCAACCTTTGTAGAGATGAAACCATTTAGTGCCTACATAACATATCTCCTCTTTAATTTACAATGTAAGCCCACAACTTCAACAGGGGAAATATTGAACTTGTGCACGTGCATGCTGGTCAAATCAATCGCTCTTGTCTGTGGCGAGGCTATTTTCAGTCGGCTATGCATAAATGGAGAAAGGAACAAAAATGAGAAAACCAGGACATTTCGTCTTCTGACCAGTACTCAGTAGCTTAAAAGAAGACCAATTCAGAAATGGCCCATAAGAACAAGATTACAAACTAAAAAATCAAAAAGAGAAAAGAAAATAAAACCAAGAAATCAAATTTAATTCAAAATAAACAGAACTAGTTTGATTACAACTATTCATGTAGTTTCACGAGTGGAACCATTCCCTTTAAAATGGTGAAGTGTTCACGGCTTGCTGGCGGATCAATAAAAAAAGAATTTGGCAAGGAAGAAGTGTGCACCTACATACACTGCACTGCACATATAATGTACATACAGTATGTACCGTACTCGTTGCACAAATGAAACTGCAATAGTTCACTGTTGCTGGGCCACGCCATGCATTTGATACCAAAACTATCCCCAGGGCACAAGGAGTTTTGGTTTCAAAAGACAAAATGTAACCAGAACTGCCAGTATTGTTTCATTGTTTAGTATGAAGCGTTTTGACCTTAATGGCACTTGGTGAAACAGCCAATTACCTTTTCGCGTCCATCCCCCCAACCTGTACATATCACGTTTTTCAGTTGCAATATTGTGAATTTTTTTGTGATTGTGCAGGGCTCGAAATATCCACTAAACTGTGTCTAGTGATTTCTGTGTGGGTCTAGTAAAATGTGTACTGCACTAGTCCGGCTGTCTAGTGATTTTGTTTTCCTTGCACATTTAAAATAATAATTGTTGCCTATAAAATGATTTTGTGGCTTTATTTCTTACTCAAAGCAACACAACTGTGATATTGCAAATATGCCACAGGTCTAGTGAAAGTACATAGTTCAGGTCTAGTAAATTGCTGAACAGTTAATAGACCTTCTGTCCAGAGCCTTTTTTTACGAAATTTGAGCCCTGCTGTGACGTATACATATATATACGTAGGTTTTCTTATTACTGTAAACTTACATTGTACATTACAGAGTATACATGTACGTAAATGTACAAGTGCATATTACAAACTTGTGTGATTTAAGGGTGTATTTAATCCGTCCTCCACATTTCAAATTAGATTGTGAAATTTGAACAGGCAGCTGTGCACTCTTGATCCCACCATGTGCGGATTTGGGCCGGCTTTAAGAAGCGGCCAAAGCGCCGCATACGTGTACAGGGGAATTGAGCCAGCTAGAAGACTCTGAAGATGCCATCAATTCCACTTTGCTTGCATATTATTGCCTCCACTGTTTGCGAGATGGAGAAACCCAAGTTTATTGGTATTGGATTGAATAGACCTTCCTCATCAATCCTGCATCTACTGTGTGTTTGTCAGCACCTGTCTTGCAAGATGTAGATTTGTTTTTCCTTTTGCCCTTCTAGTCGCATCCTCGATGCACATAATTACATGTGTAAAGTGATGTGTGCAAGGCGCCTTTTTTTGTGACCCCCGTGATTTTCCCTTCCCATCATCTTGAGGGAAACATATAAATTACTGACTGTTTGCTAGTGGCTGTCAGTCAAGAAGTTGCCTGTTTTTATCGTCCAACTTCTTACACACAATGATTACAGTACTTTACTACAGTACAGTAATCTCGAATAGAGCCTCCTTGCAATTGATATTACATGTATTAAAGAAAGGGCATAATTTCTTTGACTACATGTATGACCATTTCAGAATTTCCATAATACATGTGTAAATTTCCATTGCAACCCAACAGGCTATTTTGAGGCTCTCCACTCATTTTGCCTGATACATGTACATGTATGTGCCTCATGCATTTTAACCTTATCCTTAACTAAGTGCATGAGCAGAAATATTGTCAAATTTTTCTGCATCAATACATGTTCATGTGTGATGATGAGTCTGGTCAGTATCATTGTTGTGTCTGGGTCAGAACAAATTGTGAAAAAAAAAGGTGAGAAACCCTTCAAGTGGTAATAGTTTATACAAGGTCGCCAACTCCCATTGGTTTGTCACTGTACATGTACTGTAGATACATTGCTGGAGGCAGTCTTGAAGTTGAATGGGGGATCAGTAAACTGTGTGATTACAAGGAGCTCTAACAGTAAAATGGTCTGTGCTGTGCTGGGCTGGGCTTGGCTGTTGAATTAGACCTAACTTAATTTTCTTTTAATGTATTAAATTTGTTCCAAGCCGAGCCAATTCTGGAATTAGCCCGGACAAATTACATGTTGCAGGCAGCTTAAAATGTCAACTGTCTCTTGCTTTGACAGGCTGATGGAGATGTGATGAAAACAAACAGTGGGCCCGAAGCTGGGTTTCCCCAATTCTTTCATTTGCGATTTATGGCTTTTTGCTTGTTTTGATTGGCATAATGCCTAGTTACAGAAATAAACTGCGCCGTACTCGTGTTTACAATCAATGTACATGTTCATTAACAATGGTGAACCGTTCATTGTCAGTGGGAAGGTTGCTTTTTCTTATGAATTAGGGGATTAAAATTCTGCCCAATACTGTGTTTAAACACAAGTGTCAGTATTGGCCTTGTATGTACTATTAAGGTTTCAACCAAATGTTGTTTCTACCAATAGTATACAATGATAACACACAGAAGAAAAAAATTCACAAAATGTAGCGAAATGAGTGTGTTTATGTTTACCGACGGGGCTACTTAATGATTGCTTCTGGATCCATGATTCTTAGTCACGTACGGCTTCATGTCGTACAGTACGTTTTTACATTGTACATGCCCTACATACTGTATGTATCTCAGGGACCTTGACCGTATGTTTACCCCTGGTCTTTGCCTTAGTTTCCCTTCAAGCACACGTTCATGATGTTATTACCGGTAGTTGTGTGAAATGAATTTCCTTGAATTTTAAAAACCTTTATTTCGAAATTATTTACAATTTGCATCTCACCATTTTTCCACAATAGCTAACATCAAGAGGATTTACGTATGTATTTGATGATTTTGTGTGAAGACTCTAAATTCATATAGTCATGAATTGAAGAACTGAGGGAAAAATAGGAACAAAGAAAATTATGCATTGACTATTCACTGTGAGGGCAAAAAACGATCGAGCCATTGAAACAGTATACATGTACATGCGTGCCATACTCTAACTAGCGTACCATAGACATAGATGGCCAAAACAGATGCAGCACCTCATCCCTGACATCGTTTCCTACCTCTGCTTTATTGACACCAAACCTCTGGGTAAATGAAGATTCTATTTGGTCAAGAACCACACGGCGTAGGCTATACTGTAGCACGCCCGTCATGGGTTAGTGGCAACTGGAGAACGGCAGATGAGTTTCGGAGGATCTGTTTGTTCTCCAGTGATTGTCTTTTTCGATTTTTCCTCGCAAGACAGTTGCAGCCTTAAGTTAGGGCACAATGTGTACACACTACACAGTGAATTGAACCTCACGTCCACATTCAATTTCCAGCATGATTGGTTTTTGTTTTTGCTGTTTGTTTTTGTTTAATCATAGGGAATGTTAGGAAACATCTCCAGTTCTCTGTCAGTTACATGTATCAGTAGTATGGTATGGTTTGTCATTGTCAATACATGTACAGTACTTACCAAGTTACATGTAGCAGTATGATACATGTACATTGCAGTATTTCACTTTAAAGGTACAGTACAGGATTGGTAACATACCCAAACAGAAATGTTCACAGATTTACTTATAACTTTCAGGATATGAAGGTGGCAGAGGTAGAAACATATCGTTAAAATATTTCCACCTGAAATGGTGTATTTGTTTCCAGAATTAAGTAGAAGACCAAAAATAGTTTTGATCTCAGGCTATTTTCTTGGTTGTGTACATTGTGATCATTTGATGAATGTTTTACATAACTCCCCCTCCGCCACACCCACTAGGAATTGTATGGTTTGTTCTTAGTCTGTGGGTCATGTCATATTAAAAAACATTTATCTTAAAAAGGGACATTTTCATAATTATAATTTACTAAGTAGGTTATAGTATATGCCTACATGTGTACACTCCAGTTTGCGAGGATTCCACAAGTTACAAAATTTCATATTTAAGGGGAAACAATTTTCAAAATGTTGCACTTTCGACAGTCTGCAAAAATCCAGGACTCTAGTCTCTCCTTCCTAGTTCCTATGTTGAACATTTCCTTTGTCAGGTGGTAAGAATATCCTCATTGTATCAGGAAACCACTCAGGGTCACCTGTTGACCCAGTATATTGTGCGGTTGGTTGGTTGAAGAGGCTCAAAAACACACAGTTTTTAAGACCACATGTATGAAGGGACCAGCCTACATAAGTACTGTAGTGTACTGTACTTGAAACATACAGTTTATGTATGGGGTGATTCATTTTGTAAACACTTTGTGGCTGTTTTCTTTTCTTCTTTTTTTGGTGTGTGGTGCGGCCCTGTGTTATTTTGTGACATTTTGCTTTTCTTAGGAATGATAAGTAGGTGTATGAATAATATACGCCAAGGCCATTAATTTTCACTTCTGAACAGTTTGATTTAATCACAGTTTCATGATTCATGATGAAATAAAATGAACACTAACTAGTTCAGTACAAATTACATACTGTACAATTGGGGGTATATTATAGTACTAAGTAGCAGAAAACATCAATGTTAAACTTGGTAATATTAAGTGTATTTCAGTAATGGGGTCTTTTAAAGTTTCTTTTAATAAGAAGTAGGCTACTCGTAAAATCAAGTTTTCATATCACCCAAAGCAACAAGAGTGAAATTATCAGTAGTGCCTTTTAATGCATCATCATGTACTGGACTGGTACATGGTGTACCTGTCTCTAAGTATAGTAGATGTATACAAATGTATTAATTGTATACAAATGTATGAGTTTGTTCAGTGTGAAAGTTAATACAGCTTAATTACTAAGAGCATTAAGCTTCTATTAATATTCTAAGAAATTAAAAAGGAAATTAATCAAGCTTTTAAAACACATTGTACATTGTACACTTGTCCACATTAGAGACAAAATGGACAGCTGCAATGGTATGCAAGGCTGCACAGTAATAATACATGTGTCATTGTGTGGTGCATACTTTAATGGGGACTTGAATTCATGAATGATGTTATTCATAATCTGAATTCAATCACCATACATGTACATTGTACATACATGTACATGTGAAACTAGATGCACAGTTCATGTTAGTACATGCTGCTCTTATAGTGAAACCGATATCATTTGTAATGGATGTACATGGTATCAGGAAACGATCTTGAAGTGTGCTGCGAATAATTTAAAACTGCCCCACATACAATTCTGCCCACTTTGCCCGGCGCACATTACAGTTTGTGTAGCTGTCTGGTTATTTGCATTACTTCCTATATATGTAGTTCTATGTGTTCATATCCATTGTTCAATACATGTGTAGCGACTTTGTAACCTTTGGAAGTAATTCACAGTTAATTGTTGTCAAATTTATAGAAAAAACAGCAACAATAAAATTGTTTTTTTAAACAAATAAAAAGGATGAAGCCCCCGCCCCCCCCCCCCTCCCCCCCCCCCCCAAAAAAAAAAAACCACCCCAACAAACACAAAAATCAAAATGTTAACTGAAAGTTTCTTGCTCAAATAGATTTAAATACATTTAAATTTCTTTTCTTAAAACAATTTTCACGTGTTTTTTTTACCTTCAGAACTTTACCTTAGTTTACACAAATACCCAGTGAATTGATCACAAATGGCCTGGTTTAGATGTAAAGCTTATAGGGCCTATTTTATTTTTCATTAGAAAAGTTTCTTTGGTTTTGGGCACAATTTGATTCATGCATTCTGATTTTGGAATCAAAGTGCATGTATACTGTACCTGTACATGATGACCTTATGATTGTGTACTCATGGCTGTAACATGCATTTTCGCATGTATGCAATACACACCATGTACAGTACACCATTAAAATGTACAGTATGTGATGTTCCAGCTCATTTGTCATAGATCTGCACATTGGCCCAACCATAATCGAGTGGTTCTGTCCCGAAGAATCCCTGCTTTCACACAAAAAAGAAGAAGAAAATCTGACTAAACTTTGTCTGGATCATCACAGCATTATTTATGCATGCGGGGTTAGATAAGCACCCTGAATTCCAAAGAAAGAGAAAAAGACAAGAAACCCTGTGAAATCCATCATTCGCACTCTTGGAAAATAAGCTACCTAGAGAGATCTTCTAGGCTGGTGGACAATGATTCTGGAGTATCTCTGTACATTAAATACATGTAACTTGACACTGGAGGGGATGACCAGCCAACTGGAGCTGTTGACAGCATGTGAGTCACTGTCTCAAAGTGATCTACCCCCCCCCCCCTTCTCCTCACTGTACCCACACCCCCAACTGAGAGATGAGAAAGAATAGATGACCCACATGCACTCAGGTTGAGTGAAATGGGTTTTTCTGATGATCACCTGCAGTGCTGTGCGGAGGGATCTTGATCTATCTCCTTATTGAAGATTCATTGCACATGTATTGCCATACATTTGCAGAATGAGAAATATATTCATCAGTATACGGGCTTGCTCTTTTGACTTTTGGGATATTTCATTTGAAATTGCATACAAGTACCGGACTACCGGTATATGTTGCATACATTATACGTGTACACTACAAGGATACAAGGAAGATAGGAATAGGAAGCTACATGTAGGTCTAGTGTTATCGTACACAAGGGGTCAGGGCTTGAATTTTGTGGAAAAAACACTGGACAGCACAGCAGGCCTACTAAGAGCATTTTACTACACCTGAACTTTTTTCACTAGACCTGTGACATGTCACATACCGTTGAAATCTTTTGTCGTGATCTTGCATTATTTCCTCAAAAGACATGGGTTGTGTTCAATACATTTTGTCCATGAGGTACTAAGAAATGAAGCCCACAAAATCATCAATTTAGGCAGCATTTTGATTGTGCGAGGAAAACAAAATTACTAGACAGCCGGACTAGTGCAGTACACACTTTACTGAAATCACTAGACTTGATCCATGGTCTAGTGGATATTTTGAGCCCTGGGGGTGTACTGGTAGTTGCAGTCAAAATCATTTACGGTTCCATAAATGTGTACGTTGTAAACTGTGGAGGTACTGTACCTAGGCCTAAAGGCTAAACTCATCCTGCATTTGCCCTGGATTTTGAAATCCCATCTTGCCTATTTTAGACTTTATTTCAAGAAGGGGGAGCCCTCAGTGTTTATGCGTTGGGGTCAATTCAGTCCACACTAAACAAGCAATGGTGTATGACCAGTGCATCATCAAGCACAGTTTGGAATGACCCTTTTTGCAGCACTTGACAGTTGGCTGATTTTCAAGGATTCCTGGAATTGTAATGACTTCAAACAGAGACTGAGAGGGTATAATAATGATTCATACAGGAGGTAAATTGCTCATGTGTGCTATTTTGTATTCTACATGTACATACAGTAAGTGTTTTACAGGGAAGTGACAGGCAGTAGACCTACTGTAGGCCTACATATATGTAAAAAAAAAATGTTTTGCTGAAATTAATAATGAACACTGCAAATGTTAAATGAAGTTGGGTATTCAACATTACATTTAAAAGGGTCAATTTGTTGCACAATCATTTAACTCACAATGTACAAAGAACATGTGTACATGTCTGTATGGTGTAGCGTACTTGTTATGTACAAGAAGGGCCTACATGTACATGTATTTTTCTAACCCACTACTGACTAGGATACTATGCCACATTTTACCACGCCTGGTTTTTTTCTGTCTGTGGTAGGGGGATACTGCTACATGTAGGCCCTACATGTACATGTAATACACCATAGTGTAGTTTCCGTGGTAATCCCTGGTTTATGATCAGGCAGTCCCCCTACATGTAACAGGTGGAGACTGGAAATCTGTGGCAAGCAGCTCCCGTCCCCTTCTTTATGGAAGGTGCAGAAGATTCAATATTGAGGGTTAAAACATTAATATTACTGTCATTCATCTTTAATGTAGACAATCCTTAGGTGCTGTTTTCAATTTCAGACAGATAATGCACCAATTCTTATAGGCTATACGTCATGTGCAGGGAATTATAAGCCAGGCCTATTTATTCCATGTAGATGCTCTTGATGTCACCCAGAAGCTTCCATGAAATGATATAGCACAGACTATCGATCAGAATCAGGCAGTTTTAAAGTTCATGAAAGGGTGTCTGTAATAGCATACATGTAGATCGAGCTACAAATGTATGGTAGTGTGCACGGAGTAAGGAATGAGTGATGAGTGAAATCTGATGAGGTCCAACTGCATTCTCCTAAATCATGAAGCTCATTTAAAGTGACTTTCTTACTACAAAAAAACTAAACTTACCAGCAACAACAGAACTTTATGTACAGTGTAAGTACTTTTAATTAATAGGCCTATATGGTTACTTGTTAGCAAAAAACAGATAAAGCTAAACAAAACACAACAAGACTTCAACATTATACATTTATATCAATCATATTGAATACAATACTAATATGGATGCCAGGAAATTTATAATTTAGGCCTTCTTCCCTACTTGTTGTAGTACACCTGTTAAATACACTCTGCAGCTGTACACCTGTATTAAACATTGTGTGCACCATATAATGAACTGCCACTCCCACTGTCACAGTCACAGGTACACCAAACTCTGTACAAAACCAAAGATGTTTCCAAATCTGTATACAGTACTTAGGTCAGGGTTGTGTATGCGTGTGTCAAGTGCACACCTGTATGCCATACAGTGAAAGTGCACCTGAATGAGCTTGAATTCTTCTCATGTGTAAAATCAAATGCCACAATAGGAATCCGGTTTTTTTGTTCACTGTAGACTAGGCTTTTGTCATGTCCATTCAATAAGCCTCTCCCAGTCAGGGACCTGAAGTGGGATTGTGTTCACAGTGCAGTTGTTATATATCCAGATTATCGTTCAGGCTGTCACTGTGTTTATTGATTTATGCTCTCTGTACACTACAGGACAGGAGAGAACTGATTTTGAAACAAGAAAATTGAATGAAAGAGGGACATGAAAACTCAGCACTGATTCATTTATGTGCTTTTGAAGGTACTTTCATGTTTGGTTTCAATTTGAAACACCTGACTTAAAATAATGTGCATTGTACATGTAACAAGAGTACGGTAAACCACAAATTTGGCCATTTTGTGTATTTAAGTGGTCATTCCACCAGGCTGGGACACGATTAAACTTTATATCACATTGTCCATGTACATTAATTAATTACCTTGTATCAGTGAATGTTGATGTCATGTGTACATGTACACATTGTGTAGGCCTACATACCTGTATATACTAACGATATCATGTGTACGTGTACACATGTTGTGTAGGCCTACATACCTGTATACTTACAGTTGCACAGTTTGTATGCGCATGGACCTGGTGGATTACAATAGCATCACACCACAGAGAAAGAAAAGGTGCCCTGACCTGGTGGAACAATACAAATTTCATTGTAAGTTTTCCGGGAATTTTCCCAAGTGCACTCCATGTTACATGTTCCACTTGCCCAACAATATTTTCACGATGCAAACAGAATATGCATGTATGTATGTAGGCCTACCGGTATGTAAACTTAACACCTTTGCTAATTTTCCATCAGTCTCCATTTTGGTTTCTTCGGTTTTTATTTTATTTGGGCATGATGAAATGCAACTTTCCTCAAGTTATCACTTTGAAACTGTGTTTCAGTTGAGTTTTTTTTAGGGGTAAGCCTTGTTTTGGAAAATTTGCATATTTACATGTATAGTACACTGTACTGTAAACAAAAGTTTCCTTTCCTGAGAAATTATACAGGTATCAAGAGAGATATCAGTCATTTTCAGTTTCATTCTGTCTTTGTCATTGCTTGTAAGTTGAAATAAATGCCAGTGTGTGAACTGTGGGATGGATTTAATTCATGCCTGCAGCAGTTTGTTCTACATTATAATTGTTTCTTTGAAGTAGAGGAAATAGGAAATGAAATGAGTGGGCTGTTATGAACGGTGCATCCTACTTAGGGGGAAAGAGAACTTCCTGATCCACTGAGAGCAATCTGACAGGTCCCCATCGGCCATGGATCTCACTATTGGCTTGCTAGCTTTCCTGTGGAGTATTCATGTATTCAGTATAATCATTGGTTCTAATGAGTGTTCAGAAAATTAGGCTCAGCTTCAAGTTCAATAGGTATGTATTAAAATTGTATGCATACATTCATAGAATGTGTATTTGATCGCATTGGTAAAAGTTGCAGTCTGTAGCAAGCCTTGACAAAATTGGTTTCCAGATAAACTACTGTACAATTGTACATTTGTACACACGTGTATTAACATCTGGATAATGTATTGATAGACCACTATGTATACATGTAGCTAGACAGGAAGAATTATCAATTTCAAGCATTTTGTTAACTTATAAAGGAAGCCTATGTATGGACGCAAATAATGATTTAAATTGCACTTCTTGTTTCGGAGGGAACATTTATATTTCACAAACATATTGGTTCTAGTTTCATCTTTGTACTGTTCGTGGTGCAAGGGATGCAAATCTATATAAATGATTTTCTTTAGGGAGCCATGCAAAGTGGCCAAGTAAAAAAAAAAAGAGAAACTAAAAATACAACTTTCAGGGGCGATTATAAGCCATATGGCAAAATAAAGCTGTAATCTTAAATTTTCATTTTTCTTTTCAATTTTTCATAGATTGATCAATGAGCTTTCAGTGAATATTAGTCCATGAAAAGAAATATGCACCTAAAACTGCCAAATTATTACCAGTTGCCAGACTAAAAACAAAGTACCCCTCCACTTCATTGCAAATTAGAGTGACGTCAGGGCTACATGTAGATTTCATCCAAATGGCCCAAAGTTGAAAGTTCAAATGCTGGGGACCTTGTTCCATCCATTTATTTTTTTGAAAGGTACATGTAGGGGTGGCCATTTTATCTGTAGTTCATTTAAAAGCAAGTTATATACATGTACATGTAGTACTAAGTACTATATGAACATAAAGTGTAGAACTGTCTGCATGTATGCAATGTACATGTACATGCATGTATTGGAACAGTACATATTTCCTTGTTTATTTGGTTTTTGGCATTAGGCCCCCTAAGTGATCAAGGAGCAATCAATTTTTCAAGCTCGTTACCGTACATGTATGTTGATTAACTTTTCACAGTCATTTGATAATACAGTATGAATACTTGTACACTGTGCATACTCTGTGTACATATGAAATTTAAGTGTGACACACTGCGTTGAAATTTTAGCATGGAACGTACAACACGTACACAGAAATTCAGTCTTTCAATAACTTTGCGATACCAAGTAAATGCCCAGTACATAATATGCGTACGTTGAGAGCAATTTTTCATTAGTGGAAACTGCCGGGGTCATCAGGGCTTGGAGAGACCAGGAATAGAAGCGCGTCGCAATTAGCGTTATCAGAGGAAGGATTGAGTTGGCGACAGCAGGACGAGGTTTGTAGAAGCGGGCGCCCATCATCCATCAGGTCTGGGCTGTCGTCGATGACTTTTGGGGACGATCTGTTGGAGTTGTGACGTGATATCATAATGACAACTTGAGCTAGCTGGTTTTCTTTTTTTTTTTTTCTTTCTTTTCCAAATTAAAGATTGGGAGTCTTCTTCATCTTCGGATGATAATGCATCTTCAAATTATTCTACTGTATTCTTTAGTGTACTGTGTATGTGAGATTTTTGTTTGAGAAACCTGTTGTAAAATGATCACCAAAATTGTATTATGGCCTTTTCACACTGCAAGCTTTCAACCCGGGGCAAAGTCCATTCCCACCCTGGGTTGAAATTTGATTTTTCAACCCCGCGTTCAACCCCACGTTCAACCCATTTGTCCAGTGTGAAAAGGCCTTTAAATGAACAATGATTTACAAATACAGTGTGTGGTGTCATTCAGTCTCGAAAGACTATGTTCTTGCATTCTGGGATGTTGGTCTGGTTCGGGAACAGCGTCGGGTGTGGCTGACCAGCCCGATGGGAGAGTGGCAGTCCCTCTGGCACTGTACACAGATAAAGGCTGTAGGATAGGGGTTGCCTGCCTGGCTTGATGCTTTTCTTCTTTGTCTCTTGGCATCAGACTGCTGGGCAAGTGTCCCTTCGTAGGCAGAGACTTTTGGTGACCACTTTTGCATAAAAAAAAAATATAGCAAGGTGTTTCAAAACGAATAATGTGATCTTTTGAATACAGAAGATTGCCAGCTCCACTTTTGTGATGTACAATGTACTGAACGTGACACTCATAATGACAACTTGAACAAGCAAGCTTTTTTTTGTCACTTCAACTACCGGTATTCTTCTCATAATATCTTCCCAGCGTGCTATTTCTATTTACTCTGGTACCATCGGTGTAATTCACAAAGTGCCACTTCGATATATATTGAGGCTGGTCCGAGCATTTGCACAATGAAGTCACATTTGCAGACTGTAATTGAGTAAACCGTAGCCTAGGCTGCCTCTGGGTGTGAGTGACTGGATATATTTACAGATCAAGGATCGACTTTTTCGGTAATTGGACGTTTTACAGTAGCTGCATGCGATGAGGTAGATCTAGACCAGAGATATAAGCAAATTTGGTCCAAGACGCTGTCTGGGCTGTTTCTTATGTCAAACCATCGGACTTCAAATCTTCAACCTGCTGCATGTTTCACTAATTTGATTTTCAATTTTTACATGCTCTAGATCACGAGGTTGCATAAACAGACTTTGCCTCATAGATTTTCAGCCGCTTTTTAGTGTTAAGCTTTTTATATCTTCAAGGGGTAGGTTGCTCTGACAGGTGATGTCAATTACATTAATTTTGACATGGATTTTGGATTCATAACAGATCCAGACTATTCATAATTTCAAACAGACTGTGTAATATTAATGTGCACGCAGTGGCTTTGTGCATAATGTCCAGTGGCATTTGATAGGCATTGCCTATTTTGTGACAAAGCACACTGAATATACAGTATAGGGGACAGTTTTGAAACAAGATGTTCCATTTGAAGATTGGATGATTGTTATACAGTATTTGAATAGTTATTGTATCCTGTTAGTGTTACCACCCGCATGCCTACAGTACCTACCCACCCACCTGTACCCACCCTCCCATGGCAAACATATAATGTACCCAATTACAATTGTACAGTTCAGTTACCTTATACAATGTAAGTCCAAGTGATAACAGTGTATTAAAAAGAAAACATAGATTTTGTATAAGACTTGAAGCTATGCATGGTGGAAGTACTAGTAGGTTTGTGGTGACACCATGCATGTAATCGCTTCTGTGACACTAGTTTTGAGAACACCCGATGGTGTTATCCCGACGTTCTGAACAGTGTTCCTCCTTAGGAGGACAAACAAATTTAGCACACATAAATCAGTCATACACATGTACATATGTAGATGCCAGCAATACATTTTTCATGCATTCCAGATTAACATGTACAGTGTATGAATGATTTTCCAGGCAATGATGTACATATAAAAAAAGTATGGAGGGCCTCTGTTCACTACAGTAGAACATGTACTGTATGACTTATCCATCCCATAAGAGCAGAGTCCTGTTTCCCAAAATCCCATCTCATTTGTATTGTTGGCTTGCATTTCTTGGACAACGAGATTCGCCGAAATGTCTCGGTTGAGATGGATCATGGGGCCCTCTTCAAGTGTTGCTCAGCTGGCCTCCTTCAGGCGCTATTTGCCTCCCCCTCCCTGCCCATAGGGTCAATCTATCATCAGTCTCCATCAATTGGTGATGGGGGATATGATGGGGCGTACTCAGGGTTGTGTCTTGGGTTTTGTCAACTTGTGTTGTCTTTTGGTCCTCATTTTACAAAATTTGAAGATTTGAAAAGGAAAAGATCGATTGATAGTGTTTGCTATGAAGAGTCAAGTTTCATGCTTGAACTTTCAAATCAAAATGGTTACTCACATGACCCCTTAGAGGTAGGCTAGCTATTAAAAACGTACAGTGCATTTCAGGCCTGTAGATGTATTATTGTAGGATCCTTCATCTGTGAGTACATGTGTGCATGTTGTAGGATTTATAGGGCATAGTTTGATGGCAAAGGTTTTCAAAGTAAAATTTTCATGGTAAGCAAAAGTTTCAAAATTATCAAGAGAAATACAGTAGGCCTACATTTCTTTTAGTATTTATAAGCCTGCTCTACAATGAACGTAATTTCCTGCACTGTGCTATTTTATGTAGTCTTGAAATCCAGCCCTATGCTCCGTGACACATGTGGCCACTAAATGTCAAGTGCCCACCCTTCCGTAATAAACATCTGCAATCAAAGACTAATCAGCTGATAATGTGACACATAAGGAACAAGTATGAAACCAAGGATGCTCCATTGAATGCACATACACACTATGTATCAATGCTTGAAATTGCATACATACTGCTTGGGGAGAAAAAGAAGAAGAAAAGAAACGGGGGCCAATTTCATGGTAAGCATAAAAAATTGTTAACCTACCAAACCACCATTCAAAATTCCATTTGATATTCATGGTCAGCAAACAACAGCCAAAGAACAATCACAAGTGATACACAACACATGGAAATTTGGCTCCTGTTCTGATTAAGACAGAAATTTCATGGTTAGCAAATTTTTGTGCTAAGCACGGCTGTGAAATTGGCCCCAGCTGTGAGTCATCAAACTCTGCAATTAACCACAGGTCTGCATGTAGACATGCCATTCAAAAATGTTTTTAACATAATTTGCTGACAGCCACATATTAACCCAATATAATGTCCCCGAACTGTTTCATAATGGTTTCAGTTGAATGACAGATAAAAAAACCCTTAGTCCTCAGTACCATTCGGAAGTATGTTACCGTGGCACCATGTAGTCTCATTTTTTCATTGTAGATCAATAAGTTTCTTACAATTTTCTGGTGCCAAGTCTAGTATGTCCATTTACAGTGTAATTAGTGCAATGTGGTACATACATGTAATGTAGTGGGGGGGGGGGGGCATTGGAGACACTTCATAGCTTCATCAATCATGTATACATACAAGTGCAAGCGCGTGACAAATGCCAGCCTGGGGGGCCCTTGGATGAGTTATTGTTGTTGTGGTTGAATTTTGATTAGTTTTTTTTTTTAATACAGTGAAGAGAAGTTTGTTCACTGACTTGATCTTGATTTTTTGCCTCGAGAAAAGTTGACAGTATTTGACTTGTGCGCTGTAGCTCCTTGATCTTCGGCAAGGGGAGTATAGAATTAAGGTGCCGACATTTTTATGGGCGCAAACATATGATACAATCTGTCAAAATTCAATAGGATTTGTTTTATTTTGGCTATGAATCGTTTGGCGGTTGCTTCATTATCATTAGATATTATTTTTGTCATCAGGTATTAATTTTCTTTTTGATTATAGTAGGATGCATTCATTCAAGCGGCTTTGAACTGATGCCTGTAGTCTGAAACTGTATACCGGTGGTTTATATTATACAGGGAGCAATCAATTGCATGCTTAATGAATGGATAGAGGACTTTGTGCATAGAAATCCAGGGCCTTTCTCAAAGCTTGGCTCCGGCTCAGGCTTCGTCTCTGTCAACCATGCTGAAAATATAGGCTGTGGTTTTTCATTGAAGTTGAAGCTCTGTTTTCTTTTTCAAACCAGAGAATCTACTTCCGAACCACGACAAAAAGCCTCTAGGCCTACATTGATTCGTGTTATTTTATAATGGATTCACAAAATGAGGCCAGAGTCGGAGCCTAAGCTGGAGCCGAGCTCCTAAGGATGTGAATATTGAGGACACTGTAAGCTATGTTAAAAATCATGTGCCATTGACTTATGCATCAACAGACTTAAGTGGGCTTAAATCAAGGCCTTAAATATTAGGCAAGTTTTTGAAGGAGGATTATTACATAACTATGGGCACGTTTAGCATCTTGAGCCAAATACACGTGGCATAGGGTATGTGCATGACCGCTACATTACACTCTAGTCCTTGGTTCATTTCTCACCTCATCATGGAGTAATGTCACGCTTTGTTGGTTGAATCACCTGACTGTGACAGCAGATGAAAGTGACTCCACCTCTCACACTACAACCAGGGGCCAATTTCATAGAGCTGCTAAGCACGAACATTTGCTAAGCATTGACATTTCTGTCTTCATAAAAACAGGGTTAACAACCAAATTTCCATGTGTTGTGTATCACTTGTCAAGTGTCATTTGACAAGTGAAAAGAACTTGTGATTGTTCTTTGGCTATTGTTCGCTGACCATGAATGAATATCAAATGGAATTTTCAATGGTGGTTTGTTTTATTGGGCGAGACATTTTTGTGCTAAGCAAATGTTTGTGCTTAGCAGCTCTATGAAATTGGCCCCAGTCTGTTTCACAGTTTGATTTAAAGTGTTATTACCTTTTGTTTTGTTTCAAATGGTTTTCTTTGAGCAGTTTAATGATAAATTGCTTTTCTTGCTTACTGAGTGGTACAGAACCCCCATTCTCCAAATTTTAATCTTGTGTGTGCATTTGTACAATACTTGTATACACAATAAATACAGTATCGTGTGTGCATGTATTAACTGTATACAATCATATGTATACTGTATTATAAACACACCATGCAGATCCATGATTAGTTTCTCATATGCAATCTGATGCTAGCATCATTTCCAGATGCTGGGTTAATGCCGGTCAGTTTTTCATCTTTGTTCTAGAGTGCCTCTCTGAGCAGTCTGTGCTCAATTCAATTCAAATCTATATTGACTGTGTACATTTATGTACTTCATTGTGATGAAGAAAATGAGTCCACAGAACGTTTACCCATATGTACAGTCTACAAAATGGCAATGTTTCAAGGATCAAATTTCTTGAACAATCTGGACAACCAGAGGCTAGTTGATTAAAAAGACTCCATGGTAAAAAAGAAAAAAGAAAAGAACTAGCACACGCAATGGATGACAACCTGAAAAAAGGGGACACTGAAAATGTGGCAATTTGGGATTTTGTCAAATTAACTTGAAAAATTGGACTTGTTAATATGGCGATCAATATGTTGTGCCTACATATGTACAGTAGCCGAGCAGTTTGTACAAAATTACATTTGAAGGATTTCACTTGACTGCCACTCGAACCACTGAATGGACTCAGTTGGGCTGTCCACTGGATATTTCCAGCCCTGAGGGTTTAGTTACAACTGTACTGTATAGCCTACTAACTGTATAAAAAACATGGCAATTGAATGAACATGTACTGTGCCTCTCTCTATTTTCTTTTGAGAATTTAAAGGTGACCAGATTTAAATTACACATAAATAATCTCTGAGGTCTATCAATATGACTGTAATTATGAAATTGGCTTTATACAAATTGCATGTGTAACACTGCTCTTGGCTTTTCTGTGTGTCAGGCCACTTGAAGGGTAATCATAGAGACGATACTGTAAATGTGCCATTTCTAACCATAGATATTTTTCACCCAAACATTTGCTAATTTTAAGCACTTGGCCAGTTTGCAGCTGAGTTATCCAAGTACACATACTTGTACATACTGTATGCCTACTAAACATCCCAATTGCAAGACTTTAAGGGAGATGTTAAGCATTTGACAAAGCTCGTTTTATTTGTCAGAACAATAATCCTTAAATTACTTGACGTGGGAAAAATTTCTCACGCTGAACACAGAAAGAGAGCCTTTTTTTATGATTTTTCTCTCAACATGCTCAGCCCGCAAGCTCCCCAAAATTCAGATTCTCTGAATTTCGTAAATGGGGGCAACAGACAAATCTGTGTGATTTCGTGACGTCAGATATCTAAGCCTTTTTAATTGTTCAAAAGAAAAGGCCCCCCTTGCGGGCTGAGAGAAAAATCATCAAAAAAGGCTCTCTTTCTGTGAGAAAAATATTTTTTTCTCATTTCAAGTAATTTAATGATATTAGTTCTAACAAATACATGTAAAGCAAGGTTTGTTGAGTGCTGAACATCCTCTTTAACCGAAAGGATGTGTACATGGTACATTACATCAGAACCTTAGCCTAAGCACTAAGTTAATACATACATTTATTTTGGAACATCAATATCCGGGGAGGGGAAACCAACTGTTTTTGCCAGCAGCCAATTGTTGAGTTACTCTAGAGCTGCCAGGTCGACCGACCGTATTGCAAATACCCTGATTAAAATGGTCATTATAACCTGCCTGTTGCCTGAACTGTGTCTGTGCGTTTATCCATGTGTATGATCATCACCACCTGAAGTAAGATTTACCTGCCCCGGGTGATATGCATTAAGTTCCATCCCTGTAGGGGCTTAAATGTTGTTTTTGTGCTTAAAACAATTTAGTACACCTAATACAAACTGTAGTTAAATGTTGTTAAAGGTGTCCTAGTACTAGTACACATTAGTTTTTCTCAGAATCTCCCTGGTTAAAATTAGGATTGACTGTCTTGCAACAATTTTGTTCGCTTGTGAATCAAATTTGTTTGTCTTCAGCGAGCCTTTATACTGTTCTATTTGTTTTGATTTTGGATGAGTTTAATTTTGGCCTCCAACCATAAACAGTGTAGTTTCCTGATTTCAATAGGATTTTCCACTGTACTTGCAGTCATTGATAATAACAAGGAACCTAAGATGCAAGTGTCGTTTTGCATAGGGGTTTCAAATATCAAAGTGATGGTATTAATATTATGTGGTTTGATAGCAGATACACAGGCCTACAGTACCACCGAGTAAAAAAAATGGTGAAAAAAATAAGCAAGATGGATGAAAATCTTTAATATAGGAAAGCTGAGACATTCCTTTCTAATGATTTCTCTTTTGTGGGATTTCTGTGCGGTTCTTGTGTTACCCGCCGACCGTATCAAAATACTGCTTCAAGGCGGAAAATGTGCATGAGCCATTATATGCATCCACCTTGAAAAAATTGCTTGATAAAAGTCACGGTGGTTTCGATTTTTGATTCAGGGTATATTGAGTTCAATGGAATGCTTTGCTACCGAAATTCAAATGAATTTCTCTTATAACAATAACGTTGAGAGTTCTGTGTTTGGGGTGTGGTGTTTGTGTAACAGGTTTCCTATATTAGATGACATTTTGTGAATTGTGGACAATTGTTAAGTATGCTTTACTGGGTTTTTTTCAATGGATAATAAATGATAAAAATGTAAATAGTATGTTGTACATGTCCATGTGATTCAATTTCAAAATAGCACACGATACAGCAGATCCATGACATTGCATTCTCACTACTCTTCTGGTACTCTTTCTGAACCATAGTTTTTTTCTAGTGTGGCATTGATACCGTAATGATGTACAATGTACATGTACAGGTCTGTGTGTTCAATCTGTCTGTTTAACATTAAAAAATAAAAAAAACAAAATGTGATTCAAATTATGCACACCAATTAGCTCTTGGTTGCAACCTGCAGCCTGAGCCTGTTTAACTAACCATATTCAGTAGCTAGGAGCAGCCTACAAATGTAGCTCTATGGTTTAACCAATTATGGTACATGTTGCAAAAAAATGTGTACATGTACAGTTTATTACAGTATTTTTTTTTTTTACAGTATTACTACTTGTAATTATTTCTAAGGGATTTAAATGTACACATGTACATTGCAATGTTAAAAACCGTTTTGTTGAAATCTTGCTCACCAATGGATAGAATTCAATATCATAGCCACTATAAACTGAAACTCTGTCTATATACACAGTTCACGTTCACATACACCTGTGCACACTCATTCAATATTAGTCAGATGTTTATATACAGGAAGTAAGGATCAGTTTTGTGAAGTTCAGATCCATTTGAGATATGATCTGCAAAATATTTCCTTGTGAAATATTATGCTGTTGTTTTTAAGAAGAATACATTTTGAAACGGAAACCATTAATTGTTGTTGTCTCAAAGATAACACTAAAATCCTAAACTACATACATGTACAGTACATATGTGGGAAATTGTTGCTTAAATTCGCTATAACGGATGACCAGTTTTTCTCATGGATCCTACCATGTTCATTTAATATTGGCAGTCCACTGTACCGTATATCAGATTGCAAGTACTAAACTTGTTGCATTTAACTGATGACTCTGCACTTGTTAAATAGTGTACATTTTGCTTCTTGTATTAATTTGAACTTTTAATGCGATTATATGCAATGTACATTTGTATGATACTGTCTTTACAGGTGTCACATGTGTACCACGTACGTCACCTGTTTCTTTTTCCTCTTTATAAATTTAATTCACGGATATGAACTAATTTTGTTGCTAAATGGTGATTCACGCTGAACCCATTCTATTTGTACCGTACCATATACTGTATTTGACCAGCAGTGTAATTTTGTTTATTTTGCTCTTATGTAGTTTCAAAAACTGAATGCATACAATTCCATAAGTGCACTTTGTAGCTTCTGAGTTCCTTTTACATCTTTAGAGCAAGTTCAGAATTAGTTTTAATTAGTTCTCATGCAGTTTTAATGAGGCATTATATTATTATGAGTACAGTACAGAGGTCAGGTCTTGCACATTTAATTGTCTCAGTATTAAAGTCCTTTTGTGGGATATACTGTGGCCCACATGTAATGTGTCGTACCAAATATCTTGTGGCCAACCCATTGTGGGTTCAAGTCTAGCCATGGGTTAGTTGTGCTTGCGTCCTTGGGCAGGACGCTTTGTCGCATATTTGCTCCTTATCACCGTTGGCCAAGGAGTACATAAATGGGTACCTGTAGAGATGGCCTTTTCTGCATGATTGGCCAATTGTGCCCCTTGGTGTGCTCCAGGGCTGCATGTATACTCCCCAGGGAGTTGAGATGGTTTTTAGGATTGTAAATTGTAGCCTAATGAGACGCTTTGAGCATTTATTAATAAGTGGATTTGGCTCCTTATACAAAATCCATGGCACCATATTAAAAAACATTCTACTTCATGGAAAGCACATCATAGCAAGTCAGACACGACACAAATTCATTCTAAGGTGAAGCGTTCCACAAATTCACGACCTGACGGTTGTTTGCCTTCAATGTGATTTTCAACTCAAACAGTTTTGATAATTTTCTCTTCTTTTTTTGTCTATCTTTTCCTCCGCAGACTCAATTGAATTCCCACCGATCACACGGTCTAGATGATTCCAAATCAAGTCACCGTCTCTGTACCCATCGGTTAAGAACACAGCTTTTCCCCGTCCAAAAGAAAAAGTCTTTCGCCCAACCGGAAGCGGAAATCATCAGTAACCATGGCGATTCTCAATTCACCGTCCGTTGGCCTGGAGGACATGGCCAAGCTGACGGACTTGCAGGATCAGAGCATCTTGGAGAATCTCAAGTTGAGATACGACCATGACCAGATCTACGTGAGTGCTTTTCAAAAATCCTCAGTCATTGACTTTCCTTCTCCCCCACCCCCTCCCTGGCCCTGATTGAATGGGGAGTGGAGCTGTGCTTGGCAGTGACTAAGCCTGTCGTGAGCCGGTCGGCCCTCATTCATTAGGTACAGCGTGAGGAGTTGATTACACTTACAAATTTGTATTCATTGAAAGTGCATACTGTTAGTGTTGGAGCCTTATTATACAGTGAATTGCATCATGTAAATTTAAATGAATTTAATCCAACAGCACAACATGTTTATGATTGTTGAACTGATCCCTTCGCCTTTTTATAATGCCTAATCATGTACATACATTACAATTAGCTCACATAGGGCCTGTTTGTTTCACGCAAAGGATCCCAAAATAAGGGATCCACCTCCTATGCAGGGTATGCTAAAACGGGATCCGGATCCGAAGGATTCGTCATAAACAAACAGGCCCTTAGCCTCCCCCACATTTTTGTGTCATCAATTTTGTTTCCTATTGATGACATTACTTTTATTATAGAAAAGAAATACTGTATAAGAATTTGATGTCACAAACGTGAAACAAATTTTCAAAACCTTGTATGATCCATTGTGTGCATACAAATTTGTTGTTTTGTTCAAATATTTGGTGTTTAAGAAGCATTGCTGCGTGTATCGATGAAATGATGCCTGGGATATAGCGGTTATGTGCGTAGTTTCATGGCTTCTGACTGCCAAACGAACAAAGATTAGGGACACCACCAATGTAGGGCTGTATTCATGTAGCTCAGTTTATAGAGTGCCTGTACGGTACCGGTATTCAGGAGGTCGCCGGTTCGAATCCCACTCCAGTAAATGTTTCTTGTACAATGGTACGTATGGTACAGGACATGTTTGCATAATGTAACAAGTGACTTGACACAAATTCTGCCCACCAACCAACCTCGTAGAAACTACAGTTTTGCAGTTGTAAACAAATATTTATTGCACACTCATGTATTGGCCTAGATGAATACAACTATGCAAAATTAAAGTTATTTTTATTGATGAATTGGTTGGCTATTTTGTGTACACGTATGTTTGTACTTATAACAGTGTAAGGCTCAGTTTGGGATGAGGAGGATCTTGACAAGTACGTACATGCCCAACCTTTACTACATGTTTGAATTCTTATTGCTGATATGTATGCATCACTGATCTGAAGCTTGATGTGTCAGATGTAAGTGGGTAGTTAGACCTATTAAGATGCACATGATAAATGGATGCAATCATACACCCAAAGGTTAGCATACTTAATTCCTTATTGCCTTGCAGGCAAAGTTCAGCTGACTTGGATGGAACTTGTACTACATGTACATGATTGTATAAACATTTAGATACATTGTATTAAATTGTATCTGTAAATTAATGTAGGCCTACACAGTGTATATCCATACAATGCAACTTGGTTCAAACCAGCATAGTCCATTAACAGAACCATTCTTAAAATGGTCTTTGAAGCCATTGAAATGATGAACATGTGGTACTGAACTTGAACATGTACAGTACGTGCCATTTTCTCAATTTTTGATCAAAAATCAAATGGTTTAAATTCTGCTCTCTGATGAGAAATAGACCAGTTTTTATGCTAGAATTTTTTTTGTGCTCTGGGACATCTATTTGGTGATTTGGAACTCTTTAGGATAAAGTTAATTTTGGGCCAGAAATGGCAAAACCGACAATTTGTTTTTCAATTTTTGATGAAAAATTAAATGACTAAATTCTTCTCTCAAATACGAAATATGCCAGTTTTAATGCCCTAAATTGGTTCTTACTTGAATACAGTGCTTTAATTAAGGAAATAAAAGTAAACAGAAACACTTTATTGATTTTCCCCAGAGATTTCCCACATTTACATTCACTTTCTGTTCAACTTTTGTTTGAGTTAAAAGATAACAAAAAAAACGAAGAAGAAGAAAAAAATCGCTCCTGGGAAATTTTATTATTGAAAAACCTCAAAGAAAATGGCAGAATAAACCTGTTAATACTCATAAAACTGCATGTGCAGTACCATTTTTACCATACATGTACACTGTATGATGTGTATCTGTATCAAGTTGTTACGTATCATGCAGGCATAATTTGTAGGCAGCCTCCAAAGTCGTCTTGTTCCACTGAACTGATGAACACCAAAACAAATTTACAAAGTGAAAGTTTGGGATTACATGTATACAGTGTACATGTATATTATACTCTATTCTTTTTTACTTACTTTCATGTAAACTTACTGCACGGTTTTATGCTCCCAATTCCCAAACTTTGTATTTGGATGATAGTTGAAACTTGAAGGACTGCGTGAAACATAATCGGGGATATTTGCTCGAGAAGGATGGTGATTTCTATCTTCATTATTATACCACCCCATGGGAATTGCATGGGACTCATCAAGGCATTAAATGTGTGCACAATCAAACCATTGCCAAACATGTGAAGAATTATAACTGCTATGATATGATATGATTTGCAGTGGGAGTCAACTCTCATTTCCAGGCCTGTTATTGTCACATTTTGTAAGTTGATAACTGCAGGAAGACAAACTTCCTGCAAGGTGTGATAACGAACTGCCTATATATTGCTGGTAACTTCAGAGGAGGTACCTGTATGCACTGTACATGTACTGTGCATGTACATTTGTACATGGACAGTAGTGCGTATACAGTTGTTATACAGTGTGCGTACATCTATGTATACCTGTGTACACATGTACAGCATGTAATGAGTGATTAAATGTACATGTGTACTTATGTTTGTGCAGCTAAATTAATCAGTGATTACATAATGTCTAAGTACTGCATTTATACTGAGAATTGTTTTATACAGTATACATTCGATTATGTGGTACATGTTCAATTATACTGTACAAAATGTATGCCATGTGTTGGGACCATGTTTAGGCCCAACACTGTAATTGAGTACATGTATAGTATTTAGTATTTAGTATTTATTTCATTTCTCGGGAAGAACAAGTTACAATTAGCACAAAAGAACAACAATTAACACTTTCAATAGAACAGGACAAAACAAATACATAACTATATAATAATCCAATCAGCTCCCGAAGGATTGCCCAAAAGGAAATATTCCTGTCAAAGGGGCTCTCCAGACTAATTGAATTAAATAAATATAATTGAAATAAATAATCATAAATAATATAAATAGAAGTATTTGAGTCAAGTGTTCGTGGAATTGTACCAGATTTAAGTATAATTGCACATTCACATAGTTATTGCATTTAATTTACCCATTGCTTTCATTCTAATTTGAAGATAAGATAACCTGTACAAATGTGCATTCATTAACCAAAGGATTAATGTGTGAGATAACAGACATGATAACATTGACACTGTCACACTCACAGATTGGGTCCCAACTTGATTGAATGACAAATATACTGTAGGCCTACATACTACAAATTTGTACAAACTTTCCAGTACATTCCACTACTTGACTAAAAACTTCTGTGATCTCTTAAATGGGAAAATATTTCATTCATCACTCCATGTACTAGTTGTACACAACATTCAAACTTTTAGTTAAATGTATAAATCTTGTAAGTGTGGGTATCTGTATAGCGATCATGCAGTGCTTGTGCTGTAGATGAATACGATTGGATGACAGATCCATTCAGATTACAGTGTGCATGTTTCTCTCAAAGAGGCAGTCTGACAGTCTATTCTCCAGTCTCCATGTAATTAAAAGAAGAATAATGGACTAGGATCTCAAATCACCTGTCCCGTCTTCCAGTGAATGTAATAAATGTAGCAAACAGCTTGACTGAAGACTCCAATCTTAATTTTGCACTGGCAAGGTGTTCGCATAGGCCTAGAGCCTGAGCCTGTGTGGCACCACTGTTAACTGAACAAGTTTGTCAATGCCAGTTGTGTACTGTACATGTATGCGGAAAATTCTTGGTTTAAAATACATAGACATGGATGGTGTATGCACATTATTTTAAGTACATTAATACAAAGGTTTGTGTCCAGTGGACAGGATAGTGGTTAAATGATCTGTACTCTTTTGAACCACATCTGTACTTTAAGGGTGACCTTACCCACAAGCATACATGTACATACTCTTCAATTGGGTACTTGCACTCAATGCGCAGAAAGATCATCTGAAGTAAGAATTACAAATAGATATGAGTAAGTTGCAGAGTCATAGAGCAAGCACAAGACCGAGGAATTAAATTTCATAGTACAGTACATGATAAACTGCATGCATGTAAACTGCATGAATATACCCGTCTTCTATTAGTAGTGTAAGATCAGCATGTTGATTCTTTTTCCTGTTGCTCAGACATCTTGCAAAACCAAAACCCTAAACAAAAAATACATACAACTCAAAACAAAAACCAAACCACATCAAGGGCTTAATAAAAACAAAAAAGTACTGTACATACATGTACATGTACATGTACGCAGATGTTCTCCCCCCCCCCCCCCAAAAAAAAAGTATCACCACACAAACTCAGACTAAATTTCTTTCCAAGATGGATGAGTAATTCCGACACAGCAAACCTGAAGAGTCCTTGCCCCGAGGCTGGGATTTAGCAGTCAGTCCTACAGCTTACAGCTGTAGGAAAATGTAGACAATTTATGGAATCTTCAATGAGGATTCCTGCTGCAGATTTGCCATACTTAAGTGCACGTGTGTAACGAGTGTGTAGTGTAAACGAAGGTGCTAATATGTGAATTAAATAAAACTCGCATCCTATTCACCCCTGATTGCCCTGAATAATTACTACATTGCAGAGTGGGACAAATTCTTCAAACATCTTGAATATTATTGAACTCAGAATGTAATTGTATGATTTCAGATGTCCACTTTGTATATATACATGTATGTACATAATGTGCATACTTAAATGTACTTTTCTAAATTCTGGTAAATAATTAAACTTCATTATATCAGTTATAAAGTATAATGCGCCTTCTAAATTCCATTATAATCATTAAACCAGTTTTAAGGTATGTATAATGCACCTTTGGTCATGTTATTGGAAAGCACACGTTAACAGTTTAATTATCATTATTACTAGTACACAAACTTGTCCTCATCTGAGTGTTCCATAGCAATAATAATAATAATAATGTTAAAATCGAATTTCAATTACGTTTGCTGATTATTATTATTACACAAACAAACTTGTCCTCAGCTGTGTGTTCCATAGCAATAATATTAATGATGTTCATATTAATTAAAAAACATTTAACAGACAAGTCAACATTTTGTAATGTTCAAATTTGAGGTAAACACAGACTTAATTTCTGCTGTTCAAACGACCCTCAGGGAAATTAATAGCCTGACGTTTTTGCTTAACTACAGGTAGGCCTATACACTGTATAAATTACAAAAAAAAAAGTTTGTCGGATTTCATTTTTACACTAAGCATAGATGTATAGAGAAATACTGCAAACTATGAATAGATGTCAATATCTGAATATTCCGGGATTATATTTGGTCAAGCATGTCAATTTCCATCAGTAGGGTGACCCAGATCTTTGATCCATGAACTGTAAGGACACCTTGCAATCCTAAACTAGGGCTGCATAGTTGGAGTCATCATCAGCCTTGTTTAATACACTGTCAGGATATATAACACTCCCTGATCAGTCAAGACAGTTTCATATTGTGATACAATTGCAAGAATATTTCTCTCCCACGGCTGTGCGGATTCCAACACAACTTGTCACAGTCATAAGTCATAACATTACTGACCCAACTGGGCTGTGAATATTGAATTTGACAGACCCACATGTAAACATTTCTGGAATGCATGTGGTATGATGTTATAGAGGAGGGGCAACCTGTGATTTTTGCTTCTGGTGTGAGATTTTTAAACCCTTCTTCCCATCGGAAATCTGCCTGTGTCAATATTTTTTCAATATTATAAAAACATGGAATTTTTGGTACACATACAGTATGTGAATCTGATCCCGAGAAGTCACTTTTCCCATTGGAACGTATGGTATAGTGGTATACATACTGTATGTTTAGGTTCATGAACTCACTCTGTGTGTTACATGTAAGAGTCAGGCTGATTCATACTGCCTGTGAATTACTGTATACATGATATAATGGAAATGTGGAATATGATGTCATGTAATGGATACCTGCAAGGACTACCCCACCCTACTTGGATTTTGTTTCTTTTTTTTGCAATGTGTATACAGTGTATGTAGAAACTGTCAAAGCCTTTTAGCTGGGTTGTCAATACAGTGGAATGCCCCTATACCGAACATTTTGGTATACCGAACATCATCCTTGACTCTCTTTTTGTGTACAATGCATACCCAATATGGTTCTTTAATTCACTATAATGAACGACAACTATAACGGACAATATCTATGCATCCTTCCATGTTTGTTATAGCGGTGTTCCACTGTATGGTTACAGAATCAAGTTAAGTGTCAGTCCGCGAGAAGACCATGCAAAATCTTGAAAAATCGACAAGGTGAGGGGTCAGCGAATTAAGTTCAAATCTTGGCCATTGGATCCCCACCTGGTACCATATCACATGATAGAGTAGCTCGATCTATAATCCCACAGTGACCGAGTACGGGGCATTTGTAATTTTCGGCTGAAAGTGTACTTTTTTTACTAATTTGGGAGGGTCAATTGAAGATGTTTTGGGGGTATAGTTACAACCGCGGTTCTGCCCTTAAACATCATCGTATATTGTCGAGTTATACATCAAAAGAAAGAACGTGATCTCCTCTACATGATGAAATAAAAATAAATGCTGTATGAGCATTTATTGCAGATATATAGGCGTTAGAAAAATAGGTATCAGCTTTACTATGAAAAAAAGTCATGTACAAAGTAAGCTGTATCTCAATTAGTGCAGGGCTGACGGTCACCAAATTTGGACAAAATGTAATTGAAATACAATTGTACAAGGGCAAAAAATAATTTTTTTGTCAGCTCTTTTCGATTTTTTTTTGTTGGCGGTCAAATATATGCAAAATTCTTCAATTTGAGATAAACCTACAATGCAGTTTGAGTGTTATATTGCATTTCATCATTTCACATTTTGGATTAGATTCTGTTTTGACCTTGCAAAATATTTATTTTAAAGTCTTTATGTATTGGGAAGGGTGGATCAACCCTTTGGTGCACACCCATAACTGATGTTGGAGGAAAGGATCAGGCAGCGCAGGTGCCGCGCCCACATTGTCAAAGTTATTATCCATTTTCTACCTGTCACCGACAGAGGGCGCTATAAGAAACTTGAGTAGTGTTCAATATAGCGGTCGGCATGGATATCATGCCGTCTGTGCAGCTGCAGTGCGATTTTAAGGATTTTGAGAATTGTAACTAAAGCCATCAAGTGCGGTGTCTATCGGTATTATCCGCGTAATGTATGTTTCAGTGATCCTTCGTCACTGTTCGAAAGATTATACTTAGGCATTTGCAGAAAAGTGGAAAGTGCCCGCCCTGGATGTTGCTGTAGAGTGGAAAGTTATTCTTCTGCGATGTGGATTGATAATGGTCTATTTAAAGCATATAAATAACACTTTTGTCAGCAGTCTTGGGTATAAATTTACAGGAGCTTGTTTTTAGCACTATTTAAGAGGAATTTAGCAGGTTTTGATGAAAAAAAAAACGGGTGAAAGCTTCAAGTTTGAAACACATTGCATATGGAAATAACCTCTATCACACAGCATACATGCAGGTTCAGATTATTTTGTTGCAGGTGCAAAGATAGCGGGGGATGGGTTGGTGGAAGGGGGAGGGGGTTAAACCACCAATATATATATATATATATATGTGTGCACAATGCATTATATGTGTTATATGAAAATACGACCCAGGCAGAGGATCATATATCCCCCGTCTGAGGACGTGTCTATGCCACTGTTTTGTTGGTCACCGACTCTCTGATGACGTGGAAAGAAATTATTTAAAAATATCCAGCAAAGTAACAGCATGAAAGGAACAGAAAATTGGCCAATCTGCATTTTTCAGTGTACTCTGCAGATATCTCAATGATTGCGATTCATCTCAAATTTGTTACTGCGTCCCTCAAGCTTTATAATCTTTAGGGTGGGTATTTAGGTTCCTTTAGGTTCTATCAGTGTAAATTTGTTTGGGGCAATTGCAGCTGGTAGTATTTCTTTCAAGCCCCCCCCCCACCTTGCAAAGCAAATAGTCCTTTATTTTCAGAAAATAAAATGACACACAATGCACTTTCATAATTTAGAGGTGACAAAATTGATTCCTTAGAAACTCTCTTCATTTATTGTTAAAACATGAATATTACACAATCATCTTAAAACCATATGAATGTAGGTATATATTGTTGCATACACAAATAAAGAGGAAAACCTTTCTGTTGCATGTGTCACAACAATAGAGGGTTTGCAGAAATATTGTCAACATCATCAGTTCTCGAAAAGACGGGATATCAGGGGAGACCAGTGGCCGAACTCTCCCCAAAAGGGAAAAAATCATTTAAAAAAGGAAAAATAAATAAATCCCCCATGTACCGTTCCCAGGTTGCAGCATTTCTGCATGTATCATTGAAACAATCCTTAGGGTATGGCGGTGTGTGCGTGATTCATGGCTTCTGACTGCCAAACGAACAAAGGTAATTGACTATGGGGTCACCACCAACGTAGGGCTGGATGGCTCAGTTGGTAGAGCGCCTGTATGTTATTCAGGACTGGTTTGGCGGTTCGAATCTCGCTCCGCCAGTCAATTTTTCTTTGTTCACTTTTCAATGACTTTAAATTCAGTCAGTTTCCCTTGTGGTAATATTGATGATTGAAAAATAAATGAGTTAAAATCAGGGATTATCAATCTCACTGATTATGTAAAGCATGTAAATGAAAACTTTTCTTTCCACCAATCCTACATGTACAGTATTATTATTTACAGCTGAGTGTAATGAGTGATTCAAATTTCAGAATTGTCGAATCCCTGAGCCAGCACATGATTTTTTGACGAGCACTCACAAGCACTGAATATACAGTGCTCATCCACGTCGGTGAAGGGCAAGCCTAATTTGCATATTATTGTTCTTGTTTCTCCCATGAGGTTCATGTTGTTGTGGACATTTCTTTTCCGAAACAGAAATCTTCACAGATTTATAAAAGATGGTGATGGTAGAAACATAATTTTTTTATACAACTTTTCTGCCCGAAATGTTGTTTTTATCCAGAAAAGAGTACAACCAGTGCCCACATTTTTGGGGGGATTTTTTAAAGATAAAAAATAACAGAGAAAAGACATCAGAAATACTGTGGTTTTCTCAAAAAGTGGGCATCATATGGGACTGAAATTTTCACAGATGACTGTTACTGCATCTTCCTTGATATTTTTGTCCATGAATCTGTATTATTTCTTTATCAAAAAGTACAGTATGATAATTTATTATCTTTACCAATGTGACATGTATGCAAACTGTTTAAAATGACAAGGATCGTTGCCAGTTAAGGGAAAATAATTGCATTTTTTGCACAGTTATAGAAGATCATTACTGGCTACAATATGAATCACTCATTACATTCAGCTGTAAATGATAATAATGTAAATGTAGAATTTGTGAAATAAATGTTTTGCTTTACATGCTTTAAATAATCAGTGAGATTGATAATCCCTGATTTGAACTCATTTTTTCATTTTTGTTTAATGATTTGTTCCCTTTTTTGAAAGTTCGGCCACTGGTCTCCCTGTTACCTTGTCTTTTCAAGAACTAATGATTTGGAAATTATTTCTGCAACCTTCTATTGTTGTGAGACAAGCAACATGAAGGATTTCTCTTTATTTTTGTACGCAACAGTATACCTACATTCATATGGCTTTAAGATGATTGTGCAATATTCATTTTATTTTTTACAATAAATGAGTTTCAAAGGAATCAATTTTGTTTAATACCTCTAAATTATCAAAGTGCCTTGTGTGTCATTTTGTTACTGGGTGATAGAGGTTATTTCCATGTGCAATGTGTTTCAAACTCGAAGATTTCACCCGTTTTTACCTCAAAACCTGCTAAATTCCTCTAAAATAGTGCTAAAAACATGCTCCTGTAAATTTATACCGAAAACTGCTGACAAAAATTTTATTGATGCATTCAATAGACCACTATAAGGACCTTCTTTCATCAAAGTTTCATTGTTCAAAGACCTGCACTAATGACGCTACAGCTACTCAAAGATAGCGATATCTATGACGCAAATTTTGGGGTACCCCTAAGAAAAAGATATGTAATCACATCTGAAAAACATTATTTTTTCTTTATTTTGGTATCCATGTTTAGGGTAGGATACAACCTTGAAACCCTGAAAATATCAATACTCTACTACTTTCCATTGTGATATAGCAAGTGTTTGAAAATGTGTACCCCTAAAATCATGAATATCGTGCATTTTTGACCAAAAAAGTACTTTTTGGCCATTTTTTTCCGATAGGAAGGTCCGATTGGGCTAAAAGTTTATACAACGTCAAGGCTCCACATAACCCCCCTACCCACCAAATTTCAGCAAAATCCGTTGACCCCCACCTTATCACTTTCTGCATGGTCCTCTCGTGGACACGCTCTTAAGATGTCCTGTAAAATTTCTGTTGAAAATTTCAGACTGATGTCTTTTCAGACACAAACCCCAAAACTCAAATGTATAATCTTCAAGTAGTCTCATATATACTTCATGGTAATAATAAGAACTCTATTCCCCTCCTCTTTCAGACATACATCGGTTCCATCCTTGCCGCCCTCAACCCATACAAAGCCCTCCCACATTACTACGAGAAAGATGTAATGTTGGCCTACAATAAGCGGCACATCGGCGAGCTGCCGCCCCACATCTACGCCATCGCCAACGACTGCTACTACTCCATGTGGAAACGCAACGACAACCAGTGCGTGCTTATCAGGTGAGGTCAAGCAGAGGTCAAAGGTGAAACTGAGGTCGAAGATGAAACAAAGGTCGATCGCTTGGCCAAATCGAGGCCTGACTGGCCGGAGAGTCAGGGTTGACATCAATTGAAGATCCTTCGTGACATCTCATAAATCAAGGTTTTATTGATTTGATCATTTGCGTGCGTGGCTGATGACTCCGATATGCGATCAATCATGGGGTCAAGTCAAGGCTTTCATTGACCATACAATAAGTGCATTGCATGCTGACCGTCATTTGGGGCCAATTCAGTGGTCAATTCAGTGGTCAATCACAAAATCTACCTACATGTACTGTAAGGCCGTGTCCAAAACGGGCTTCCAGAGCTACGGCTAGGTCTATTGCAAGCCTTGAATTTAACGGAGGCCATGGTCTTCGTCGCCCTGGTTCTTGGCCTTGGTGCCCCTTCAAATGTTTCCATAGACATTATGATTTTCCAATGGAAGTGCCCCTTGCAATGGAAAAGTGGCCTAGCCCTTTCAGAACCAAATTCAAGGCCTGTATTGTCTATGTGTCTCCGCATATTTCCAATGGGACAAAGACCTAGACCTAGATGCAGCGTATGACAGAAGCATCAGTATTCAGGATTAACAAAATCACCTAATAGTTTCTTGTATGTATTGTAGAATGATACAAATGGACAAACACCAATATAACCCATTACATGTTGAGAGAAGCTGTGTATGGTTGAAAGCCTAATTACAAAGACAACTCGTTAATATTAATGCACCGTCAAAATTCACAGGGATCCTCGACCTTGTAAAGCGTTATCGTGCATGCATGGGTGAGATTCCAGACGGGGTAAAATGAGTCAACATCTCCTGTCGTTCACACAATTGCATCGGTGTAATTGACCATTATGTGTCATGTTACCTGCGTGAAATTGTCAATTGCCTTGTGTTAATGGGAGCTGTGACACGGAGAATCCAAAGACAAAAATATGGAAAATAGACACCTACATGTATAAATGGTTTGGGTGTTAGAAGTTGATGGAGGTTTGTGCTTCCCGAGGGGATGACAGATTGATTAGTGTACATGTACTTCCTGACATAGGGGTAGTGCTGCAGGAAACGGTTTGTCAATGTCAAACATGGCAGATGCTCAATAATAATCTGTTTTATATATGATACATGATACATGGTTAAAGATACTTTTGGTTTGTTTTGAATGCTGCCCTATCAGAGTCCTTTTGTACCCAAGGGCCTGTTTGTTTCAGGCAACGCAATCAGTGATCCTGCTGGTCTGGATGCCATTTTACTGTATCCTGCATAAGACATGGATTTGCAAGATCACTGATTGTGTGCCTGAAACAAACAGGCCAAAAGATGACTATTGGGGAACAGACCCTTATGGGGCTATGAAACTTTGGTGGAGAGGTTCAAATTGGGTGCACTGGTGCATGAGTCCAGTTTCTCTTTGCCCAGTCAATGAAAAACCATTGGTTGCCTACATCCATCCACTCACCGTACACATAGCAGCTAAACTTGCTAAAGCATCATGAGTGTCATACAGGCCCTGAGTTTCACTAGAAGAATATACCCTTAAATCCTTAACATCTAACAGTTAGTTGACTTCCACTGATCCTCCCCCCCATACCAGGTTAACAAATTACCTGCAATGCTTCTCACAACACGCACTCACTGGGATCGCATCATAGGAATAATGCTCACATCATACGGATTGGGTTTCCTTTTGACGTTTATAAATTGGACACCAAGAGCTTCCCAACAGGAGCATGCTGTGATCACTCAAGAAACTTCCCCTGCATCTTGCGGAAGCCTCTTTCCCTTTTCAAAAAGGAGGCTCAGGCTCCGGCTCCGGCTCCTGCTCCTGCTCCTGCTCCTGCTCCTGCTCCTGCTCCTGCTCCTGCTCCTGCTCCTGCTCCTGCTCCTGCTCCTGCTCCTGCTCCTGCTCCTGCTCCTGCTCCTGCTCCTGCTCCTGCTCCTGCTCCGGCTCCTGCTCCTGCTCCTGCTCCGGCTCCTGCTCCGGCTCCTGCTCCTGCTCCTGCTCCTGCTCCTGCTCCTGCTCCTGCTCCTGCTCCTGCTCCTGCTCCTGCTCCTGCTCCTGCTCCTGCTCCTGCTCCTGCTCCTGTTCCGGCCCTGTCATCCATATGCTGAAAATATAAGTCGTGGTTTTTCATTGAAGCTGAAGCTCTGTTTTCCTTTTCAAACCAGATTATCTGCTTCCGAACCGCAGCCAAAAGCCTCTATTTTGATACCTGTTATTTTAGAATGGATTTACAAAATCGCGCTGGATCCTGAACCTGAGCCCGAGCTTCTGCTTCAAAAAGACCCTAACTTGTCGGTTTTTAAGAAAAGAATGAAAAGAAAGTTCCTTTTTCAATGTTAGAAATGGAACTGAAAAAAAAAATAATGCTGGAAGCATTAATTCAGTATATGTACATGTATGTACATGTACATGTATTTTTTCTAATAGAAATTCATATAAAATTACAGTATTCTTTGATTTTACATCCATTTTTCTGTATTTTGTTTGATACCCCCCAGCGGCGAGAGCGGTGCCGGTAAGACAGAGAGCACCAAATTTATCCTGAACTTCCTGTCTGAGATGAGCCAAGCCTCATCCCAAGCCAGCATCCCACAGTCACCGGTCGGATCAAAGCTACGTGTGGAAGATGCCATATTACAGAGCAGGTGAGGGATGTTTAAGAAGGGCGGGGCTCCAGACCCCAACATTTATATAATATAAGGGGGCGATTGAATTTCTTTTCATCTGCTGCATATAATTGGGCACTTCTGTTTTTTGTTATTCTAACTTGAATTCAATGTTACATAGTAGTATGCTTATTGTTTATAGGACAGCCTGATGTTTTGATCCTAGAAGGAGGATCAAAATGTCAGGCCTCCCAAACTGCAAGCATTTTATAGAATGCTTGGAGTTAGGAGGGCCTGACCCATTTTGATCCTAGCAGGATCGTTATTGAAGGCTTCGACAAAGATCAGCTAGGATTGAAATGTGCCAGGTCATCCTAACTTCAAGCATTTTATAAATCACAGGTCATTATTTTGGTAAATGTTATGAGCAGTTGCAACAACATATTCCTTGCATTGCATAATGATATCGTTGTATACTGTATGGTTTAGTTGAATTTGGAGAACAACTGCCAAATTTGCAGTTAAGTTCAAAGTGCTATAGTGCTGTAGTTAATCTGCAGACTTTGCTGCCTGGGCAGCTGGGATGGATGGCAAGAAATCAGCCCCCATTCCTTTACATTCATGATGAAGGTTTAATAGAGGATTTCTCTGTAAAACAAGTTGATATGCTTGTGCAGAGGGGTATCTAGCCGTCTTTGCAAAATGCATCTGATATACATGTAAGTGTAGTATGACTTGTGTCATTTTGTGTGTAAGAAGCGCCGCAAATTGAGCAATTTGACTCTTGTGCATTTCCCAATGGAATCTACAAGTAAATCTGGACAACCTATCCCCGGGCTGCAATGAAATTGACCATCTGTCACATGTTGTCTATTCAGCTTGTAGAAACATCCCATTTCTCATTCTAAGATCATGCCAGAGTCAAGGGGCCAATTTCATATAGCTGCTTAAGCACACAATTTGCTTTTAAGCATGAAAAATCTTCCTTGATCAAGCAGTATTACCATCCAAATTTTCATGTGATGGTTTACTGCTTTTGACTTGTATTCAGTCATTGTTTGCTGAGCATAACATTCACAAGGACTTTTGGCTGGCATACTCTGATTTTATGTACCAAGGTTTATGGTGCAACTCCATGAAACAGCGCTCCGCACTTGCATTTAAAATAGCACGGACCTCAGACAAACATTGCGACCATGCACACGTGTGTGGGTGTGCGCGTGCATGTACACTATGCGTGTGAGTCAATGTTTGTCTGATATCCGGGGATTTTGTGACGTCATTAGTGCAGAGCGCTATTGGCCCCAGTAGTGGGTCTTATTCATGTGCATTGAACACGAATGCTCAGCTACTCATTCAACAGTTTGATTCATTTTTATTTTTTCCCAGTCCGATAATGGAGGCGTTCGGGAATGCCAAGACAATATACAACAACAACTCCAGTCGTTTCGGCAAGTTCATCCAGCTCCAGTTCTCCAACGAGGGCAATATACAAGGAGGGAAAATCCAAGATTGTATCCTTGAAAAAATGCAGCTGGCCACGTCAATCCAAAATCCAACCTCTAAGGGATGGATTACTGGTTTTATGGTGTTGATATCATCATCTGCATAGCAAATGTACATTTAGTATCAATCATTGTTGAACGAAGTGGAAACTGCTTGGAATGAATTGAAAATCTCTGATACACACATGTAGCATGCAGTTTTGGAAGCAAACTAACTATTGGGCCTTTATGAAATGAGGCTTGAGGCTGGACTACTGCCATTTTGTGTCCTAAATAGAATGAAGGGTTTAAAATACAGTGTATGTGGCGAAGCCGGAGCCTTTCTTCAGCGTCATCATGTGGCCCAATCCCTTCAGTTCATTTTGCTGGCCTCAAATGACGGTAGCGAGTCCCAAGCCCAGCCTCAAGCATGGGGTCAATTTCACAAAGCTCTTTAAAGACTGGATTCACGAGTGTTCCTAAATTTTTCCCTTAACCCAAACTTCTGCTGTCTGCAGACCTTCTTGAAAAGGTAAGATCAATTTTTAATTACATATTTCATTTAATTTAGTTGTGAATATAGCAAGATTGATTCACGATTGAAGATAAATCTGAGTGTTTTGTGAAATCAACCACTGGTCTTCCAAGTTTTTTTTATCCCATGGAGGCAAGTCCCTTTCTTGGGTACCATTAAACCTTAAACCCACTCGTGAAGACTTGACTAGTTGGACACACATTACGGTACAGACTGTTCTGGCTTAGCTCTTAAGCCCCGCCAACCTTAGCAATGCCACATGTTTTATATATTGATTTTGACTGAGGTAATTGACGACTGTTAGCAACCATTTTAAGCTTCCGCATCCTCCAATTGGTCAATGCGCACAGTTTGATTGACATGCTGGAAGGGTCCATAAAGCTCATGTGCCAAAGATGTTCCTCAAAGATCATAGATCTTTCCAGTTTGGCATTGTATTTCATCTTCAATTTTGTTTTGTTTACCTGATTCCAGAATCGTATCGTTGGTCAGAATCCTCAAGAGAGGAACTATCACATCTTCTACTGCCTACTGGCAGGTGCTTCAGATGAACACAGAGGTCAGTACGAATCCACTAGACTTGTAGATGTAAAGACTAATGATAATAATATGTAGGCAACCGACAATCTCGTAAAATCATAGATCTGGAAAAGTAAATAGATCGGTCAGTGGGAGCTAGAACAACAACTGGTATGACTGTAGAGACCCACACGAGAGTGACAGCCTCTATTGCAGTGGCTGCACTTGAAGTTTGAGTCGCTAGGCATTGTGTTCTTGCCGCTCTCTTGCGGAGAGTGCGCTTGTCCACAGCTGCCTGCTTTAGTGTGACTTCCCCTCTGTTGAGTCCCATGGAAAGCTCCCTTTTCCACAGTCCTCTTGTCAGCAGCGACCTTTTCCCACTTGTTAAGATCCAGATGGGGGCGACCTCTAGAGCGACTGCTGGATGAAACCTCGCAGTACAGGAGGTCCTTTGGGATCCTCCCATCAGGCATTTGGACGACATGACCAACCCAGCAGAGGCAGCACTACCTGGTCATTGGGCTACATTTAACCATCTCAACTTCCTGTAGAGTATACAGCCCTGGCTGCTAATCTGGTCATTCTCCCATTGCTATGATTACACTTGTCTTTGGCAGTCATTGAGTTAAAATTCCATTCGCCTCTGTTGATTTGTTTTTAACAGAGAAACTCTACTTACGGGACCCGGGCTACTACCGCTATCTGAACAAAAGTGGCTGCATCTCAGACCCTACCATCAATGACTCTGAAAACTTCCAGAATGTACTGGTAGGTACAGATAATTCACTGTAATTGCTGCTCTGATGGAAGTGTTGTTTTTCTTCTCCCTTACTCGGATGTCGGATTGTCTGGATCAGACAAAGTGTGATTACTGTTCTGTGACCTTTACCAATCATGTTTTATACCTTTAAAAGTGAACATGACTTTGAGCACTACATTGTAAAACGAAAACTCATTGGTTTTTCCTCTACACAGGATGCATTTGCTGTGATGAAGATCACTGAGGATCAGATCACTGACATCCTATCCCTATTGTCATCCATCCTGGCTCTCGGCAATGTTCAGTTCATCACAGCAGGTGGGGCCCAGGTCAAAGACATGCAACGTGAGTAGACATCATAAAGCTTAGGGAAGGATTTCCCTTTATTTAGCATTGTCATTTTTGACTATGACAGCTAACTTTCCGAGATTCTGTTCAGGGGTCATTTTTTTCCCAAAAGGTTTAGATAATCATATCATATCAAATCAATCTTAATTGCTATGTGATCATCAAATAACCACAAGGGAAACTGACTGGATTAATTCATTGAAAAGTGAACAAAGAAAAAATTGACTGGAGCGGGATGCCAGCTAGCCGGCTATGCCGGCTATCCAGCCCTAATTGGCGGTGTACTTAACAGTCAATTATCTTTGTTCGTTTGGCAGTCAGAAGCCATGAAACAACTCACATACAGCTATATACAAAGGATCATTAAAGATACGTGCAGCATTAGCAATGCTGCAACCTGAGAAGCTTCTATGCAATGGGTGATTTCACAGTAGAAGTTGCTATAGCGATATTGACAACTCATCTTCAACAGGAATCGTAAAACTTTGTGAAATCGAGCACAGGACTCCTGTGCAGAAGCCACAAATCTTTAATGCATTTCTTTGATGCAACAGCTATTCAGATTGTAGCATCACTGCTCAACGTGGATGAGTATCAGCTATGCGATGCACTGACCCTGAAGACAAGGCTGCTAAGAGGGGAGGTGATTAGCACTCCACTGGATGTGGATCAGGTAAGATAGTAAACCCTTGGGGGCCAATTTCATAGAGCTGATTAAGCCCCAAAATTTGCCTAAGCACAAAAAACCTTGTTAAATGAAATCAGTATGCCAGTATGAATATGAGGTTCCGATGAGGCACCCTGTAGTTTGTAGTCAGTCCATGAGTCGATTTCACCAAACTCATTGTAACTTACTATCAATCGTAGGACTTATGATGCATTGCAGCACTACGTAGGATACAATGGGTTATCCTTCGTAACTCGAGTTGCGATCGCTCGCAGGGCTTCGTGAAATAGACCTCATGTTAGATAATGAATGAGTAATGCTCAACCGCTTTCACCAATAGTCTCTGTAGCTTAGGATCTTTACAAGATAATACTCTTAATACCTCACAAGGTGTCCATGATGTACCTCAGGAAGACACCCATAATGATCGTCTTGTTCCTGTCCTTGTTCCCTGTTTCCAGGCAGCAGATTCAGTGGATTCTCTGGCCATGAACCTCTACGGACGCTGTTTCAAGTGGATTATCCAGCGCATCAACAGGTGCATCAAGGGCAAAGAGTTCTATCGCTCCGTCGGTGTCTTGGATATTTTTGGCTTTGAAAATTTTGAGGTAAAGTGAAGTTGATAGTTTAGATTCTGATTTCCATTTTTCATACCTAATACCATTATGAGCAGATACTGGCAGCATAACAAAATGAGTAATGCTTGTCTTCAGTGCCTCCTTGCAAAATATATCTCTGAAAAATCTTTTGTTATCATCAAATAACGAGAAGGGAAACTGACTGAAATTTAAGTCATTGAAAGGTGAACAAAGAAAAATTGACTGGAGCGGGATTCGAAACGGCGACCTGAATACCGTACAGGCGCTGTACTAACTGTTTGTGGTTTCATGGCTTTTGACTGCCAATTGAACAAAGATAATTAGAATAAGGTGGAAGTGCTATAGCACCATGGTATTCTGTCAGGCATTCGGGTGCTCGAATAGGGCTAATAGAAAAGCTGTCAAATGTCTTTTCTTATGGTCTTATGGTGTCTTGAAATTGAATTCTTTTCATCAGGTCAACCGGTTTGAACAGTTCAACATCAATTTTGCCAACGAGAAGCTGCAAGAGTACTTCAACAAGCACATCTTCTCTCTAGAGCAGCATGAGTACAACACAGAAGGCCTGGAATGGGTGGACATTGACTGGCAGGATAATGGAGAGTGCTTGGACCTTGTGGAGAGGGTTGGTACCCGATTTGTTAAGGGTAGTTTATACTTGCTGCGTTCACACACGCGCAGCGCACGATGCGAATGTCGCCATTCGATGTTCATACTCTTTCAAGATATGAAATTCGATATGCAGCAATAGTCTGCATTCGAATGCGGAAACGCGGAAACAGTACTGTTCATACTTTCAAAATGTGTGATGCACTGAAGTGCAATCCTAATCCGATTTCGTGAATTCACTGATTCACATTTGAGAGACTAGACGAGATAATTCTTTTGTCATTATTGTGGATCGCACACCGTCGAAATTAGGCCAGATCTGAAAGAAATTGCTTGCCAATTTTGCCCCGTCTGTCATCTTTAAAGATTCTACTGCGTGTACGCATCCGGCGAATGTTGAAATATTTCAACTTGTCCGAATACGAATCAAATTGGTGCGCACAAACATTTTTCATTTCCAAATACTTCACACAAAGAGGCTCACTTACACGCAGAGCAGACACTTCGAATTGGAATGCCACGCTGTGTACGCAGTGAATATGCAACGAGTATGAATCGGCCTTTATGGTCCGTGCCACACGAGGCAGTTTTAATACAGGCAATCTAGTTCCAGGCAATCTCCAAGAAGAAATAACGTTCATCTTTACTTTAGAGGTTTACTGCCTTCACATTTGGGAAAGGGATGAAAGTGCTTTAAAATAATAATCATTGACTTCTCTTGTTGAAACTTAATTCTTAATACCTTGTCTTTTTTGTTCTTATGTTGTGTGTATGTAGAAACTTGGCATTCTGGCGCTGATCAGCGAGGAAAGCCGGTTCCCCAAGGGCACCGATGAATCCATGCTGGATAAACTGCACAGCAACCATGCAGTGAGTATTGCACAAAAATGTGTCTACAACGGTCTCCTGATGATGACCAGAGCAGGCTAGTCGTAATGTTGAGACCTAACCAGTAGTGCAATGAAATAAGAAGTGCGAAAGTAGAAACGAATATTACATGGTGTTTTACAAACTGATCCACATACAACTTGTATCTCTAAGTGTCACAGGTAGAGAGGAGCAAGTTATGGCAAAGTATCTTGCCTAGGAACATATGCCCCATGACATTGTGTAATGTGTATGAATTATCATAATTATTCTTTCATTATATAATTTTTTTTACCTGTAGAAAAATGCCTTCTATGTCAAGCCGAAGGTGTCTGACGGCCGCTTTGGAATCCGCCACTACGCTGGAGAGGTCTATTACCACACTAAGGGATTCCTGGAGAAGAACCGAGACATGTTCAGGGATGATATCTTAACAGTACTCAAGGAAAGCAGGTATGTGTGTCTGTATAATGTAACTTCCTGTATTTCCTCTTTTTCTACCTTAATTCACTTTTTACGAGCTACCTTCAAAGTTGATATTGGATCACAGCGGGTTATTTGGACTGAGATAGACAGTCATGTACAGATATGGGCAGATGAAGTTAGGTCAAATTTTGGATTGAAGTCAGTCAGATGTTGGTGTTCCTTACCCAGATTCTATTCCAATGTGACCGGGGTTTAAACAAAAGGAATGGTGGCTGAACACTTCTGAGATCTCCACTGTTTTATTCCGTAAAAAATGAAAACAGAGAGGTTATGCATTTGCTTGGGTCATCGTCTTGGAACAGTTTTAACCGTGGCGTGAAAGTATTTGCTACTGCGCCAAATGTAATTTTGATAATGCATGATATGCACAAGGGAATATTATTCCACGTGTAAATTGCTTATGATTATTATTAACAATAGTTTAGAAAATTATTGGGCGCATATTTTTACACTCCTCACCCATTTATTATTCTTTATTATTATTCATATTTACTGCATTTATTCATCATAATTTACCACTTTGACTTTTTGCTCCATTGACAGGTCTGATTTCATATACGACCTGTTTGAGACGATGCTTCAGTCCAAGAATCTTGGAGATGACAAGATGATGCGCAAGAAGCCCACAGTCAGCTCACAGTTCCAGGTAATGAGCCTCAGGATGTAGCAGGCAGGGTCCTAAAGTAACACAGTGTGCTTATCAAACCAACCTACTGGAAAAAAGAACCATATGATGGAACTCCCAGGACCTACCAGGATATGATAATATTGATGTGGGGTGCTGTGGCCTAGTGGTCTGGTGTGTCAGACTTAAGATCTTGTGGTCAGTATACAGATTGTGGGTTCGAATCCAGCCATGGGCTAGTGGTGCTTCCATCCTTGGGCAAGACGCTTCATCACATGTTGCTCCTCTTCACCCAGGAGTAAGTGGGTACCTGTGAGGGTAGATATGGCTTTGTGCTTGATTAGCCTACGTGCGCTTTACAGTAGCCGGGGCTGTATACTCCCAAGGGAATTGAGATTGTTTCAGGAATGTAAGTAGGGCCCGATGACGAGGGATAATAATGGTAAGCGCCTTGAGCACCCTCTGGGTGGATATGTTGCGCATTATAAATGCCTATATTAATGATTTTCCTCTTTTCTTTCCAACATTTGACTGTTGCCGTGCTAGGAGTCGCTACACTCACTGATGGCCACACTGAATAATTGTAATCCATACTTTGTACGCTGCGTCAAACCAAATGCACACAAGGTAAGTCCTTCCGCCAAATACTGATCTTGCTTAGTACACAAATTTTCACAGGTACACTGAGGTATATGCTTCTATTGGTGCAGTGAATTTTGATCTCTTTGCCACTAGTTTTATGAGGTTATACTTCCAAATAGTCTCCTGACTTCCGGAAGCGTTGAGTTCATACCAGCTCTTCTCAGGACCACACTCGGTCTCAAAAAAGTTTAATACATGGTGTCACCGCAAACATTCTACATTGTGAGCCCACCATGCAAACCGTCAAATCTCAATTTTCAATCCTTGCTTCTTCACCTAGGCCCCAAGTCAGTTCGACTCCAACCTCGTGGTCAATCAGCTCCGTTACTCAGGCATGCTGGAGACGGTCAAGATCAGGAAGGCCGGCTTCCCAGTCCGCAGACCCTTCCCGGAGTTCATCCAGCGCTACAAGGCCCTGGTCTACAAGCAGGACCTTTCCCAGCAGCCAGCCAAGCTCTGCGAGGGCCTCCTGGCCAGGCTGGACGACAAGAAGGCCACCTGGCAGATGGGCAAGTCCAAGGTGTTCCTGAAGGAGACTCTGGAGACTCAGCTGGAGAAGGATTTGAACAGGGAGCTGGGGCTGCTTGCCAGCAAGATTAAGGCGTTCATCAAGGGGTATCTGGCCAGGTAAAGACCTTGACTGGATAGAGACAGTTTAAGCGGGGACAGCTCAGTCGAATCCAGGTTGAATTTTCTCTACAATAGATGGTCTGTCTAATCAGGTAGTGAATAGTCTGAGAAGCACACTTAGGAAGATGGCATTTACGAAGCTTGATGGCTGGGTTTGATCTTGGATTAGTAGAGTTCTAGTCCGTATCAACATCTATTGAAGTAGTTGTTACTACAAAAGTTTATGCAGCTATTACCTTAGTTAGTCTTTAAGTACTACCTAAATTGTCTATGCTATTTTGATAGTATCCATGATATACTTCAGTCTGTATCGAGGCAGCGCTAGAGAAAGAGTTGGGAATGGTTAAGGTGGAGGAAATGGATGGGAAGGAGAAGATGAGAACTTGATACAGGGAGTCTGGGTGGGAATATAGGTTGTGACTCGGCTTCCCTGAGCAACAGAATGAAAATGATCCTGATGTCATACAAGAGGCTTGCACTGTCTATAAGTACTGTAGCATGTTACTCACAAAAAGTGACTGCAACTGTTTTCAACCTCAAAAGTGCAGTCTGATGTGTGTTTATAATCAATGTTATAATCAATTTTATGTGAGCTGATGAATACAAAATCTGTGGAAAGCCCAAGTTGTCTTGACTCTTTGTTTTATCCAACAGGAAACAATTCAAGAAGATTGTGGCTCAGATTATCATCATTGAGAAGACAATGCGAGTAAGTGTGTGGGTTTTAAAGACAAGTTGTTCTCATCAAAGTGGAAAGTGGACCAATCTGTAACCAGAACATCATTGACTCTACCAAGAACCATGTTTTAGGGAACCCTAAACCAGTTGATGGCTGAGAACGTTTTAGTTGAAGTTTAGACAGCGGAGTCTGTATTGTTATGTCAAATTCGTTGTACCATAACTTTTGGAACATTTGCTGCGGCTTATACATTGATTCTCAGCCTGAAAAATGTCCGTGCGGCTGATATTCCATGCGGCCTATATTCCGAAAATTACGGTACTTGTGATTTCAAAAAACATCAGCCCCACTGACTCTGCAGAAACTGTTTTTGTACTCACCTTCGGGAAGTAAGTGACGTTTGACAAATTTGTTTGTGACTTAAAAGGAACTGAATTTTTTTTTCTCGTTTGCCCAGATGCAACATCAGAGGCGGCGGTTCCTGGTCATCAAAAGTGCCATCATAGTCTTCCAGAAGTACGAGCGTGCCCGCAAGGCCCGCAAAGTCCTGGAGAATCTGAGGGAGGAGAAGCGGAAGGAGGAAGAGCGCCTGAGGGAAGAGCAGAGACAGAGGGAGGAACAAGAAAGAAGGTAAGAGCCTATGTTACAGATGGACAACAAGAACAGTATAATCGTACTTAAGCGATTCTTTCTTCACCTTTGACCTCTCGGGTACCTGGTTCGAATCCCATTGAGGGCACCTGGTGCATTGGGTTTTCAGTCCCCACCTGATGTCACAGGTTTCCCACAGACATGACAGAATCATTATCTGGTATTTCATCCAGGATCTTTTACTGTAGTTTCCAATTTGTCTTCTCCTTAGGGACCCTGCTGGGAATTAGTCAAAGGACTTTTGGTGTTACTGCACAATCAATTACTCTATGTGCTTCTTCTATGCATATTTGAATGCTGTATGCTCTTTTATTTTTGAATTGCAGAGAACTTGAAAGGTTAAAAGCCGAGGAAAAGATGAGAGAGCTTGAGGAACTGACACGAAAGGTAAGATTATAAACATCTCAACAGTTGCTTGTAACATTTGCTGTTGAGACAATCCATAGCACTCTAACAAATAAATAATGCCAATCGGATACTTATGGCTGGAATGTCACAGTTAATAATGGTCCAGGATTGTAGCTTGTTTTAGTCAAAGCTCTTCAATGGCCTGACTGAGAATTAACCCAACCTCTCTCTCTCTCTCACTCACTCTGTCTCTCATCAACAGTTGGAGGAAGAGGCACGCCAGAGGCAGGAAGAGGAGGAAGCCCAGAAGAGACTAGAGGAAGAGCAGAGGCAGGCGGACCTGGAGAAAGTCAGGCAGCTGGAGATTGCCAGGAAGCAAGAAGCAGAAGAAGCCAAGAGAAAGGTAGGGACGTATCCTCTTTGAGTGATCCTCCATGTACAGATTGCAGCATTGCTGCGAGTATCAATGAAATGATCCTTGGGATATAGCGGTATGTGCGTGGTTTCTTGGCTTCTGACTGCCAAATCAAACAAAGATAATTGACTCTTAGGGACACCACCAACGTAGGGCTGGATAGCTTAGTTGGTAGAACGCCTGTACGGTATTCAGGAGGTCGCTGGTTCGAATCCCGCTCCAGTCATTTTTCTTTGTTCACCTTTCATATTCAACCCTGTTAACCTTGCCGCTATCATACCCCCTTCTCATCTCTTTCCTTAGGCCGAGGAGCAGCGCCTGGCCCAGGAGGAAGCAGCCCGCAAATTAGCCGAGGAGCAGGAGCAGCAAAAGATCGAGGAGGAGGAGCGGCGCCTCCTGGAGGAGGTGGAGAAACGCCAGCAGGAGCTGGACCGCATGCGGGCAGAGCAGCTGGAGCGTGCCGAGCGGCAGATCATGCACGAGTTTGACCACTCCATCGCACAGGTAAACCTGAAGCAAATCATCTCACTCTCTGTTGGGTCTAAATGTTCACGTCACAAAGGTTGCACTGAATTGAACTCGCAGCATGGTTGACATTCTAGCAAACACCAAAATGCAGTATAGCAAAAAGTCCAATCAAATTTCCAAACAGAACATCATGTCTTGTCCTTTATTGTGCTGTTCAAAGGTTAATATTAGAAGTTTTTTAACAATGGAATCTTTGTTTGTGTGCGAGATGGATCATTGTTTGTTGATTGGATGCTGTTGTTCAGCTTTAAAATGTTTGAAATTTTACCAAACGACATCTTGGCTTGGTTGCTTTTACCACCTTATAGATAATCTTAGCTGTGTCTTTGCACTTGTAGGAATTCCTTTCATTTTAGTGTATAGGTATGGTGGGTGTTATTGGCAAACTAATTAGTCTTTAACCTACTCTGTTCTGTCACTCAGTTTGGTCCTGTTCTTGACGGTTGTTTGTATTATATTTGGTTTCCAGTATTCTTACTGATTTTTTTGTCATTTAAACTCCATTTTCTGCCTGTTCATATGACTGGTGTCCTGTTAACAGCCTGTAGCCTCGGAGTCACAATTAACTTCTTTTCACTCTATAATCCTAATTCTGACTCCTCCTTCCAGTTCACACCACCGTAACTACTGACTTGTGGACATTTTGAGGAGTCATTTAGATTGGTTTCATACCTCACCATCCTCTCCAGCTCCACTCTCTGTCCCCATGCCTTCCTGACCTTGCCTCCATCCTTTCCCCACCCCTCCTCCACCCCTCTCCAACATCTTTCCTACCCTTTTTCAACCCTTCCCCTCTTTCCTGCCCCTTCCCCATCCCTACTCCAGATCTTCCTCACCTGTCTCTCTTCGTCCTTCCACGTCTTCCACGCCCTTCAACACAACCTTCATTGCCACCCCTTCGCCATCCTATCTCACCCTTTCCCAACCTACTCCAGATCTTCCCACACCTCTCCCTACCCACTACTTCCCTCCTCTCCTCTTCTGTACCTAGTATTTACCCAGACCTCACCCCTCAAAGATGTTCCCCTAACCTCTCCTCCCTCCTTCCTATAGCTCCTCTCTCCCCGATCCCCAATCCTTCCCCTCTTAACCAATCCTACTATCCTCCCAATCCACCACCCAATCCAATAATCCCTATGAGTAGTTCATGTATCTCACGTTCGTCTTCTTAATTATTACTTGTGTGCCATCACGCTGCATAGCTTGCGGCCCAGGAGTCACATGACTTTTACTCAGCCCTGGAGCAGGTATGTTAATTGATTACATGTAACTCACTCCAGTAATAGCTACCTTCAACATATAACTTCATCGCAGTCCACATCATACATAAAATTGATGATTTATGTAATAAATTGCTGCATAGTTTTTTCTTTTTATAATCTCTCTGATTTTGTTGCTTTTTTACAATAAACAATCAAAAATTCAATACTCCAGCTGCAGCTGAAACTAATTTTCTCAAAACCACTTTGCTTTAATCTTTTCTTGAATATTGCTCTGATTTTACTACTTTCTTTTCTTTATCCTGTGACTTTTCCATTTTGCTACTTTATATGAAAAAATAATCACAAATTTAATATTCCTGCTGCAGTACTAATTTTTTCCAAAAAGCAACTTTGCTTTATTCTTTTTTCAATTAAAAGCAAAACACACAACAGCAACAGAGTTTTGATTTTAATATTCTTTATGTTACAATGTAATACTATACTGCTTTGTTTATGTTATGATTTCAAAATGTTTCAAATGTTGCCTTCAATTATCACCAAGGCCCATTTTCATGGTGCTGTTCGTTACAGAATTTTGCACATATCATCATCATTTTTCAATTTTAAGGGTTACTGCTGAATCTCTGCGCTTGTTGAGCAATCAAACTCTCCTTGATTATAGGAAAATTCATTGTTAATTTCTTAAATCTGATCCTGTAAGCATGGTATATTCTGCTTCCAGTGTTGCTGATTCTACTCTTAAAGCTGGCATGAAAATGGGCCCTTCACATTAGATGATGGAAGCAGTTGCATATAATTGACCCAAGCTTTTACCTGATCGTCCTGTGGCTATTGGCTAGCTGCCCCTAGATCAATACCTCCCCTGCCCCTGGTTAGCTGCCCATAATTATTGCATTAATCCTTGGCCCGATGCCTTGGTCTGGTGCCTTGCCTTGGTGCCCTTCTTATAATGCAGCAAACATCCAAGGCCTTTGCGTGACTGCCTTATGGCTATTGGCTAGCTGCCCCTGATCATAACATTCCTTGCCCCTGGCCCCTGGCCCCTGGCCCTGGTGCCCATCTAATAATGGTGCATAATGATAGCAGTTGACAAAGAAACATTGCCTTTGCCTTTGTGGCAGCATTAGTCCTGCCCTGCAGAAGCCCATGCAATTGCCCCCAAGCCTTTGACAATATTCTGTTGCACTGATCCTGCTTTACAATCACCGTAATATTGCAATATTTCACTCAAGTTATATTTATTTTACTTGCAAAAAAAAAATAAAAACATAAATAAACACATTTTTTTATTTTGCTCAAATTTTAACCGTCTTGACCCAGCCAGCGGAGTTGGATGTAAGCATTTTATGTTTATTGGAAGCATTTTTCACCATCTTTGGTATATTCTTTGATGGCGTATGTTGTTTTGTCTTGTAGAATTGTGGACACCATTCTTTTCGATTTGTGCTTGAATTTGTAACATCGATTCATCAAGCATTTGCTTCACCATTGAGCAAGTTTGATCAGCTACTATTTGTCAGCCACTGGTCGATTGTGCTTGGTACCCGTGGAATATTTGATGTATAGGTTACCAAGAAATCGACCAGTAGTTGACAGATAGTTGCTGATCGAACTTGCTCATTGTTGTTCATTGTATTACTTGTATGTTTCCTTGACTAAGAATTAGTCAAAGGATTTCAATCCGTACTAACAGTGAAATATCATTCCCTTTGTATCAATGCATATTAAATGTATGTGACAGTCTTTGTGTTTTTGTTTTGTTTTAGTTATGCCAGGATATGTTATTTGTGTATTGTTTTGTTAATTAATGTAGTTGTCTTTATAAACCCTGCCAGTTTGAATATTATCTTGTAAGTCGTGTATGATAAATGTGAAATTGAATGTACAGGTAACAAAGAGTACATGTAGGTTGGTACTATGTACATGCCTAGATTCTCTCTATGAGGCTCCCTGACCTCCCCTATATGTCAAATCCTCAGTCTGGTACCTCTTACTGTACGTCTGGTAATCTACCTTACCCGTATTGTCATACAGGTGTCTTCTCCCCAACCCCTCTAAGAGGCTCCACAACCTCTCCCTTATATCCTCAGTCTGGTACCTCTTACTGTACGTCTGGTAATCTACCTTACCCGTATTGTCATACAGGTGTCTTCTCCCACACCCCTCTAAGAGGCTCCCCAACCTCTCCCCTATATGTATATCCTCAGTCTGGTACCTCTTACTGTACATCTGGTAATCTACCTTACCCGTATTGTCATACAGGTGTCTTCTCCCACACCCCTCTAAGAGGCTCCCCAACCTCTCCCCTATATGTATATCCTCAGTCTGGTACCTCTTACTGTACATCTGGTAATCTACCTTACCCGTATTGTCATACAGGTGTCTTCTCCCACACCCCTCTAAGAGGCTCCCCAACCTCTCCCCTATATGTATATCCTCAGTCTGGTACCTCTTACTGTATGTCTGGTAATCTACCTTACCCGTATTGTCCTACAGGTGTCTTCTCCCACACCCATCTAAGAGGCTTCCCAACCTCTCCCCTATATGTATATACTCAGTCTGGTACCTCTTACTGTATGTCTGGTAATCTACCTTACCCGTATTGTCCTACAGGTGTCTTCTCCCACACCCATCTAAGAGGCTTCCCAACCTCTCCCCTATATGTATATCCTCAGTCTGGTACCTCTTACTGTATGTCTGGTAATCTACCTTACCCGTATTGTCCTACAGGTGTCTTCTCCCACACCCATCTAAGAGGCTTCCCAACCTCTCCCCTATATGTATATCCTCAGTCTGGTACCTCTTACTGTATGTCTGGTAATCTACCTTACCCGTATTGTCATACAGGTGTCTTCTCCCCAACCCCTCTAAGAGGCTCCCCAACCTCTCCCCTATATGTATATCCTCAGTCTGGTACCTCTTACTGTATGTCTGGTAATCTACCTTACCCGTATTGTCATACGGATGTCTTCTCTCACACCCCTCTATGAGGCTCACCCACCCTCTCCTATGTGCACGTCCTCGGTCGGATGCCACCACATTTTATTTATTTGCCTAATACCCTTATTGTCCCAAAGGTGCTTTTCTCCTGCTCCAAGCAGCTCCTTTACCTCTTTCCCTGCCCCTAAGTCTAATACCATCTGCTGTGCCGATGTTTAGCATCTCCTTATTATCCAAGGATTGGTCTAAGATGCTCCGTTATCCCTCCCCTATACCCTCAGGGGCCAATGTCATGGCCCTGCTAAGCACACAAATTTGCTAACCATGAAATAAAAAACAGGATTAACAACCAAACGTCCATGTGTTGGGGGTGTATCACTTGTGATTGTTCTTTGGCTGTTGTTCACTGACCACGAATATTAAATGGAATTTTTCATGGTGGTTTGTTTTATTGAGCAAGACATTTTGTGCTAAGCAGTTTTTTGTGCTCAACAGCTCCATGAAATTGGCCCTTGATGTTTAGCATCTCCTTATTATCCAAGGATTGCTCTGATGCTCTGATGAGATGCCCTGTTAACCCCTCCCCCTGTACCCATCAGTTTAGAGCATCATCCCTTACATGGATACTAAAGATCTTCTCCTCACTGTCCCCACAGATTGAAGACACTGACGAGGATGATGAGAGTGCTTCCAGGAAGTCTGATGATACTCACTACTTTGAAGGATTCCTGCAGATGAAGACAGGTTCGGGATGTTGTCAAGTTTAACATTAAAACAAAAAACCTCCAAGTAAATCTTAACTGACCTGCACCTCTCTGAAAAAGAAAGCCCTCTTCTTAAAAATATGAGTACCGGTAATACATAATTTCAATTTGTCGTGAAACTATGTATATGATGAAATTTCAAATTCCCTTTTTTCCGTCAAAATGACACATTAGGGGCCTTTTCCAAACCTCGGCTCGGGCTCAGGCTTCGGCTTCGTCTCTGTCATCCATATGCTGAAAATATACATGTAGATTGTGGTTTTTCATTGAAGCTGAAGCTCTGTTTCCTTTTCAAACCAGAGAATCTACTTCAGAACTGCAGCCAAAAGCTCCAATTTTGATAACCAAAACTTTAGAATGGATTCACGAAATGAGCCGAAAAAGCCAGAACTGTAGCCTGAGCCAGAGCCGAGGTTTGGAAAAGGCCCTAGGTTTCCCATCCCTTATATTACTCTGATCAGGCTGTGTCTTCCACAGATTTGTCTGTTGAATTTGTGTCTGGCAGTTGTTTAAGTATGTTTAAGCTGTAGAAAAGACTAGTCTCTCACGCTAAACAAGTGATGGGCCATTGTTTTATATTAGATCTAGTCTTGATTTCAAGGCTTATCTTCTTCTGCTTATTACCCATATCATGTGCAGGTGGCATGGTGAACCCCTGGAAGAAGCGATGGTTTGTGCTGAGAGATGAGACCCTGATGTGGTTCAAGACCAAACAGGTATTGCCACAAGGCACACACTGTTATCATTTCCAACAATCAGCCCCCTTGTAAGACAGTCTGAGCTTCCTGTCGCAAATAGTGCAGAACCATATGGATGGAGAGATAGCAGTATGTGCATATTTACCTGAACACTGTACTTCTGGAACCAAAATTGCATTGTACTTACAGAAGGGTACCTTATGATTGGATGAACATGGAAACAGAGGTCACGTCATTTGCATAGAAAAATCAAAGGCCAAATTTGCTAAGTACCACAGGATACCAGCCAATTTTTACATGTTGGGTACATTCCTCTCAACTACTTCTCTTCTAAAGTTTTGCTTACCAGAAAAAAACATTAAGATTGAAAGAGATTTTGTACAATCGGGATCCTTCAAATTCCTGAATGTTTTTTTTTTACAGAAAGCCTTATTTGCATACACTGCTTCATAGATGTAAAGAATCTCAAAATAACCTCTTGGAAATAGTGGTACCTACTGGTATCCCATGCTGTTTTCAACTGTTTGTCACTGGTTTCCATTCCACAGGAAGCACTGAAGTCTGGCTGGCTCATGAAGAAGGGAGGTGGAACTGGTACCCTGTCAAGGTCAGTGTGTTTCTCTAGACGAAAGATGGAACCTTTTTATAATGACCAAGTGTATGGTGTATTAACGCCCTTGTTTTGCTGTCTTAAGTTTGGAATCCAGCCTCATCATTGTTCTTGTGTGGCCTGGGTAGTAGAGATTAACTCAAAGGTCCATTTTATTATAATTTGTTTTTTTTTCTATCTTGTCGCATCCCTCATCAGGAGAAACTGGAGGAAGCGTTTCTTTGTCCTGAAAGACACAACTTTAGCGTACTACGAATCGGACAGCAACAGTGCCAAGCTTCTGGGCAAGATTGACATCAAGGCAGCAATGTACGTACATATTGTTCATATTGACAGGGATACATTGTGATAGTAGAGATGTCTTTGTGCTTGATAAGCCCGGATGTAATACTCCCGAGGAGTTGAGTTGGTTTCAGGAGTTAAATTGTAGCCCAATGACCTGGGGCCAATTTCATAGAGCTGCTTAGCACAAAAATTCGCTAAGCATGCCATTTCTGTCTTAGGAAAAACAGGATTAACAACCAAATTTCCGTGTGTTGTGTATCACTTGCAATTATTCTTTGGCTGTTGTTCGCTGACCATGATTATCAAATGGAATTTTCAATGGTGGTTTGTTTTATTGGGCAAGCTATTTTTGTGCTTAACAATTTTTTGTGCTAAGCAGCTCTATGAAATTGGCCCCAGGGATAATAATAATAATCAGCATTAAGAGGTTTCCATTATTAGTGCTATATGAATGTGTCATATTTTTACTATTATTACTATTTATTGGACTCAAATCTTCTGTTCTGCAGTAACATAACAGACAGCAGCTTTGGTCGGGAGAACTCCATCGATGTCGAGACTGAAGAGAGGACGTATCACCTGGTAGCAGAGTCAGCCGATGACTGCAGGTTTGTCTGCTCAGCTTGACCCAGAGAGACTTTATGGCAACTCTTACAAGTCCCTGTGCTCATTCTGTATCCCATTACGAACAAAATAATGCATACACAACCAAAGTCACTGGGAATTTAAATGGAGGTACTGTTGCAGAAAGTTGTAGCTCAAATGCTCAATAGACTTGCTTTAGAAGTGTATTAGGTTAAGTAACAATATTTCTGCATAAAACAGTTTACCAAAGTTAACCAGTTTTACCAGTGTTGCTAAAGTTCCAATATATATGTTCAAAAAAGTAAGCTGTAAATAGCTACATGTGTACACAATTATGTGTAAATTCAAATGAATAACAACACAACCTTTGAGAAATATCCTGCTAGGATCAAAACATTGAACCCTTCTAAGTCTAAGCATTTTATATTTTTCAGGTCAATGGTTTGGTTGATAAGTAGTTTGCAGCAGTTTATTACTGCATTAAAATGAGGAACGTTATATAATTGTACTGAGGTGATAATTCACAACTAATTGTCATCAGAAATTTCAAAACTGTACTCTTTTTGTTACTCCTTGATATCTAAATCTATTTCCTGTAAAGCCCTATCAATCTACTGTGTTGTATTTTGTCATGCAGTGAGTGGTACAGTATTCTGACCCGGGTCAAGAACTCCCAAGACTTTGAGTTGAAGCTGATGCATGACGAGGAGGCTAACCCTAAGAATGCCATCGGCTCGTTGGATGTGGCCATCATCGACTCAGTCGTGCCCGTCAACATCGCCGAGAAGTAAGTCCTGTTTCTTTAGAGGCCATGTCTCTGTAAGTTGAATTCCCCATGAAGTTGGGCCCAGGGGTCGATTTTACAAATAGCCCTACGAGCGATCGTAGCTCGAGTTATGAAGGATAACCCATCGTATCATTCTTAGGGCTGCTATGCATCATAAGACCTATGATTGATAGTAAATTACGATGAGTTTGGTGAAATCGGCCCCAGGTCAATGGAATAGCTGCAAATGTTGGTTGATGTATATTTTTGACTGTGTTTGGTGTTTTTGTGTCCAGGCCCAACTGTTTTGCCATCATCACGGCAGAGAGAGTCATCAACCTATTGAGTGACACACCTGTGGGTATGAACAACTGGCTAGCAGGTAAGAAACCACAGTGTAAAATCCCAGACCCCAGGCACAAGCAGCAAGCAGCTAGCAGCCAATGGTGATATCAATGATTATCCTTCGTATATGTCTGAGAATGCTATTACTGATAGCCAAGCGTGCTGAATATTAGTTATGTTAGTGCCGCATACCTCAAAAGTGTGACATTCAAGAATAAAATGTGCTAATATTCCTCCATGAATTCGCAAATTGTCCATTTTACTTGACATGTCCCTTCCCCTTGACTTTAGCAGTATTTAAGGCTCTAAGATGGCCTCGTAAAACCTATTCATTGCTTCAGAGGTTAAAACTTCCAAATTTACTGGCCCTGCGTACTGGACTAATGGTTTTATTAGTAAAGTTGGCTGGAGTCAACTTCTTACCACAAAAATCCAGCGTGAACAGGGTTGAAGGAAAGTTCTTCGGGCACAAAGATTTTGGAATTTATAAGAACCCGTGTCAGGAGTGTTAAAGTGTGTGATGCTCATTCTATTCAAGACCCCATCATTATTCTTTTAAAATCTGGGTATAATGAAGTACATGTATTTTCTTGAAGTTTACCTTTCATCCTGTCTTCCCCTGTTCAGCACTGACCCAGTACCACAAGGGCATGCGAGCCCACAAACAGGAAGACATCCTCCTGAGCGGCTGGCTGACCAAGGAGAGTGCCTCCACGGGCACCCTGGCCCGCGTGGCCACCGGCAGCCGCAAGAAGCGCTACTTTGTCCTGACGGCTAACTCGCTGGAGTTCTACCGCAGTGTGGAGCTGCAGCAGAAGATGGGAGCCATCGCCCTGAACAGTCTGTGCTCGGTGACCCTGCCGGATGAGAAAGTATTCAAGGAGGAAGGTAAGGGGTGCTTAGGGCCTCAGGGATGCTTATTAGTCTGAAGGCCCTCCTTGATCATTTGCCTCAAGCTGTATCTCCTAAACACTTGTGTGTCTCAGGCACAGTGTATGGCAAATTATGTCCTCCCGATAGAAAAATCCAGATATTAATAATGCATCATAAACCTGTTTGTGAGCCATGAACCATGCCTGTATGTTTTGAAGTTGAGATAGAATTTCTGCACTGACCTAACGAATGGAATTGAAGTGGGAATTTTTACTAATGAAAGATGCACATTTCCTTAATTTGGCAAAATGGCAGCCCTATAAACTTGAAAAAAATGAGAAAAAAAATGAGCAACCCATACATTTTTTTTTTCTCAGCCAAACAATAATAAACAGTCCTGAATTTGCTTACTTTGTATGAGGAATTGAAAAGACCCAGCTGCACGGATCCGTGCCATCTGATTGAGCCAGTCAGTTTCCCTTGTTGTTATCTGATGATTATATTGATTGAAAAGCTGCATCCTCTTTGAGTGATCCCCCATGTACTGTTTCTCAGGTTGCAGCATTGTTAATGCTTCGCGTATCTTAAATGATCCTTGGGATATAGTGGTATGTGAGTGGTTTCATGGCCTCTGACTACCAAAAGAACAAGGATAATTGACTACCGTATTAGGGACACCACCAACGTAGGGCTGGATAGCTCAGTTGGTAAGACCGCCAGTACGGTATTCTGGAGGTCGTTGGTTCGAATCCCGTTCCAGTCAATCACTTTCCAGTGACTGATTAGAGATAATTTATTCTCTGAAGTGACGTCGGGTCAGTGAGGGTTGTCTCATTAGGAATTAGTCCTGGGCTAGTCTCTAAGCCTTGAGTACCTTGGTTCATCTTCACAGACTATTCTGAACCCTCCCCTATGTTGATTTATCTCAACTTATACCCTCATCGAGAATAAGTCATCCATGTTCCTGTTGAATGATACTAATTCTTTCCTCACCTGTTCATGTACACGTATAGTACATAATCAAATCAAATCAGCCTGCACACAAATGTGTATGTTTTTAATGGTGCAACACTAATCTATGTCTTATTGCTTCTTAGATTGACAGAGTGCTATTGCTTGAGCCTCTGAATATATTTGCATTGGACCAAAAATGGTGCACTACTAACTGCTTTGTTCTCAGACCCTTGTCCGTATCCCTTGTTAAAATTCCCTGGTGTTGTTGTCTACCCAATGTCCTGTTGAATCCATACCCTCCATGTACTTCCCCTTGCTTGTCAAATACCCACCACATTCTGGTCTTCAGCGATCCCACAAGTTTCCAGATCACTATTCCTTGCTCTGCATTACTGCAGAGAGCACATCCCACACAAATCTTCCCCACACTACACCCTCGCCTTCCCAGCACATGTCCTCCATCTGGATCCCCATGCATACCAACCACTTGTTCTCAGGATATTCATGTTGACAGTGTGTGTACATTTATACTCTTTTTGGCACTGATTGCGTTGTAACAGACTCACCAATGTCTGGCATTGTACATGTATGTGTTTATTGTAACAGCATTTTTGATATAATATACTAAAATCATAATTTGTTTCCCCCTCACGTTTGCTACTTTGCTCTTCCCCCTCCTCACCCCCCACTTGTTTGCCGTTTCAAGCCTGCCCATCGTCCAATCACAGCTCGCCAAGCCATAAAAAGAGCCGCAAAAAGAGCCCCGCCCACAACAGCCCCACCCACATAAGCTCGCCCCAAAACAGCCCCGCCCACAACAGCCCCGCCCACATTAGCCCCGCCCACATTAACCCCGCCCACAACAGCCCCACCCACAATGGCTCCACCCACAGCTTGAACTTCATCAGTATGAAATCTAGTAATATAATGGGATCCCTCATCCGCAATAAAAAGAAAAAGCGCCGGGGTAAGAATGATATTATGATACTGGACCACAAACCAGTGCCTTGTCTTGCATGGATGGATAGTCAAACTGCATCCACAATGTTGTCTGTTGTTCTCTGCATGCGTTGTGGCAATGTCAGTGCCGGGTCGTAGGCTAATTACCATGTGATGAATATGCATGAAGTGGATTTGTTCTGTAGTGTGCCGATTGAATGAAGTCTTCTGAATAATTCATGAATGCATTGTTTAGCTGACGATGCACATGTATACTGTACTTGTCCTACGTATGAAAAATATGCACATTATCTTCCCACAATGTATGAGTGCATGTGTGATGTCTTGAAGTGCATAAAATCAGTAGGCTTCATGTATATCAACCTTAAGCAATCTGATGCATGTGAAATAGTTTGGATTTGAAGAAAAGGTCTAAATTTGTAATTTGTTTTGTTAGTCTCTTTGTACAAACCCTAACCCTCTGCACCTACCAAGACAAGATCACAGTTTCCACAGGGGAACTGGTTCATAAACCATGCATTACCACACAAACAACTCTGTGGTGTATTGTGGTATTCAGGATACCACACTTAAAGGTACAATACATGATTGGTAAAGGTCACAGGACTGCACTCATACTTTGTCTGTTCAAACATGTACATGAAATAATGAACCTGTGAAAATTTGAGCTCAATCGGATATCTGAGTTACGAGAAATAGCGAAAAACCTGACTCGATTTTTCTTATAAAAACATGAAGAATAGTTTACTTTATGTTTGTTCCAAAAATCGTTCGGACGAACGATCTTTGGAAAAGACACTAAATCTTGATTTCCTTCAAAAACCCAGCATCTGATGAACCAAGATTTCCCATGGTGACTGTTTGCACTGTTTATGAACTGTTGAGTCCATTTTCTGTCTCAAACTCAATAAAAAATTTTTGGAGGCCTTGCAAATCCTATATGCTCCCTTTATTCAATACCATTGTGGTAAACTGGGGTATTGAAGTGTCTGGTGGGTTAGGGTTAAACTATGTTTAATGTAGTCTTGTTGTTCTGTGATGTACAAATCTCATCTTGAAAAATGTAAAATAACCAAAGATGTAGGGCAACATAAACAGTGATGTTGAACTTGTGCAGATACCACCTTATTGTCAGGGCTTATGCCTTAAATACTGGACGAACATTTTTATCATTATCATGGGATGTCTATTTTTCAATAGAGTACTTGAAACTTTTCTGCAGAATTTTGTTCAGCCAAATTTACCTGCATGATAGAAAATGTATTATATTAATGATATGTGTCCATAATTGTCAGTCGTTTTCCTTTTTATGTTTTTGTTTTTTTGTTGCTAATAGGTTTTTACGAGATTTTTGTAAACAAACATTAGATTATTTTTGTTGATTGCACATTAATTAATAATGATTCATCATGGTTAAATTCTAATGATCATTCTTTCTAACTCTGCCCATTTTTTGCACCCATTGCCTCCCTACTTCCTTCCCCCCCAAAAAAATTACGCCTTGTAGGAAGCCTTGGTAACATCTTGGCAAACGGTGTCATGCCAAGTGACACGCCCGCCCAGACCAATGGCACCAAGGCCACACCCACACCCCCATCCAGCCCCGCCCAGTCTCAGTCCAACTCAATGCGCAGACGTTCCAATAGCCTTGTGTCCACACTTATGCGGTCTAGTAAGAGATTAAGTAGACTAGATCGTGAGGGTATGTATTGCTAGCTAGCCTGGGAAGCTACGCCTCTTCCTCCTCATGGCTTCATTAATATTCACATGCTGCATGCAAATAGGTTGATTTGCATGTGAAACTCCACCCACTGCTCCGTAGTCTTCCTTGTGTAGTCAGGGGCCGATTTCATAAAGCTCCGTGACGCGCCGCAACTTGGTTTGCGATGCGTAATACGTCGCAATTCTACGATGAGTCGCCCATCCATTTCACAAAACTTTCACAGAACATCAAATGAGCTGAATTGGATATTTAACGCTTCGCCTCTGCGATGTTTTTGGTAAAATGGATCACATGACGCATCGTAGCTGCGAAGCATCGCAGAGATGCGATGCGTTTGATGAAATCGGTCCCAGCTTCATTAACTACCTATGCCTGCTGAAACACCTGTGGTGATGGCACGTTTAGTTTATTTCTCTTTTAACATCTTTCTGCAAAGCTAATCAAATTTTATTTGCTTAATACAGGCCGTCAAATCATACCAACCCATTGTAAAGAAGGAATCCAATCCTCTTAAACTTCTTCTTTTGTTAATTTTGTTATTTTTGTTCCTTTTAGTTTGGAAGTGCTCCGAGCTAAAAATTGATCTGCCAATTTCTGTTGTTTCACAATTTTAATTTGTTTCATTTGTCTGTATGCTTTTTTCACCTTTTCACCATCTGTTCATTGGACTTCCTGATCTGTATATTTGAAAAACAAAACTGTTACATTTTGAGAAGTACTTTGTGAAAATATTTCTTGTTTTTTAAATGGATGGAGTTGTTTATGAAGAACCAGTGTTTTTTTACGTTGGGTTAATCTGCTCTGGCTATTTTCAGGAGATATTTGGCATGGTCCTTCTCAAAAACCTGACCGTCAAACCAGTCAAGTCGGTATTTCACTTAAATAGTCGGTGCCATATCCATCGTGATCATTTGCCTCATTTGTCCATCACTCATTCCATGTGTATACATCTAAACGCCCATCTACCAGCATGCCTTATAGTTTGCATGCTGAACATAGAAGGATTTTATTCCATTTTTCCATCCACCCCATCAAGTCACAGTCTTCAGCCCTTTTCTTCCTTTGACAAATAGATCTTCTTTTTTTTTTATCATTCAGCCACCTACATGTACATTTTCCCAAACATTGTCATTCCTATCCCAACATCTCGTTCAAATTCAGGCCAAACATTTTGTGTCTAAATTTAATTTGTCTCTTTCGTTGATATCATCAACCCACCTCTAGAAACTGTCAATCTTCCTTGTTGTCTCATTCTTTTACAGGCCATACTTCTTTTAATATGTTCATTCCTTAAAAAAGACTTTTCCTGATCTCAGTATTAATGGTTCTGTATACATACATGTATTTGAATATTAAAACAAAAGTCACACAATGCAATTTATGTATTTTCTGAAGAAGCCATTAAAGTCAAGTCTCATTGCCATCTAAACAAAAATTGATGGTCGTAAAAAGCGTAAAATATTCATTGTTTTAATCGAATTATTCCTAATTGTTTTGCTGGTAGGATACTGGAAGTTTGTCGTGCATGGTCGCAACTGCTCCTTCAATCTGTACACTGTGTCTTATGATGATGCTTGGCGATGGACCTATGCCATACAGGATGTTATTGACAGCAAACCTAAGCTGGAGACACCCTTCCAGATCCTCATCAGGGAAATCAAGGTAAAGAATCATCTCTTGCCATCCTTTGCAGTCATAATTTTAATATTAATAAACTGCTTTTAAGTAGTGCATATCACAATCAACGTGTGTCTATATGCGTATTATCCTTGGTCATTGAGCTACATTCCTGAAACCATCTCAACTCCCTGACTGCACTGCTGTAAGCGCACAAAGGCTATAAATCAAGCACAAAGCCATCTCTACCCTCACAGGTACCCATTTCCTTCTGGGTGAAGAAAAGCAATATGTGACAAAGCGTCTTGCCCAAGGACATAAGCACCACTAAACCCATTGGCTGGACTCGAACCCACAATCTGTAGATTGACCAGATCTTGAGTATGACACGCCAGACCACTAGGCCACAGCACCCCATCCCCAGTAGTCACTCTTGTAGCACTCTCAATTACAATAGCAGGTGGATATTCATGACTAGCTAGCAAGCCCATTTCAAAACCAAAGGAAATCCCAAAACACTAAGCTTAATCTTAAATGTGAATTGATGCTAAGCACAATTATGATGTCACAATAAATTTCACTATGGTGATAGTGACATCTTATTGATTTTATGAAATCGACTGATGGGCTGGATTTCAAGGAACTCTAAGATCTACGGTAAGTTTGATTGAATCTGAATGATTAATGTTTGTTACCTTAATGTATATTTTGTTTAGGAGTCTGCCATGAGTGGTGATCTGACAAGCATTGAGAGGATCTTCAGGCTGAATCCCATCCTACGCAACACTCCCCACCCTCTCAAATCACCTCTACTGCCTCTACCATACGGCATGATCGTCAGCTCTAGTAAGTCAAGACCATAGACCTTATTCACGTTCCATCAATCCTACATTCGAAGCAGTGCAATCAAACCGAGGCTTGGATTCCCGTTTTCTGTTTAGCATTGGTGTTATCTTTTCTAACGGGTATAATACAAGGAATGTGACAAGATGGATGCGCCGTGAATAAGGCGTTTGTCTGTCGATTGGACAGGTTGTCGGTCTGTTTCACTTGCTCTTTGTATGGGCTCTGTCTAATCCCAAATGGCACAACTTGTCCCAACCTCTCAAATCACCTCCCCTGCTTCTACATTGTTTTCACATCTCTTCAGACTGAAACTGCCTTTCTTTCCTTGTATGAACCATCACTTCTTATACTTGAAGCGACTGTATGTTTTTTCCACTTGTCTCAGGTGTGGAGAAGGGCTACACAACGCTGAATGATGAGGCAGTCAAGGTCTTCAACTCACTGCTGGGCTCAGAGAATCTGCCTGATCCCATGCCTGTTATCCAGGTAAAAACCAATGAGAATTATTAATCGTGCATAGGTAAACTATTAATTAAACCTGAAGGCATTATTATGGTAAACAGGCAAGGTAAACTAGTTGTTGCTGTAATCAGGGTAAACCAGCAAGAATAACATTTCTGCCCCTAGGTAAACAAATAAGAACTGTTTAACCTGATGCATAAACTAGTAAATATGGTGCATGAACTGGGTAAACTAGTGAAGTAAAGGCTTTTTATCCAGTAAAAAGTATTGGCTTATACATTTACTTTTCATATCATGTTTATGCGGGTAAATTAGTGAGTAATCCAGACACAAGGAGAGGAAAAGTGTACATGTACCTCCCACTTGATTACAACTGACTACTAGATTTATATTAGCAATGCAGGTAACCTAGAACGTTATGGCTATTAATCATGATTAACCAGATTACCTTTCCTCATGGTTTTAATGTTGGTGTTAAAACCTGTTCCTCTCTTCCCATCCACTACAGGGTATCCTGCAGACATGCCATGATCTGAAGCCCCTGAGGGATGAGGTATACTGTCAGATTATCAAGCAGACGACCGGGGTACCAGACCCAGACAGCCTGGGTAATCTACGTAACTGGCAGATTCTAGCCTGTCTATGCTGTAGCTTCCTACCAAGTCGCAACATCCTCAGATATGCACGCTTCCACATGAAAAGGTCTGTGCATATCAAATGCTTGATTGTAGTTTCTTAAGCAACTGTAATTTGTGCTTGGAGTTAGGAGGGCCTGACACGTTTGGATCCTAGCAGGATCCTGCTGGGATCGAAACACGTATCGAAAGCCTTTGATACAGCCTTCGATTAAGATCCTGCTAGGATCGAAATGCGTCAGGCCCCCCTAATTCCAAGCATTTTGATAAATTTCGAGTCGTTATTTTGGCTGATGAGCAGTTTGCAGCAGTTTATTACTTGTGTTGGCAATTTTTGTTCAAGTCTTCATTGATATCATGAGATGCTAATCCTGTATTAAACTTTTTCACAGGTTTTTCTGTCACGGAATAATGTTAATAGGGAAACTACACCTTATATATTGTATGCATTATCACGAAGATATTTTACCTGTGTATATAAAAGGGGAATGTGATGTATGTGCCAGGGTTTCCTTTAAGTCATGCATATTCAGTAATATTCAAATAAGATGAATTGTGATTGGTGGATTTAGGCAAATCAGGTTGTAACACTGACACTTAAATGTGTCTTCTGTGCAAGATTTCCTAATTACTGGAGGCACTGGAGTCTGCTATGCTCAAACCCTATGAATATTCAGTTTCATATTGGAATAAATGAATAATAATTGATTCCAGGCAAGTTGAGCTGTACCCAGATACCCAGACGGCCCGCTATGCAGAGTATGCCATTGACTCCCTCAAGAGGACCAGGTCACGTGACTTTGCCCCCTCCAGGTCAGAGGTCATCGCTATACTGGTGAGTCGGGAACAACAACCCAACTGGATAGAAGTTGTCACAGTGTCAATTATGAGCCCTCATAAGATTAACATTTGAACATCTACCTTTGTTAATACAAGGAGACACAAAGTTCAAGTCTTGCTCCAACCTGCTGGAATTACCCAATATGCACACCTAAACTCACACAATCCTGGACAAAGCATTGGGTTTCTATTGTTCCAGTACTTTACTCCTGTAGACTATTCAAGCACACATTTGTACATTCAAGAATGTTTTTGAACAAAAGAAGTCTGTTGGAGTACAAGAATGGTTTCACTGTAATTTCTTTATCCCACTGTAATGGACCCTTCCGGCCTGTCAATCAAACTGTGCGCATTGACCATTTGGAGTCATTGTCGTCTGTTAAGTCGGTCACACGCGGTCACACGTGGCATTGCTGAGGTGGGCGGGGCTAAAGAGCAAAGCCGGAATGGTCCATACAAGACCTTTACATTTCTGCCCAATGTAGTGGTTTATTGTATTAAACAATTTCCTTGTATTTTTGACGTGAAGGGTCGTAGGGAGATGAGTGCTACAGTGTTCTGTCATGGGGAAGGATCTTGCCAGATCAACATCAACTCAGCTACCACTGCTGGACAGGTTAGTGTGATTGAGACATTCTCTTGATGGGGGTTGCAGCGGCATATCTAGGGAAAACAGCGCCTGGGGAAAGCACTAAAATTGCGCCATGAATTCCCACTTCTGATGGCAAAAAAAATCAAACAATTTGAAATTGGGATCTTTCTTTGTTTCTTCATTGGATTAGATTTCCAATAACTTCACTGACAGTACAGCCATCTTTTTTTTCATTTATTTTTTAGTATGGTTTTGTCTTCCAAAACTTAATGGAAAAAAAGGTGATGACAATTGCTCATCTTGTTTAAGTCTCTTGTGGTGTACACCCCAAATAATACACAACCCCAATGACACACTCTGTCCAGCTACTTTGTTATCTTATGGGGACTGTGTAGGTCAACTTGGACTACAACCAAAGCAGATGCCTGAGAGATACTGCACATTGTTAAATTTCATGGGTTTTTTATTCAAACAAGATCCTTGGGAAGGGTTATTAACTCCTGTGTTATCTTTTGGTGACTACTTTTTGTGTCAGAAGTTGCCAGAGGTTTACCAGAGTTGCCAGAGGTCAACTTCTTCAATTGGTTTCATAGGAATTTGTTTTTGTCTCATTGTACGTTTCTTCCCTACTCCTCCAAAAGGTGGTACACACTCTGGTCAAGGGCATGGGCTTGGACAAGTGCCACAACCGCTTTGCCCTGTACGAGCGCAGCGGCCACGTGGAGAAGGCAATCGAGGACCGTACGGTCATCGCCGACGTCATCGCCAAGTTTGAGCGCTACAAGGCCAGGGGCCTGAGCGACCGGGGCAAGCCCTGGCAGCTCTTCTTCAAGCTCTTCTGCTTCCTGGACACCAAGAGTGTGCAGCTGGGTAGCATCGAGTACAGCTTCCTGTACGAGGAGGTACGCAAAAAAACACTTTTCTCTCTTTTTGGAACAAAATAGGATTTTTACAGGAATGTCAGTCGGCTTTTGCTTCTTTCAAAGTTTGGAAGCATGGTATGTAGACCTAGCTATCAGAGTTCAATTTCAATGACACATGAACTTGGTTATTGCCAAGTTTCTATGCTAGCTGTAGAAGCAAGAAATCCTGTGAAATTTATGTAAATTATGTGAATGGTAGACTTTTGAGAACCGGTCTTCAAGTCAACAGCGCGCGCGCACGCACGCACATGCACAACAGCGCAAGTGCAAAACAACGCGCGCATGCTCACAATTGCATGCGCGTGCGCTGTTTACTTGAAGACCGGTTCTCAAAAGTCTCCCATTATGCACACACGCTACTGACTGGTCATTCTGCCACCAAGCGAGGGCACTCTAGACAGTGGTTGATTCACTTCGTAGTCTGGTGTGTTACCTTCTTTACTTGATTCTGTACCCACCCCTCAAGCTCACCGAAATCCGTCCCATTCCGTTGGAATCGAATGACATAGGTCTGTAGAGCTTAGGTAAAGAGGTCTATGGGCTCAAATTGGTCAAAGTGCAAAGAATGCCCCATGGTGATACACTGTGAAGTACTGGAGTTGGATTCCGAGCCTGAGTGCCTTGGTCTGGGGTGAAACACATACATAGGGCCTTTACGAAACCTGGCTTGAGGCTAGGCTTGGTACTTATTTCACTACCACCATTTGAGACCCTAAAAACGAAATGAAGGGATTGGGCCAAACGACGAAGCTGAGGAAATGCTTCAGCTTCCCTCGCCCTTCATTTCATTTAGGAAACTAAATGGCAGTGGCAAAATAAATCCCAAGCCTAGCCTCAAGCCTTATTTCGTAAAGCCCTATAGTTGACATCTCATCTTAGAATCTGTGGTTGATCCTGATCTTTCTTCCCGTAAGGCCTGTGAGGATGTCATCCGTGGCTTCTTCCCTACTACCCCTGAGAAGCTGGTCCACCTGGCCGCCCTGCGCACACAGTTCGTCCGTGGTGACTACGTGGTGCACGACTGGATGTAAGATCAAGTAGCAAATGTCCAGAATCATGTTTATGTTTATACCGACCTGCCTCTCACTGTATACAAATATATCTACTCTCGTTATTAAACTGAAATGAACTGAACTGCTGAATAGGAGGACTGCAGATATCGAAGACTTTATGGTCGGAGTACATTGTTGATATGCTGGTAAACATTGTGTTATTGGGACCTTTTTTCACAAACAGATAAAAAAGAACACACAAACAATTTACCATTTTCAGATTCCACATTTGGCTTTGTTTTGGATGTAAGGTTCGTAGACTTTCTGTGAAGTGCAGTATATGGTACTGAAAGGGGCTACGTGGATTTGTACTCATACTATGTGGGATACGGAGGCCAACTGTGTGTAAAGTATAATGGTACTGAAAGGGGCTATGCGGATGTGTACTCATGAAAGCCAACTTAGAGCTACACTTTAATAACCTTTTGTGATCATTTAATGTTTTGCAGACGGGATCTGGGTGAAGTCTACCCAACGGATAGATTCAAGGCTCAGACCAAGAAAGAGGAGAATGACTTGGCCGGATTCCCAATGAAGCCCAAGAAAGAGAACATCATCTCTGTAAGTTACTCAAGACCTCCTCCTCAAACTTTTAATACTGGCTGGACCCTGCTGAAAACCCAGGCCAGGCCCAAGCTTTGCCTGGGATCTTGGGCTTCTATAATCCACAGCCTTAAAGAGAACTGAAAGCTCCTTGTTGACACTGACTTGATTGACAGAGTTCACATTGATCATGAACAATATCCAAAGCCGGACAGGCTTCTTCCAATACTTCAGGTTTTTAGAATCCCACTGGGCTAGAAAATCAAGTTTCTTACTACCTGCAGGAAGTTTGACTAGCCCTTACTAAATTTGACACAAGATTAATTAAACATGACATGTTTGGAATGTATGGTGTCTCAGCATTTATGCACAATTTGTACTAGTCTGCCAGGCTACCAAAATGGTGTGTTTTACTAGCCCTTGGCAGGTTTTACTAGAGAATGACCGCTGGTCTAGTGCTAAGGTCGAGCCCAGGCCAGCTGGGCATTATCTGTGACTCTCATCTCCATTGATCTCTGGTAGTCCTTTATCTTGACGTGTCGTTGTTGTTCATGATCGATCATCCAGGGAACTCTAAGAGGCCTGGGTGAGAAGACCCTGAAGAAGCTGCAGAAGTCTGCCTCGGATGACTCCATCTTAGACTCTGTGTATGCCGATGACATCTCCGCCACGACCACCCTAGTCATCGAAAAGTGGAAAACACTCAAGGTACTGATTCCCATCCCGACACTGCATAGGCTGTGTAGGTGTCAAGCTGGATAGCCAGCCTATTGGATTTTGTGTACAAATTTGTTCCGCAATGCATTTCTCATATACCTTCACGGCATGCTTCTAGCCCCTCTGTGAATAGGTCCATTTTGATGCCTGAAAGTACAAAAGTTGCACTGATACCCGCATCATTTGGATATCTATCTTGAACAATTATTCTTCTTTTTATAGTCTGAGAGAGGAATAATCTTGACTTTTATGAAACAAAATCTCGCAAGTCAAGTAATTATTTCAAATTCTTGTTAGCACAAGTTGTCGTTATCTGTACCAGGGGCCAATTTCATAGAGCTGCTTAAGCAACAAAATTTGCTTAAGCACCAAAACCCTTGGTATTTAAATCAGTATGCCAGCCAAAATTCCTTGTGAATGCTATGCTCAGAAAACAGTGGCTGAATACAAGTCAGAAGCAGTAAACATCACATGAAAATTTGGTTGTTAATCCTGTTTTAATCAAGGAAGACAATTCATGCTTAAGCAAATTGCGTGCTTAAGCAGCTCTATGAAATTGGCTCCAGAGCTGACACCATGGCTTATAGTGAAAATTAATTGGAATGTTGAACCGTTTGACCCTCTTATCAGGGTATGAGTCCCGAGAAATCCCAGGAGGCCTACATGAGCATCATACAGAAGTGGAAGTACTACGGAGCGAGGCTGTTTGAGGTCGAGAGCACCGATGGAAGATTCCCTCCTAACCTATGGCTGGCAGTCAGCGCTAGCATGGTAGCCGTCCACAAACAGGGCGAACCAAACCCTATTGAGGAGATCACGTATGAGAGGTGAGTGCTGGATGGGACTGGGTTGCACTGGGTTGATGGGTGGCTGTACATAATGAAATCCCATAGAGTGCTGGATGGGACTGGGTTGCCCTGGGTGGATGGGTGGCTGTACATAATGAAATCCCATTGAGTGCCGGATGGAACTGGGTTGCACTGGGTGGATGGGTGGCTGTACATAATGAAATCCCATTGAGTGCCGGATGGGACTGGGTTGCACCGGGTGGATGGGTGGCTGTACATAATGAAATCCCATTGAGTGCCGGATGGGACTGGGTTGCACTGGGTGGATGGGTGGCTGTACATTCATACAATATAGATATTTTTTTATAGCTTATTTTTTATACAATTTTGTCTAAATTATTTTGTATCTTATATAATTTTGTGTATTATTTCCTTTGTATGGATGGAAAATAAAACAAACAAACAAACAAACAAACAAACATAATGAAATCCCATTGAGTGCTGGATGGGACTGGGTTGCACCGGGTGGATGGGTGGCTGTACATAATGAAATCCCATTGAGTGCCGGATGGGACTGGGTTGCACTGGGTGGATGGGTGGCTGTACATAATGAAATCCCATTGAGTGCCGGATGGGACTGGGTTGCACTGGGTGGATGGGTGGCTGTACATAATGAAATCCCATTGAGTGCCGGATGGGACTGGGTTGCACTGGGTGGATGGGTGGCTGTACATAATGAAATCCCATTGAGTGCCGGATGGGACTGGGTTGCACTGGGTGGATGGGTGGCTGTACATAATGAAATCCCATTGAGTGCCGGATGGGACTGGGTTGCACTGGGTGGATGGGTGGCTGTACATAATGAAATCCCATTGAGTGCCGGATGGGACTGGGTTGCACTGGGTGGATGGGTGGCTGTACATAATGAAATCCCATTGAGTGCTGGATGGGACTGGGTTGCACTGGGTGGATGGGTGGCTGTACATAATGAAATCCCATTGAGTGCCGGATGGGACTGGGTTGCACTGGGTGGATGGGTGGCTGTACATAATGAAATCCCATTGAGTGATGGGTGGTATTGGGTTATATTGGGTTGTACTACTGAATATAAGGTGATCTTCATCTTCTACATCTACCTTCTTGTCGATTTGTATTCGATGTTTTCAACTAGTAATTTTCAAGTAATTTTCATTTCTGATTTTTGCATTTCTGTACAAATTCAAGATATAGGAAAATAAGCCTTTACATGAATTTTTGAATAATGATAATTGTAAACATCCATAGAGTATTCTCTTGGAGACTGCCAGGGCATACTGGCCGGAACGTTGAGTTAATCGACTCTTTTCAGATCCACGCAACTCATTAAAGAGTATGTAAAAACCAATCACTTTATCTTGTCCTTGATTGTATGTTTCTCTGCCAGGATCCTGTCCTTCGGAGCACCCATCCCCAATGAGTACAAGATCGTAGTGGAGGGACGACGGCATGAACTCTCCTTTGAAACCAATCAGGTACTAAGACAAATTCTCAAATGGCTTTCTCCTAAAACAGTCCTCAACAAGGAACTTTGGAACTTGATCTACCCATGGCCTGAGAGTTTGCAGTATTCCTAAGGGAATGTTCTTTAGCCATGTCTGGTTAATGGGCCCAGTGTAAAGTTTCTTGATAGCTGATCAATCTGTCGTAGGACTTTTGATGCACTGCAGCCCTACGTAGGCAACGATGGGTTATCCTTCATAACTCGAGTTACGATCGCTTGTAGGGCTTCGTGAAATTGACCCCTGCAGTGTAGATTTGTTGAATTGGGCCCAGGGGGACTAACCCATATGATGACCTTTCATGAGAAGACCATTACCAATTAACTGGGTCATGTTTGAAAAATAGTTGAAATCACAGCCTCTTTCTGTTTTGTTTGTCATAATGATTTGTATATAACGTAATATGAGGCTTTGCTTGGTGTGGACGTACATCGGATTAGTCATTTAGCCTTTGAGAAAGATCCTGCTAAAGACTGAAACATCAGGCCCTCCTAACTCCAAGCGTATTAGTTTGAGGTTACACAGTGTCAAATATTTCTACTATGGCCCAAGTAGAAGCCGCCTTGAAATCATTTAGCTCTTTTCGACTGTCACTGAGTAAGAATAAAGTCTCAACTTTTCCATTAGCCTGCTCTGGTCATCATCAGGATGTTTTTTATTTTGTCTGCGTCTGTTGAACAGGTCTTTGAGATTGCCAAGCTGATGAAAGCCTACATCAACGAGATAGTCAGGAAACGACACAGCGTGGTCAGCATCCAAAACGGAGGCATCTTGAACCAGGGCCCCACGGACATCACCAAAGTCAACCAATATTTTTGATGGAACTGTAAAAATAAATAAATAAGTAAATAAATAAATGAATATAAGAAAGGATATATTTCTGTAAAAAAAAAGAAAAAAGAAAGTAAGACAAGAATCAAGAGAGCAAAACTGACTTTGTTTATACCCGATTGAAAAAAGCATTTATATTTAGAAAGAGGTAGAGTTTGATAAACAAATCGTCAATATAGATGTAGTGTTGTGGGGTTCGTTCGTGTCAAAGGTCAAGAATCACAGGTCACGGTTCTGCAAAGGAGAGGCTCTTACATGTAGAAAAAAGGAAAACTCAATACAAGTAATAAACTGCTGCTTTTAGTATTTGAGCCTTATGAGAACGATCATGCTAGGATCGAAACATGTGAGGCCCTGCTAACTCAAGCTATTAAAAAGAAAAACTGTTTGTAACAGTCTTTGGATTGTAGTTTTAATCTGTGGGATATAATCTCTGTGCCGATGACTTCGTCCATCCATCATATCTTGTTTGCTGAATGATGAACTGAAGAAGGTACTTGATGCAAGATGAATTATTTAACAGGCTGCAATGCATTGTACTTAATGATGATGTTGGGAAGACCGGTACTGTACTTAATCATTATTCTGACCTATGGATAGGTACTATGGATAGGACCTATTTATATGACATATGAATAGGACCTACAGATAGTACCTACGGATAGGACCTATGTATGGGACTGACAGATGTATGTATAGGACATGTGGATAGGACATATGGATATGACCTATAGATAGGACCTAGGACATAATGTATTGGATCTACAGATAGGACCTACAGATAAGCCTACGGGTAGGACCTACGGATAGGACTTACGGATAGGACCTACAGATAGGACCAACAGATAAGACCTACATGCAGAAAATACAGATAGGACCTACAGAAAGGACCTACTTACAGAAAATAAAGATAGGACCTATGGATAGGTCCTACAGACATGACCTACGCTAGGACCTACAGATAGGACCTACAGATAAGACCTATGGATAGGACCTACATACAGAAAATACAGATACAATGTAGGTCCTACAGATAGGACCTACGGATACTAAAGGATATACGACAGCCGATTGCTGGCAAACCAATTGGTCAAAGACTTTGGCCAATATATTGGTTCATGACTCCCCTGACTCATGATGTTGTGGCTTGCATTTTTTGTATTATAACTCTATGACTGAATTATTATATAAAGATATAGATATATACATACTCAGAATGTTTTTGTATTATTTAAAGGTGAAGGGACAATCTAATGTTAGGCCTACAGATGGAGTTGGCATTGTTTCCATAGGCCACTGAATTAGGTCTGAATTGGTACTTTTTCTAGAACAAAAACTAAATAATGAATATTGCATTTTGTAAGAAGATAACACAAAGGAAGTTTTTTATTCCTTTTTTTTTATATTTGGGAAATATTTATTTTTTTCATTTTTAAAGGTTCTAGTTTTGGTATTTTTATTTTGTCGTTAGGCTGGAAGTGTATGAAGTGGAAAGCTTGAATTGTTTTTATGTTTTGTTTCGCCGCCGTGATTTGGACCAGATTCACGTCTTGGCTTCTAAAGATTCCTCAGTTGATAAATATTTGGTCATCATTCCATGCTTGTACATGTAAGTTACAAGGGGGTCGATTTCACGAAGCCCTGCGATCCATCGTTACTCGACTTACGAAGGATAACCCATTGTATCCTACGTAGGGCTGTAATGCATCATATAAGTCCTAGGATTGATAGTAAGTTACAATGAGTTTGGTGAGAACGATTTGTTGTGACCTCTAAGAGTTTGAGGATGATCGGACAGACTGTGAGTTTGAACGCTTTTGCTACTTAATTACATCCTTCAGCAAACAGTTTATCACTGATTGCTGAGTTTGGTGAGAACGATTTGTTGTGACCTCTAAGAGTTTGAGGATGATCGTACAGACTGTGAGTTTGAACGCTTTTGCTACTTAATTACATCCTTCAGCAAACAGTTTATCACTGATTGCTTCCTCCCCCAGGAAGACAGGGCTTCTTGTTAGTGTTCCATTTACAGCCAAGTCACAAAGGGGCTTAATTAGAAGCTGCAGGGACGTATACTCAATGCATAATTACGTCCCATGGCAGAGAAATCATCTATAACTGTTTATTTTCATCCAACCAGACAGGGCTTCTTGCTAGTGTACCGTTTATAGCCAAATCATCAGGGGCTTGATTACCAGAGGCCAATTTCATAAAACTGTTAAGCACAAAAATTTGCTAAGCATGACATTTCTGTCTTAATAAAAACAGGGTTAACAAACAAATTTCCAAGTGTTGTGTATCACTTGTGATTGTTCTTTGGCTGTTGTTCGCTGACCCTGAATATCAAAGGGAATTTTCAATGGTGGTCTGTTTTATTGGGCGAGATATTTTTGTGCTAAGCAAATTTGTGTGCTTAACAGTTTTATGAAATTGGCCCCAGCTGCCAGGGACATATACCTGGGAGACGTGGTGCTCTAAGGATAGATCAGTGGTTCATTGAGATCATGATTGACTTTTAACAAAGATAATTGACTATTGGGGTCACCACCAACGTAGGGCTGGATGCGATTTTATTTTTCATACCACACGATGAATAGGGGACCCCAATAAAGCATTCCAATTGGTCTGTTGCTCATGCATTATGCATGATAGGTCACAAGAGTTGCAGCTGTTATTATAGGCTAGTGTCAGTATAGTGGAGTTGTAGGTAGACTCCTGTTTGAGCACTGAACTGGCTTCTTCTTCTTCTTTTTTTTTGGGTGGGGAAGTTGGTCCATAGAGGAAGGAACAGACTAGCCCCCAGAGAATCCCTTGCAGAGTTAATTCGTTGCTAATGCATTATGCATGATACATCAGTTTTCCTTGACTTACCCACACTGTGCATTATGTACACACGTACACATGTGCATAATAAGGGTAGAACCGCCATCTCTAGACCCCACACTGACTTATCTCTCAGCAATCACATTGACCACAAGGTCACAAGTGGTCAGTTTGGCTACTGGTCCAGTCAAATTACGGTTCTTATTAAGAGGGTTTGCTATAGACCTATAAATGTACAAGGTCCATGGAAGTACCGTGCACCATAATAAGCTGGACCAGGAAATAATGATCATCAACAGTGATGCAATGCCAGTACAATTTATCAATGCCTTCGAAGTGTCAAAATAAATACCGGCAATTTTTGTACACAACGGCTGTCAGAACAACGCAACAACTTTTTTCATAGATATAAAAGCTAATTTCTGTTCTTATGAATGGTAAGTTATTAGCATTGTTATTAACCAAGTAATTATGTTGCATGATTTTCAGTAAGCTGAATTTTATTTTCATCCCTGACATTCTGAGAACAGATGGAGCGATTGTGTCGAACCGATTTGTGATGTCTTGTTATTTGGGGGATATTTTCGGCGCAAGTACCGTAAACATAAAGTACGATTTTTCCGTGTACTACTACTAGATATGTCGAATTAACTCTGCAAGGGATTCTCTGGGGGCTAGTCTGTTCCTTCCTCTATGGACCAACCCCCCCCCCCCCAAAAAAAAGAAGTCAGTTCAGTGCTCAAACAGGAGTCTACCTACTACTCCACTATACTGACACTAGCCTATAATAACAGCTGCAACTCTTGTGACCTATCATGCATAATGCATGAGCAACAGACCAATTGGAATGTTTTATTGGAGTCCCCTATTCATCGTGTGGTATGAAAAATAAAATCGCGGGCTGGATAGCTCAGTTGGTAGAGCGCCTGTACGGTATTCAGGAGGTCGCCGGTTCGAATCCTGCTCCAGTAAATTTTTCTTTGTTCACTTTTCAATGCCATTAGAAAATAGTATTATTATGAAATTACAGGGGCATAATAAGCACTGAATTTGTTATGTACATGAAATATGCAGGACGAACAAGCAGAAAGGTGCTCACTAAATCTTTGATAAATTAAACTGCGATTGATCTGAGAACAATTATTATACAACTTCCCGAGCACTTAAGAAGTTAACATAGGAATCACAGGTTGCTGACATATTCAAATAAATGCCATGTGATCATTTTGCAGCTAGTTTTCTTTTGCTTGGCATACAGTTTTGCAAAGCGATATTCCCTTTGAAATAGGTCTGTAAAATTGGGCCAGGGACAGACATTTGGCACTAACATTTTTATCTTTCAGCGACTGTTTTTTATGTTTTTTCTTTTTCGGTTTGCTTTAAGAATTTATAAACATTTTTCCACTATTTGTAAAAAAAAGAAAAGAAAGAAAGACAGAATTTTCTCCTCAAGTATCTGTACATGTTATTTATTTTTGTTATTCAAAATAGAAAGAAGTTGTAAAATGTGTAAGATTTCTGTTGGGTTTTTGTTGTTTTTTCGTTGTAATATCTTCAAAATTTAAAGTTGTTAACTTCTCAGAATTTGTTCTCTATTTTGAGGGGGAGGATTAGTGATATCACTTGCCTTGATATCTGCTGCTATTGGTGCTATGTATTATGTTTGACAAAGCAATCAGTCATGTAGATCAATTCATTACCAGTATAAAACAGTAGGTATCCCTACAGATCAGCATTTGAACTTAAAACAAAGTTGAGTAATGATTGGGGCACCCTTTATGAAGTTGAAGTGCCACGGCTTTGCAGCAGCCCTGAAATCAATTCCAATGCCTTCTAAGACACCATTATTGCTGTTTATATGCTTGGAATATGTTCCTTTCACTTGTCGACATCCCTTGGGGCATTCTCGATCAATTCGAGAAAAAGTACATTTTTGGCCAAAATTGACAAAAACGGCAAGGGGTACCCCTTGTCGTTTTTGTAAATTTTCACCATTTTTTGACGTGTCCTAAAATCAATTCCATTGCCTTCTTAGACACTAATATTGCTGTTTTTTAATGCTTGAAAGTTGTTTCTTTCGCTTGTAGACATCCATGGGGGCATTCTTGATCAATTCGAGAAAAAGTCAATTTTTGGCCAAAATTGACAAAAACGGCAAGGGGTACCCCTTGTCGTTTTTGTCAATTTTCACAAATGTTTGACTTGTCCTAAAATCAATTCCATTGCCTTCTTAGACACCAATATTGCTGTTTTATGCTTGAAAGTTGTTCCTTTCACTTGTAGACATCCATATCCATTAGGGCATTCTGGATCAATCAGAGAAAAGGTAAATTTTGACCCAAAAAAGTTATTATTGGACTCAGGAAAATTGCATTAACTAGCAAGGAGGCAATAGGAAAACATGTAGGAGATATTATTATCATACATTTATGCTGTCTTTCTTTTTTTGTAAATGTTTAGTTTATTCCTATAGGTTCTGTAGATACTGTATTAACTATCCGATGCAATATACCATAATAAAATGTACTGTAACGACAATTGTATAAAAAGGAATATCTGGTTTGCTACTAATAAAGACTCTTTTGGAAGAAAAACAAAACAGAAATGTTGTACTTTGTTGGTTATTCCTTTGAAGTTTCATCATCTCTAAAATTATCATTTAACCCATAATTGCATGAAATATTGTTATAGCTTCCTATTACATGTATTATGGTGCAGATATTAATATAATTGTAATACTGGAAGTGAAATTAAAATGTGCACCCATAATAAGATACTAATATTGCCGTTTTAATGCTTGGAAGACGTTCCTTTCACTTGTAGACATCCATTAGGGCATTCTGGATCAATTAGAGAAAAAGCCAATTTTTGGCCAAAAAATGTACAAAAACGGCAAGGGGTACCCCTTATCGTTTTTGTCAATTTTCACCAATTTTTGACGTCTCAGGAAATCAATTCCATTGCCTTCTAAGACACCAATATTGCTGTTTTTATGTTTGAAAGTTGTTCCTTTCACTTGTACACGTGTATCCATTAGGGCATTCTGGATCAATTAAAATAAAAGTCAATTTTGGGCCAAAATTTACAACTGCAAGGGGTACCCCTTGTCATCTTCCTCATTTTTGGGCCAATATTCAAGTCAATAATTTTCACTGTTTTGCATCAGAAATAAGTTCCTCTTACTCTAGGGCAGCTTTTGGGGCATTTGTAACCAACTTTGGAAAATAGTTATTTTTGGCTAAAATTTACAAAAACGGCAAGGGGTACCCCTTATAGTTTTGTCAATTTTTTGACGTGTCAGGAAATCAAATCCATTGCCTTCTAAGACACCAATATTGCTGGTTTTATGCTTGAAAGTTGTTCCTTTCACTTGTAGACATCCGTTAGAGCAAGTACAGAAAAGTACATTTTGGGCTAAAAATGACAAAAATGGCAAGGGGTACCCCTTGTCGTTTTTGTCAATTTTCACCAACTTTCTAAGTCACCAATATTGCTGTTTTTATGCTTGAAAGTTGTTCCTTTCACTTGTAGACATCCGTTGGGGCATTCTGGATCAAGTAGAGAAAATGTTCATTTTGGGCCAAAATTGACAAAAACGGCAAGGGGTACCCCTTGTCGTTTTTGTCAATTTTCACCAACTTTCTAAGACACCAATATTGCTGTTTTTATGCTTGAAAATTGTTCCTTTCACTTGTAGACATCCGTTGGGGCATTCTGGATCAATTAGAAAAAAAGTCAATTTTAGGCCAAAAATGACAAAAACAGCAAGGGTACCCCTTGTCGTTTTTGTCAATTTTCACCAATTTTCTAAGACACCAATATTGCTGTTTTTATGCTGAATATTGCTGTTTTTATGCTTGAAAATTGTTCCTTTCACTTGTAGACATCCGTTGGGGCATTCTGGATCAGTTAGAAAAAAAGTCAATTTTAGGCCAAAAATGACAAAAACAGCAAGGGGTACCCCTTATTGTTTTTGTAAATTTTCACCAATTTTTGACGTGTCCTAAAATCAATTCCATTGCCTTCTAAGACACCAATATTGCTGTTTTTATGTTTGAAACTGGTTCCTTCCACTTGTAGACATCCGTTAGGGCATTCTGGATCAATTAGAGAAAAAGTCAATTTTGGTCATCTACCTACATCACAGCACTAAAATACACCCGTACACAATATTGCAATCAATTATACATAATATGATTTTTAATGATCAACAGATAAAACAGGTAAAATAAACCTGATCTGATGCCTGAAACAAGTTCTTCACATTTAACGACCCATAGCAGTTGGTTTAAACATCTTAACCAAAAGCAGTACAAACTATCAGCTGCACTAAGTGGCAGTTTATCACAAGGATTGATATTCAGTATAGATTTACAAGTTAAGATCTCAACTTGCGACTTATGCTGGTCTAGTAGCATCACACAATACATGGAACAGTCATTAGAAGTCATTAGAGAGGTTTCGCAAGCGAACGGATACGGTTAGCGCGCCGGATACGTCACCAGTAAGTGTGTACTTATGACGTCACGGTTGTTCCGCTATCCGCTATGCGTCTTCGAGGCACGGATATCTTGCTCGATACGCGTAAGTGTTAAACGCGTAGCGAATATCAGTATTTTCGTAAGTTCATTTTTTGTCATGTGCATGATTAGATTAAAAAGAAAGGATTTGCAGAACACAAATTATTACTTCTATGTGTTTCAAAACTTAAGAATAAGACAATTAGCCTCAAAGTCAGGTACAAAAGTGGCTACCCGTTGTCGGAACTAGACTTCACTATTGCGAAACACCGGATCGGCTGTTGGCGTTTAGGGATAGCTAAACGTATGCGTATGCGTATCCGTTCGCTTGCGAAACCTCTCTAATATCCTGCCCATATACACATGTAACAAGAGAAATAACCTGCTAAAGACCTTAATCTCAAACTGCAACAAAATCACACCGAGTATCAGCAAAGACTTGTACATGTAACAGTTTGAAAGCTCTTTTCGCAGAAATATTCTGCCGAATATTCTCCCCTGAATTAGTTTCCAACTTCAACAAAATCAGGCTGAGTATCAACAGTTACACATGTAACAGTCGGAACACTCTTTTCCAGCATATTCTACAGATAATAATAGGGTACTTTTTAGGATATGCGCAATTTTCTAAGCCATGTTTGTTGCCTCTTTGCAAGTGGCAGCTTTGCTTGGATTTTATAGTTCACCTTTCTGGCCTACTACAATGAGATTCTGTCGGTATTTGCATCGGAAATGAGTTATTTATTGCACAGGTAGAGGTAAGCCTGATTCAAAAAATAATGGCACTACGATCAAAATAGAATAATGAATATTCTTGACTCTTACATGTACGTAACACTGGATAGTACACTTCAACAGCATGATAAATGCATGCTTGTATAAACTAGAAAACCATTGGGAAGGCCAAACCATAAAAATAGCTGTGTTTCCAGTTACCCCACCCACCTAGAAATTCATGCTGAATCTAGCCTTTTTATTGGAAAACAAGAGTACAAAGAAGAAGATTGCAGCCGAATCCTAGAGCCTAAAATTTTTTTGCCAGCTCTTTTTTAAATATATTTTTGTGCGAGTATAAAATGTATGTTTGTCATTTCCGTAAAAAGAAAAATCCCTCCGATCCCAACAACAATAGTCACAAGTTTGCGAGCTTGTTTAAATAAAAAGAGAGAAGCCATGCTATGATATCAAGGCAAAATATGGTTTTGATAAAAAATATTGTGTCAACATCAGTAGTGCGTGTGGAAAAAAGATACAAACCGCCTGCCCACCCTATTTTGGGGGGCAAAAAAAAAAAAAAAAAAAGGCATTTCCCCACACTATTTTTCCCCCAATGTATAACACCTGTATAAATAGGAAACACAGCTATTTTTTTGTTTGGCCTAATTGTAAAGCATCTCTTGAATAATTTTCACCTGTTAAAGGTAGTATCATACTTTGGTAGCATACCGAAACAGAAATCTTCACCGATTTGCCTGTAACTTACAGGGTATAAAGATGGTGATAGTAGAATCATACTGTTAAAACATTTCTGCCTGAAATTCTGTATTTATCCAAAAAAGAGTAAAACCAGTGACCAAAATTATTTTTTGGGAAGAAAAAATGACTTAAGAAATACTGTGGCCGTTTTTCACTGTTTTCTCAAAAGTGGGCACCGTATGGGACTAAAATGTTCACAAGTGACTGTGACTGTATCTTCCTTGATATTTTATTTTTGTTTGCCCATGAATCTTTTTTTTCTTTGACAAAAACCAAAGAATGATACTACCTTTAATAAAGATCAGATATTGCTTTTGCAGACTGCAAGTCATTCTTGGCCAGGTGCACAATGTTACATTTATATTTATATCATTGATAAAACATGTGAATTAATTAAGCACATATCCACCTAACACAGTGCTTGAGGAACACCATCATTATTTCCATTCCTACATGTCCGTGTTGACCCTCAACTCTAACCATCCAAAACCCATAAAAAAACATCTCTCAGAATTTGTGAACCATCTTAGTGGTACTAAAAAATTTGATTATTTTACATTATAAAATATTTTCAATAAGTTAAATCAAAATGAGGTAGGAATCCTTTAAAATCTGTTAGCCAGAAATAAAAAGCAAACATCTAGCAAATCAATATCAGAAATTAAAAACATCCCATTATGTAATTGGTAATGTTGCTAATAGGTACATGTACTTGCGATAAATCTTTGGTCCATATGCAGAGCTAGTCCAGTGATACGTTGTAATTTCTCGCCAGTAACTTGATCTGTATGAGACAAAAAGACCACAAAGAAAGAAAGATTTAATAATGCTCATCATTATCCATTTGAAATTAATGCTAATTGCTAAAAGATTTGACAGTTTTGGGAAGCTAGGTGAGACTTGACCACACGGAGCAAGCTATGGTCATCCAGGGAATTTGAATAGATGTATACGCCGATTCGACGGCACGACATACCATCCGCCATTACTGCAGTGTCCCCGCCCGCCTTTTGTGTGGTAACAAAAGAATTTACGCTCCGCCGCACTCTGGTGTACGTCCCCTGATACACCGCAGGGCCAATTACATGAATCGCATGTCAGATTCGTGTATAATTCTGCAATTACTGGTAGTCATAATTACACACATGACAATAACATTTTGAGTTGATAAATTCAAGTTCCATTGCGATTCTCTCAGGTGCTGTAAGCTTCTTACTTTCCAAAGTGTCTGCGAAAAACAATTTCAAAAACAATTTCAACAAAACACAGGCGACTTGGTTGGAGGTTCAAACCACTGGCCAAGCTTGAATCTATATCATGAGATATGAATTTCATACAATTCCATGCACGATACACAAATACGTAGCCAACTTTGACGCTGTCGACAGAAATAAGGTTATGCAGAATCTATGGGGGTTCACGAAACAGAGGCTCAGCCTCAGGCTCAAGCTCCATTTCTTGCATCCATTATAAAATGACGGGTATCACAATTGAGACTTTTGGCTGCGATTCGGAAGTACATGTAGATTCTCTGGTTTAAAAAGGAAAACAGAGCTTCAGCTTCAATGAAAAACGACAACCTACATATTTTCAGCATATGGATGACAGAGCCGGAACCGGAGCCTGAGCCTCCGCTTTATAAACCCTCTACATTTGGATTGTCGTACATCTTTAATGGGTGGTACATACATGTATAATTATATGGACACAATATTGTCCTCATCAGCCTGGGGACATAAAATCTGACCATATGTGAGTACACCTACCTTTTCTTTGCCTCTCTCTAGCCCTCTTAGCATGTCCCGGACCATGACCAGTCGCTCCGCCTGTTCCCTCTTGTCCTCCTCCAGCTCTTGACACTGCTGTTTATACTCCCTCTGGTGGCCGTCCAGCGCTGTGATCCGCTCTTCTATCCTCCTGATCTCCTCCCTCAGTCTGTCCTGCTCGTTGGCAATGTTGGCGATTTGCTTCTGATGAATCACAAAGACAAAATGTTCCAAAGTTGGTTGATGGGATGACAATCTTGTTAATGTGGTAGGTTTCTATCACCATGCATGCCTGTAGGCTGTAGCTGTAAATTATCATACATCTCCAATGGGGGATGAAATAAGACAGCCATGCCTGGGATTGTCACGGTGGGACTGGGCACAAAGACCAGACAGTTAACCACATCATAAACAACTGCTACATACTGTCACTGTGGCACTTCAGTGGAGGTTTCAGTGGACTGGAAGGAACAACTGAAGATGCCTGGTTGTCTTCCCTGGACTTGGACCTTTAGACAGTTAGACTGTAAAGTACGGTGTTCATGCACAGGTACCGAAAAAAGCTCCAAAATGTTCAAAGTAAAAACAACAACAACAATCATTTCATGGCGAGCAAGTACATGTATGTCCAAGGCTAGAGATTTTAATGCATATTCTCAGCAACACATCCACTGTACACAGTCCTGGCTTGCTGTGACAACATCTCTTGTACAGTTGTGCTTTTGTTGGTCGTCTTTGTGGAACATTCCATAGGTATAGTTGGCCTTTAATAGAAGCATCATGCCAAAGTGCTACCATGTTCAAAGTCAAGGTTTTTACTCTTGAAGATTGTCATCATTCTTCTTCAAATAATAAGAAATTTCAAAATGTCTTCTACATGTACATCTGTAATCCCGTCAGTAAAAGTCTCAACATTTTGCACAGCTTGGTGGTTATATGATCCAGATTGATGGGCTGTAACTGGCCAGAAGCAAATGGGGCGGGGCGGGGCAGGGCGGGGTATGGCAGGGCAGGGCGGGGCAGAGTTGTGGCGGGGTGGGTTGGGACAGGCGGGGCAGGGCGTGGCTACTTAGATGATGTCTCTCATTCTACAAGCTTCAAATCCTGCAGCCTTTCCCTTGAAGATGAGAGTAAGATAATGTTGAATCAGTTTGTACAAAGCCGGCCAAGCAGTCTGACGAAGAATGCGTAGACAGATCTCAGGAGCTTGTTGGTTGTCTGACGGACGTCTTCATTGCCCAGGTAATAGATGACCACATTCAGCCAGCCGTTACTCAGCAGAGGGAGGATGTAAAGCAAGAGGCATGTGGTTGGGTGCAGGAGCAAGAAAGCCGTGCAAAAGAATGGCAGGAGGTTACAGGTGACTGCGGTCAGGACTACTGCCAGCAAGGTGCGCAGGGTCTTGGTGCTAAGTCTAATAACTGGCCGTGCTGGTGCAGCCACGTCCCCCCTGGCCCTAGCCCTCTCTACGGTGGCCAGGTTGATAGCGTGGATCTGGCGAGAATGCTGACGGGATATGACAAACAACCTTGTGTAGGTCAGACAGACTGTCAGCAAAGTACTCATAAGAAGAAAGATGTACACTCCTTGCACGTAATAAAGAGCCAGATGAATGCCCTTCCATGGGAAAAATTGGCACATGTATAGACGTTTGACATACACGTAATTCCACTGTGACAGGACTCCATTGCCGATGACAATCACAACCACAGCTGCCCAAATACAGCAGACGGCAGTCCGTGCTCGTTTCACAGTCACAAGGGAAAGATAACGAAGGGCATAGACTATTGAAACGTACCGATCCACTGTCAAGAGGAACAAAGACAGCAAGGAGTTGTAGCGGCAGACGGTCGACACAAATGCACTCAGTCCACAGAGCGCACCTTCAAATGGCCAACCGTCGTACGCTGCGCTGCACATCATCGGCACCGCAAACACCAAACCCACCCCGAGGTCGGCCACTGACAGGGACCGCAGGAACACTTTGGTGGTTTCATGGATGCTGTTGACGCGTCTTAGGACCAGGAGGCAGAGTGGATTCAGTGTCAACAGAAGAGCCGTCGACATGACGATCAAGATGCATCTGATGATGCTGAAGATGCTTCTGCCTTCCTCCTCATGTTGCAAGGATGTTGTCGATACGTTATCAACATCAACATCAAGATCCCAAGAAATGGTTGAATTCATGTTGGAAATTCCAAACGGCTTGCTGTTCCACTCTATCAAGTAATTCTATCAGATTCCCTCCCTCGAGCGTGACAGGAAATTAGTACTGTTTCAGTCCTTGCGACGCTGACCTCAGAACTTGTTTCCACTTTGCAACTGCATGCATACTAACTGATCATAGAAGAAAACTGAATAGATGTCAAATCTAGTCCCAAGTCATCAGTGAAACACAGTCCAAAGAATTGTCCTTTGTGAACCTCCTACGATGCCTACGTGCATATTTTTTTCATACTTGTGTAACAAGTTCAGAGTACAGAAAAACAAGTCAATGACGAGGGATTAATGCATAGTAATACCATATACACAGATACTTACATGTAGTTCAATGATAATTGGTGTAACCATGGTAACTGGACAGGCATATATGCATCACTTGATGCGATGTCAGCCAATGAGATCGTGTTATGGCTAGAATGGGCGTAAATAGCCAATTCTGTCCTCTGTAATAGCATTCCCAGTGGTTTAACAACATCCGCTACTTGGCTTTTTAAATTGTGAGCTAGCGCCCGGCAGAGTGTGATTTTTAGTAGCAATTGTATGAATGGAAAATGGCATTTAAGTGAAATGTCCTCTCTTAGTTCACTATGAGTGAGGCACTTGCAAGACCTCTTCCAAACACCACGTACATGTACTTAACATGGCCTTGTGTTAAGTGTCTCACTCTCTTAATGTTGATTACAAACATCTCCCTACCCAGAGATGCAGAATTCAATGACGGAATAATGGAAAGGATGCAAATTAAATGCAAACATGCATACTAGCATGACTAGAAAAGTCAAACATACCTACAACATTGCACCGACCGCTTTAAAACTACGGACATACAGTATTCAGTTGATGGTTTGCCAATTGTCAGATTGTTATCGAAAAAGAATTTTGCACCTTGAACAAACAAAATCTTTTTGCGTATGATAAATAAGTAGAACAAATTTGGCACATTGCAAAATAAAGCGTCCTAAAAGGTCCTCACACAAACTTTTTGTGGCCCACTGAATATTGACCACCACAATTCAAACAGTATACTGTGCAGACCCCATAATTTAAAATGCGCCCATTTACAAATCAAATTCACAGATTATTGTGGATCAATTTTTTTATATAATTATTATTATTATTATTTATTTGACCAACAAACAAGCATACAATACAAGAGAAACAGTACTAACAAAAACACAGAATAATAAATTACAACCAAAATAAACGTTAGCGGGGACCGAGAACAGAAATCCGAATACATAACAGGACCAGTGACAGTATTATGTGGGTCAGGAACCGCAAAAGTAAAATAAATTACTATTACCCGCAGGTATGCAGTCCCGCACATAATGTAAACAAAGACAGGTTACAATACAGAAAACAGTAAACGAAAAGCGGCCCCCGAGTAGAGGTGATCAAAATGGCAGTCAACAAAGAGTAAAGTTATGTGTTAGTAGCTCTATGGTCTGATAACAACGCCTGCTTGAGGGCCTTAAGAAATGGAGGAAGGGAGTCCAGAACCGCAGAGTCTTTAATCCGTTGTGGAACGGAATTCCATATTCTTGGGAAACTGCGGGTAGGTGAATGAAACAATGCTTGTGTGCGGGATGGAAGATGGCGGAATGTCAGCGAATCAAGGTGGCGTGGATTGACAAAAACATTATTACTGATTACCTCACAATTACATACACCAGATAATAACTGGGACGTGATAGTTTTGTTTTGTTTTTGATTGGTCAATTGTCTATTATTTTAATACTGGCCTAATGTACATGTATGTAGTTTCTAAAGGGGATGAAGTGAGCAATAAAACCAACAGATTAGTATCAGTAATTGAGACCATCCCTTCCACCATGGAAGCATGATTGCTTTGTTGAATAGGACTGCATTGAATATGGGTATTGTCTGGAAGGAGAGGTTCAATGAACCTCTATTGTCCCCCAAAAGATGGGCTCAATATTGTGAAACTATCCCTTGATTTGCATTTGAATACATCAGGCGCAGTTCTAGAGCCAATATTTTTGGGGGGCTAGAAGAGCCAAATTTTGGGGGGTCTAGACCCTTCGCACGTGACATCATCTTCTAACATTCGCTTCTGCTGTGTTATTAGGTGTAGAAAAGCAACCTATAGCCGTAAACAGATTTGTTCAAGTATTTGGCGCGTAATAACTGAAAAGATCCAGTGTTTTCCCAATTTCAAATTTTTTTTTTCAATTGCATTTATTATTATTTTTTTTTTTTGGGGGGGGGGACTAGACAAAATTTTACAGCCCCCTGTAGCACCCCCCCCCCCCCCCCGTAGAACAGCGCCTGGAATACATCGTCTATTTCAAACAGAACGCAATCTGCGAGGCCCAAACACAGATGCGGTGACATCGATTACGTCTGCTGGCAATTCCATCTGTTGTCCGGCAGTATCCAACCATTGTGTGGCCACATATTGTTTACGCCGAGCTCCCGGCAGGCATGGCTCAGCAAGATGACCTCTGTGTGAGCCGGCGTCTTAGAATAATCCTAACCAGTTTAAAAAATAAAGCCTCGGACAGAAGGGACTAATCATGTCCATCTGGCTTTAGTGCAGCCATTTCCTATTAAAGATAGCGAAGGGCCTAGACAGAAAGTTAGAAAGGGCCTAGCGTATCATTTTCAAAAACTACTCAAAGACTGACTCCTCATGGCCTATGGGGTTTACGGAGAAGCCCTTGCTTTTGTTAGGACAGTGGCCACAGACCTGTCAGTAGGTCTTGTGAGCCTTGAGGGTCTTGCGTAATTCTTGTTAATTTGGGCCAATGGGAAAAAAAACAATTCCAATTGGTTGGTTGATATGTAAAGCCAAAGTTATAGTCTGGCTTGACTTATTGTCCCCAAGGGACAGATAACAGGATGGATGACCTGAAAAAAAAAGTGCAATTAGACTATAAATATGCTCCCCGCACTGGTCAATCAATCTGTTGACACTTCTCACAACTGAAAATATGACAAAACAAGTTGGTATTTCTATACGGTTAATTACAGCAGAATACTGTGTCTGCATGGAAAATTTCAAGAATGAGTTGAATGTTTGCGGGTACACTGTGTACTCCTTTGTAAAGAAGTGTTGTTCTGAAAAAAATAAGAACTGTAAGTGTTGACTATTCATAACCACACTTTCCAAAAGAGTATGTGGTGTACTGGAGCAAAACTTCAAATATGCAACTTCAGCCATGTGAAGCTTCAAAACTCACTTAAGTTGAAAGGAACCCATCGTGGAGTGGTTAAACAGACAATGACCATTCCATGGCTCTTTTCCAAACCTCGGCTCTGGCTACGGCTCCATTTCCTGTATCCATTTTAAAATAACTGGTATGAAAATAGAGGCTTTTGGCTGCAGCTCGGAAGTAGGTTTTCTGGTTTGAAAAGGAAAACGGAATTTCAGCTTCAATGAAAAAGCACAACCTATATTTTCAGCATATATGGATGACAGAGCTGGAGCCGGAGCCGGAGCAAGAGCCGGAGCAAAAGCCGGAGCAAGAGCCGGAGCTGGAGCAAGAGCCAGAGCCAGAGCCAGAGCCTGAGCCGGAGCCGGAGCCAAGGTTTGGAAAAGGGCCTATGCAAGAGATAATAATCGGCCATTTGTTTGATATACGTTCATCCATGACCTACCTTCTGCTTGGTTATGTCTCGCATCTTCCTCTCCATACCGGCAAGAATCTCTTCCTCTTCGCCTTCCATGGCCTCGCAACGAATCAGCAGATTCTGGTACTCGTTCACGTACTTCTCCGCCTGCTCCGCTGGGCTGACCTTCCTTGGGCCCCTAATGCCTGGCTCCATCCCTCTTCCATCCCCATGACCGCCGACACGTGGTACTGAGCTCGTGGTATGATCGTCACTGACAAAGTTCGACTGATGGTATGCTGGATGCAGAGGATTCTGCTTGTCCTCACAAGCATCCCTATAGTTCGAGTGGTACGATCCACTATCACTGGAATTTGCTGTATCGGATGGAAGGCTGGAATATTCCGAGGGGTTGTACGTGTCCCTTGGATGGGAGAGGCGCACTGCGTTGGTATTGACAGCTTGATGATGCGCGATGGATGATGTGTGGTTGTTGGACAATGTTAAAGAGATGATTTGCTGAAGGGTTGTATTAACTGCAGTGGAAGACACTGAAGAGAAAAGGCAAAAGAATATTTATGTACAGGCCCTTTCATTCAGCTAACAGCATTCATGAGTTCCAATCCTCTTTAGAAAAGATACACTGGCTCAGCTGTTGAAATGTTTAAAGTTATTGTTATTATCATTTATTTCTGGTACTGACACCAAGGATTCCTCAAAAGCGCCCTTGGCACTGTACATGTAGCTCGCAAGCCTGATGGAAACTTTTTATGGAAAGATGATGAAAAGAAGATACAGTTTTAGAGGTGGGAGGAAAACCCCAGAGTGCAGCGGTAAAACCCACAGAATCAGTAGGGACTGAAAACCCAATCCACTCGTGAATTGTGGACCGAGCCAGACTTGAACCCGGTCTGCCAGAGGTGAAAGGCGAGGAAAGATCCGCTACACAACCCTGACTCCCCAATATAGTAGGCTTTCAGACCAAAATGAAACAAAGATGTTTTTAAACCTTACTGCTCAAATATACTATACATTCAACTTTCAGGAAACTCTTAGGCAATGCTGGCAATAATGGATATTGAGAGCCAATAGTGCCATCACGCATTTTTGTGGCTGCCATGACATATGACATTGTGGCAAATCATAACCACTATATTAGCTTCACCTCATTTAATAATGGTGCGAATGTCGTGGCAAGTTGACTGCTGTTTTAAAGCTTTTTATTTACATTTCATTTGAGTGTTTTGCACCGTACGGTAACTAAGCAAACAAAGATCATTAAAAAAAATCATGCCACATATAAAAAACACACAAAGAAAATATGTGCAGATTTGTGATGTACGACGATGTATCACACATCACAAAGATGTGCGCAGATATTTGCGACAAGTGCAATGACCCTCCTGTGCTACCATAATTTGTTGACTTGCACATGATATACATACCGGGAGTTAATTTTACGATGTGAATGGTGAGAATTATTGTAACGTGCATCCCAAGTGTCATGTGTCATGGTTAAGTTGTAATGCGCAGTAGAGTATATTCATATAGTAGCTGCGCAATATAAATGTCCTATATTATTATTATTATTATTAAGTTACAATCCTCTTGTACAAACGTACCTCTTGCTCTGCAAGTACAGCACTTGATTCTGTCCTCAGCACAGGCTTCGCACAATGTATGGCCACAGGGAATCAACATATAAGGCACATGGTCTGGCGCCACCTATTGGTTCAAACAAAAACGTTGGCATCATCATTAATATCAGTCTTCACAAGAATTCAAGGCTGGATGGCTAGGTGCTACAGTAATAACATTGAGGTCTAGTGGTTTGAGGTTCGCTTCCTGGTTCAGTAAAGTTTCCTTTGTTCGACCCCAAAACTTGGAGCTATTATGCAAGCAGAATCTTTCTTTTTTTTACAATTTGAACAAGGAAAATTGGCTGAAGCGTTTGAGCCTGCAACCTCCGGAATACCGTACCAAAAAACCAATTAAAAATGCACAAATTTGATTATCCTATTTAAGTCATTTAAGGAATACAAAAAAAATTTACTGAAGCAGGATTCGTACCAGTAACCTTCAGAATAACATCAAATTTAAGACAGAAATTCTCAAACCCATCCATAACATGTGGGTAAAATTGAAGTGAGTAAAACTATTTATTTCTTACCACAAACTTTTTTAGAAGATTCATCCATTTGAATCAGGAGATTTGTAGTGACAATGTTCTCAATAGGGACAAGGGAGCCTACAAGCTACATGACATCTCTGACAGACTCATTACCACACCCTCTGCAGCAGTCTCCACCGTCAACAAAAGGACATTGAGAAGTGGTATGAGTTGCACAGTGAATCTCCAAAAATATTTGTCAATCAACAATCCAGATGAACCTGTTCAAAGAGCTTACCATCAACTGTTTGCATTTGCTGCATTTGTGGCTTGACATTGTAGCATCTTCATCATCGTCATCTTCCAGGACGCTTTTCCCGGTGAATCCCACCGATTGCATCATCTGATTTCTCTCGTGTTTCATGTCCGCTCTGACTTTGCTGGCAATCTGTTCAGCGAGTTTATCAAAGGCATCCGGAGCAATTGAATCTGTAGTCCTTAATCCTGATTGGCCGGCACTGTTCTCAGAGCTTCCATGCGATTGGCTGGAAGTTTGCAACCTGGGCTCTGATTGGCTGCTCGAAGACTGGGGTGATTCTGAATGGAAGGCAGCCGGGTTTGTAACCTTGTCTGATTGGTTGGAAGTTCTGTTGTTTTTCAAATCCCATTGGTCGGGGTTGTCTTTGGAAGCACCTGATGAAAACCTTATGAAACCGGACGTGTTATCTGAAGAGGACGGCTCATCTTCACCTCTGTGGCACAAATTTGGCTCAGACCCTGTCTGCAGCAGTCTCCCCTTGGACACAAATTCATTGGCCTCTCCTGGACGGCTGTGCTTCTTGGAAGAGCCGGAATCACTCCTTGATGATCCAGGATGGCTTGATGTAGGAGGGCGTCCTGTTGAGGGAGGTCTGCCTCCAGCGACGCCGGCCTTTCCGCCTGAGGGTCTGGTGTTGTTAGCGCCGGGTGCTGGCCTGGAGGAAGTCGGCCGGGCTGGCGATGCTGAGCGCGCTCTAACTGATGATGGCTTTTTCTTGGAGCCACTACCGACGACCCAAGAAACTGCGTCTATGTCCAAGAAAATGCACGGAAAGTTGCAATTTCAATTTTATTTTCTTCTTCAAACACTTCAACCCAGATTTCAAAGGATTATCATACTTTGGTTTTTGTCAAAGAAATGCAGATCCATAGGCAAAAATATAAAGGAAGGCTTAACAATCATCTGCAAAATGTTCAGTCCCATTTCTGTATTCACCGTTATTTTTTATCTTTAAAAGATCCAAACTCTTTATGGTCATTCGTTTTTCTCTTTTCTGGATAAATACAGCATTTCAGATAGAACAATTTTAATGGTATGTTATCTACCATCACCATCTTCATATTCTGTAAAATTACCAGTAAATATGTGAAGATTTCTATTTTGGTATGCTACCAAAGTATGATACTACCTTTAATTACATAAAATCCACCAAAAGATAACAGTATCACAAGTTTCCATTTTTTTATTGCTAAATAAATGCACTTGATGATAGCAGATTCAAGTGTTACTGAGACATTGATAAATACATGGTGACACCGTCACTGCAAACTTCTTAACTTTAAGTTAGAAATGGTCATAGTGTACTTTATGCCACCTTCTGTAGTTTAGGCCAACCTTTTGTAAAGTAACTCAGCTAAATATGTTGGTGGCGGTATCTTCTTGAATATTACCAGTGTTGTATGACTCAAGGTCGGCCTTGGCCTTGAGGCCGGCCCATGACTTGGACTCGGCCTTGGCCTCAGAGGTTGTGGACTCGGATACAACACTGAATATTACCAATGTTAAAATTGGGGAAAGAGGGTAGGGCTTTGATTTTTGAGGGAAATTATGGGGTAATACAGCAATGAGGATGCGACATTTCACAGATGAGACGCTTAACCAATAACAGCATTAGGTGGCATAAACTAAGTTTGCCTATCCACCATAATAATAATAATAATAATGGTTACTTATATAGCGCAATATCCACAGAAGTGCTCAAAGCGCTTGACAGAAGTGAAAATAGAAATACTGCAATACAAAATAGAGAATAATGTCTGAACAATATACAACAGACAAACTACTTATATGCATTATGAAAAAGATACGTCTTTAGTTTAACCTTGAAAGTAACAATATTATGAGTTTCCCGAATGTCTAATGGCAATTTATTCCAAAATAATGGACCCGCATGAACAAATGAGCGATCCCCCCATTTGGTTTTAACTTTTGGTACAACATATGAAATGGATTCAGATGAGCGAAGTTGCCTAATAGGGGTATATTGCTGTACAAGAGAAACATTATAGTCAGGGGCAGTACCATGGACACAATGAAACATGAGCAAGAATATTTTAAACAAAATTTGTGATTCTATGGGCAACCAATGTAGTGATTTAAGAACAGGAGTAATATGATCGCTTTTTCTGGTGTGAGTTATCAGACGGGCAGCTGTATTCTGAAGTTTCTGAAGACGAACAAGCTGATTATGAGGCAACTGAAAGAAATGGACATTACCAAAATCTAGTTTAGAGGATATAAAGGCATGTACAAGTTTCTCAGTGGTAGACTGATTCAAATATTTCCGGACAAATCCCAAATTACGCAAATAGTAATTAACAGATTTACAAACAGATGAAACATGGGTTGCCATAGACATCGACGAATTGAACATGACTCCTAAATTCCTGACAGAGTCAGACAGTGGTACATCAACACTGCCAATTCTTATAGATGACAATTTTACTTTTCCCACCTGTGCTCTAGATCCAAAACAAATGAATTCTGTTTTACTGTCATTAAGTTTCAAAGAATGATTACACATCCAATGTCTAATATCAATAATACATGATTCAAGCTTATGAACTGTCTCAGTGTAACAATGATACTTTATGTCATGACGTTGGAGGATGCCTCTGATACTGCTAAAATAGATGGAGAAAAGAAAGGGACCACCAACTGACCCCTGAGGAACACCACATTGTAAGAGAGCAGGGTGAGACTTTGAATCATTAATACAAACAATTTGTTGTCTACATGATAAATATGACTTAAACCACAAAAGAGCTTGATCACAAACACCTACAGAAAATAATGAATTCAACAAATGAATTTCACCATGCAAACCTTCAAGTACTATTTGTGTTCCCTGACCTGATTTACTTGGTGTTTCCTTGCTTCTTGCTTGTACTTTGTTACCCCTGCCTCTACCAGGACGACCATCGGATGATGTCTGTTTCTTCTCCACTGATGATGACAAGGTTCTTTGCTCCATCCAGTTCTTCTGCATGCGTTTGATCTCCTGAACCTGTGAAAAACATCAGAAATGTGGTCAAAATTAAGACTAGATGTTCTTCTGAGAAATAAAAACGGAGTAATAGCGCTGCGCACTTGCGCTAAAAATAGTGTGGAAGCATGCGTGGAAGTATGTGTGCGCGTCGCGCGTGGTGTGACGTCATTAGTGCGAAACGCTATTGTGGAATACCCCGCCACTGGAAAGCAGGTATAAGGATTCAACATTTTGAAACCTGTTGCTGATATATTAAGTGACTTTCCTGGCTTCTGACTGACAGTTTTAGTTTTACTCAACTCAAATAAGCTGAAACGTCGAAACCCATAAGATCTTATTTCTGAAAAATGCTATATGTGCTGCTACTACAGAAAAGAAAAGGTCTTAACCATCATAATATCAAACTCAAAGAAACTTAATATAGGCCTAGACCTAACACTAGTCTAACGCGTTAGTTAAGCTTAACTTTGACATTCATGAATGCAGTGCACTGCATGATAATGATAAGAACTTGAAGCAGACGACATTTCAAAACTTGGTTTACGATAATTTTTACCAACCTTTTCAGATATCCCTGAATTCTTCTTTGACGCCATTTCACGAACAGTGTATCCCCCTCTCGGGCAATTAACGATTGTAGGTATGTCACAATCAATTTAGCCTACCACATTTAGCCTAATTGAAGAAAATCACGACGGTTACCACGCGTGAAGTGTTTGTTTATCCGGCCATTACTGTCATACTGTCATTGAGTATCGCGGTTTCTCGTGATCCAAAAAGCAAATTTATTCGTTAAAAAGTTCCATACTAATACAAATATAAAGTTTCTGAGAAGAATGTAATTCATTTTGTATTTATTTGATCTATTTTTTAGTAAAAAAGAACTTTTTGAAGAGAATCATTGACTCAGTTTGCATCTTTTCCTCTCAAATCTCGCAAGACACGGGAAAAAGTTGTCGGCGGCCATTTTAAGTTTAATGGACAAGTTCTGAAGTTATGCACCCGCGAACACACGAAAGCGTAAACTTTGTATCGTATCGTATGATCTGATTGCTTTCGAGAGTAATATAGCATGGATCTATACATCATGGTTACCATGTAGGTATATTTGTGTGGATACGATTGTTTCGTAATTCAAGTTATAAACTTGACGTCGTTGGAAAACGATGTCAACAAACTACCGCCGATTTTGTACTTTACTGAGTAGGCCTACTGTCAACTGTGCATATGGGAGGGCAGGGGAGGGGCAGTAGTATGTGAGGGCGGTCTCGAGCCTGTTTGGGAGGCGGAAAGAGGCCATTTTTGGAGGAGGAGGAGGAGGAAAGAGGCCGTTTTGAGGAGGGAGGGAGGAAATGAGGGATTTCAATGCCTATGCATTTGTGCAGGGTGTGTCAGAATGTGGCTTAGCATTTTACGAACGCGGCCACAGACTGACAATTTTGTACATACTACAATATGGTTTTTGTCACTCTGTGGTTTTAGTATTTTGGCACGTCAGTCTGTGGATTTTGTCAGTTTGAGAAAATGTGTCACTCTGTGGAATGACCTATGTGGTGACCCAATGTGCATATAACTTAGATTTTGCTTATGGTATTTAATGGTATATAAGTTGTCAATAAAGATGATAGACGGCATTATATTGCTTGTAATGTTTCTCGTGGATTTTAACATATTAATTTTTGTACAAAGCATAATTGTAGGGCTTTTTAAATTTTTTTCTCATAAATTTAGCAGTGTGTCATTCTGTGGTCAAGAATTTTCAGGTGAGGGTTGTAGAAATTTTTACCTGCTGTAAAACCGCTTCTTTCTCAAAAATTACGGCATCGGCTAATGTTTTTACCAATGTTTACAATAGTTTCGTATCTAATCACAATGTCCCTGTAGCTGGTAAAATTAACTTTCCTTTAAAAATATGAATCATCTTGTTTTTTTACAATCATTAATATGTACCTAAGCCACATACTGACAATTTAGGCTACATTAAGCAAAAACATATTATTGTTATTGACGACACAATATTGATTGTTCAGTCTCCATCAACCCGGCTGGTATATGTGTCTCTGTTAATACTAAGCACTTAAGTTTTTGGAATTTACAATGTATAAGGAGGGGGGGGGGGGGGCATACACATAATAAAGCCAGGATCATAGCAATTAAGTATGACATTAGTCAGTGGTAAATATTCATACTGGGAAACATTGTGAATATGTAATGAGGTTATTTTATCACTTCCAAGATGATTTTTCCCAGCTTTCCACATCTATTTATGATTGATGTCATGCAGAAATTCAAATTGTGCAAATACTGGCAAGAAAAGTATTTCATTAAAAAATTTTATGTAAGATCAAACATTAAATCTTCATTTTCTTACTGACACATTAACTTGTCCACATCATCTCATCTTATAACTCATTCTGAAATTTCAATTAGCTTGGCTAACACAACCACAAGCGATCAATTGTCTATGGATACTGGATGATTAACACCATCCAAATATAAATCCTGCATCCCTACCACCTGACTGACCTCAACCCCACAAATAACCAATCAATTACCTACATCCCTACTGCCTGACTGACCACAACCCTACGAATGACCAATCAATTACCTGCATCCCTACTATCTGACTGACCGCAATCCTACAAATGACCAATCAATTACCTGCATCCCTACTATCTGACTGACCGCAACCCTACAAATGACCAATCAATTACCTGCATCCCTACTATCTGACTGACCGCAAACCTACAAATGACCAATCAATTACCTGCATCCCTACTGCCTGACTGACCACAACCCTACAAATGACCAATCAATTACCTGCATCCCTACTGCCTGACTGACCACAACCCTACAAATGACCAATCAGTTACCTGCATCCCTACTATCTGACTGACCGCAACCCTACAAAAGACCAATCAATTACCTGCACCCCTACTGCCTGACTGACCACAACCCTACAAATGACCAATCAGTTACCTGCATCCCTACTATCTGACTGACCGCAACCCTACAAAAGACCAATCAATTACCTGCACCCCTACTGCCTGACTGACCACAACCCTACAAATGACCAATCAGTTACCTACATCCCTACTATCTGACTGACCACAACCCTACAAATAACTCATGCCAATTAGCCCAGTTTAAACTCGAGTATTTGACTTTTTGTTTTTACTTTTCAACCATAGGGGCCTATTTCTTCCGCTTCGCCCTGTGGAAGGGTGCATTATCCACCGTCAATTAAACACGTATGATTTGTTAACTGTGTAAAACATTTATGCAGGTCTGCAAAATTTCAATTTATTGTACATACAAAAAGTCCTATTAGTATAATTAGTCCTACCGAGTGTATGGGACGAAATGAATGTTTAATTGCGCGAGAAAGACTTGTCACATTTTTATACATATCGTGTCATATTAAATGTGTCAAAATCACCAGCCGAGAAAGCTACGAAGGCTTGAAAGCAGAAATAAAATTGTATGGAACATATTTGCAAAGGAAAACACAGACATATGTGCTAGCATTAGATTCAACCTACCGTTTGTAGGTTTTAAAAAGCACTACAACTATGCATTAAAAAATTCCTCAGAATTTACAAATAAATCTCAAATGTTCTTAGGAAATGATAAATCAGTAAAATGTTTTTCTTGTCCTAAACAAAACACATTTCCCATCCCATATTTATGAGATATTTTAATTATTGGACGAGGTTAGTATTCCCCTAACCACAGACTGACGAAAAGAAAGCCCTCTATTGACAAAGAGGTGTCCAGTGGAAAGAATTTTTCGGGGGTTACCAAACTCCTTCTCACAGATAAACTGTTTTTTGCCTGTATAAATGCAGCAATTCAATTCATTTTATCATGAATCATTCAGTAAAACAAAAAAAATACAAAAGTACTATTGTTAAATGTATTTAAAATCGAAACGAAAAAATTGGGTGACCACATACTGACATTATTTTAATGATATTTTGCTGATAAAAAAATTATAAAAGTGATTATTGGTATATCATTAAAGGAGAAGCAAGATGGGTTCAGGCTTTTTAAGTATGTTTCTCATATATTTGGGAAAGAATTTACAATTTCAAGATAACAAAGACATTGTATCGAAAAAGCCACAGAATGACACCTCATTTTTAAAATCTGGGGGAAATTATCGCTTCCAGAAAACAGCCACAAATTGTCCAAAAATACATTTTTTTCAAATATTTTGGCTTGGTTTCAAAGAAAAAACATTATTTTAACTTGTGGGCAATGTATTTAATAGTAAATACTAGTTTTGTTATAAATACACAAAGTTACTGCTTTGCGTGTGTTGACTTCAAAACCCTGAACGTTTACACACAAACAGATGGTATACCCAACATAGGACCTGTCCTGGACTTTTTGGGGGGCTGTAACTTTTGAACTATTTTGAAATTTCCAAAGTTTAAGTTGGTGAATCACTTGGAACGTAATATTCCCCACTCCTTTTGCAATATAAGCATAAAAATGCATTTTTAAAACCGTTTTTGCACCGCCAGCCACAGACTGACAATATTTGTTGCAGGTGTCTCCCTGTCAGTTTGTTGCTTAATGCCATGATAGACCACAGTGACACCACTCTAATCTGGCAAATAGCCATTCAGCACCACTTAACCCACGCCCTTAGACTAACCAAAAAAAAATTACAATAAATTATTAAGTATGATTTGAAGCTTTGCATGGTGGAAGAATGTAATAAAGTAAGCTTGCGGAGACACCATGTAGAATCTCTTTTATGAATGTGTGGTTCTGAAATGAAAAGAACCACACATTCATAAAAGAGATTCTACATGGTGTCTCCGCAAGCTTACTTTATTAATAAATTATTATTAATTTTAAACAAAGAAATTCAAATTTATATGAATTCTAATAATGTTAGTAGTATTAAAAGAAAAAAATGTGTGATCTATTCTTGACCATGCATAATTGTGAGTTTGTGACTTATGAAGGACATTCCATCCACAAACTGCCAACCAACAAGGCAACAAATCGTAGCTGGTCCGCCATCGCGATGATATGTAGGCTGCAGGCTACAATAATCGCACTCCTGACATGTTTTTGCTCAGTTGGCAAATTGATAACTGATTAAGCACACTGCAAATTAATGACTTCTGTTACAAACAATGATAATTAGCAGGTTGAAAATTATGTAAGTGATTTGAGAAATTGAGTAGGATTTTTGCTATAATTGATTCAGCAAAGCCACCCTTTTCGTTCACTGATGCGCAAACCAGATTTGTCACTGTTTGCTGAAAAGAATAAAAAATAAATTGTTAAATTTCAAAACTTACTGCCGAAAAGGAACTAAAAAAGACATAATCATCAATAAAGGTAAAAAGGTAAATACATCGAATTATTACTTTTAATATTTGTCTACAGAAATATGACTGACAAAGGTAAGCCAGCTTGTCAAATGGCTTTGATCAGGTTCTAATATTCAAAAGATGTGAAAGGACTGGTAAAAATAGAAAGTCTATGAAAAACCACAGAGTGACACAAAAGCTTAATTCCAAAAATGCTGCCAGAGATCAACAGACTGACGTTGGCAAGAAGGGGAGGTAATTGTGAGGAGGAGGGGAGTGAGTGGTGTTGAGGGAGGGAGAGAGGGAGTGTTGGTGGTGGTGGCTGTGGTGGAGGAGGGATGGGAGGAGGTGGTTGGTATGTAGTGATGGAGGAGTGGGTAGATGAGATGGAAGAGATAGACGTGGTTGTGGTGACGTCACGGACAAGTTTGGACAAGTTGACAAAAGAGGGGAGGTTGTGGTGACGTCACGGACGAAATAGGACAAGTCCGATCAGAACAAAGGGCGGATGAGGAGAAGTAAATGACTCTGGCAATGTTGTCTCACGATTTGATTGGTTTGTATAGTCAAAATACTGAAAACATCTTAAGTATCGTTGTTCGTGAATGATATATAGAAGTGTCTGCATTGCAAACACTGTTGATGCCAGAGAAGACCATATTAAAAAGGTATAGTATATCATACTTTGGTTTTTGTCAAAGAAATACAGATTCATGTGCAAAAATATCAAGGACGATACAGTAACAGTTATCTGTGAAATTTCAGTCCCATTATACGGTGCACACATTTTGAGAAAAAAAGTGAAAAACGGTCACAGTCGTATATCTAATTTTTTTTTTTTCTCTCTTTTATTCTTGATCTTTACACGGATCAAAAAATAATATTGGTCACTGGTTTTACACATATCTTCTGGATAAATACATCAATTTTAATGGTATGTCCCCACCATCTTTATATCATGCAAGTTATATGTAAATCTGTGAAGATTTTAGTTTCGGTATGCTGGCAATTAGTATGATGCTACCTTTAAATGGAATACGCTGCCAATCGTGCATTTTCATATCAGGAGGATTTATGCTCTCACTCAAGTTGTACGGAATATATTTTACTTCAAATTACTTCAATAATCAAAATGAATACAATACCGGATATGATGTACTATGAGGAAACACAGCCCATTGAGTGGTCGCAAAATGAGCCACATCCGAACTTGGTGTGCCTTATAATATGCAAGTGTCGTACTCGATAGTGTTATCAAACATCTACGAAGAGTGAGAAATAGGTCAAACATCTGTGCATCCGGTGTCTGTTTAAGATCGAGTAATTGGTAGGGAAAAAGAAGTGGTAGCTATACCTCCATGGTCTATGTGATCTGCTTTTCTATTACATAGAGTTATTCCTTTGTACATGTAGTGAACCATATTCAAACCATCTTGGAGACTGCTTTGTTATGAGTACCATACTCTCCTGACGAATGGTACAACCCACTTCAGGATATACCCAGTTTCACTATGGCAATGACCGCTGACCAGCACAAGCTCGGAATAGGAGTACCCCTTCCGTTGAATGTGCACTGAGTTGTTTACGGGAGGACGGGTAACTGACGTCACAACACGATGACTCATCGGGATTGCCCATTCATTCGGTACGTGGTCCTGTTCGGACCTGTTACTCCCTCTGCCCTTCCCACCTCCCCATTGGCGCTCAGTAGATTGGGAATCATCTGCAGCCTACGTATACAAAAAACACAAACTGCACTACGTAATTGACTCCACGAAACTTTTTTTCTCATTTTAATAATACTGCATACTGTTCGTTATGCCACTTCATTTTAAAAACATTCTCATAATTGGAAAACAAATTATAATATTATTAACAAAGAAACTCTAACCCCAAAATTTAACAAAGGGAGTTCAGCGACCCATGCAGTGACTGGGTCTAGCTACCGGTAAGAAAATAGAATGAAATGAAATTAATAAGCGTTAAACGTAAAACTCTAAGATACATAAAAACATCGGACTCTGTTTTATTTACTAACTTGATTTAGTTTAAGCCTATTAAATGCGGAGTGGGGAACGGAGGTAAACATTATTAATATCAAGTGCTAGATTATTATTTTTAAAGTTAAAGGCTAATGTAGTCTGTTTTAAACTTGAAGCCTCGATCTATTTATCGTCTTTATTCATCACTGTCTTCCTGGTTATCATCCTCTTCATCTTGTTGGAACAGTCCGTCAAATTTGGCCTGGTGCTTAGGCAGTACTCTGTTCAAGGCTTTGGTAAGTCCCATGCCTTTATCTTCTTTTTCCTCGAGATCATCCACGATATCTTGATGAGTATCATTGTCTTTCAGATGCAGGTAACTTGACAAAAAATCCTTGTAGTTGTTGAAGAAGGTTTTCTTGACTGCCCAGACGGTCTTCCTGCTGGCCTTTTCTTTGGCTCGATCTTCGTCCATGTCCTCGTTGAGATACTTTTCATATTTTTCACTCCACATCTCTTCAGTAGCTTCTTTGGCCTCTTCCAACCAGTCTTGATAAGCGGCATTGTCCTCCAATTCAGGACTAGACTCAGCTTCATCCGTTATATCGTCATTTTCTTCATCCGATGAGTCGCCATTTTCCTCTTCCGTTTCGGACTCCGAATCATTTTCCTCTGACTCTTCGTTGTCAGACTGCGGAGACTCACTTTCACAGCTTTCTGTTTCCGAATCTTGAAATCTGCGCTTTTTAAATTCGGGTTCATAGTTATTTGCGCCAAACTTTTCAGATCGAATAGCGCTAATTTCTAGGTCATCGTCAACTTCATCCATTTTCGATTCATCTGCGCATGCGGCGTGTGCATTTACTGCATGTCTCCGAAGGTTATATCTCGATACAAAACCTTTGTCGCACTTGTGACAAACATGGGGGTTGACTACGGAAATATTATTCATATTGTCTCATGGATGATTAATCACCAAATGGAAAGAAATGGAAATATTTTAGAATATATATTCTCACTGATTCGTCGACTTGCTCATTGACCAGCTCAAGTTGCTTACCGACTTGCTCATTTTGCTTATCGGCTTGCTCATTTTGCTCATTCTGCTTATCGACTTGCTCATTCTGCTTATCGACTTGCTCATTCTGCTTACCGACTTGCTCATTCTGCTTACCGACTTGCTCATTTTGCTTATCGGCTTGCTCATTTTGCTCACTCTGCTTATCGACTTGCTCATTCTGCTTATCGACTTGCTCATTCTGCTTACCGACTTGCTCATTTTGCTTACTGACTTGCTCATTTTGCTCATCGAGCTGCTCATTTTGCTAATTTCTGCTCATCGCGTTGCTCATTTTGCTCATTTCTTGCTCATTTTGCTCATCGAGTTGCTCATTTTGCTCATTTCTGCTCATCGAGTTGCTCATTTTGCTCATTTCTGCTCATCGAGTTGCTCATTTTGCTCATTTCTGCTCATCGACTTGCTCATTTTGCTAATTTCTGCTCATCGACTTGCTCATTTTGCTCATTTCTGCTCATCGACTTGCTCATTTTGCTCATTTCTGCTCATTGAGTTGCTCATTTTGCTCATTTCTGCTCATCGACTTGCTCATTTTGCTCATTTCTGCTCATTGAGTTGCTCATTTTGCTCATTTCTGCTCATCGACTTGCTCATTCTGCTCATTTTGCTCATTTCTGCTCATCGACTTGCTCATTTTGCTCATTTCTGCTCATTGAGTTGCTCATTTTGCTCATTTCTGCTCATCGACTTGCTCATTCTGCTCATTTTGCTCATTTCTGCTCATCGACTTGCTCATTTTGCTCATTTCTGCTCATTGAGTTGCTCATTTTGCTCATTTCTGCTCATCGACTTGCTCATTTTGCTCATTTCTGCTCATCGACTTGCTCATTTTGCTCATTTCTGCTCATTGAGTTGCTCATTTCTGCTCATCGACTTGCTCATTCTGCTCATTTTGCTCATTCTGCTCATCGACTTGCTCATTTTGCTCATTTCTTGCTCATTCTGCTCATCGAGTTGCTCATTTTGCTCATTTCTGCTCATCGAGTTGCTCATTCTGCTCATTGGGTCGCTAATTTTGCTCATTTCTGCTCATTGAGTTGCTCATTTTGCTCATTCTGCTCATTGAGTTGCTCATTTTGCTCATTTCTGCTCATTGAGTTGCTCATTTTGCTCATTCTGCTCATCGACTTGCTCATTTCACATTTACTTGACACTTTGCTCATTGCCTGCTCAGGTTACTCATCTCGTTGCTCTTCTAATTTCTGCGAATTTATGATCTTATCTCCTCCATTACAATATACCCACACCTCCATCACTATACACCCATCTCCTCCCATCACTTTCACTTTCTCACATCCCTCCTCCACCTCCGCCAGAGCCGCCACCCCACCCCACCAACATCATCACAACTCCCACCTCCTCCGCATCCCACCCCCCCTCCTCCTCCCCCTCCTCCTCCAAAAGGCCTCCCCTCTCCTCCTCCCCCTCCTCCTCAAAAAGGCCTCCCCCTCCTCCTCTTTCTGATTGCGTCACAGTCTAGGCTAACCTTCCTTTCCAGAAAGAGGAGGAGGGGGAGGCCTTTTTGAGAGGAGGGGGAGGAGGAGAGGGGAGGCCACACCACTCACTCCCCTCCTCCTCACAATTACCTCATTTCCTCCCTCCCTCCTCAAAACGGCCTCTTTCCTCCTCCTCCTCCTCCAAAAATGGCCTCTTTCCGCCTCCCAAACAGGCTCGAGACCGCCCTCACATACTACTAGGGGCGTAGCCTGACTGAACAAGGGGGGGGGGATATTGAGCATAATGTAATTGTAAATAAAAGCCCAAAGAATTTAGGATGATACCCCCTATCATCATCATTGTGATGGTCAGTTTCTTACAGACATGCTGAAATAAAAACATGACTCTCATTTAGCAATTATTTGTAGAATTTTTAAATTGAAATTCTTGGAGTTGAGATCAACATCAAGAGGGCCTGAATGATGGGGATGCGTTCTAGTCTGATCCTAGCACTTTATAGCAGGATCTTTATTGAAGGCCTCCGATGAAGACCTTGCTACTTGGGCCCTCCTAACTGTTTCCTTCCTCTATGCTCCAAGCATTTGATAAATTTCTGGTCATACTTTTGGCCGATGAGTGGTTTTGAGCAGTTTAAATAGCTTGTCTTCACTCTTATTTAACTTAAGATTAAGGGTCATGCCGTGCCTTTATTCTAGTCCACAATAAGTTAATAGGAAACAAATATTAAATCAATGTTTTTGTTGTATTTTTCAGGTGAGCCAACGTACCAGAAAGTAGGCAACCATGTTCCAGATCGGTGAAGAAGATTTCTCATTTGGAGATGATGAGGTGAGAAATTCATTTAACAGATCCAGCATAAAATCGGATCTTTGTGACCTGGCATTTAAAAGTCACGATGCAACTTTTCCACGGCGTGCTAGATCAACTGTTCACATTGATGTACGTTCTTTATTCCACAGGATTTCTGGTCGCAGGCGCTTGAAATGGAAGAGGCAATTTCAGCATCCCCCACTAGCAAACCGGTCTCTACCATCAGGACGTCAAGAAGCCATGTTTCCCACATCCAGCAAACAAACCAGGGAAGTCCTTCCACTGAGAATGCCGTAGGACCAAGGAACAGGGAACGCTCTGCAATGACGGCAAGTGCTGGCAACGTAGGTTCAAGGGAGACTTCTTTTAAGACTCTGCAAGACACCAACAAACAGATTCCCCAACCGACAACCTCTACCACTCAGGTCAAGCGGAAGTTTGCTTTCAAACAGAAGTCACCAACAGGTGGCACTGGGTCCAACATACTCTCTGCAACCAACCAAGTCACTGTGAATGTCAACAAGAGAGCAAAACAGGACAACCAAGTGCACTCATCTTTCAGCAACTCAAATCTCGCCATCCAGAATGAAAAATCGCCTGACCTGAGCAAGAATATTCAGACTCCGAACCAAAGCGTCAGCAGTCTCAGAGCTCCTGCCAACCAGATATCTGGAGCATTGAGACCTAAGCAGCAAATTTCCAACCCAGCCAACGTATCAGAGAAACAGGGACAGCAGACAAAAGAAGAGATCACAGCTCCCTTCCAACACGGAACAAACTCAAGCTTGCCACACAAGACTGGACAATCTACATTTGGCCAGGATAAAAGTTCTGGTCAGAATCCTGCTACCAGTAGTACAAAATTGAATGTCCCCGGCCAGTACCCAGATAGCACTGCAGGCAAAGGACTGTCGTTTGATGTCGGATACAATTTGGAGGAAGAGTTTAACTTGTCCCAAGACAACTTTGATTGGGACCCAGTCACTGCACCGTCCTCAGCAATCATTACCTCCACCGTTACTCAGTCATCAGTGAGTGCATTGAGATCTTGCAACCAGCTTAATCGTGTCGAGGGACATAAATCAGCCAATAACAGCAAGTCCAGTACGGGTATGGCCACATCCACCTCCTCCGTGGTTGGCAGTATGTCTGGATACTCTGCATCCAAACAGAATGTGCAGAGTTCCGGGCCAAATCCATCAGGGACTGCGAATCAACAGAAATCCAACTTGATGCAGGGAGGAACAACATCATCCACAGGTCGGGTTAATAACTCACATGTCCCACATTCTGGCCAAGTGAGTAGCTCTGTGAGAGCTTCACCCAGATACAGCTCATCCAAGCCGGGGCAAAGTCCGTCAAATTCTTTCACTTATAACCCAACAGGGAGTGGCTTTCAACCTCGGACCCCCTCGCCCGTATGTAGCTACCCCGCCAATAGACCAGGCGCCCAGTACCCACAGAGGGGCAGCAACATGATGAGACCTGGTACACCTGGGTACACATCTTCCTTGCCAAATTCCCATGGAAGGGGCACACCCCAAGGTACATCAACCATCCGTCAGACTCCAAATTGCTCAACTTCAAATTCGACTCCCCGTCAGTTCTCAACAACACCTGCACAACGCTTCAGCAACTCATCCACCCCGAACCACCAGAGCAGAACCCAGGGGGACAGACCCTTCACCACACACGGAGCCAGAACACAGAACAGAGGGCCCACCACGCAGACAGTAACACCCCAGACCCCTCTGCTGACTTCAAGGGTAGCTCAGCTGTTTCAGACCCCTACTGCCGGAGCACGGGGCCCTCTCGGACAAGAGTCAGAAAGTTTCCGGGTCCAGCAGGTGTATTACCAAAGTTGGTGCGTACATATAAAACTCTTCACCATTTAGTCGCATTCATTGAAGTACACAGTATAAAATTGTTGATTTTACAAAGAGTATAAATTTGTGTGGAAATCCATATTAATTGTCTTTATTCATTTAATTCATGCATTGCTTGGGAAG